>CM035601.1:17392726-17992726 GCA_020496755.1 Channa maculata
GTCGTATTTAGATTAATTATGTTGTCCATTGTTTAACTGATTGACAAATGTATTAGTTTAACTAAACGTTGTGTTGTTTGAGGGAAAAATGTGCCTTTGTCGCATGTTTCTAGTGTTCTAAAATTTTGGCCAATCATCTCATTACAGACTGTGTGTAAACTGAAAATGTGATTACAGAGTGAAAAGACGTGTTTATGTTAATCACAGACTCATAAGAGTTGTCCAATTTAAATTGCCCAAAGACCTTGCTCAATGTCTGTGCTCTAGTGTATCTATTCACCTCTGTGTGTGTGTGTGTGTGTGTGTGTGTTTTGTGTTGTTATAGAAATTTTCCCCCACAGTGTGTGTGTGTTTACCTTGGTATGTTGTCATCAACTGTTGCACACCCATATAGAAAGACAATGACTCCAACTAGAGAGGCTGGAATCAGCATCTGGGTATACAGACCCAACCAGGCAAAGTATAGACCAATCTTTTCACCAAAATACTTCCTAACAAAAAAAAAGAAAATCATTTCAATTATTCACCCAAAGGTAACATGTTAGTATTAAGCATTTAAACTGTACTAATTTGCTTCTTAGGTTTGTCAGATGTGTTTTGGTAGGACTGTGTTGTTTGTGGTAGAGCAGTAAAATATGATCCATCGTGTCTAGTTGGGTTGTCAAACTGTCAAGGTATCTGGTTGGTTTTTTTAATCACAACTTCTTTTTAATTAAAAAAAGTGAATTAATATAGTTTGTTCCTCACGCACAAAAGCTAGTAGTCTTCTTCAAAATCCAGGTGATCATGTGTGAGCTACATTGCTGCTAGCAACTAGCCACACCACAGTAAATTGCAGCCTGTACAGGCTTAGAGTTTATTCAAACTAGGCATGGTTGCCTTCTACTGTACCGGTTATACACGGATGGCGCAGCGTGAATACAATCTTAGAATACAGTCTTAGACTCCCCCTTTTCCACATGCTCTGGAGAATATTTCTAGTGGAAAAATAGTCACTGAAAGTTCCATACTGTAGCTTTAAGCCTTTATCCCGCAGCACTGTATGAAAATCAGGCGATCCGGTGATGTTTAAACAACATTTCAGATATCGAAAGATGAGTAAATTTATTTTGTGTTTAGCGTGCTCTCCAGTCCCGAACTCAACCTTAGCTACAGTATCGTAGCTTATGGTTGTGTATGTGTAAATCATTTTCTGGAATCATAGTCTTTCACAGCAAAAGTCCTCGCTGATAATTTGAGTATGTCAATATATACAAGAAATTACTGGCAGTACATTATATACACAAAGAAATATATCCTTACCGCACAAGTCCGATAGGCTGGTATTTGTAGAAGACACCATAGTTTGCCCACTCTTCATACAAAAGCTAAGGAAGGCAACATAGTGTAGTTACATTATCATGTTTTCTTATGTTCTATGGCCAGAGGCAGGTCTACACATTATTTGTATGGGATGACACATTCAGAAAATGAGCGGTTACACTTCAATTTAAAACCCTCTTCATATATAATAGACTATAAAAGTGGTTATATATATATATTATTACACTGAAGTGTTTGTTCAGTGTAATAAATATTAAATACACAGCTTCATCTATTGTTAGAATACAAGCATGTTCAAGGCCAAATAGAGATAAACAATTTTGGAAATATAAAAATCCATCACTTGGTATGGTAGCGTGACTGAAAAAAGATTAAATAACCTTAAATCTAAATATTCAACATGTTCTTTGTGGTCAGTTCTTCTTGTGCTGCAAGTTCTACATTAATTTATAATCAGAAACAAAGTACCCACTGTACCACCTGCTGAATTTGGTGGCACCTAGGGGAGTCAATTAAGTTTTGGGGGGGTGCCCTGTGCCCCTTCTGGCCCCCCTTCTGGTCACACCCCTAGATCTGACTGTTTTATGGTGTCTTACAGGACAATTAGAATAATGCTATGATAATGAAATATCTATTAAAATTTAAAAGTATATGCATACATTGCAAAAAGGTGTATTTATTGGTTATTATTTTCATATGGTGATTGATTAAAACTGAGTACTATGAAGCTGTATGGCACTGATGAAAATACTGTACATCTAGCACCTTTGGATACACAAACACTAGATTTGTTCAAGAAAAATATACAGTATCACCAGACTTACCTTATATATTTACTTCCTACCTTTCTATCATTAGGCTCTGCACCCTCCTCATTAACATCTCCCTGAAAAAGGAAATGCCCAAACAAACTCCACATTAACCATGTAGCATGCAATTATTTTTAAGAAAGGGTGCAGCTACTTGGTCTAGTGCTAACATCTTGTGACTATAATAATGATGTGACTGATTGATGAAGCCAGTAGTGACATCACTCACATCATGAAGAGGGTAAGCTGCAGTATAGACGCCGTTACCAAGGAGGCTGGTGATACCTGCCAAGACACAACAGAAATAGGGCTGATGATATGGGTTTGAAAGCTTTTCATCCTAGCTCAGTAGAGTAATTGAGACCTGCAGGACACAGTTATAATCTTTATATGTGTGCTATACACAAAACAGAGTAAGGAAACTGTATATAGTATATCACTTTTAAGTGAGAATATGAATAGAAATTGAGAAAGAATTCACAAGGTGACAAGTGTCTGGCAGGGGGTGTGTTGAATGTGCAGTGTGTGCACATTGGAGAGTGAATTGGAGTGGGCTGCACCCAGATCCTCATCAAGAGGGTATCCGGTGGGCCGCAGTCTGTAGAGCAATAGTAGTTATAATAACACATAAGAGCAATATTAAAAACATTAACATGGTTGATTATGATTTTAAATCAGTCTTAGGAAGGTTTCTTGCTTTTGTTGGATACAAACATCTTGAAATCATTAAAATTTCTAAACAGGTCAGCTTTGGAAACAGTGTGTGATGATTACTCTTCTTTCCAGTTCAGCAGGGCTGTTTTCTTGCTAATAGCAAGATTTCTGTATTTCGCAGAAAGGTTAAATTGTGATATATCTCAAGCAGTTTCTGGAATAAAAACTTTCAGAAGCTCAAGATACAGGAACATTTATAGTTACCCAAAATGAGAATAGCAGATCCACAGAGACATCCCTAGAGAAACTCATTTCAGGGAGTAGGGAAGTGAAGTAAAATGGTTAAATATGGTGTAGACCACTGGGCTCTGAGTCCTTGTAAATCAGGAATCACCTACACTCTGCACTGTCGATGATTTCTTCACACATGGAATCACAAAGCTGTTACTAACAGGCTGTTCATGTTTCTTTCTAAGTAGACGCGGTGTTACTGTAAAACTTGTGCTCAAAGATAACTGATACCTCAACTTATGTAAAGAGGAGAAGAAATATCCCATCTCAAGGATATTGTATATAAATTAAAGATGTTCAGCCTCTATTAACAATGCGATAGATTTCAAAACTCCTGAGAGGCAGGATGTCTGCATCCAGGTGCATTATGGGCAAGTTATCATGTTGGCTAAATCTATTATTAAACATTTATTTTAAATTACAGTTCTATACTGTATGATTGTACATTTGTTTTAGTCAAGAAGAAGAAATTTTCAAAGATTTCTGTTCAGTAGGTGGGTTTGGAAGAGAAGGCCAGGTTAATGTTGGTAACTTAATTAGTAACAGTATGTAATTTTCATATACTGGAAAATCTGTGTCAATGACAATGACCAGTGGGTCACTGGTTGTGTTAATTATACATAATAATGGATTTAAGTTGTCCAAATCTGTACTCATGGTTTAGTGTTTTAAATATGTCGGATTGTCAGGGTTGTACACAATTGGGGTGAGTTTACAGGGTCGTATTAATTATTACATAATAAAAAATAAATAAACCCAAACTATTATAGAACACAAGATGGAAAAAATCGTCCAACTCACTGTGCTGCAACTCAGATCCTAACTCTTAGCTTTCCCACACAGTAGTATCATTAGAACCAGTGAGTGAACTCATAGCTATTAGTTACTTAGCACGATTATCAGAAACCATTGATTGTGTTAAAGCAGTTTAGATTGCAAAAAGAATATTAAAAAATAAACCTGGCCTAATCTGGGATTAATAGGTACTGTACAAGTAATCTGACAACTGCATTGGTAAAAGATTATCTCACCAGGTTCAATACTGTGTAAGACTTACCCATGCTGTACTTGGCCTTGCATTTTGTTCTTTTTAGTATTTCAAAAACCTGGCAGGAAGACAAAAACAAAAGAACTTAATTAATTTGCATGCTGCTCCTACTACAAAAGTGACACTTTTTAGAAATCAAAATTAGTAACAGAATCTTCCTTGAGAATAGCTGAAAAAAAAAAATCAAAGATTTAAAGCGAGGTTTTGGAATGGACTACTCAAAGTCCAGGTCCCAAGTCCCAAATGCTGTTTGTGGGAACTAACTGTGCTTATTCGAACGCCCCCAAAACCTCAACGAACTGAAGCAATGTGGTAGAAAGAATGGGCCAAATTACAATGTGAGAGCCTTATAATGTCAAACAGGAAACAAATACTTCAAGTTATTGCTGCCAAAGGTGGATCTACAAGCTGCTGTTACCTCCATGTTCTTTCCTGAGAGGAGGTACTAACGTTTGCACATGACTAAAAATATTGGTCAGAAAATATTAACTCTACAATCTAATGGTTTAACTTGACACCTACTGTACAATATGATGTAACTGGTTGTTTGCCTTTTTACACTGATGCAGCAGAAAGTGTCAATAGTGACAGCAACTGCTGAAGAAACTGGAGCTATTTAAATAACCTTCAACAGGAACCAAAACAAGGATAAACAGCATCTCAGTGACAACCATATGAATGTATTTTGGGATTTGAATGTTGAAGCATACTGGACAGATCATTTATTCATACTGTCTTCCAGAATTTGCAGATCATAATGCTTTAACCATGAAATAATTATCTAAAAATTGCATGACTAAACTACATATTGAATTGACAATAAAAATGTAATTGCCAGTTGAATAAAGAGCCAAAAAGTGTCTTTTGTTTTTTCATCTTGTCTGTCTGTCTCCCTGCAGTTCTCGTCCCCACCAGCTGAGGCTTTCCACCACTCAGTTCCATCCCAGTCTGTCTCCAGTCCCTCTTGGCTTTCCGTTCCTCAGCTGGCACCAGTCAGCACACCTGATTCACATCACTCATCTGTTTTTGTTTTATAAGGACTTTCATTCCCATTATTTGTTGCTAGTGTGTCTCCCCATGTATCCTGTTTGTTAAATTGTTAATTATTCCTCCTGTCTTTGGCACTGAGCGCTTTCTCTTTTATTTCCTTTGCCTGCCTGGTGTAAGTTTGAATTTCTTTTTTCTCGTTAATAAACTGTATTCTGCACTTCCTGTCCCGTGCTGACAATTCCCGTGTGTGTTGGAATCTCGCATAATTAAAATAATACAAACTGAATTGAGGATTGAATTGCCACTTGACAAAAAGCATTTTCAAATTGCATGCCCAAATTTAAAACTGTATGAGCAAAATGAAAATGTAATTCCCAATTGAAATATGAATTTGAGTTATGAGCCAAGAAATTGAACGTGATGTGCATAAAACTTCTGTAACACCATACTTGGAACAGATTGAACAATAAATTCTTACATCATCATCGATTAGAAAATCAGATGTCAGTTTGTGCTTAACTTCATTCTCAAATTTGGTTATTTTTGAAACAGGAGGCTTTACTAGGTTTTTATTAGCTGATAGTACATATGGGGTGGCTTGAACTTGGGGCGACTGTGGCGCAGGAAGGTAGAGCTGACGTCCACAAATCCCCCCAGTTGCTGGTTCGAACCCTGGGTTGGGATCTCCAACTTAGTTGCTTCCAGTGAGTGTTGGCCAGCTGCATAGCAGCTCCCCCCTGAGTGAGTTTGTGTTTGTGAGTGTGAATGGGTGAATGAGAAGCAGTGTAAAGTGCTTTGAGTAGCAATAGGTAGAAACAGTAAGTGCTATATAAGTGCAGACCATTTAAACCCGCAGTCATATATGATAAAAGCTTTATTGAACTTACTATTGAACTCCTGGTTTTGCTGTCAAAGAAGCAGTCTTTGTCCGAGAGGTCAAACCTGTTAATACAACACACACACACACACTTACGTACAGTGATATATACTAGAATCTACAATAAAACTTTTACTGAAGGAACTTAAAATACTGTTCTTATTTTAAGATAATAATAAAGTAGTTAGAACAATAGCCAAACATGCATTGTTGGTTCAAAAATAGTTCTTTAATAGCCCCTGTTCATATTAAAACTTACTTATGAAACAACATGGTTCTCCATACTTACAGGTGTTGTTTTTCCCTGGAGAAAGTGTGTGACAGATGTTTGATGTTCCTTGGTTGATGTTCCTCAACGTGAGGACGAAGAGGCTCCAGAACTTTGCTGACCAGAGAGCTGATCTTCTCTACAACTCCACTGGATGGCTTTACTTCATACACCTAAAAATCCCCACAAAATATATACATTTTTCAAGGTTTATCAAGGTTATTCTTAAAAAGGACTAGTATAAAAAAAAAAAGCATTTTCTTTAATTGGGCCTCGTGGAAGAGCATTTTCATATTCTTGTCTTAAATTGTCGGTTCTAAGGGAAATTTAAAAAACCCTGTTACTTGTAAAAATAGATCAGAAACACAGACAGAGGTCATATATGTTTGTCCTTCCCTCTGTTGTCCTTACTGTCAAATCAGGTCACCACTCACTTTGTAAGCACATGATGAAGCAACACTGCAAAAATGTATCATCCCTTTACTCTTTTAAGACATCAGTGAGTGGGAAAGATAACTCATTCCTTTACCACAGTGCTGTAACTTGAATAGTGTGAAGACAGAAGTGTCATTTTCTTCTTTGCCCATAAAGGGAATCTGGAAAGATTCAGTAAGTCTTACCTTCTTGGTTGGCATCTTTAATTTCATGAACTCAGCCTCTCGACAGAGGACACTCCAAGGAGCGTGAATCTTCACAAAGCCCACCCCTTGAATCTTGGTCTAAGAGATATAAAACATAAAGAATGTGTATTTAAGTAACTTTTCTCCTATGCCTATTTGGTCCTGCAGCACAACATCCAGTTTGTCTGACTACAGCGTTATTAGACAGTTTTTTAAAGTTGTGTTTATGCACTCACTGCAGTTGGTAATGGTTAGAAAAAGTGCTTCTTCTAGATTAATAGAGAAACATTTAACCATGGCTTAAGACACAGTATATTTATTTACTTTAAACCAGAGCTGTCAAAATGACAGGTATAATATGCAGGTCCCAGGCCTGGTAGCAATTGGGGATGGTTGCTTCAAGAGCAGCCAAATCAGTGTGCTTACCACATAATCCGCTGTGGCAACCCAAAGCTTATGGGATAAATCCAAAGAGAAAAAGTTCCTTATTTTGTGGTTAAGAAACTGGATAAAATGCTAAAGCATTTTTTTATTCATTTTCTCACAATGTTAAGTTCTATTTTGATTTTTGTGGCCATTATTACATATAGACAGTTAAAAACTGTAATAATTCTAAAGTAAAGACTTTTGGATTGAAATATTACTACTTTCACAGCAAAAAGCGATGTATGTGGTTAATTTAGATTCATTAATTACACATCATGTAATTCATTTCATTATCTTTTTCATCACTTCACAGCCCTGCTTTAGACAGAACCACATGCTTTCTCTAACCTTAATCAAAGGTGCTTTTGTCATCCAAATCTAACCAAACATGGGGCCTTGAGTCAAACAAAGGTCTGAGGTGTGACAGTCAGGTACTTTGCATGCCCTCCAACCATCCCAACTACCTCCTTGAAACTGGTCCTTTAAAAAGACACTGTACTTAATTCATTTAAAAATACCATGCATGGGAACTGAAGACACAGACGTGCACACTCAGGTTAAAACTGAATTTATTTCTGTAATTCCTTCCCACCTGCTGATTTTTTGTTCCTCCTAATAATAATGCATGCACTTTCTCTGCCACAATACATTGGGTCGAGTATAGTTTTCTCTGTTACCACCTGTGTTCACATGTGTTTGCAGTTGTTTTCTTTTCCTCTTCTGCGCAGTTTCATGTATATTGAATTTAAGAGTTTTTATGTGCTACTGGAAGCTTCAGGTCAACCATGTCTAGTCAGTGCTGTTGAGCCTTATTTTCTATTTATATGCTGGCATTAGGACATCTTATACATAGGCAGAATATCAGTTTGCATTTTTACACGGCAGATACACAGATATATTTGAGCTGCAACCCTGCAAATAGTTTTACACAAATTGGCTGCCACTTAAATTGTAGGCATTCACATGTCAGAGCTGAAGGCCGAAAGAAAAAGCAACTCGTACCTGTATACACTTAAGTATGGTTTTTAAATTATTGATCATTGTGTCTATAACATTACCTGAAACAAAAGAAAATAAGGTAAACTATCATTTGATTTTAAGAAATAAAATGAAAGCTTGGCGTCTGAGTTCCTTAGAATACTATGTGGTAATTAAATGTAGTCAGGGATACGTACTGTAATCTCTTCACTTTGGGTGGAGCAGATGCATTTTATTGGATACTATGAAATGAGTGTGTGTGCTGACTTACATTATGGGTAGAATGAAAATAGAAATATCGTTCAGGAGATATCCATGGTGTCCTACAATGTCTGACTGCTGCCACCACTGGTCACCTATTATTTATCACAGTTTATCCTATTGTTGATCTGACGAAGATTGTGTCAGTTGCCTCTCTCATTTATGTCAGCTGCCTTTGGTGCTATGTATAACAAGCAGTTTCCCAACCCATGTCCATAAGGTGGATGACAGACACCTTCAAAACCTGATTTTATGTTGAATGATTTCTGGAAAAGAATAAATTGCTAAAGATTCAAACTCACATCTTCATCTTTTTCCAGTTCCAGCCCCATGTCTCTCAGTTTCCCCTCAAACTCCTCTCTCCTGAATGCTTTGTGATCCTCCTGGCCATTGAAGGTCTCGCCCACACAACCGAGCTCCACATCAGCCACCAGTGACGACTGCGTGGGCGCTGAGTCTTGTGTCCTCTGTGCTTGGTGACGCTGCAAGTGCTCACCCCGGCTATGGGGGACATGGCGTAGACTGCGGGCAACAGCCTTTTCGGTCAACAGATACACTGACTGTCGACTGGAGCGACCTGAACCTGGCTTCTTCACGTGGTAGGTGAGGATGTAGTCAACGCGTCGCTGACCATCCTGGAAGTAGAGGCCATGTCGGCAGCTGATATTTTCCTCTGGGGTTAGAGCCTTCAGCAGCTGTTAGCATGTACATGGGAAAAGTTATAGTATATAGGAAACATATAGGTATGAGGACACGTGTTTTGCATAAATGGCATGCATGTTGTATATATGTTTAATAGATACAGGGTTTAAAACTATATGTTTTCCTGATGATATGATATAAATATCAAGATGTTTTCAAGCAAAGCAAATCTTTCCATCTGGATTAGCAGCAGCCCCAGTATTACCATGCATTTACAGTTACAGTGATAACTTGCCAATGACCCTGCAAATAAATGAATGGCAACCTTTTCTAAATCTAGACTCACCCGGATAGGATTAGCTTTGAATCCACTGAATTTGAATGTTGGCAAGTTAACACTGTGACTTCAGATGTATGGTAAAACATGAGAGGCACAAGCTGGAGCCACATTAGATGATGATATAGCTGTGGCCTGTGCTGGTTAATGGAATTTCAAAACTAATCACGAAAGTTGTCGACTATGGACAAGTTTTGGGACTTTCTGTCTTTTTTGTGAGATCTGAGGGATTTGAAGCTTAGCAAGTTAGAGGAGTCTGGAGTGCACAAAAAATTATTTAACTTCTTTTAAAATATGTAGAGATTTTACATCTCAAGTACACATATACATAGTGTGGTTTGGTGTGTATTTTGACATAAGATATTTACTTGCGTGTGAAATTTAACAGTGATAAAATTGATTACTGCATATTTAAAATGCTTTGAGCACTGAACCAGCCTTTTAAACCAAAATGCTTGGTATGAAAAGTCAGGACACCCCTGCCATTCTGTCTTTGCCCATTCTGGGCTCCTGCATATTTCCTTGACATTTTTGTATGTGACAGAATATGATTTACAGGGTAATGTGATTAGACCGGGGCACAAAATGCACCAGCCCAAGCTTCTTAACTTCTTAGTAATTTCTTAACTTCTAAGTAATTCCAAGAAACAGCAACATTACTTAAATTAAACAATTAGCAGTTAATACTTATATTTTCAAGAAACCCATATGACACAGATTATATATGACACAGATTGAAACTTGACAATTTATGGTATTTTTCTGATCCATTCACATCATTCCGCTCTGCTGAAATGCACGGAGTCTCTTCGGGAAGCAAATTTCTCCCTAACAAAACTTTGCATGAAAGCAGTATTTTGTACTATTGTCCATCTTTTGAATTATCCTTTAGTTTTACCTGATAAAAAAATTCAAGGTGTCATCGATTATGGTTTCAAGTAACTATTTTGTTTAGTCTCATTTCTTATTACAAAAAAGGACTCGTCACCACATGTGAATATTGACATCGGATGATTCTGCAAGATTACACCCATTGTCAATCCTTTTTTATTTGCAGTTTTTTTTTTTTTTTTTTTTGCCTATATCTGCACATGGCAGATATGGTTACAGTTGGGCCAAACTCATTGGTATTGACTTGCAATACATTTTCGAACAGACATGGCTAACATTTTCCAGCATACAGAGTAATGCTAGCATTCCTTTGGATTTGCATTTCCGGCCACCTAATAAATGGAATTCGAATAATCACTTGCTATATAGCTCTGTGTTATTTTCCACAAAATGACATCATTTTCAGTGATTGTCAGTGATCGGCTGGAGCACAACTCCTAAAGGGCAATCACTTCAGCGGCCTTTTAAATTAACAAAGCAATTTCTCCAAGAAATATTTGTTGCCTGTTGGCCCTGGGAGCTCAGAGTGCAATTTGAGAAAACATGTGCAAACAGAAAAAACACAAGCAACAACAAGTGTGTCCCAGTGGTGTCTGTCACTTTTTAGTGCCCCTCTGGAACCATTCATCCATCCATTATCTGTAACCACTTTTCCTGTTTAGGGTCACTGAGGGGCTGCAGACTAAAACAGCTGTCATCCAGTCTTTTTCAGGGACAAAAAAGAGAGACATTGAAAGACAGACAACCTTTCAAACTTACATTCACACCAAAGAACCTAACATGCATCTCTTTGGACTGTGGAAGGAAAGCAGAGTACCTGGAGGCAACCCACACAAGCACAGGGAGAACATGCCAACTCCACATAGAAGGGCCCTAGGTGGCTGGGGATTTGAACCGGGGACTGTGTGAGGTAGCAGAATTCTTAGATTCTCGTGGAGACAGTTCCATTGCTGTCTTAGCTCCTTGTTCAATTTATTGTGTGGCGATTATTTTGGAGCATGTTTCTTCAGTTAGTTTTCTGTGTTCTGAAGTGTGAAGTTGTTGTCTTTGCTTGTGTTTTGTCTATTCGCATGTGTTTTCTCAACTTGCAGTGCTTTGAGCTCCCTGGGCCACCGTATTATAAACTACAAACATTGGTTATAAAAATAGAAACAGGGCTGCATTTCTTATCAAGCTTTTCATTATTACTAACAATTATCAGGGCCAGTGATAGCTTAATAAATCTCCATTAGACAGAGACTTCACCTTTATTTAATGCTACCTTAAATATTTCAGAATACAGTAAATTATGTTAATTTTTCACTGATTTGACTGATAGAGCTCTGATGTCAATTTTGAGCTTCAGATGCACCAGACTCTTAGTTGTGTGCGTGCGTGTGTGTGTGTGCGTGCGTGTGTGTGTGTGAAAGCAGCTGTGCAATTCATGTTTGGCACAGTGCCTTGTTTCTCAGAGTCTTAGTTGTACTGCGGGGCACTGACTTCCGAATTTACTCTATTTTAGAAAATTTGGATGACATGTATATGTGATTATGGAAATATTGATTTCATGAGTTCTGGGTCAGTTGGGTGCCATGGTAGTGTCAGCTGCTACGTCTACTATGGCACTTCAAAGTAAATTCTATATGAGACATAAATAGTGAGTGAATTATGAGCTGTGTCATGACCTAAGCCTGTTTCTCTCTAGTCAACTTATAACTTCTGGCTCCAGATTTGAGGGAAGGTGTCTACAGATCAAACTACCCTCCATACTAGAGTCCATACTAGTCTTCAAACAGAAACTCCACCCATTTCCATTTCAGCTCGGGCTGGGGTCAGAGAGCTGCTTCCATGTTGGACCCACTTTGCATTTGCATCAAATACCTGAATTACATGCGTTCTGTCCATCACAGAGCAGGTTTAGGTTAATTGAAAAAGTTATGCTATTGGTTGAATTATGGGAAGTGTACGATGCAGTGTTTTTAGACTTAGAGCCACAGTAGAGGATAAAAGACCATATATTTCAGCCTCTGACATATCTCAGACTTTTTTTTTCTCATTTGGGTAAGTTTAATAATAAGTTATTTGAGTACCCCTTTAACACTGGTCTCATCCTTACTACATATTTCTGAATACCTTTAACACCTTTAGTGGCCCTCAGTAACTCAATTCTCCCTCTGGTCCTCCACACAAAACTTTGGAGAATGAAAGCAGTAAAGGAAGACAAAGTTTTTCAATGTGAAATAATGAATGTCTGAACACAAACAGTAAAGACATAATGAGATGATAACCATTCTGTGGCAGCTTTAGGTATAACCTTAAGACAGATAACCTGCTTGAATGGCTGGATAATATGAATAATGTAATAAAGTGACTGGCTTGGATAAAGAGTGCCCACAACCTGGCATTTGGGCACCAGTGTGCTACTGAATCCACTCCAAATGTATATCTCATGTTTGGTAGTCAAAATAGCAGTGTTATTTAAAATTAGCAACCAAGAAAACATCTGTCAGCTGTCAGGCACAGTACTAATGTTGGCCAAAACACGACACTGATCATGGAGATGCCTGAAAGACACACTGGAGAACATTTCTCTGCAAAAAGCAGGCATGTGGACACTCACTCAAACTTATGTTTTCAGGTTAACATGGACCATTAGCAGTCCCTTTTTGCATAACAATATAAAACATCTTCTACAAAACCTGAATTAAATATATTAATAAATCAGTAAAAGAACAGAAACACTCTAAATAACTACCTAAAATGGATTTATGTTTTTAGGCAAAGGGAACTATAGTGTTAAGAAAGAAACACATGTTCAAAGTTCAAATCCCAACCAGTGACCCTTGCATGTGACACCTCCTTCTCTTTAGCCTGGTTTCTTGTCTCTCTACACTGTCTATTAAAGTTACACAAGCCAGAAAATAAACCTAATAATAATAAGAAGAAGAAGAAGCGAGAAAATATCAATTGAGAGTGAATATTTCTTTCAAGAAATGTAGCAAAATCAGTGAGACTCCAATTATTTAAATTAATTGAGGACAAAGGTGTCAAACATGAGACATCTTTAAAAGCCTGATGATAATGATGATTATGATGATAATGAAGGCATCACACATTTATACAGTGTTTCTACATTTTGAAATCAAAATCTAAGTCATACTGAGTCCAAAATTTCTATTTTTTTAAATGTTGTGAAAATTTTGTTTTGAGGTCAAAAACTTTCAGTTTTAACTCTTGAAATAAAAAAAGTCCAGAGAGAAATATGAATTTTAACACTACTGTATTCTGTGCCAGCTGCGTCCTCCAAACCACCTACAGGTAGAAGATCTACTCAGATTATGTAATTATGTAAATGTATCATTAACAAAATAAATCTTACTTAAGTAAAATTACAAATGTATTAACACAAACAAATATTTGAAGTACCAAAATTAAAAGTACTCCTTATGCAGAATGTCTTATTTCACATTAATGAATGTGATATTATTGGATTATAATTATTAATGCATGATGAAGTCAGAATCTGTTTTGCTGATTGTTCTTTGATTGTTTTTTTTTAGTCTAATAATTAGAATTTGAATTATTGTACATGCTGCTGAGCAGTTTGACATTTCACTCCTGGATTGATAAAACGATTAAGATATGTATTTAGTTACTCTGCACCCCTGAAGAGAATGTGCAACAGAGATAGATTCAACTTTGCATGTCTAGACAGCTCACTAAAGATGCTGTGTCCCAACATTTTTTGCAGTAATGTGGCTCTTCCTTTATCAGCTCTTTGCTGCCCAGACCACCAGAGAAGGGTCCTACATGAGCTGCTGTCACAGGCAGTGTGAGGTCTCCTGTCAATAAGCAGAATCGATTTGTTTTCATCGTCCTCGTGTGATTGAATTTGCAGAGATGGCGCAACAGTTTCCAGGGAATCTAGGGTTACTGTATGACATCATGTTTACAACTCTAAATGGACAATTTGTAAATTGCTTCAAATGGATATGTTGTCATTTTGCATGAACATGAACAATGCGTTAAACACAAATTACTTGTGCTGAAGTTGAGGAATATTTCTATTCATTCATTTTGTACAGAATGTATTATTTGAAGTAATGAAACCATCAGAATACTCATGTTATTCCGTCCTCCATCTCATTTTTGTGTATTTTTTTAGGCACATTCACCTTTGACTTTGGGCAATCTCTACCTGAGCAGCTCTGTCTTGGCTTATCAGCATTTGTCTTTTGTAGAGTCACTCACCTTGAACTTGCCGTGGAAGATGACATCTCGAAGAAAATGAGGAGGTCGTTGCTCAGGTCGGGAGGAGGAAGATAAGGTGGTGTCCACTTCTGCTTCCTCTGCCATCGTCCGATCCTTGGCAGGTTGAAAGCAGAGATCGATTCAGGTCCTGAGGAGTTGTTTGCAAACAGAATGGTTTGTGCTCCTCTTCTCTTTATGTCTGTGTCTCCCGTTTGACGAGTCCTTCCCTTTGCGTTTTCTCTTATTTTCTTCAGAGTTGCCACTTTTCTGCAGCCTTGACAGCTCTCTTTAAAGTGTGGAGCTCTGTTTCTGTCTCAGTGTGGAGTGGCTGAACTGAGCCTGGAGCGTTGTTACTTGAGAAGTCTTCTATGAGCCAAGATCTAAACTTAGACAACGATAAAACTCTAAACACAAGGTGCCCTCCCTCACTCTCTCTGTCTCTGCTCAACTGTAATTGCTACATCAGCCACTACAATACACACACTATATCCCTTACTCGCTCCTTCCCTCCTTCTCTCTCCCACTTTCACCCACGGCACTAATCACTGCAAGGTATAATGTGATGCTTTATATGTATAAGACTTGACAACTTGGCGCATGAACTGAAAACAATCCAAGAACACTCATATGTCAGAACATGTGTGTTTTTATGTGATCTGGGTGACGGATGGCACCAGTACTAGACAAGTAGTGGACACGCTATAGAGCATGTAACATTGACAAATTAAAAAACAAGCACTACTCCTGCTGGAGCACCAGCAGTTACTATTCCCCAGAGTTTTCTGGACTAGGAGTCATGGTCAATTGAATTAGGCTTTTCTGACTCAGACAAAATGAATTAGACTTTTTCATGTCAAAGTGGAAACTCACACAAAGTCATCTAAGTAAAATAACATTTTTAGTAACATGTAAACTAAGTGAGTGCATAAGTATTCATCTCCTTTAAAGTAACACCTAGATCATCACTGGTGCAGACAACTGGTGTTGTCTCCTGCTGCTGGGTTCTTCACCAGTTATAGCTTTATGTGAGAGCGGCAAAAAGCTCATACCTAGTTTTTAGGCATATAGAAGAATGCACATTATCAAAAACACACACCCACTGTGAGGCATTGTGGAGGCAGCACCATGTTGTTGAGGTGTGCTTATAAACGCAGTCATTGCAGAAAGACAATGTCCACTGTGGCTTATGCTGAAAACACCAAGCTTTAGTCTCCAACTGTTCCTAACATTAGTCCAAGGTGTATCAAACTAAGGCTACTAGCCCAATTACCACTCGATCAAATCCAGTTTCTTTCAGCTGCAAGTCCTGGGCAAAGTTTTTTCTCTTTTCTTTTTTACTGATTTTGAGGAACTGGTAATTTTTTTAATTGCATCCTGATTCATTCTCATTCTTTGAACACAGGCTAGTCCTCAATTTCTCTCTTGCAGGAATCCCAAAATGCTGCCGCTAGGCTCCTGACAGGAGCTCTTAAACGTGACATGTCCAGTTTAGTTGTTTTATTTTGTTGAATTGTATTAATTTTCGCTGTACTCCAGAAAATGTCCAGACAATGTCAAAAGAATCCGATCCAGACATTGTATGGAGCTGTCATTTTACACATGTAGTAAACAGCAGGGAGAAACCAGTGAAAACAGGTTAGGCTGTGTGAATGTGTGAACTGCTCAGCCAATCTGCCTCTGCGTGTATATCTCCTGGGTGCTAACTTGTGGTAATAACAAATATGGTACTAAGTTAGACTTGACGGCAGGATGTGTTTTGGTTGTGGAGTGGATGATTGTTATGCAAAGGAGGTAGAGCTGTCATCCACCAATCCCACAGTTGTTGGTTCGACCCCTTGCTCCTCCGGTCAGGCTGAAGTGTCCTTGAGCAAGAGACTGAACCCCAACTTAGATGCTCCTGGTGACTGGGCCAGCTGCATGCAGCTCCCCCATCAGTGTGTGATTGTGAGTGTGAATGAGTGAATGAGAAGCAGTGTAAAGTGCTTTGAGTGCCAATAGGTAGAAAAGCGCTATATAAGTGCAGAACATTTACCATTTGTCTGTGTATGTCTCCCTGTGTTGGTCCCTAGACAGACTGGAGACCTGTCCAGGGTGTACCCTGCCTATTACCCAATGACAGCTGGGATAGGCTCCAATGCCCCGCAACCATAAACAGGATGAGCGGTTAGGAGGATAGATGGATGGATAAATGTTTTGAATTGACCATTTCTAATCAACTGTGGGAGTGTATTGTGCAGTGTATGAGCCTCACTGAAATGCTGAGAAAGTTTCAAGCTGACTGCAGTGTGTAAGAGGAATTGTATGCAAGTGTTTATGTCCATAGTTTTATAAACTTTTAGCGTAAAGTCCTGCACAATATTACTAAAATATTAAATGATTCAAAAATAATTGTATTCATGTATATTAGTTTATCATGTGTATAATTTAAAGACAATTTAGAGTCACATATTAACCTAATACGCACATCTTTGGACAAGAACTTGTAAAGTTTATGCAATAAATCTGTGATTTCAATATGGTTCAACAGTGAATAAAGGGTATTGGATTTTCTGCATAAATTTGTACATGTTTACCATTATGGTTACGTTTTTAGACTGCTGAGATAAACAGTGCTCTGCTGGTCCCTTCCTCCTTCTCTGTCCCACAACTAAAATGGCATTTTCAGCTGTTTTGGCATGTTTCAACTTTCTATCCTGATCTATTTCTAACTCTGAGCTCCTGAAACACATCCATCCAATAGACAGTTCTCATTCACCCCCCCCACTAGCTTTGATTCTTTGGTTTGCTTCATCCTTGTAAAGTGGACTGCGCCAGGTTCTTCCTCTAAGAAGATGTGTATTTGTGCCACTGTGCACCAAATCTCACACTGCTACTTTTCTGCCTCTAAAGAGAGCAGAGTATGTGATGGTTTGCATGCAGCTTACATCTATCCAGATAAATTAATTTTTAAAACGATCATATTAGAGGCAGCAGATACCTCAAAGTTGATATAACTTTTTTGCTTAAGCAGATAAGAATTGAGAAATAACTCAGAAATACTCTACCTACTTTATTGTAATACTTTTCAACCTTCTACTCTCTTATGTCTCAACATCACAACACCAAATGGGACATAAAACAATTCCAGAATAGGAAATGAATTACTAAATGTAGTAGTAAAAAACTGCAAGGAAAGAAGGGGTCCACAGACACAGGATTATATATGTCGTCCACCAATTTCGCAGTTGTTGGTTCGATCCCCGGCTCCTCTGGTCACATGTCGAAGTGTCCTTGAGCAAGACACTGAACCCCAACTTAGTTGCTCCCAATGAGTGTTGGCCAGCTGCATAGTAGCTGTCTGTAGTAATATGTGTTGCTGTTTTGTAGCAGTCTGGTATTATTTGCACATGATTTAATCAAGATAAACAGTGAGTGGTCACGCAAAACCACATCGTGCTCATAAGTGCCGTGGAAGGTGTGTGGAGGTGTAAAAGCTTAGCAAGGTAAGCAGGTGCTAAACATGAAGTGATTTAAACATATCCACAGATATGAGTTGGACAGCATTATGTTTTAAAGAGATACAGATACGACAGAAGTGCAAGTAGCTTTACATTACTAAAGCCTTTTCTCTGAACAGAGCAGCTATAATGGATTTTGAGGACGGGGTTGCTCAGGTTCATCCAACTTTTGCAGATCCCAGTTTAGGGGCTGTTCTAATTGAAATTTCAAGTTGGGAATACAAAAATTCTGACCTCTAAACACAAATGGAATACATCATCTCCACAGCACAATTTGGACACATCAAAGTGTGTAAATCACTGATATGGTCCACAGGGTGTGTAGGGTAGAACAAAGGTTATTCATTAGATAAACATTTCCCACGAGTTCGGAAGAGGAACACATCAGAACAAGAAAACAGATTAAACATTTGTTTTACTTGGACCTGGCACCTGCTGCAGCACCACAGTGATGTGGGAGAGAGAAGACAACCAAATAAGTGTTGTTTATTTCAATAGTCTAATAAATTAACACATTAGTAAAACATTAAGTCACATTTTATTGAACAAAGTTTGCAGGATAAGGCATGAGTTGTGATCTAGGGAAGCTGAGACATTCCTTAAAATTGTGATGAATTATCTCCTTATAATGAAGGAAAAAAAAAAACGTAATTATCAAATTTCATGCTTAAAATGTTAACTCCAATCCATGGCTATTCTCAGTTTCTGCACCCGAGAAACTGATGGAATTCTGAAGCTTTTTAAAAAGTATTACTTAAGAATATTGTATACAATTTTTTTTAATGATATGGCCATTATTGCATATGGACAGTGAAAAGATTCGGAACTTCAAAGTCTGTCAGTTATTCATTGATTTACATCTGCGAAAGTTATTTGAATTGAAATAATTATAAATACTTTCACCACAAAAAAATAGGTATTTAATTTATTCAAATTATTTAATCACACAGAATTTAATTATTAGAGGATTTTTTTACTGCTTGACAGCCCTAATAAAACTTATGAATAAGAAATGTACCTGTATATGAAGGAGAGGCTGACAGAGATATTATCCAGAACCCATTTTTGGGTATGAGGGAACATTCTTAGCAGGACTGAACAGACTTTTATGTAACATAAAACTCTGGAATATAGATTTAATACAGTTTGTGTAATTGATTTCTCTATTGTTAGTGTTACAGTAGCTTTTAAAGTGGAACCCAGGAAACCTGTGACATTTTCCTCAAGGACATTCAAAAGTGGCCAAAACCTGGAGCTTTAAGTGAATTCTGCATAGATTTTCCCCTGTGAAGCCGTTCCAGGAAACTGTCCTTTCTTCCATAATTGTTTACTTTGTGAGAATCAAGATCCAGAAACTTTCTGTGCAACCTCTCATTCCTGACACTTCAATTCCACTAGCTTATGTAACACAACAGCAACATCCGCACTCAAGTGTATTTTTAGACTTTAAGAGTTAAAAAAATATACAGAGATTCAAGAAAAGGAAAGCAGGGACCTTGTAGAGCACAGGCCGTCAAGCTCCCAGGGGATGTCATGTGTCTGACTGTATGCTGAGAGCAAGATGTAAAGGTCAAAAGTCAGTTCTCACAGAAAAGTGAAGGAAGTGGTGTTTGTGTTCACATACTGTAACTCAGCTGTTAAAAAACAATGGCCATAACTTTGTGGAAACCACTTAAATTGTGATTGGATTAATGTGAAAGCTTAATTGTAAATGTGTTATTTCTGAATATGTCTGAATCAAGGATAGTATAGCTCTTAAGAGACCACACATGGAAATATTACAGAACAAAAATGTTAGATTACGTGAAGTTTATTAATAACAGTTTTTGATAAACTACCCACTTTCTTCTAGAAGTCTTCCTTATAACTCTGACCAGCATAAACTTAGAAATACTTATTGATTACTTAATTATTATATGTATTTTACTGTGTGCACTTCAAAGCACACTATCCACTTAGGGAGACTACGTTTCCTATTTTTTTCCTTTCTTAACTTTGTGATTATCTGATCACTCTGTTCCAAAATAAATAAAAGCATAATCAAACTAGCAAGTAGCTACTGTGATTTTACTGAGGAATTTCCTATTAGTTCTTCATTGGAAAATCATTAGTTACTTGTACAATAATATGCATTGCAATTTTTTACATTTTTCTTATATACCATTATATGATACAGTATATTACCATGGGTTTTGTATTTTTGTGCCTTGCTCGGTTGTTAAGGCAGTTGTCCATGGAACATAAGGTCAGTGGTTTGATTCCTCCTGGATAAGTGTCGAGACACTAAACCCCAAGTTGCTTCCAGCGGGCCAGGCGAACATCTTGCATGGCAGCCACTGCCATAAGTGTTTGTGTGAATGGGTGAATGAGAAGCAACATTGTAAAGCACTTTGGATAAATGAGCTGTATAAGTGGCCATTTAATATTTGCAAATTATTCTTTTAATACTTATCCAGCATTTAACAGCCATAGTTTGTAGAATTGCCACCTCTTGCACGGAGGAGGTCAGGATAGCTGGTTACAGACAACTTTGTCAAAGCAGTCTGGAGATTGATTTTAGTGTGAAACAACTTGCTGTTATGTTACTGTGGACCTTACATTAGTGACATTACATGATGTAGGTGATGCTATGAATGTGATGTATGCCCTGTAACATTCCTTAACCTAAACATATTTCTTAAGTGGCTAAGCCTAACATGTGTTTTTCTACCTAAACCCTACCAAACCCCTATGTTGCAAGCATTTTTTTATGTTTAAGTTGAAAACTTGTGTTATATTAGTCACCAGAAGGGCTGCAAATTCAACAGAGGCCGGTTTCCATCAGGATGGTCTTTCACTTACCTCAATGGGTTGTATATAAGGGTGGCAACAAGTGATATGTATGGTGTTTAGATCGGAGGACTTATTGCGTTACTATTAATATTATTTTCTGGAACTGATAAGAATATACACCCAAGTGACTTATTAGTCTGTAAAAACTGGTAATAACTGTCAAACATGTTGACTCATAATTCTCATAAACTCGCATAAACTAAGGAGACATATTTTAATACTACAGTCATTTCTCCTGGGAGTAATTTTCTTTTATTTGATTGTTGTAAATGAATGTATCTTTTTCTCAAAAACAAAACCAAAACAAAAAACATGGCATGAGTGTATACTGCAGTTAGTTATAAAACTACCATAGATAATCCAATATGGATAATAAATAATCACAATCAAGACTGTTGACAACTGTAAAAACATAGTGTTAAATAAACGTATACTAAAATTGTATCCTAACCTCTCTTTCTATTGACCTTCTATTATGAAATGTTCTTTATTTTTTCTGCTTTAGTTTGTAAATTGTGTGGAAGTTAAAAAAAAAAGTGTTTTTCAAAGGCACTTATTTATAGCATTTCTAACATTTTATGTTTTACTTGGATAAGTTTCACTTGGATGGTTTATGAAACTCTTAATATTTTTGAAACGAGGATGACTGTAATTTCATGCCTAATTAACAACAACAATAATTCTTGCTATATTTTAAGCACAGCTGTTCAACTTATCAAACACTGTTCTAATTTTAGTTTTTTTTTTTTCTACTTTTAGCCCAGATTGTTTAGTGGTACCAGAAGACATGAAGAAATCTACGATACATCTTCATCTCTCTAACCCTGCACATTGAGTTTATTACATCTTATTTCTGAAGAAGACATTTAAATCAAATACCTTGAAGTATCCTGGCAGCTAAATGGTTACAGCACATGACATGTAACAATATCTGTCAAATATCTTCCTTACATGGTTGATGCTATTACAATGTACCGTATGTATAAAATAATGATTGAGAGGCAAATTGTTAGGTGATGAAAATTCTCATCAAGTGCTCATCTGTGGAGTAGGCTCACAGAATGCTACTGAGACATCATGCTGGGGTTTGCTTGATCATTAATAGTTCTTACATTCTTTGGACCACTTTAGACACCAAGTGTGTTCAGAGTACTTCCAAATGGCTACACCTGACAGTCGGGTCACATAGCTCACTTCACTCCGTTCTCCTTGTGAAAAGTGACAGAAATAGTGTCAGTCATGTAAAACAGCTTGATGGTAATGGGAAGGCAGCGAGGTGTGCAATAGTAGTCTAAGAAGTCTAGAAGATGAGGAACTCCAAACATGGTCTAGAGAATCAGGTCCAGATACATTCAGCAATCTGCTACAAAAAACAACAACAACCATCCACAACCCAACATACAATGTGCACACACGTGCGCTGAATGATCATACCTGCATTTCCTGGAGAAGCATGTGAAATTAAGAGAGTAGCGCTTAGATGTATATTGTGGGTCATTGTGTGAATCATTGTGTGTATAATAAATCATGTGTGTTTGCTTCAGTGCACGGCTTAGTGGTTAGGTTCAGGATGAGATTAGATCCAGGTTACAGTGGCAACTGGGAAACATATCATACTATGCGATATCATTTGAATGTCTCAAAGAACTAATTCACTTTTCAAAAGCTGGAAAACATGTAGTCCTTCTAAAACTCTGACATTGTTTGTCACAAGCCCAAGTGACAGTGCTTTTAAAACCATTCATTCTATGATAAACAGACAAGCCAGTGAGTATTCTCTATCTAATCCTTTTTTAACTAGTCCTCCAGCCTTTGAAGTGATACACTTTAAAGACAATTACTACAAAAGAAGAGTCTTTATCTAGTGGTTATCTTAAATATTTTAAGGCCCTTTGAAATACAATGTAATCATTGTTCTATGTTTATCTAGTAACTTAGCTTTTACTCTTTCAGTTTGACCCTATTATACATTTATTTTTCCATCCAAGAGTTTTAGAAAACTTGTTTCCTAAAATGTGATATTATTAATATAATCACTGTCAGATTACCATTTATTTTAAAGCACTAAAACTGTTCTCGTTAAGATAAGTAAGTTAATGCTGCTAAGAGTTTAATGCTTTATGTGATCTTAGCTTTTATACACTACTAATTCACATTATTTGTTGTACATGGTATTTGTTATCATTGTTATGAAAGGCCACCTACATCTGCTGATACAATACCTGCTTCTATTGCTTTGCATAGCCCAGAACATTCTTCAGTGAGATAAAATATACATTCAATAGTGACTTATCATTTGACAAAGATATCCAGAGTTTTTTTTGTCACACTTCTTCCAACTGAACAGCATCTCTGTCAGCTTTAAATCCACAGGACCTTTCTGGTCTGTTCATAATTCAGGAAAACTTTGGGTCCGAAGGTACAGCAATCATCCACCTTCATGTCTGTTACCATGTCACAACTGGTTAATCGTGGTGTAAAGTCGGTGTCAACATCAGTTCAATATGGAACGACCAGTTGAAGATGAAAGGAAATATTTTTAAGGTAAGTGGGCATTTTCACTGAGGTATAGTCAGCTTTAGAACTCACTGCCTGAAGATCTGAGGATTGTTTTTCATAAAGCACCTTCACATTATTATTTTCATTATTAATATTATTATTACAACTACTTCTACGACCTCCAAATTTGTCCCTAGGAAATGCAGTATTTCCCCCTGATTGAGTAATGTTTGCTAAAAGCTACAGTGTCCATCTGTGCCCACAAGGTGGTAAGTGGGGAACAGAAAGTGGGTCTCATTCTGTGAAAATGCCTAAAACTACTTTTTGCTAGTATTAGGCAACTCATACATGAATACAGGCTTTAAAACAGTTTTAGGGACATGTGTTGCTGTTTCAGATGAATAATCATATCAGTCCATCTATTTCTTAAACGTCGTGACAGCTCATAGACGCACTAATACTCTCGTGTGCCTCTGGCGACACCTCGTGGCCGAGTGCCATCATTACAACGCAAACACACAGTAAACAACAGACGTCACTTCCGCTATCAGGTTAACAGCAAAACAACAGAAGCAGGAGCGATTAATACATACACCGAAAAAGCATTTGTGAAAGACAGGAACGGAATGAAGGTAAGAGAAGGTCCATAGCTTTATTTTTATTGTTTACTCTTATGACACAAAGCTCCAGTCCCAGTTACATCGCTGATATTTATTACAGTCTGTCAGTCAACACAATAATGTCTGTGCGTGTCTGTGAGTGCGTGTGCGTGTTTTTCCCCCACATTTGGTTCAATCTGATGGAAAACAAACGCTTTCATGCTGCAGACCCTCAGTTCTGATGGCTGCTTATGTTAGCAAAATCAAATAATAACGTTACCAGCAGAGAACATCATGTTAATCAAAGCATGTCGTACTGTAAAATATGTCCCAGCTGTGCGGAAACATGTTACCGGTCAACTGTGAGCTCATATGGTCACTAACGTTATGGTAACGGCTCATTAGGGCGACAGTAACATTGTGACAGGAATAGATAAACGCAATTAAAAGGATTTTTCATTAAAAGGATGAGGTGATGAGTCAGTCTCTGTAGAATGCTGAAGTATGTTTATGTCCTTGCAGCACATTATCTGGGTTTTTAGGCAATAAATAGTCTGGCAACAACTACATTGCACAGCAACAAATGTAGAAAATTAAGCAATTATTTACATATAAATTGGAATAAGACAAATTTGACATATTGCTCTAATACCCAGTTATAAGCACCTTTTACACAGTCTGTTAAAGGTTATGCATTAGTTTGTTAATTTGTCTTTTGCCACACCATCCTGTGTACTGATGAGTATACAATACTGTTATAGGGGGCAGTAGGAATGGGAGTTAGCTCATGTTGAGAGCTGGTTTGAAATTCTCCAATTCATTGTAAATGGCAAATGATCGGCACTTGTATAGCACTTTTCTACCTATTGGTACTCAAAGCACTTTACACTGCTTCTCATTCACCCATTCGCACTCAAAATCACACACACACACTCACAATCACCGATGGGGGATCTGCTATGCAGCTGGCCAACACTCACCAGGAGCAACTAAGTTGTGGTTCAGTGTCTTGCTCAAGGACACTTTGACACGTGACCTGAGGAGCCTGGGATGGAACCAGCAACTGGGATATCGGTGGATGACCGCTGTACTTCCTGCGCCACAGTCGCCCCAAAATTTGTCTCCAAGATTTTCTTTACCTATTATCTATTCTGGAAAATAATTCTGATAATGCCATATTGAGAAAACTCATGTGATGACCTCAAACTTTGCATTTATACTGCTGAAAACTTGCAACATTAAGCAGTCATGGCAGAGAGGAAGAGCATTCAGATTCAGGGGTAATAAAACTCATTGATGCCAAAATGTTGTTTTTTCACATAGAACATTGATGTAGCATTTAAAGAGCTGGTATGATGGTAAACACAAAGTATAAGTTGTGGGGTAGATTAAAGGGATTAAACTATCTGAGCTGTGTTTTTACGTTATTACAAATTTGGAATCTCCTACCTGCCAGCAGTGTCGAAACTGCTCTGTGAGCACTGACATCACACCAGAGATACCCAAGAACAAACACATGTCCAGCTGCGTATGTAGCTGTCCTTCGATCTATTTATTATGAAAGCTAGATACCTGTTTGAAAGACATCCCTTCACTCCTTTCAAAGCTGCTCAGTGGAGCATATGCCAAAAGTATTCTCACTCCTCCGGATTGCAGCCTGTAAATTACTTGGATGATCAATCATGCATGATGATCAAACAGCGTGTTTTTGGGCCGAAAAAGCATGAACAGTAGTGACCTTCTCTAGTCACGTCTAGTCTAGTCTAGTCTTGTAATAATAATTTAGAGAAATTTAAACAACTTTAGGTGAATAAAATTACAGATATGCATTCAGTATTTATTAAAATGATTTAAAAAGTGTCATCATGAAAATCTCATAATTTGCTCCCTAATATTCTAGGTTAAAGAAAGTTGAGGATACAAAGTGCAAAACAGTAAAATCAAAAGTTTGGGATTGCTCTTGTGCAGCAATCGTGTCAAAGAAACTTTGAGCTGTGCAGTGCATTTCAGTATCATCACTATGATACCACTATTCAGTGGAATTGTACAGTAAAAATTATTTTTCAAAATTCTCATACTTTAGATAATACAAATCTTGACATGTAAAGCTTTGATGTCCTTCTATTTGTACATCAGTTAATAACTCTGCTTTTTGTCGAACTATGGGCTATTACTCTGTAATATAAACACCTGATCCTGTCTTTCAGGTGCTGACTTCACAGCAGGAGGTGGAGGAGGAGAGCGGCTCAACTCCTGTCGACTCAAATGACCACCACAACTGTGAGGACAGTGAACAGGAGGAGGTTCCTCCCTTCCTCCAAGAGGAAGAAGGACATGGTGAGAATCCACATCCAGGAACCCTAATCGGCTTGTAACACTTAGTGCCTTTTTATCTTCTTTACCACTTGAGACTCTTGTATGAGGAATATGAAGAGATGCACTGTTAATTTTAGAGAAAATACATGAATTGACACACTTATGCTAACTTATAGAGCATTATTTTGCTACTAATGTTGCTAGTGTCTCTCTGTGGGGTCAGTGCATTCAGGGTCA
This sequence comes from Channa maculata, assembly GCA_020496755.1. Taxonomy (NCBI): domain Eukaryota; kingdom Metazoa; phylum Chordata; class Actinopteri; order Anabantiformes; family Channidae; genus Channa; species Channa maculata. The sequence continues at coordinate 17,419,352 of CM035601.1, forward strand.
GGTTAATTATTCTATTGTCTGTTGATGTAGGCTGCTTGAAAAGAGGCTTCTATGAATGGTAAATGTCTGCTCTTATAGAGCGCTTCTCTACCTGTTCGAGCTCAAAGCGCTTTACACTGCTTCACATTCACCTATTCACACTCACAATCACACACACTCACATACTGATGGGGGAGCTGCTATGTAGATGGCCTGCACTCACTTGGAGCAACTTAGTTGGGGTTTAGTGTCTTGCTCAAAGAAACTTTGACATGTGACAGGAGGAGGTGGGTGTCAAACCAACAACCCTGGGATTGATGGATGACCACTCTACCTCCTGAGCCACAGTCTCCTCATTCCATTATATAGATTAGAAGTTTTACATATAGATTGGTAAACCAAGCAATACTAAAATATGACATTCTGAATCACTTGGAAAAAAAATCCCAAAAGTGTAAATAGATTGCACCTTTGTATCCTCTTGTATAAGAGGCTGGCATCAGTCATAACTAACAGATTATTTGTAGAAAGATGTTTAAGATGTTGTTTAATTTCTGAAATATCAATTTTCCCTGGAGGTTACAGACAGTCTGGAGGGATTTGACAGCTTAATAGTGGCTTGATGTGGTGGATTATGTCCCACCATAGTTGGACCCCCATTGGTGGCTTTTCAGACCATTCAGCATATTAAATGTGCACCCCTCCAAACAGTGAGACCACTCTGATTTGTATATCTGCAGTCCCAGTTCTTTTGCTTTCACTCCTCTCGCACAAGCGCAGAAGGTACATGCTACAAGGCCATCAGCTGTGGTCTTTGCAATGTGTTCAAGTACCACTGATAGTAGAGACAAGATGACGTAAGTTTACATAGAATTTGGCCTTGTTTCTGGTAATTCTTTGACAACAACTTGGTGTGTCTGTACATTAAAGCTAAACTCTGTTCAAGATGTTAATTCAAGAGCACAGATCTAGGATCTAACCAGCTTATTAGCCAGTCAGCATTATGGACTAGGAAATCTTTGGTCACTGAACACTCACTCAGAACCAAGCCCTTCATTTACACTTTCTTGGTGTCAGTGCCACAACCACCATAATGCAGCATTATTCAGGACTGCTACAACAGTATTTGTATGTTTAGGGCAACAATAATGATTGTTTCACAGCTTGCTATGCATGGATGATTGTGTAAAAGAAAAAGAAGATGCAGGGTGAATGGAAGGTATATGTTAAGAGTAGAGGAAAGCAAAATGACCCCCTTTGACTTTTGTGAGGTTGGCCAGCTGGAGATGAGCTGAAATGTTTTAGTTCTGACACAAACTAGTTTTATTAAAACAACCACATGGCCTGGTTAAAAGAATACCAGGGACAACCTGCAAGTTCCACTAACAGAGGGATGAGAGCTTTTATTGACATATCCTTCATAGTTGTGGCCAACAGTCCTGTGAGAACTGTTTTGGCTGGATACACTGCAAAACCAGCTGTTTCTCGCTGTCCCTATCTGTCTATGACCGTTTCTCTGTTTTCTGTACGTATTTCCTTCCGTCTTTGTCTCAGACACAGATAAGGACCACCCCAGTCCAGACGGAGGAGTCATATGGAGAGTGGGCGGCGGCCTGTTCAGCATGACACGAAATGTTGTTGGTGCAACCCTAGGGGGTGTTGCATGGGTAGGAACTAAAAGCTTTGAGCTCACCAAAACAGCTGTGACCAGTGTGCCGGCAGCCAGTGCAGGATTGGTCAAAGGGAGCGTCTCCATAGTTACGGGAGGTGTTGGCGCAGTGGGATCTGCGGTGGCGAGTAGAGTCACACCAAGAAAAAAGGACAAAGCTGACTGATGGACACTGGGCTCTGTGAGTGTGTGTGTGTGCGTGTGTGTGTATGTGTGTTTGTAAAGCAAATGAGCAAAATACCTCGAAGGTTTTGAATGGATTTTCATCATAGTTGTTGAGATCAAAACAGAGAGCTGCTACAAAGATACAAAAGCAGTGAGATGTCCATCATTGTCAGTGGATGCGTGGGCAACCAATGAGGGCTGAGTAAGGGTGAGTTTTATGTAAGCTTCCTATGGTGCATGGAAGCCACAGAAATAAAGCTGAAAATAACTGTAAAGTCAGAGCTGTCTCTAGAGCTGAACTCTATGTGCAGTTGAATCCAATCTTTGCACCCTTTTACTTTGAAATGGCAAAAAAATTAGAATAATTTTCATTAACATTTAATTCAACTTGTACAAATGTTCCTTTATCATTAGAAGTAACTGAAAGGGTAAATGATTGTTAAAAAAAAGATTCACCTTCCAGAAACGATCAGTAAGTGGCTTCATGCTTTACTTCAACAGGGAAGCACACTTAATGGAGATAGAATTTTTTTTTTCTTAACATTAGACCCTTTTTTAATTATACATTTTTGACCATCTTTTGATCATAGTCTTGTTTAAGGATCCACTGCCTCATCTTTTTTGTAGTTTGTTTGACTGATGGTAGGAGGTTGTGTTTTAAATTCTTAAGATGTTTGGCTGCATTCATTGTTCCATCTACTTTATGCCGCGCTTTAGTGCCTGATGCAGACATACACCCCCCAAAATATCAGTGAGCCTTCACCATGTTCAACTCTGGGAATAGTGGTTATTACTTTAAAGACAGAATTTTTTCTCATTACACATACCTGTACAAATTATAACCAAATAATTCAACTTTTGTGTCATTAGACCACATAGACACAACAGTCCTGATTTGTGCAGACTACACTTGACTATGGAGATGCAGACGTTTATTTGAGTTGCCTCTAAGGACTTTGTCAGGTCTCCTGCTCAATATTTTGGATCTTACATAGCTGTCACACAATAATTCTTGGGTGTCTTTCAGTAATTTTTCTTTGTCCACCTCCACTGAAATATTAATATTATTACAAATTCACTAAAGTAATTTTCATTATTTTATTATATCTTTCTTTTTATACACTCCTTGACCATTGTTGTTACTATTGAAGATGAAGTTGTACTGGCTGGATGTGAATTAAATATTATGTTGATGAAAAAACTTTGTTTTGCCATTTCAGTGTGAGGGGGATGCAAAGTTTTTAAATCAAATGTAAAAGTGCCCAAGTGCAATATGAGACAGTCTCTCACTTTGTGTTTGCATGTCCGAACACACAGTAACATTTTCCCTAAATCCAACAGGATCCAAGTAGTGCAGGGTTGGAAAACAAAGCAGAGCCGGGGTCCTTGAGCATCATGAGTGAGAACCATTGATATACTGTAAATCATCATAACAAAAGTTTGGCGAATTCTGTCTTTGAAATTACATGGTATGTCATGGTAAGAGTACAAATACTGCAATTCTCATGGGAATCAAGAATGATACAAATGATACAGTTCTATGTGTACTATATGTTACTGTAGATTCTGCACACTGCTTAGTTTATAAGTTTTTTTTCTACTTTCTTTCACATTGTAGTGTACATTCTATTAAGGCAGCCTATTTGGTTAAACATTCCGCTTTAATTGAGTTGGTTTATGCCAACATTGAAAGAACTGTGTGGAAGAAAAAGCTCTTCTAATATGTAGTGCCCAGGTTTAGGCTTTTAGAAGTAATTGGAAATGTGGCTTAAAAATGTCAGTGCACAGTCTCAGCTCAGCTTTGATAAGTAAAATGACAGTTTGGAAGATTGTTGGTTGAAGCTTAACTTTATCTGCAGAAAATTCTTGACTTGTGACAGACTGAAAGAGAACACAGAGCCACAAAAAAAAAAAAATCCCAAAGGGTTTAAAAATCCTTTATAGCAGACAGACAGTTAAACAAGTTAACATAAAGACTTACATTATAATAAAATTAAAAAAACAGCAGTTTAAAGAAAAAAATCATAATACAATTCCTTTTTGGGCATGTTATGTAACATCCTTGCATTGGTAAATGTGAAATATGCACACACACCAGACTGAAGTGTGTTTCAATCGCCCACAAAAACATCTCTATGTTAAATCGCCCTTGACTTACAGCACTGTTTCCTTCCATAAGCCTACTATTCAGTTTCCCCTCAAACCACTGCCTAGCAATACATGCAGCAGTAAGCTGAATAATAAGGTCAAATGTATAGAGCACATTCTCACTTTGAGGAGTATCAGTGTTAATAGATAAACTAGATGAGCTTAGAATTTTTATATCACATTTCGAGGGTGATTATCCTTGCAACTACTGAGTGTGCTTTTTTTCTTTATATATACTTGAAGATTGTTTGTTTTTGTATTTACTTTAAGTTTAAATGCATAATTTCCCTGACCTGTGTGTGTGTACCTGTATTGTATGTCTTTAGGTTATCTACAGCCCATTTCCCATTTCTGTTTTCCATAAAGATCCCACAGTTTGGCTGAATTCCATTTCAAAAATATTAAACATTTGTAATAACCCCACTCAAAAATAGGCTGTGACGCCAAAGGCCTACATACTTGCTGTTTACCCTTGTATACATGAACAATGGCAGCATAATTGTTAACTCGCTTCCTTAGTTTATATCTGAAGGCTTTTACAGGTTAGTGTTGAAAATCAGAGCAGAATAAAAGGTAATGACAAAATAAATGACACTTATGTAGGTGTGGGTAGCTGTGGAGAAGCTCATTACATTTTTCATCTAGCCTTAATTTTTGATGATATGCACTAACTGCAGATCCAAATTACACAGGCTACAGGAGGGTGCTATGTTGCATACAACAGTATATCTGAGGCCTAACACAACATCCTAAAACTTTTCTGGAATTAGGGTTTGTACATCAAGATAGGAGGTTATTTATTAAATATATTTAAAATTGTAACAGAATTCTGAAATATTAGTTTTCATGCTCAAATGAGATTCAGACTGCAGTGGGGTGGGGGTTTGAAAGGGATAGTTTGGTTTTACAGTGTTCCTTAAAACAGTTTGTTTTCACAGTTTTTGATGTAAAACAAGCTCTGTTGCTGTTGGCTCAGCGGTTGAATAACTGTGAGTAACTGTTCGCACACTTAAATTAAAATGCCAAACAGATAATAAGGTGAATAACACATTTCTTTGGGTGGTATAGAAAAGAAATGAGTGATTTATGCTGTGTTCTTTTTATGCTGAGGATTATCAGTTCAAATGGACCCTGGAAATGTGCTGATAGAATAGGTCAGTGTCAGACTGTGGAGATTGTGGACCAAACTGGAGCAGTAATGACTTTTTTGATAAGAAAGGTCTGTATCATTAATTATAGTGTAAAGAGTCACAAGCATTAGCACAAATGCCACAGAGACTTTATGAGCTCATAGAAAGTCAGTATTAATGGGATTGTGTTTTAGAACCTCTGGATTCTTGAAACACGAAATCGATATGAACCAAAATTGGACTGTCTGGAAGGCGGTTTTATGTGGGGTTATACATGTAGGTGAGTAACCTGTTCTTTATGTTGTGATAGCATACTCAGTTTTCATTTGCTTACAATCTGTAATTGCACTGTTGCTGTGAAGCTACATTTTTATAAGAAAAAAACACCTGCTGCATGTATCAGAATAGTGTGCAGAAAATAGGTTTTCTTTCCTTTTATTTTAGCCTGTGTTTCTTTTTTGCCTTCCTCCCTCCCCTCTCTGACTACTTCTGGTGGTTTTAAACCTGAATGCTCTGTTACTGTGACGGTTTTCAGACCAAGGACATTTGTGTATTATAGAATTATTTTTGCAAACAGGATAAGGCTGTATTCTGTAAAATAAAAACAGTAGTGATTTCTGTTAATTTGTCAAGCCAGTTTTGTTTATATGGCTCAAAATCACACATTTATCTCAAAGGGCTTTACAATCTGTGCAGCATATAATCCATATTTTAGAACAAAAATCGGAAATCCTGCCAAAAGAATTCTCTTTACCAGAGGAAATTGGAACTGCCAACGAGGATGGAGCCCTGTTTCAGCATGGACAGCCCTACACTAGATACTCTTTGTACAGAACATCATGTGGCTTCACAATTACAATATGGAAAAAAAGGATAGTAGTCAATAGATACCATATTTAGTAACATTGAAACAAAAGTTCTGTGAACACTGTATCTGAAGAAGAGAACACAACTGATGAAGTACTAAAAAAGTAATTTAGAAAGACGAAGAAGAGAAGTCTTTATGTCGAAATCCAGCCCTATATATATATATATACGTATACACACACACACACATATAGTATATATATATATATATATATATATATATATATATATATATATATATATATATATATATATACACATATATACATGTGTATATATATATATATATATATATATATATACATATATATATATATATATATATATATATATATATATACATATATACATGTATATATATATATACATATATATACGTATAGACTTCTCTTCTTAGTGTTCCCACATTCTGTTTTTATCTGGAAATCACCTACAAGGAAGGCATGTGATAAAAATCCTTACACACAGGTGGAGTGGATATGTGAGTAAGGCACACAGTTTCTAGAACAACAAACACAGGATTGCAGACATGCTTTTCTTCATACAGTTGTAAAGAATGAAAATGAACTGGAAGGTTATTCCAAAGGACAAGGGCACAATAAGACCCTGCAGCCAGCGGATCTCTTTTTAATCCTGGGGACAGACAGGACCTATTAGATGGGTTTTAAGGAGAATGGCCATTTTAATTTTACCCATACAGTACCTCACTGGTAAGAGGCTTTGAATAAAAGTGTGAAAAAAAACATATAAATAAAGGAGACTGGTGATTTAATACAACCCCAAATTTAAAAAGTTGGGATGATGTGTAAAACATAAATAAAAGCAATGCAATGATTTGCAAATCTCATCAACCCATATTTTATTCACAATAGAACATAAACAACGTATCTGATGTTGAAACTGAGACATTTTACCATTTCATGGAAAATATTAGCTCATTTTGAATTTGATGCCAGCAGTACATCTCAAAAAAGTTCTAACGGGCAACAAAAAGCTAGAAAACTCACTGCTGCAAATAAAAAACTAATGGAGGAGCATTTGACAAATGCGGGTAATGGCAACATAATGAGGGTATCTGGCAACAGGTCAGTTACATGACGGTATAAAAGGAGCATTTCAGAGAGGCAGAACCTCTGGAATGTAAAGATGGACAGAGGTTCACAAATCTGAAAAATGTTCCTCAACATAAAATTGTGACTTTCAAGATCCCCCTATCTACAGTATATAATATCAAGACAATTTAGAGAATCAGCAAGAATCTCTGTGCACAAGGGACAAGCCTGAAAGTCAAAACTGGATGTGTGTGATCTTTGGGTCTTCAGGCAGCACTGCATTAAAAACAGGAAGGATTCTCTACTGGACATCACTTTATTGGCTCAGGAACACTTCCAGAAATTACTGAACACAGTTCACTGTGCAATCCACAAATGTAAGTTAAGATGTATCATGCAAAGAAGAAGCCATATGTTAACACAGCCCAGAAACACTGCAGTGTTCTCTGGGCTAAAGCTAATTTAAAATGATCTGAGGAAAAATGGAAAACTTCTGTGATCAGATTAATCCAAATTAGATTTTTTTTTTTTTTTTTTTGAAACCATGGACACCATGTCCTGCGGACTAGAGAGGGATCATCCAGCTTGTTATCAGCAGTTCAAAAGCCTGCATCTCTGATAGTATGGGAGTCCATGCTTAAAAGTACATAGAGGTTTTGGAGTAACATATGCTCCAATCCGGACGTTTCTTTCAGGCAAAGGCCTTGCATATTTCAGCAACACAATGCTAAACCACATACTGCATCTATCACAATAACATGGCTTCACAGGAGAAGAGTCCGGGTACTGAACTGGCCTCAAGATTGTTGAGCAGCTATATTTCCTGCATCAGACAAGAATGGGACAACATTCTTCTCCTAACCCTCCAGCAACTGGCCTCCTCACTTTCATTTACGGACATTTGTTAAAAGAAGAGGGGATGCTACACAATGGTAAATATCACCCTCTTCCAACTTTTTTGTGATGTGTTGATGCCATCAAATTCAAAATGGTCTATTGCGAATAAAATATGGGTTGATGAGATTTGCAAATCATTGCATTCTGTTTTTATTTAGGTTTTACACATCATCCCAACTTTTTTTGAATTGGGGTTGTATTAAGAGACCCTGGTTCAAGGTGGTCGGGGCACAATTGCACAGATATAAATTAATTAACAATCAGCATTGAACGGTAGGTCCCAGAAGTGCCTAAAGATCAAGGTTGAGCTGATAGGTGGTTAGTTTTAAAGGTGTTATTGCATATTTTAAAACATATGCAGATACTGTAACTGTAAATGAAGTACCGGTTCTGTATTTTTTTTTTTCCCCACAGAATAAATATATCTATGATTTGCAGATGCTAAACAGGTAAGAGATGGCAGGTTGTGTGCAGGTTTGGCCACAGTGTTGAAAATAAATCCAGGATTGTTTATTGTTACTAAGTGAACAGAGTATGAAATAAGACACTTTCCAGTCTGACTGACTGACTTTAATAAATGTATTTGTTTTGGACCCAAGAAAAAGACTCTGCATGTCAGAACCATTATATATTTCGATCATATGCTAACTTCCTAAATCCAATCTTACTAGTGGATTGTAATATAATTATTTTTTGGCCAATACTTATATAGTACAGCAATTGAGTATAATATATAATGTTCAACATTTCTTTTTATGACTCTGCGTTATTTAACTCTTCGTTAATAAAACAACTGAAAACAAAGTGTTAATTATTCTCATATACAGGGCCCTTTACATTTTAACATACAGTAGTTGAACATAAGGTACAGTACTTATGACCACCTTCAGTTTGTATTTTTTTTAAGTAAACCATGCTGTTACTGAAAATATATAGATTCCACTTTCATATTTGGATTTGAGCAAAGCCTAAAAATATTTAAGTATTTTTTCACTATCCTGATCTAACCCCCTATTGAATTATTGTACATATTTTATAGTTGATTGGTATAATTTGTACATTAGTGTTGTGTGTATGAGGCTGATCTGGGATCAGGGAAACCCAAACACATTCCACACTAAAAAATTACAGTCCACAGCCAAACATATTGCAAAAGAAATTAATTGATTTTTATATGGTAAACTGACTTTAAGACTAACAATAAAGATATGATATGTAGCTAAAACAGATGTTATATATTATTACATTATTAAATCCAAAGGTTGAATCATGTCAACTGGACTTCTTTTCCTTGGTTATAAACGTTTCCCTACTTATCCAAGCAGCTTCTTTACTCTGAATAAAGTGGCTGGGGAACCCAGTTATATCCTCCAGAGCAGGCCTTTGGCCTGAATAAGCTTGTTAAGGTGGGACGTGGGAACAGTCATCAAGGTGTAACGGTTACGACCCTAACTCCCTAAGATGGGGGTCGTTAGGTGTAGCCCTCATGGTGGAGGTGTGAAATGGTCTTGATGGTCTGGATTAAAGGGCAGCATGAAAAATGGGAGGCAGGTTGTGCCTGAGGCCTCCTCCTCTGTTGATCTGATTAACAAGCTTATTCAGGCCAGAGTGGAACAAAACACCTGCTCTTGAGCATATAACTGGGTTCCCCAGCCACTTTATTAAGACTGAAGAAGCTGCTTGGATAAGTAGCGAAATGTTTCTAACAAGGAAAAGAAGTCCATTTGACGTGATTCAACCTTCGGATAACCAAACCTGGATGGCAGAGAATCTTCAACAATACATTATTAAATCAAAATGTGTTGTTACAACATAAAAATAAGAGTTCTCTTCATGTTATGAAGATTTGGTTTCAAGAAGATAAAGTTTGGTCATGGTAACATCATTGTGAAACATAGTACTTAAATGAGTAAACTTGAGTTTAAATCTGCATACAATAAAACATAATTAACTGTTAAATTTGATTTGCCATAATGTGGCTTAAATATGTCATATGATGTTTAAAGGGGAGAAACTGAGGTAGTTAATTAGTCAGAGTAACTAAACAAATAAATGAACATGAAATTGCTGGCCTCCCAAGATCCCCAAGTACAGTGCTTTGCAAAAGTATTCACACCCCTTGACATTTTTAAAATTTTGTCACGTTACAACCACAAATGTAAATGGATTTTATTTGGATTTTATGTGATAGATCAACATAAACTGGTTACATAATTGTGAATTGAAAGAAAAACATTTTTTTTTTAAATAAATATCTGAAAAGTGTGGCGTGCATTTGTATTCAGCCCCCTTTACTCTGATACCACTAACTAAAATCCAAGCAATTGCCTTCAGAAGTCACCTAATTAGTAAATGGAGTCCACCCGTGTGTAATTTAATCTCAGTATCAATACACCTGTTCTGTGAAGCCCTCAGAGGTTTGTTAGAGAACATTAGTGAACAAACTGCATCATGTTGGATGAGTTCTTTGAAGTTTAAACAGACTGATGCACACAACTCTGAAACACCGAGGATATCTACATCAGTCAAAATTTTTATATACTGTCCAACATTATTTATATACCGTCCTGTCTTGCTGGTTACCTAAACCCACCCAGGATTCATCTTTGACATCACTTGTTTAAAAAAGTGGGAGGAACGTTCTGTCCTCCACTAAAGAGTGTGAGAGGTTCCTCAGTTCTCTGGGATGGAAAACTGTCTTGTAGCCAAGGAGGTCCAGAAGTGGCTGGCAGACAGTCTGAGTGTAAACCACCATGTCCAACGATAACTTCACCCTCCAGTTCTCCGCGTTAGCTGCAGAGTCCCGAACTGTAGTGAACTTTTGCCGGGATGACAGATCGCTGCTTCCTCGGGTGTTGTTGATGATCCAGTCCTCCACATTGTGGTCCAAAACCAGGCCAAGGAAACTGTAGAGCTCCCTGGTCTTCTGTAGAGGAAACCTGGCCAAATCTTCATACCTGAGCAAATAAAGGAAGTGAGACAGCATCATTTGTTAATATTATCAGTATGTATGTGACTCATAAACAAAAAAAAATTAGACAAAAACGATTATAGTGAACAAATTGTGGTCATGACTCTTGCTGAACGCAGGACTCAGCAGTCTCTGTACATTTACAATAGTTTAATAAAGTCATCCTGCATTAACTTTTACATATTAAAGGGGACAGTAGTTTTTCTCACAATCACATGAATATGTAAATAAAACTTAGGGAAATGTTCATTCAATTACTGGCTATAGGTTTTTACAATTATTTAACACCCACCTCCTTCCCATAACCCTGTAACCTCCATGATTGTCCTGGGACAATTGATAATCTTTCATCAACCATCCACTGGCTCTACTCCACTATAACCTGATGGATCCTGTACAGATATAGTTTTCTCATGGTGATACATGCCTGCCAGAAACGTCTGATGCACTGCAGATCATAATCCAAGTTGGACAGTCTAACTGAACTTAGAATTTTTCCTGTTTTGGAAACATAATCTATGACACTGCAAACAGTTTCTAAATCATTAATGCAAAGAATATTTTTTCCATAGCGATTGATTTATTTTCATTTATTTTAGTTTTTTAAAATTTAAAGTTTTACATGTTGTTGGAGGTTTGAAATTGTTTTATGTGTTAGTTTAAAAATGTCCTCAGGTTTAACATCGTTGGTAATAAACGCAGAGTAAGCTCAGATTAATTTATTTTTGTCTAACTGTGGCACAGGACGGTAGAGCGGTGTCACAGGACGGTAGAGCGGTGTCACCAATCTCAGAGTTGTTGGTTCGATCCCCGGCTCCTCCAGTCATCCAGTGACATGGTGAAGTGTCCTTGAGCAAGACACTGAACCCCAACTTAGTTGCTCCCGGTGAGTGTTGGCCAGCTGCATAGCAGCTCCCCCATCAGTGTATGAGTGTGTGTGTGATTGCGAGTGTGAATGGGTGAATAACAAGCAGTGTAAAGACCTTTAAGTGCCATCAGATAGAAAAGCACTATATAAATGCAGACCATTTAATTGCTTTAATGTGGTTTAATTATACATTTGTCTGTAAGATAAGCAGTATATTTCAGATAGTTTGCCAACTCAGAACTGTCTCACCTGAGCAGCATGTACTTCCCTCTGAGCCAGGCAGGTCTGGACAGGCCTGTGGAAACAGACTTGAGAAAGTCCTCACACACTGTGTTGATCTGTCCCAGGTCTACGTTGTGTGGTCTGCGTCCAGTTGCTCTCCACAGACGCCACAGTCGGTAAGTATCTCTAAAAGTCTCAATACGAGATGCCAGGATGCCACGTGGATCTCGAACAAGCTGGACCACCTAAAGATTAAAGGTTAATTTTTAATGGTAGCAACAATACAGACGACTCTGCATGTCCATCCACCAGTATACTGTATATTCAATGGTATACACCCTTGTGTGATGTTGAAGCCCAGCTTCTCCAGCTCTGTTGATGAAGAAGAATCACTCAAAACTTAGTAAAGTCTGAGAAAAACACGTTTATTTAACCCTTCCCCTATTACAACAGAGATCTCTGGAGATCGTCTCGATGCCCACACAGTGACAGTCAAAGAGGATCTAAACTAACTGCAACTTCACTCTAACTCTTATTCCCAGTTTTTTTTCTACCCTTCCTGATATCCATTGCTAAACTATGTGTGTTATCAGTTAAAACCAGCTCCATGTTTTCTCTGTTGGAATGAGGAGTAGCACTACTCTGTACCTGCTGTTCCCTTAGCTAAGCTGTGTGTGTGTGTGTGTGTGTGTGCAATAGATAACTTTCCCTGCAGCTGTCTACTCCCTAAGATATGAATTGTTGAAGCAAACTATTGTTCTATATTATATCAGTAACCTACTTGCATATGCACCTGCTAAAGCTCACCTATTATAAAAGCATTTATTATAAATCTTCTTCTAAATCTTCAACCAACATCACACTCTTAAAGATTATAATTCCACAGTGATTAAATTGCTTTTCTCACTCTCTGTAAACAAAGCTTTGATGACATGGTCACTTTCAGAAACATTTTGGTTTCTGTTCATTCTTTGGATACAAGTATCATTCTTTTTTGGATTTGTTTTACTTGATTCACTTCTTGTCCCAGACTTTTATTTTGTAGCCACTTCCTTTTCTCATAGTTTCTCCTGATGGCTTCACCACTCACGTTTCACCCTTTCCCCTGTCTATTTAACCCATCTCCACAGTCGTCTGCCGGATTGTCTCCTTATGTTACCAGATGTTGTTTCCCCTTAGATGGACTCCTTAATTTTCCGTTTTTGGACTCTGTTTCTCCGGATTTTGTTCTGGGGTTTGTTCATGTGTTTATCCATGTCTTTTGGCCTTTGTTTTAGAATTTGATTTGTTCAATGGTATATAGCGCTTTTCTACCTATTGATACTCAAAGCTTCTAATTCACCCATTCACACTCACAATCACACACACACTCACACACCGATGGGGGAGTTGCTATTGCAGCTGGCCAATACTCACCGGGACCAACTAAGTTGGGGTTCAGTGTTTTGCTCAAGGACACTTCAACATGTGACCGGAGGAGTCAGGGATGGAACCAACAAGTGTGGACAACCGCTCTATCCTGCGCCACAGTCTGTGTCAGGAAGTTTATCCCTATCTCTCGGCCTATGTTTTAGTGGGTTTTTTTTTGTATTTTTTTTTTCTGCCCCGTTGTCATCTGTATGTGCACACCTTTTAGTTTAGTTTTAGTTTATTCAACTCTGATTGTTCCATAAATGGTCACACTTTTGGTTATTTGATTTACACCAGATTCTGATCTCTCTTTGGTATAGTGTTTTTATCTGCCCACAGTAGACCCCTGTATATGCACCCTCTTTGCTTAATAGTTTAGCCCTAGTCCTGGTTGTTTTTTGTATAGGCTCCCTCCCCTTTGGTTAATTATTACCTTGTCTATGTCAGTGGTGTTTGCAATCCTCTGTTTAGCAGCCCAACATTATTCTGTATATGTGTTCCTCTGTTTTTCCTAGCTCAGTTCGGTTTCCTTAGTTTTTGTGTCATTTCTGTATTTTACTATTACGTCCTGATTCACTGTTTTCCTGGGCTGTTGCCTCTTTTTCCTTTGGTTTTCTTGTCAATAAACCTTTTTCCACCATACCTCCTCTCACCATCTCCTAACGTGGGTCCTTGATATACCAAAATGGTGATTCAGTTTTTTAGAGTATGTTAGAGCCAAGAACTGCCCCTTGGTAAATTTAGTTCAGTCCTGCCATAATTTAAAGTTTAAAAAAAGCTACGTATTCCTTCCCTGGAAACTTTATAAAACAGGTGGCTAGAGGTTAATTTTTCTTGAAAGCTTCTGATAAGTCAAACAAATCCACCCTGGAGTGATCTGAACAAAACTGAATAAGATCATTTACTTAAATGCGATATCTGATCTAAATATAAAAATATCTGCCACTTATTTATTGCGAAAGATTCCTAAAAAAAGTGTCGTGTTGTGCCTGTGCTCTATATACAACACATGTACACGATGCTTGGCTAGTCTGATCCATCACTCATTATACAATACTGTCTATCACATCCAAGTCAGTGTAATAAAGGCTGCTGTAAGCCTGTGTAGGGTTGGCTACAGTACATGGTCATGTGCCTGTACATGTGTTTGGAGATCTCTGAGCCACTACATTTTCAATCGATACCACTAGATTGATTGTTCATCTAACCTAACATCATCCAGTCAACCATGTTCTCATAAAGTGAAAAGCTTCATGCAACCTCCTGACTCAGTAGTACAAAACTGACAACCAATACATTAACCAATCACCCTACATTTGGGTATCATTACTGAATGTGTCAGAAGTCTGTTTTCACTGACTGCTTTGGATTGTGAGAAAATGAGATGTCAGTATTTCAATGATAAAATTCATTATATTGCTTCAGTTTGTCACTATTGTTCTTACTGACGAACTCATGGACATAATAGATCTAAGAATTTATGACACAAACACTGAATGCATGATCAACAGCAGAAAATGATCAACAGCACCAGATGTAATCCAAAGAGTGGTGATTCTAGACTGTTACAAAAGAGCCCATCACGGTCCCATAAACCATTACCTTTTACTTTTCTTCTCCTCATTTTTCTTATGTTTCAACAAAAGCAATGTTAGTTAGACATTCATTGTGCTTTTCTTTATACCGTTTCACTTTTCACAGAACTGTGAATGGTAAATCGTCTGCACTTATATAGGGCTTTCCTACTTATTGATACCCAAAGCACTTTACACTGCTTCTTATTCACCATTCACATTCACAATCACACACACTCTCATACACTGATGGGGGATCTGCTATGCAACTGGCCAACACTCACTGGGAGCAACTAAGCTAGGGTTCAGTGTCTTGCTCAAGGACACTTCGACAGGGGCAGGGTATCGAACCAACAACTGTGGGATTGGTGGATGACAACAGTTGCCCACAATTTGTTTTGAAATGAGAAAATGCTGTGTTGACCATTAATTTTACAAACCTTAACCCTTAATGACCAAGTAAAAACGCATTCATAGATTTTTTACAGTCAAATCAGACCAGTCTCTCTGTCCTTGCTGCTGAGAAGCTATAACATACACAAGAGCTGGCTTAATGAAATAAGGTTTTAATTTTTGAAACGTCAGCCAAAGCTTTGTCCTTTTGCTGAAGATCATATAAATTGTTTTGATAAATGCATGTAGAGCTTTGAGAAGGATGTTTTAATAGAGTGAGGCAAAACTACTGAGAAGCTGCAAGCTAATTTTAAATAGTAAACAAAAGTGAGAGGCAATATACTGGCTCATTTCTTTAATGTGAATTTGGAGTTTTCTGCTAAATGTGTTCAATAGGTTATGGTGACTTTGCAGTTATCCTGATTATGTTATTAATTATTCATGGCAGTTGTCTAAGTCAGGTCACAAACCCCTGGAGCTCTGATCTGATTGGAAAAATTCCAATACAAAAAGAAATATAATAAAAAATAAGAGTAGTTATCGTAATTATTTCTTTACCTTCAGGTTGAGTCGTGGGTCCTCTATCAGTGCTCTGAGGTCACTGATTTGGGGAATCCGGACCGTTTTAATGGCTGTATGGCGTTTTGCTCTGCAAGCATCAGCAGCCAGAGAGACATTGAGCGGGCCACACCTCCTCACACACTCCCCCTCATCAGCCAGCACCAGGGTCTGCTCCTCTGGGCCCAGAGGAGCCTCACATACAGGTGGGGAGCACAGTGACTGACCTAAAGACATGATACATACATTGTAACTAAGTGTAACACAACAATAATGCACAGCAAAACAGTTACACATTAAATATTGCTGTAGTATCATTATGTGCATGAAAACAGTGTTGACATGTCCCTTACTAGCTCCACGTCTGAATAGCTTGTCAGTAGAATGATTGGCAGGACGGGGTCGTATGTAACTCTCAAGACTGTTGAGGTGACAGTGGTACAGAGACCTGAGAAGGTCTCTGGCCGCTCCCAACATTACCCTCCTCTCAGCCAGGTTCCGACTCTGCCCCAGCCGTGGAAGCAGTGCCAACTGGACATGGTATAGAGGCTCAAACAGGTAAAACACCTGGTATATGAGAAAAGACCAAAGACAGTATGCCGTATGAAAGGTTACCACCACACGGTGCTACCACAATTAATCTGAGTAATGGAACTTTCTAATAAATCAAATTTGAGTGACACTGTAGATAAAATAAGCATTCACTAAGTGCCTCAGTACTTTCTGAGCTGACTAAACAAGCAGTGCCTTCCAAGCTCTGTGTATTTGCTGGCAATGGTGCAACCACCAAGTCCCCAAAAGACAAGCTTTTTTGGAGCTTTACTGTATGAGCCAACCAGGGTTTCCTCTCTTTTTTGTGGATGTTGTGTATTGTAAGGTTAATTTGATTAAGAGGTATACGTATAGGTATACTGATGATCTCATTAGTGACGTCATTTGGCTTTGATTATTGCCTTTGTAGTTTGCCTTTGTAGTTTGAGAGTGAAAGCTGAGAAGCAAACTCAATAATCATGTAACGATCTTCGGAGTGAGGTAATTGTTAGACCATCAGATACTAGTAAGATCGCTACATTTACCATTTTGATTTAGCAAAACCTGATTGAGCATTAATGTAGCATCTGAAAGATGAAAGATTTGCAAAATTTAAATACTGTTTTCATTTGTCATAAACCAACCTGTAATTCCTATTTTTTTTTTACACAGAGTACATGTACTGTACTTCTTCTTCTAAATACTGTGTAAAATTCTACTGGCTGTGTTGGTTCAGGGGTATGTCTATTGTTTCCATAAGAGAAAGCTGGATCTTTCTACTGACTAACACCCCTTTTTACCACAGTTTATGTGGCATTGCATGTTCCTAATATATTGTTGTTCTATTTGTAGAAGTTTTAAAAGATATGGGAAGCATACTCCGTTATCAACTACTATAACTCAGCACAGACCCTAACTTACAGGTTAGGCAGATTTATACCAGTGCCACATTCCTACCATTTCTTTAACAAGAATCGACCTGTCCTGCAGGAGATTTTTAATTTTATTTAGAGCATTATATTCAATACTATACCAAAAAAGGATGAAAACTTCCAGTACTTTTAAAGCAATGTCATTTAAACAATATAAATGAACCTGCTTTTTTTGGCACTATGATCTACTAAATCGCATTATAAAATTACAATAACGGCCTCAAAACCGGTCTTGCATTGTTTTCTCTTTTGTAAAGGGGTCCAAATTAAATTAGTGCATATTCCTAAATACATTTTCATATTACCAAATTGCCATCGAATACAAGTTCCAGTTATCCTCAAAATTCATTTTAGACCATAGGTAAGTCTGACAGCGATTGTCAGAGTCAGACACCTCAGTAAAGCTGGACAACTGGAACAAACATACACTGTTTCTGCATATGGACATTAGTACTAACAGTATAGAGCATGCACTAAGGCACTTTCAATTGACAATACAGGAAAATATTTTGGGCTTTTTTGGACTGTTCACTACTTTGAACAATGTACAGTGTATTATTATTGTTATTATTTTTATTTTATTGATATATTATTACTTTGCATATATATATTATGTGTAATAGCTATTGCCCTATCTATCTAGGCTGATCTTCTTGGATAATGTTGATTGAACTGTTTTCACAGCAGTTGTAATGTAAAAAACTGTGGCAAAGTCAGATGTCAGATGCATCCCAAAGATGATCAAAAGAAATACGTTCTTAATACACATTATCGAAGTTTTTTTTGACTGTGAAGTCACCAGCACTTAACCAAAAAAAGCATATTTAACTTCAGCTTTATTGAAAGCTGTCCAGAGTGTACGATTAGTGTTCAACCAGCCATAACTGGGATCAGCTCGAGCACCCAATGAACTGGATAAATGGTTAAGATAATGGATGGAAGTATTGAAGGTCTGTATTGTTGTAGAATATTATAAAACACTTGATATAAACGATTCTAACCTCTGGATGCTGGTTGAACAGCTGACCCACAAATGAGGATCCGCTCCGTGTGGTGGCCAATATGAGGATGTGGGTTCTTTTGCTGGAATTATAGAAGGGAAGGGAGAAAGGGGGTGAAGAGGGAGTATGGGAGAGGATCTCATCACAGCCTCGATCTGAACCTTCAAGTGTCTGCTGGCCCAATCGCGTCAGGTCTTTGAGGCTGCAGTTGATGGCGGAACCCGTGGGTACCAGGCCCACAGAGCACAGCAGGCTTAAGGGCTTTGTAGAGAAGGTCCGGATAGCTGTGTACTGGATGGCTATGGAGGCTAATGCTAGCAGCACCACGGATTTCCAAGAACACTGCATTGTGGCTGGATAGATGCATCAGGAAGCCTGGGTACTGTCTGTCAGACAATGGGACAGAGACAGAAACACTTAATGAGGACAGGAGACAAAGAGATATGACAAAGAGATATGATTATAATTGATATATATTTTAGTTTTTTTTGATTTACTCCTGTTTCTCTAATCAACTTTGCCAGCAGCAATAGACAACTGTTTTCAAGTATACATTTTACTTTTCAGAGTCAATTTTGATACAAAATATAAATACATAATTTTAATTTAATAATGAAATACACATTATTCTCAAGATGTTTCTGCACAGAATATTTTGACAATGGAATTTTACTATTTTTATTTAAAGAAAAGAATATTTTTGTTGCTACAGCTTACTACCCAACCAAAGGAAAGCAAATAAATGTTGCTGTGTGTCTGCTGGATGTGTGGCAGTTGTCAAAGCTGTTGAAAAAAAAAGATAACAAAAGTAAAATATAAATGTGTTTTCCGCCTGTTTTGTACAATCGTGAACAAGTTCATACCCCTTATTTTGAAAGGGCAAAAAGAATAAAGCAAGGACTTTTCTTTTCATCAACATATTTAATGCACATTTAACTATTATAAGTGTTTCTTTATCAAAAATTATTTAAAAAAAATAAAGTAATTTTTTTTTTATTTTAGCAGGAGGATCCTAAATTAAAATTTCTCTAGTTTACTGTTTACTACATTATTTTACTTACTAATCATTGACCATTTTTTAACTTCTGATAATAAAAGAGAATTCTTACTACATTTTTTACTTTTTACTGAAAGTTTTATTGTACTAGGGTTATGATTTCATCCCCTACATGTAGTTTTGACCCTAAACCTAACATAACAACATCGCATATTCAGCTACTTACAAACATTCTTTCATCTTCACAAGAAAAATTATTTCTTGTGATTCAAGGGCGTACTAACTTTTGCACATGAAATTTTTTGAAAGCTTGAGGGCATAATCAGAAATATGTCAAGTTAATTTATTTTACTGATAAGACATTTTATAATAGAATATAATTACTATGGAAAATTAGCACACATCATGTATAATGCTACAGGCTAGCATAGTGGGCATAACCAGAAATATGTACAGAAGGTGAATTACTTTGTACTCGCAAATACAACAGGTATTTCACAACAGACTGTAAGTCCAGACTCCACACCCACACAGAGTACTGAACCTTCAAATCCCATGCAAATCCAAATCAACAATGAACTGATCCAACTAACAATATTGTCTGTGTACCCAACCTTTTACACTAAACTTGTTCCAAAAAATATATTTCCTCCTGTTTGATTACCATTTGTTAAAGGTGCATAGCTTTTTAAAGAAGTTACAGAATTTGTACAGTAATTTATTTGGGCTTTGATGCATTGTAACATTTGGTCAGAAAACAGCTTTATATCCAAAATAAAATGCAACATGATCAGTGCAACATTACATATGCAACAGCTGCAGAGTTGTATTTAATCATTTCCTCACCTCGGTGCTTAATAATGTCTTGGGTAAAGCACATTAATATTGTTACATAATACTGTATACATGATAAGCAAATTACAGTTAACCTTCTTTGTATAACATTTAGTGATATGTTACTTTATGTACTTGATATACATTATAAACATACTCAAATGGCTGATTTCATTTTTTGATATTCTTTTTTTGAAAATTCTTTGACACAATGAGATGTAATAAAACATTTTGACAGTATTGTTTGACTGTTATTCTGTCAATTTATTTCATTAAATCAAAATGAACAGTGAAAAATCTGACCCTAGTCTTTACTGCTCCTTGTCCACCCCTTGCAAGCTTACTCTAATGGCTTTCTCTTTCTGCGTGTCAGCATCTATCTATCTATCTTTCTATCTATCATATATGCATCACATTGCAGGTGCATGGACATTAAGTCACTACCGTTTCATCACATACTGCTATAGCCCGTTGTTCCCATCACAGCCCCCAGCCCCGCATCCCCCCAGAACGCCGGAGACAGACCGACGCTTCTCCCGGGCCTGACGCTACGTTTCGTTACCTCTCCTCAGTGTTTGTGCCGTCAGCAGGAGGCGGCGGACAAGCAGTGACGGAAACATGGGAACGCTGCTGTGTGACTCCGCCGCTGGAGCAAACACCAACCTGCATCCACCTGCGATCCGCAGGGAGAAGATGAGGACATGACAGTGAGGACAGGAGGCCTAAAACGGATCCATCAGAAACCGTGACGATCGACGGTCCAATCTATCTCAAAGGGCTGCTGGACTGGTTCGTGACAGGCGTGAACGGTACAGGTCTCTTTAACTCTCTCTCTCTATCACGCTACATCCTCCCCCTCTCTCCCTCCCTCTCTCTTCTGACTCCATCGCAACCCCTCCACCCCCTTCTCTCCTTGTTTATCGTTCATATATATTTTTAAATCTCAAAACCAAACTCAGATACTGAAATAATGGTTGCAATATTGATTCATCCATTCCTGTCCACACAAGACATGCAGAAATCCCTTTCTTTATGTCCAAGAGATCAGTTCTGCTTTGTTGCAATATTCATTCTAATATTCAGAATAACTTGGTATTTTTAATAGAAAATGGACCCTATAGGGGTCCAAAAATCTGAGATTACATAAAAAATTTGCAATATTTTCATGTAAAGCATATAAATGATCAGAATGTTATATATAATTAAGAAGAAGAGAAGTTCTATGTAAAATTAAGCAATGTTTAAGATTTTGCACTATTCCTGAGTCTGAAAATAAATTTAAGCAATTGCAGCATTGACCATAAACTACTTTTGTACAGAGCTCTTTGATCTTCTTAAGCTCAATTCATTGTCACACACATTCAGATGATCCTATAAGTGGATTTGATCAATTTATCAGAGGCTCATCACGGAAATCAACCTGCATAGCCACTGTTGCCCTGTTATAAATATGGCTGTGCCTCATGTTTCCAGCAGAACATGGCTAAGTCTCTTAACATTAAATCATTGAGATACTGTGATCAGGCTGAGACACACAAAGTTTACAAAATGTCATGTGCAAAAGGTAGTACCCACTTTTTTTCAAATGGCACAAAAATTCATCATTAAAATTGAAAAAAAAACATTAAAATAAAATCATTAGCATAATATTTATTGCACAATTAAATACGTTTCTTCATCATAAACTAATAAAGTTAACAATAATGGTAAAGGAGTGAGTGAAAATGTTTGCATGCCCCTTGATAAATTACATTTTAACTTTAATCTCCAGAAACATTTGTAATAGCTAATTGTTATTATGTTTATTAATGTCTGTTGATGAGAAAAATATTTGTTTTACTTTTCTTGCCATTTCAAAATATGGGGTACTAATCTTTGCAGATGACTGTAGACCACAAGAATATTATCAGTCATCTATTCATTATGTCAGAGGCTTGCCAGCTATAAAAGCCTAAAAGCTGTAAAATCAAGTGTTTGATCTTGCTTCCCTTCTTGACAAAAGACTATATACACAGTGGTGATGGAAAAAATTTCTCAATTCCTGAAATAAATTTGGAATGAAACATAAGGAGGTATTCACACAATTACTAAAACTAGAAAAGGGAAACCAATTCAAACTAATGGAACAAAAAAAATACAGTTCTTATTCTGCTTTGGTATTTCTGTCTTCCCTGCAGATATCTAGCAAGTATTTGTATTTAGTATTTGAAGGAGAGCCCCAGAGACTTTGTTCCAAAGGGACCAAGTACAGTCATATGACAGTCCACGTGGAGCATGTATCATGTACGGATGTTGCCTCCGTGTGTTTTAAGCTCTCTTTCCCTCAGGTTACTCTCCTCCTTTGGCCTGTTGCACACCTGCATATAATCAGTGAGGGTGAGGGGATAAAGAGAGGTAGGTAGTGCTGGAAGTGGAGAGAACACATGCACACACACTGGCAGCTGCACCTATGGTAAGGGGTTTCCCCTTCGGTTTAGTTTTCCTGTGTTAGGTAGTTTATGGCCCATTGCTGGTTATTACTATGTTGGCCCTGCATCTTGTCTTTTTCTTGTTCCTTTTTGCCTGGGGTCTCCAGCACCTCTTGTTTCCCCTTTGTTAGTTTATTTAATAGGAGAAGGTTTATGATTATAAATAAAGCTTGTGGGTTGTAAGTAAGTGGGTTGTCCTATTTCATATATTGCATCCTCAATCAATGGGAGTTTTTTTTTTTTTTTATGAATGGAGGGAGTAACACAACCTAAAACTGCTACACGATTCACGGCAGAATCTGTCCAGATGTGTAAGGTATTCCATCCCTCTCTTTCTCTCTCTTGCTCACTAACTCAGGGAGGAGGGGGATTAGTGAAGGAGAGCGGAAGAGAGGAGAACACAGTATAAACTGCCCTTCAAGTCTGTCTATAGGTGGACTTTGATTAAAAAATATGTTTGTCAGTTTATTAATAATATTTCCTTTCAACAGCCTTTACTAGGGGGCACATAATTATGGAGCTATGTTTACTCTGTAAATAACCAGTTTTAATCCAACACTCTCCCACCAACAGATGTGTCTGAATCGGCTTGAAAAAAATATCAGATTATTGCAGGTAATTGGTGTGATGATATTGTCTGGGTCTATTTACCAGGTTTGTTTACCAGGAAAAAATATTTATTTTACACACTTCTGACATCTTTTATTATTTATTGGGCGGTCTAACCCCAGCCACAGTGATGCTAATGCAGTTTGCTGTGATACAATGTGGAGTCACAATAGCATTGAGTGCAAGTCATTTCTTTGCAATGGACTATTAGTATTTGTGTGTGCTTATTTTTAAGCACACACAAATAAGTTAAGTGGCCTTATGAATGGCCTAAAAACGGATGTTGTTTTAGACAAAAGTGTCGGTGAATGTACTTTTAATTTAGTGTTTGAGAGGTGAACATTGTTTAGGAAATATTTTGAAATTTTCTAATTTGTACAATCAGCTCCTTAGTCTTTCATTGATCTTCTTTCTGAATCTGAGCCACTGCCGTTCCATTTATCGAGCTTAACCCAGGTTGTGTATGTTTCAAAAAGAGTGAGTACCATAAATATAGAAAGCAGCCCCTGAAGTATGCATAGCTCTGCAGGCAGCACCAAGAGAGTTACACCTTGAGGAGGCCAGATTTGCATTTTGGCATTGGAGCTGGCTGGGCTGGCATATTCCAGTATTGGAGAGACTGGCAGTGGCTCTTCCTCTGCTAGGCTCTCGTCTGAGGTGGGAAAAGTTAACTTCCACAGGAGGGACAGGAACAACCGGTGGAGGGGCAAGATGGACCAGAGGCCAACTGGTTGTGCAGTGCACAAGCAGGCTGGACAGTTTCTGCTCTAGAAGGGCCTCAATCTGCCCCAGGCCTTACTGTCTCCAGATGAGTACTTGTTCCCGTCAGTTGATCTTGTTTCCTGCAGTTGAGACACCAGTCTACCGCACACCTGTCAGGCTTCCACAGCATTAAGCTATTGTTTTACGGCACGCAGTTGAACGAAACACTGGGCTGCATGTTGCAGACCCCATAACACAAAGTGGTACAGACCTGACAAGAAAAAAACATATTAGTCATTAGAACAGCAAGCTGTATAGCTACAATGCAAAGGTTTCTCTGTATAAATAAAACTTTCCACTTTCTTTTTAACACCTGACTGTTGACACACTTACCTTTCTTCCTTCGTTGTGTGGGAAGATCTTTTATTTCTATAAGGTAAACAGGATCCAGGTGTAAACCAAGATCAATCCCAACCATAAACTCAACATTGTAAGTCAAATTTTGTATTTTTTTGCATGTGTTACCTTGAATATGTTGCTGTGAATGCTAAATATGGTAAATATCACAGGTAATGTAATCAATCACAAATCTTCTGTTGGAACACATTTGTGTCATCTCAAAATGGTTTGAGATGACACCAAAGACAACTCCAGAGAGATTGGTCTTTTGCATGAAAATGAAAAAAAAAAACAGCACCAGAGATCCAGCAACCATTCGAAGATGGGGATTCAAGTTTACAAGAGGACTGTGAGATATCACTTCAAGTAGAGGCAACAAAACCGCTCATGTCAGATGAAATGGCACCAGTAAGTATTCAAGACAACTCCACTTCATAATTTTGTCTGAATTGGGTGTGAATGCTGTACAGTAAATGGCTTATGCCCATCTACAAGTAATCTTGTGAAGGCAACTTATGCAATGACAGAGACCAATGATGAGATGAGTGCCCAGACTGTGCAGTGGCCTTCAAGCTCGGCCTGGTAGCTCAATGGGCAGAGCAGCAGGGTAGCGCAGCAGGATTGGATGCAGAAGTCTGCTGGATCATGTCCCAAGAGACACTAGCTAGCTAGCTAGCTCAATGTCCGGGGAATGATTAAGCACTAGGGAGCAGGGCCCCAGGGTCATGTTCAAGAGAATCATGGACAGATATTGTTATTATATTATAATAATATTTTGATAACACTATTATTAAAGAGGCTGCAACGGCATACATCAGAGATCATTTTTGATCAAATCACCAACAATCCAAAGCACAGTGCTGCAGCATGCCATTGCACTGAGGGGAATCAATTGGATAAAGTCTCTCCATATTTTAACCCAATTAAGCTTATGTGGCACATATTGAAAGACTTCATTTGGATGGAGGCAAAGCAAGGTATGAATGTAGAGCTTGTTTGTGCCAGGATTTCTTGGGGGGGAGACAAGCTTTTTGTAGTATATTTATCAGAACATAAAATGACGTTGTGAAATTGGGCATAGTGGAAAAAAAATCACACACATAATCTGTCCTGCCAGATCATCTTTTTCTCTGGCACTGTGGAACTGCCAGTCTGCAGTGAACAAGGCCGACTTCATTCCAGCTTTTGCTACACAGTCAGCTGTTCACCTACTTGCACTTACAGAAACCTGGATTCAATTCAATTCAATTCAACTTTATTTATATAGCACCAATTCACAACAAATTCATCTCAGGGCACTTTACAGAATAAAGTCAAGATTATAAAGATATATAAAGAGAACCCAACAATTCCCCCTGGAGCAAGCCATAGGCAACAGTGGAGAGGAAAAACTCCCTTTAACGGCAGAAACCTCCAGCAGAACCACGCTCAGGGTGGACGGCCATCTGCCTCGACCGGTTGGGGTGAGTGGAAAGGATTGGTAGGACCAGTAGCTGCACGCTGGAAGACACACAGCTTCAAAGCCGGGGGACACCTGCAGAAAGGGACAGAGAGAGGGGGACAGAGGAGGACAAAGACAACTACGGGAGAGAACACACAGAGTTAATGACATACAGTGGTGACAATTGCGGGGTGAGAGGCGAGGAGAGATGGTCAAGAGGAGGAAAGGAGCTCAGTGCATTGGGGGGTGGGTCCCCCAGCAGTCTAAGCCTATGGCAGCATAACTATAACTAACTATATGCTTTATTAAAAAGGAAGGTTTTAAGCCTAGACTTAAAAGTAGAGAGGGTGTCTGCTTCCCGAATCTGAACTGGGAGCTGGTTCCACAAGAGAGGAGCTTGATAGCTAAAGGCTCTACCTCCCATTCTACTTTTGGAAATTCTGGGAACCACAAGTAGGCCTGCATTCTGAGAGCGAAGTGGTCTACTGGGATGATATGGTGCTATGAGATCTTCTATATATGATGGAGCCTGACCATTCAGAGCTTTATATGTAAGAAGCAGGGTTTTAAATTCTATTCTAAATTTAATGGGAAGCCAATGGAGAGAAGCTAGTGAAGGTGAAATATGATCTCTCTTGCTAGTTCCAGTCAGCAATCTTGCTGCAGCATTTTGGATTAATTGCAGGCTCTTTAGGGAGTTACTGGGACATCCTGAGAGTAGGGAATTACAGTATGCATGGACAAATGCATGGACCAGTTTTTCGGCATCACTTTGAGACAGTATGCTCCTAATTTTGGCAATGTTCCGTAGGTGGAAGAAGGCTGTTCTAGAGATTTGTTTTATATGTGACTTAAAGGACAGATCCTGATCAAAAATAACTCCAAAGTTCCTTGCAGTAGTACTGGAGGCCAGACTTATGCCATCTAGGGTAACAATATGGTTGGACATCATATCTCTGAGATTTTTGGGCCCAAATACTATGACTTCAGTTTTGTCTGAGTTTAAAAGTAAAACAATTGTGGGACATCCAGGCCTTTATGTCTTGTAGGCATGCTTGAAGCTTTATTAACTGATTATTTTCATCTGGTTCCATAGATAAATATAGCTGGGTATCATCAGCATAACAGTGGAAATTTATGGAGTGTTTTCTAATTATGTTGCCTAAAGGAGACATATATAAAGTAAAAAGTATTGGTCCTAACACAGAGCCTTGTGGAACTCCATAGCTGACCTTTGTGTGCATGGAGGATTCATCATTAACATGAACAAATTGAAATCTATCAGACAGATAAGATTTAAACCAACCTAGTGCAGTTCCTGAAATTCCAATTTCATGTTCCAGTCTCTGTAATAAAATGTTATGATCAATGGTATCAAATGCAGCACTAAGATCTAACAGAACAAGTATAGAGATGAGTCCATTATCTGAGGCCATGAGAAGATCGTTGGTGACTTTTACCAGTGCTGTTTCTGTACTATGATGAACTCTAAATCCTGACTGAAAGTCTTCATACAAATTATTCCTATGAAAGTGATCACATAATTGTTTTGCGACTACTTTTTCAATTATTTTAGAAATAAAGGGGAGATTAGATATTGGTCTGTAATTGGCTAAAACACCTGGGTCAAGACAGGGTTTTTTAAGTAATGGTTTAATTACAGCTACCTTATAGGCCTGTGGTACATAGCCTGTTTCTAAAGATAGATTGATGATATCTAATATGAACGTATCTATTAAGGGTAAAGCTTCCTTGAGCAGCTTAGTTGGAATAGGGTCTAGCAGACAGGTTGTTGGTTTAGATGAGGTAATAATTGAAGTTAGCTCAGAGAGATCTATGGGTAAAAAGCAGTCTAACAGGGATTGGGGCCTTATCGATGACTCTAGCACTGCTGTACATGAAGATCTATCTGTAATTTTTGGGTGGAGGATCTGGTGAATTCTTTCTCTAATAGCTACAATTTTATTCATAAAGAAGGTCATGAAGTCATTGCTGCTCAAAGTTAAGGGAATAGTAGGCTCAACAGAACTATGGCTCTTAGTCAGCCTGGCTACAGTGCTGAACAGAAACCGGGGGTTGTTCTTGTTTTCTTCTATTAATGATGAATAATATGCTGTTCTGGCATCACTGAGAGCTTTTTTGTACGTTTTTAAACTATTTTTCCAGGCTAAATGAGATTCTTCTAGCTTTCTGGAACGCCACTTCCTTTCCAACTTTCGTGTTTCCTGTTTTAAGTTGCGTGTTTGTGAACTATACCATGGAGATCGCCTCTGCTGGTTTACTGCCTTCTTTTTTAGAGGGGCAACACTATTGAGTATTGAACGTAGTGAGGCTGCAGAATTGTCAACAAGATAATCTACTTGTGCAGGAGTAACATTAAGGAGACTACTTTCCATTGTATTAACATATGGTGAAGCAAATGATGGAGAAATAATTTCTTTAAATTTGTTGACAGCTTTTTCACTTAAGCATCTGCTATAGTGGAATTTTTCCCTAACTGCTATATAGTCCGTTATTGTAAATTCAAATGTTATTAAAAAATGGTCAGACAGAAGAGAGTTGTGAGGAAATATGGTTAAATTATCCGCTTCAATTCCATACGTAAGGACAAGGTCTAACGTGTGACTAAAACAGTGAGTGGGTTTATTTACATTTTGGGAAAAACCAATTGAATCTAATAATGAATTAAATGCAGTGCTCAGGCAGTTACTGTCAGCATCTACATGAATGTTAAAGTCACCCACTATAATGACTTTATCTGTACTAAGCACTAAATCAGATAGAAAATCAGAAAATGCAATCAAAAACTCTGAATAAGGGACTGGAGGACGGTACACGATAACAAATAATAGTGGTTTTTGAGTTTTCCAGTTTGGGTGTGAAAGGCTAAAAGTAAGGCTCTCAGATGAGTTATAACTATGTTTAGATCACTCTCCACCAATCTTTCACACTCCTTGCTCATCGGGTTGGAGGGGTGGGACTGGACTTCTCATCAATGACACCTGGACATTTTCCCTCAACAGCACCCCTCAAAAATCTGTCATCTCTGGAATATCATGCCATTAGGATCACAGCACCGATTGTGATATATCGACCACCAGGCCAGCTGGGGAACTTCTGCGATGAGCTTGACGTGTTGCTGTCCCACTTCCCTGAAGATGGCACTCCTCTCATCGTCATGGGAGACCTGAACATCCACATGGACAAACCACAGGCGGCTGACGTATTTGCTCTTCTAAACACATTTGACCTGAGTCTGGTCTCCACTCCACGACCCACAAAGCTGGCAACAACCTCGAGCTCATCCTTACCCAGAACATCTTGGTTTTCTCCTCTGCATTTATTGGATAATTTCTTCATTCAACTCACAGTCTTCATACCTAGACCTTCACATTCTCCCACCACACTTGTAACATTCCGTAGTAACCTCAGGTCTCTCAACCCGGACCGATTCTCTTGGCTGGTCTCTGCAACTCTGCTCCCAACACAGGACCTCAACATCCTTGATCCAGATGCAGCCACGGACAGCTTCTGCAATACACTTTCTTTGTGTCTGGATAGTCTCTGCCCCATGTATTCAAGACGCGCTTGTCCATCAGCTTCTACTCCGTGGCTCACTGACTGGATCTGTGGATCTCAGGAGTGCTGAGAGAAAGTGGCAAATCCAAGTCTCCATCTGCTCTTGCTGAGTATTAGGATCTGCTTGGATCTTTTTCTCACAGTGTCACCAGGGCAAAGATTGAATACTACCAGGACAAGCTCAGCAACACCTCAGACACCAGAAAGGTGTTCTCCACTTTCAAATCACTCATCTACCCACCTCCACCTCCGCCATCTACCTCTCTCACTGCTGACGACTTTGGCTGCTTCTTTACTAATAAGGTGGCAGCCATCAGCTCACAGTTCTCTCCTCCAGATGATGACATCCTGCTAACTTCTTCCAACACTGCATTGCTCTCATCATTTTCAACTCTGACTGAGGGCAATGTATCCACCCTCCTCCTCTCAAACCATCAGACCACCTGCCTTCTGGATCGGATCCCTTCCACTCTCCTTCAAGCAGTTGCACCCGCACTAATGCCAGCTATTACACAAATCATCAACACATCTCTCACAACAGGGACTTTTCTGACCTGATTTAAGTCGGCCCATATTTCTCACTGTTATAGCCTCTCTACCAGTGTGCCGCAGGGTTCAGTTCTTGGTCCTCTTCTCTTTTCTGTCTATACCACATCCCTGGGTTCTATTATCCACTCACATGACCTTTCCTATCACCGCTATGCTGATAACACACAAGTCTTCCAGTCCTTTCCACTGGATGACTCCACTGTCGTTTGTGGTTACCGGTATCCACAATCAAACCCTTGCAGATGATCCAAAATGCGGCAGCACGCCTCATTTTTAATCAGCCAAAAAGGACTCATGTTACACCACTCTTCAGATCTCTACACTGGCTTCCTGTAGCTGCCCGCATCAGGTTCAAAGCCCTGTCTCTTGCCTACAGAGTTAGGGTTACCTCAACTCCCTCATTCAGGTCTACAATCTTTCCCGTCAGCTGCCGTCTGCCAACGAAGGACGTCTGGTGGTCCCACCAAGCAAAACTCTTTAG
This sequence comes from Channa maculata, assembly GCA_020496755.1. Classification (NCBI taxonomy): domain Eukaryota; kingdom Metazoa; phylum Chordata; class Actinopteri; order Anabantiformes; family Channidae; genus Channa; species Channa maculata. Next base: position 17,449,778 of record CM035601.1, read on the forward strand.
CGCAATGATCCCACGATAGTGGAATGAGCTATCAAACTCTGCACGCTCAGCAAACTGACTCCCAATATTTAAAAAAAAAACTGCTAAAAACTGAACTCTTCTGCATCTTCCTATGAACTTAAATCTATTTTTTTTAAATAAAATTCCTGTGCCATTCTTAGAACCTCAGATTTTGAGTTGAATATTCTGACAATGATCAAATTCTAACTTTTATCTATTGAAATCATACAACCTTAAATTCTATTAATTTTGTTATCAAAGTTGGAATTCTTTGGATCTATTTTGGATTGATGAGATGTGTGAGAGAAATGTTCCTACAAATGCCTGTTTATGGTGACCAAATGCTGCTTTTGCACCTTAGCAGACCTTCTGTCTGCACTGTCTTTAGACCAGAGATACATCAGGAAGCTGTCCCAGCAGGGAACCCATAGGAGATGAGTTGTCTCAGAGACTCGCTAATTAGATTCCTGACCGCTGTGTATTTAATTGTATGTCTTTAAGGTTGATTTGCATTGAGTCATTCCTTTGTCCTTTTTGTGATGTGGTTAAAGGACACCCATAACCTGTAAACCTTGTCCATCTGATTTGGCCCACTCATGAGTGATTCTGTTCTGTGTCTGTTTCTCCCTTTTGCTGATTAAACTCACCATAACTAAGGCTGTGAGCTGCCTTTTGCCTCCTAAACTTGTCTTACAGTTTTTGCCACAACAAGATCAAAGTTGGAATTCCTAAAAATTTTAAGAACTTGAAACTTTTTTTATCTCATCATTCCAAGATTGAAGAATTCCAACTTTTATTTTAAAATTCTTGGAACTTAAGATTGTTTGATCTCAGCATTCCAACACTGATCAGAAGAGGTCCAACTTTATTGTTTTATCTCATGAAACTTGATAACAAAACTAATAGAATTTAAGGTTGTAGGATTTCAGTAGATAAAATTTTGAATTAGTTTGATCAGTATAATACTGAACTCGAACAGTTAAGTTCTAAGAATTTTGAGGAATGCCTGTGCTGAATTTTGAAATATTCAGATGAAAGTTGGACCTTCTTTGATCAGTAATTTCTGTCAGAATATTGAAATCAGATAATGTTCAACTCAACCTTTGAATTTCTTTGATCAATATTGAAGAGAGTACATAGTTGGAATTCCTTTTAATCAGTTTGGAATATTTACATTACAGTTGGACCTCTTCTCTCAGTGTTGGAATGATGAGATAAACAGTTTCGAGTTCTAAGAATTTTAGGAATTCCAACTTTGATCTCAAAATTCCAAAATTGATAAAAAGAATTCCAACTTTGATAACAAAATAGCATTTACATTTGTATGATTTAAATAGAAAAAAGTTAGAATTGTCAGAATATCGAACTCAAACAATCTTAAGTTCTTAATGGTAAAATAGTCACTTATATAGCGCTATTATCCAAAGCGCTTTACAATGTTCGTCCCATTCACCCATACACACACCAATAACAGTGGCTGCCATGCAAGGTGCTCACCTGACCCACCGGGAGCAACTTGGAGTTCAGTGTCTTGCCCAAGGACACTTCAACATGTAGCCGGGGGCGGGGATCAAACCAGTGACCCTGTGGTCCATGGTCAACTGCCTTACCAAATGACCTACAGCATTTCCAAGTTCTAATAATTTTGAAGAATTCCTGTGCTCAATTTAGAAATATTCAGATCAAAACTGGACTATCTTTAATCAGTGATCTCTGTCAGAATATTGAAATCAACCTTGGAATTTCTTCAATATATATATTCAATATTGATCAAAGTTAGAATTCCTTTGATCAGTGTTAGAATGTTGAGAATTTAAAGTTGGAATTTCTTTCAATCAGTTTTGGAATATTGACATTAAAGTTGGACCTTTTCTGATCAGTGTTGGAATGTTGAGATCAAACAGTCTAAGAATTTTTAGATCAAAGTTGGAATTCTTCAGATCACTATCTGAATGATGAAATAAAACAGTTTCGAGTTCTAAGAATGTTAGGAAATCAATCTCGACATTCTGAAATTCATCAAAAGAATTCCAACTTTGATAACCAAATTAACAGAATTTAAGGTTGTGTGGAAAATATTTCTTGAGTGTGCATCAATATTTTTGCTTTATATGTATTAATAACTTTATATGCATCATATGTAACATGTGTTACTATAGCTTAAGAGAAGTGCACAGAACATAGCGTGGAGTATTGTGCAAGCAACAGTAAAGCTGAATAAGGTGAGGATGTACATGTAGGGTGAAGAATGTATGTGAGTTGTTTTACAGATACTAAAGCAGCAGGAAGATGAAAATAGGAACAAGCTGCAACAGACCAAATAAGGAAGAAACTGCCAGAAGAGCCACACCTGGAAGGCACAGCTGCTGCGACAAATAGACTGTCTATATAAGATTGGGTCAAGGAGAGATAGGATGTCAGACTTTGTGCCCTGACACCCTTTGTGTTGTTGCTAGGGAGAAACTCGGAGCTCCGATTATATTTTCTCATCTGCTTGTATTTGTTACTTATTGATTTTTATATAACCTGGTTTGATAAATAGTAAATTAAAATCTCTGGATTTGAGAAACAAGAAGGTGTCCTTCGCCTTTAATTTGAACACACTACAGTTATAGGATTTCAATAGATAAAAGTTAGAATTAGTTTGATCCCTGTCAAAATATTGAAGTCAAACAATCTTAGGTTCTAAGAATTTTGTGATTAAAAATAAAAAATGGGCTTTGCTTGGCGTCTTTTGTGCAGTGCTGGGATCACCAGATGTCGTTCGTTGGCAGAGAACAGCGATCGGGAGGGATTGTACACCTGAATGAGGGAGTTGAGGAAAGCAGGAGCTGCTGAGTTCACCACCCTGTAGGCAAGAAGGCTGTAAACCTGGCTTTGAACCTGATGCAGGCAAATCTGCATGCCCAACAGACTGAGGAGATGTGGTCCGTAAAGTTCAGTTGGTCATTGATGATGACCCCCCAGATTTCTGGCAACTTAGTGGGGACAATCACTGCAAATCCAGTGTTGATGCTGATGTTGTGTTTTGTTGAAGGTTTAGTTGGGAAGACAAGAACCTTAGTCTTGGAGAGGTTGAGCTGAAGATGTTTTTCTTTCATCCAAGCAGAGATGTCAGAGAGACAAGCAGAAATGCGTGATAAGACTGTGGAGTCGTCCAGTGGAAAGAACAGAAAGAGCTGTGTGTTTGTCAGCATAACAGTGATAAAAAAAGCCATGTGAGCGGATGATCAAACTCAGGGATGTGGTATAGATGGACAAAAAGCAGAGGACTAAGAACTGAGCCCTGTGGCACACCGGCAGAGCGGCTATGAAAGTTAGAACCATTGAGGAGCTTGTTTTAGGAAAGAAAGTCTGACAGTTGATTGAAGACTGCTTGTTCCATGGTCTTGGCCAGGAATGGAAGAAGACAGTGAGCGGGCAAGAGACAGGGCTTTGAACCTGATGCGGGCAGCTACAGGAAGCCAGTGTAGAGATCTGAAGAGTGGTGTGACATGAGTCCTTTTTGGCTGATTAAAAATGAGGCGTGCTGCCGCATTTTGGATCATCTGCAAGGGTTTGATTGTGGATACCAGTAACCACAAACGACAGTGGAGTCGTCCAGTGGAAAGGACTGGAAGACTTGTGTGTTATCAGCATAGCGGTGATAGGAAAGGTCATGTGAGTGGATAATATAACCCGGGGATGTGGTATAGACAGAAAAGAGAAGAGGACCAAGAACTGAACCCTGCGGCACACTGGTAGAGAGGCTATAACAGTGAGAAATATGGGCCGACTTAAATCAGGTCAGAAAAGTCCCTGTTGTGAGAGATGTGTTGATGATTTGTGTAATAGCTGGCATTAGTGCGGGTGCAACTGCTTGATGGAGAGTGGAAGGGATCTGATCCAGAGAAAAGGTGGTCTGATGGTTTGAGAGGAGGAGGGTGGATACATCGCCCTTAGTCAGAGTTGAAAATGATGAGAGCAATGCAGTGTTGGAAGAAGTTAGCAGGATGTCATCATCTGGAGGAGAGAACTGTGAGCTGATGGCTGCCACCTTATTAGTAAAGAAGCAGCCAAAGTTGTCATCAGTGAGAGAGTTGGGTGGAGAAGATGGAGGTGTGTAGATGAGTGATTTGAACGTGAAGAACAGCTTTCTGGTGCCCGTGGTGGTGCTGAGCTTGTCCTGGTTGTATTCAGTCTTTGCCCTGGTGACACCGTGAGAAAAAGACACAAGCAGATCCTGATACTCAGCAAGAGCAAATAGACTCTTGGATTTGCGCCACTTCCTGTGGTGAAAGTGTATTGAAGAGGCTGTCCGACTGCATCTGTGTCGATGGTGGAGAGGTCCTGTGGTGGGGGAAGACCTGCAGAGATCAGTGAAGATAACTGCTCCAGATTGAGAGACCTGAGGTTGTTTTCAGAATTGTTATTTTAACCAGCATATTAATCTTGGTGTAATTTGTGTTCTTAAAGCTAGAAAAGTGATTTGAATGCCTTTTCTGTAACTTTGCAATCTGTGTTACTAGTTCTGCTGTAAAAACAAACATTTTACTTTTTAATACAGAAACTACAATTTGACAACAATGCACTGTTTACATATATGTATATTTTTTCATTTATGAAATCCCTCCTATGAAACCATGTACATGTACAGCTACACACTAACTTGTTTCTCTTCTCACTACCTTGTAAAACCAATAGCTGTACCTAGAGGCTTCAACAGCTTTACCTTGTAGCTCCAATAACTTTAAACAAAAAATTGTTTTAAAAGCAAAGACTTCAGAAGCAGTTACATGACAGAGAAAACTCCCGTTGGATCATATAGTTTTAACTATTTAATTGAACTTCTGGCATCAGTTATTTGTATACAGACTATGGTCGTATTGCGATTGAAAGGAAAGACAAAGCTTTTATTCTGAAAGAAAAATGAAAAGAGCCGGAAACAGTTGTTTGACCCCCCTCGACTCTTTGTATTTGTGTTTGCACAGTATGGCCACATAGCGGGTAATCATTATTATTGTCCGAAAACGCACTTAGGTATTTAACGTTAACAAATGATTTAACATCTAATATTTTTGAGGAAAAACATATCGGTGAAGGGACTTTGGAGTGATACAGCTTTAAGATTCGTTTATGACCTAAAGACGTGCTCTGGGGTTCGCTAGCTAGCAGTGTGCTAACTAACGTTAGCTGTAGAGTAACGAAACCTACGTTACTGAGTAGATACTGAGTTGGATAGTAAGACCGTTATATTCTACACTTTGTCTGAAGGAAAGCTGGCCGATATTGCGGGAAAATGTCCAAAGCGGGGATACTAAGAGCGTTAGTAACTCAGCGGCTCACAGAGGTAGTTGAAGAGATATGCGGGCTGTTTGAAACAACCATAGCAGAATACGAAGACCTAGTCTCTCGTTCAAAAGAGGAAGCAGAACAACAACGAAAACTTTTGGAAGCTGTTGTCAGCGCTGGTGTGGACTTACATAAAACAGGTTTGTACACTTGTGCAAATATTATCGCTTCTGGCCACCCTGTTGAAAATGGATAAAGTGCATTGCATTAAATTGCTGAGGTGGTAATATTGTTATGCTTGATTGGTGGATGTTGTTTACAATGTAAATAACTTAGTAACACTGGAGTGGATGTCAGGAGAAAATGAAACATACCCATAAATGACATAAAAAGAAGGAAACATAAATGACAAAAATGAACTCAGGAAAATTAGGTTAATGTAAAATATTGATTAATTAATTTATTCCAAAGTTATCCGATCCCTTTAAGTCAGTATGTAGAAAAGAATGAGTTGGCAGCAAATTCAGCCTAGGTTAGAACAGTAACGATTTTTAGTCAATTTTCAATGACAGCACTGCCGCAGCTTTATGTTGGATGCAAGACAAAAGTCACCACTAATGATATGTAGTTTAGCTGCATGATAGAGCCCACATATAAATGTTAGAACTGTTAGAGTATGAAATGACTATAAACTGAAAGATCTCAAACTAAACTTGTGAATCAAACGGGATTAAATCCTAAACTGCCTTATTGATGGAAAGTCCCTGGTTTGTGTTCAGATTGACTGCCAGGGGCTTTTATTTGTGGAGTTGGCATTTTCTCCTTGTCCCTTTGTGGGTTTCCTCCTATGCTTCAGTGCTGTTAGGTTAATTAGTAGCTCTAAATTGCCTGTAGGTTGGAATGGTTGTCTGTCTCTATATGTCTATTAATGGCAGACCTGTCTATGGTGTATCCCACTTTTTGCAAGAATAAAACGTAGGTAGCTTGTCCTGGAAAGCCTTGCTCAGTTCACTCTCCTATAGTAATGGCATGAGAAGCTTTCATGGTGTGACAACAAAAACACAGTCAATAAAGTAACTTTTAAAGACACAGCTGAGAAGTTGATGTGTTGAAAGTTGCGTTTAAAAGTATAAATGTGGACCAAAAAACTCTTGAATAAAGCAAAAGAAGATGATAGAAATAAAAAGGAGAAAAGAAGTAGCAATAAAAGAAGATGGTAGACAGTTAAAAAAAGACTTAGGAATGATCTTATAGGATACACTTTGACCTCATGGGTGCTTGTGGCAGCAAGACAGTCTCAGTACATTGCTGTTTCTAACTGGCTTTGATTTTATAATAGATTTTTTTAAATCCCCTTTAGTGAGTGCCCATACCCGAGAGCATTTTTTTTTTGAAAATCCAACATGATGGCTCTCAGTAAGCTTGTTTAACCAGGTATTTGGAAAATCTAGCAAAGTTCAGACTGTCCGTGTAACTGCCTGTGGGTAATGATGTACCCTACACCATAGCTGGACATTCACCTCCCCATAAAGGTAACTACATTTGGTGGTGACACAGACTGCAACAATTGTGATTGGATCACTTGGTTTAGAAAATAAAGAGTCCTAGATGGGTGGGAGAAGGTGGGAGAGCAGATGACAACTCCGCGTTATTTTTTTTTGGTTTGGCACAAAACCCTTGCTCATAATACATCTCTGTACTTTTGTCTTTGTCTCTGCAGACATTAAACAGCTGTTTTCGGTGAAAGAGGAGCAGCAGGAGTGGAGGTCTATACTGAACCAAAATACTCCAGAGCTTTCTAAATTTAAGAAGGAACCAGAGGAATACTCGAGCAGTCAGGAGGGACCACTTTCGTCCACTTTTGCTGGTGTTCATGTGAAAAGTGCAAGTCAGAAGGGACCACAGGAATTCTATCCACATGTTTTAAAAGGTACAAATGTTCTCCATTGTGCTTTGAAAGGTGAATAGTGTTGTATATTTGGGGCCTGTGGTTGGAGATGTTGCTATATATATTCAACACACATTAAGTGAAGCAAACACATGATGCCACTGTTGTAAATGTTGTAGACAGCCATTTGAGTACAAGTGTGATGCAAGATTATATTAGTTTAACATTTTCAGATTAGTTTATTTTTATATTATTTTTGGTTTAAATCTGAATTAGTTTTTTTTTTCTTTATAGTTTGCTTCCTCAGTGGTTTCACTAGTTTCAGTTTTAGTTTGTATTCACGTACTCATTTCTATTTTGTTTTAGGTCATTTTAGTTAAAATTCTTTTAGTTGAGGATTAAATTGGTCAAGGACCAGCATGGTGTAAAAAGCTTCAGGAACAACATTTCAACGTTAACTTAATAATAGGGGTGGGTGGGGGGGAAAAATAATTTCACACTTTAGTAACGCTTTAGTAAAAACTCTGTAACTTATTCGCCAGCAGACTATTGCTTGTGAAGCAGACCCACAAACCATGGTGCTAAAAGTTAATTTACAATAACCCTGGTGTGAAATACATTAGAATCTAAGTTATTACATGGAAAATGCTGACTTTATCGAACCCTGATCTTTAGATTTGTATTTCAGTGTTTCCTGGTAATATCAACCAACTGATGATATGTAAAGAAGAGGCTCCCTCTGAGCATCAGGAGGGGAGAACCACACTGAAAGAGGGTGACCCAGGGCATCCACTCATTGAAGAGGAACAGAGGAGCTGGAGCAGTCAGGAGGGAAAGTGGAATGGTGAGGATAAAGAAAAAGCGCATCAAAGACGAATGGAGGAGAACAGAGAATCTCCAGCCAGCAGCTCAGCCCAACAGATGGAAACTGATAGAAAGGACCGTGGAAGAGCAGAACCATGTTTACAGTCAGACAGCGAGAAGACTTTAAACTCTTCGGACAGTGCAACTGAAGACAGTGATGATGACTGGGAGAGAATGCCCAAACTGCAATTAGAATTTAAACAAATAAAAAACATTCCTGGATCAGAAACAAAGAAGATGTTAGGTCCTGCTATTGATTTAAAACCAACTAGTGTCCTGCAACCAGCTGGTCATTTCAAATTTTCGGGCTCATCTGAAACTGAGGACAGTGACGATGACTGGAATAATAGCAATCCTGAGCCACATTTAGCCACTGTTAAACGTTCTTTTAAGTCCTCCTGTAAAACAGAGAAAACCTCCCTTTGTTGCTCCACTTGTAGTAAAAAATTTCACTGCAAGGAGCAGCTGAGAAAACACACAAGAACACACTCAAGGGAGATGCCTTACCAATGTTCAGAGTGTGATAAACAGTTCATTCACAAAGCAAACTTGAGAGATCACATGAGGAGCCACTCCTTCGAAACCTGTTGAATGGTTCAGCATCTGATACGTGTAAAGACAAAGCATCTGTGTGATATTCAAGAAAAGTTTGAAAAAGAAAGGAGCCTTTGCTCTACATAATGCCTCTCAGGGGCTGTATGCGATCCAGTATGGAAGTCATGATTTGCACGTTTTGGATTTGTTTGATTTGGCATGTGTTTTCCGTCGGATGCCCTCCTGACACAACCCTCTGCCTTTATCCAGACTTGGGACTGGCCCAAGAATACATCCCCTATGGTGCCCCTCTATGCTTGCATTAAAAGTAAAAGCACTCCACTATATGGTAATGCATGTATATGGTAATTTTGGCAAAACATGTACAGTATTTAATAAAATTTAGGGTTCAAGATTACTGATGGTAAAGGTGGAGCTAATTTGAACCATTTTATGTCCTCTAAGGTGCTTAACGCATAATGTATTCATTAGCATTTAGTATTTCATAATAGAATTTTTTAACATATTAAATATTTTTACATTTAAACCACTAGGTGGTACTACTATTGTGGATGATCTGTGAATTTGTGTCCAAGGTTAAGAAGGTATCATAGTGTAGTGATATAAAGATTTTCACAATCATATTGTATAATCTAAGGTGATTGACTTTAACTTTTTGAGTTTTGGAATTATTTAATCATTTTGTTCTTCTCACATATCTGTAGTATTATCATTAGTATTATTTATTCCAGAACATGTGGTGAATGTTTTTTTTTAAACAAATATAGCCCAACAAGCTCAGAATTAGCATCTTCTCATAAAGTAATGGCTAGTAGGTCAATTAATAATTGATGAAATAAAACATTTAAAACCCAATACTTGTTAGTATGAGACATTAAGTGCTGATTTGGGTCTATGGGATCAGTTAATTATGAAAAATTCAAAAGATACACTTAAATCTATGTTAACTTCACCATATAAATCAAAATCAAATAGTTCTTTCAAAAGTTGTGCATTTGCAGTTTTATTCCTTCAAAATACAACATACAGTGTAACTCCTATTATTATTTAAAAATCACTGTAGCTTGAATATTCTTGTAGTGTGTTGGCTGTAAAGAGGAGAACACACTGTCATCTATTTGGACTGTCATTTGTTATTCCTTTTAAATTTTTACTTTCTAAGTAAAATATGAATTTAATTACTAATAAAAGGTTTTAGTAATCTCTCAATATCAGCGCTGCCTACTTTGAAACACTGACAACTTTAATCCATCCAAAATAAACATCTATGATAAAATAAATGTCTGAGGACAGCTCTTGGTTCGCCTTTCAGTAAGGCAGTAGAGAGATTCAACCTTATAATTTAGTAAAAAGCAACATGACAAACAAAGTCAGTCCTGACACCTAAACTACCTGGTTTTAAAAAATGCAATTGCCATTCCATAATCAATTAAATGTTTACTTACTGATTCATGCCAAGTGTGCATTTTTCAATATTACAATAGAATATTAACATCTAATTGAAAAACTAACTAAAACCAAAACCACGTTCACTAAAAGAACTAAAACTGTACATTTGCAACTAGGTAAAACAGACTTTGTTCCAGAACCCATGCTGTTTTATTGACATATTGTTTACAATTCATACAGAACTGGTTCAAGATTTTTCATGCTAGTCTGAATATAAATACTTAGGTGACTTTATACAAGTGACAACACCTCTTGTTCACAATGTTTGAAGTGGCTTTGTCCCATTTTACCTGGAACACGACTACACTATAATAAACAGGGTTGATCATGCAAAATGCACTTCACAGTTAGACTAATGAAACCTGAGCAGTAGTACCAAGCTAATAGTACTAAGTCAACATCTAAGAGCAAATTTGTATACTTTTTACTTCACTACATTTCTAATTACAGTTGTGTTACATGGTACAATTACATTATTTTTACACACAATTAACCTCTTTATCCTTTTTTTAATGAAAAGTAATCACATGCGACACAGGGATCACGTCATTAAACCAGGTGCAGGCAGGCTGTTAAGTCCCGCCACCCATAGCCTTAATTAAAATACTTATTTGACATATTAACAGTACTATATTAGAGGCCAAATGGACAAATTTTACTCTTTGGCGTGTTGTGCTGAGTTTGGCCTGTCTTCCAGGTTTTGCAAAGGAGCAAAAAACCCCTGGACTGATGGTCTATTTGTAGACATAAAGCTACTGCATTCATTGTAAAACGTTCCTTCAAATGTGATCATTGAATGCAGTGTCAAAATCCTTCAAACAAAATAACAACCAGCGCGCTAAATGTTTCGTGAACTTGAACCTGGCATTGCCTACATAGCAGAGCTATGTGAGTTCTTGGTCTTACTGGACTGAGACCTGTGGTTCTCTCCTACTGAAAGAAGCAGTTACATGCACTAGTGCACCCTGGGATTACGACTTTCCACTGTGTTTACTTGGATTAAATCAGGAGCAAATAACAAAATATAGACATACATTTACTTTTTCGACTGCTGGAACTACAAATCAAAAAGTACAAAAAGTTCTTAGAATGCTGTTTTGGGGAACCTTTTTAGCTCCTACTTCAGAAATGCTACTTCTCAGCTGAATGGGAACCATGTTAAAATGTTTAAGCTGATCAGTTGATCAATGAGCCAGTGCAGCGCAGGAAGGCTCAAGCTGTCATTTGAGTTCTAGTGTTGCTGTAAATGTTCAGCCTTTTTCCACGCAAGAAAGTCCGTATTTAGATTTGTAAGTTTGACCGGATGTTTTCAGAACCGTGAGAGCTGCTCTGTCAGGTTTGATCTCAACAGCCTGCTGCCTTGCTCTTGAGAACATTGCCTGGTCTATGCCCGTGTTGAACAGCCAGTTCTGCAGTGATAGTGGAAACTTGGATTCAGGCTCAAACCTGTTGTAATTTTCATCCTATGATTGCTGCTTTATTGGGTTTTTATATATTTTCATGCTGGAAAGTCCCTGTTTAGATTTAAATGTGGCAAGTTTATCCAATTTATACATGTTATTCAGATCTCATTGCATGAAAGTGCCAAAGGAGAAAGGCGGTCAGCCATGATTGCAGCAGCCTACTGCCTGCTTCCCGAGAGCACTGCCAAGTCATGTCCATAGTGTTTAAAATCATTATAATTGTGGATGATAAAACACAAGATAAAAGCTGGTGTCAGGTGAGTTGAAAATGGCATATGTTTTTGCCTTTTGCTGGAAGGGAAAGTTGAAAAAATGCATTAATATTATAGACATTAAGAAAGTCTGCAGTATCCTCACAAATCAATATATGCATACTGACTTACGGCCAGCCCGCATCAGTTCAGAGTTCCTACTGGCAGTGCAAATGCAAACAGACAAAAAGCCCCTTACGGAGGGCGACTGTGGCGCAGGAAGGTAGAGTGGTTGTCCACCAATCTCACAGTTGCTGGTTCAATCCCTGGCTCCTCTGGTCACATGTTGAAGTATCCTTGAGCAAGACACTGAACCCCAACTTAGTTGCTCCTGGTGAGTGTTGGCCACCATTGGTGTGTGAATGGGTGAATGAGAAGCAGTGTAAAGTGCTTTGAGTGCCAATAGGTAGAAAAGTGCTATATAAGTGCAGACCATTTACCATTTACTGGGAAAAGCTAAAACTGGTCTGAAAGCACCTAAAAAGTGGGAAAAGTCATTCAGAGTAGGTACTTTCTAAGTGACACACTTATGTGTTTTCACACGGGACCGTCTACTAAATTTTTTACCACAAACGAGGCAACTGAATAATCTCTCGCCTGTGTGGAGAGGCATGTGTTGCTTGAGATGTCCTTTTTGTGTGAATTTCCTACCACAAACTGGACAGCTGAATGGTTTCTCTCCTGTATGGATCCTCATGTGTTTTGACAATGACTGATTTAGAGTAAACTTTGAGTTACACACTGAGCAGCTGTAAGGCTTTTCCCCTGTATGGACTCTCATGTGTCTATCCAGGATTCCTTTCAGCTTAAAATGTTTTTGGCAAACCGAGCAGCTGAACGACCTCTCTCCTGTGTCAGCCTTCATGTGTGTGTCTGAACCGGTGTTCTGTTTTAATTCTGTGTCATAAACCGTGTTAGTTGATAACAGTGATGAACTCTGTGTATATCCTTCAACACAAATGGAGCAAATAAAAGTGTTTTCTCCCAAAGTACTTCTGGCGTGGCTCTGCACCCAGTCCTCATGATCAAATGTTCTACCACACTCAGAGCAGTTAATAAAATTGTCAGTGTTACTATCATTTTCAACTTTAGGAACACATTTATTTTTCAGTGTCCAATGATCATTACTGCTATCAGTATTTTCAGGTGAGTCTGGAGTCTCACTGTCCTTTGATAGTTGTAAATGACTATCTGGGTTCCAGGCTAATTCTGATCCTCCGCAGTCTTCTCCATCAGACACCGTTTCCATCTCTTGAGCTGAGCTGCTGACTGGAGGCTGTGTCTGTGTGCTCTTTTCAGTTTGTCTTGGATATGGCTGTGAGGACTGAACTTTCTCTTTGTCATCTTTACTTTTCACAGTGACAGTTCCTTCAGGTTGCTCTCCCTCTTGGCTACACCACAGTTTCTTCTGTTCTTTGTTTTTTGGTGGGGACTCTAGGTTCAGCTGAATAACTGCAGATGATAAAGAAAAAGCTAACAAATTAATGCAAAGAAATTCAGGAAAAATCCCTGGTGTTTATCCCTACATATGCTAAACAACACAGAATATAGCACCTTGTGTATCAAGTGACCCACATTTTAAAAAAGCAACAATACTCGAACATGCTACAGACAGGTTTTTGTCATCCAGCTGAGTCCTGTGAGATTGACTGTTTAAACAATAAATAGCTCTTAATATTGGTTTTCACTTTGGTTTTTATCTGTGAAGAGCGTATTTGCTGTTAAAAATAATAAATCAATATGAACAGATGATGAAAGAAACCATGTGAAAGCTGTGAAGAAAAATCACCATCAACCTGCACAGAGCATGAGCAAAGTGTCACAGTCAACCATCTGAGGAAAATACAGAACTACAGAGGACCTACCACAAGATGTAAACATGTTAGCAGTAAGAATCAAAAAGTGAGGAATGTGCAAAAATACAGGGATGAGCCAGTAAAATTCTGGAACAAAGTTTTATAATTACTAATGAGACCAATATTAGCCATGTTTTGATAAAATCTGCATCAAAACTAATTGGGAGGAGCTTCATCCTGCAGAAAGACAACAATGTCTTTCTGTAACTTCTGCAGCAGTTGAAGTCAGAATATTAATACGAAAAGAAGTAATCAACAACTTGGTAATGTCAGCGAGTCATATATTTGACATTACTGCAAACAACTAATGTGCAACCAAGTATTTAGGACTGTACAGTCCATGGCTGAGGCTTTTCCTAACCATAAGATTTGACGTTGTCATTACAGATTGCTGTGATGGGCAGAAATTATTAATTATTAATACATTTTAACAATTTGTAAATGGTAAAGTGGGTCTGAGTATATTCTAAAGTCTTAACCCATGTATGTAGGCTTTTGCAACAATACATTATAATTAAATCCCAACACTAATAAGTTAAAATGAATAGCGAGCATTACTACCTCTTTACCTATGTCGTAATTAACTGTAGACATGTAATCTGATTTAATCGTTAAATGCTTTCACTTACGACATAAGTCCCTTGTAATGAAGCTACATAAGGCTTCGTTTGCTCATCTTTAATAATTCCATATGAACAGCACAGTTATAAATAAGGAAAAGCCTTCTAAGCGTTTTACCGACCTGCTCTGTGTAACCGAACTTTAGGTTTTAAAATAGCATCCAGCAGTTTAAGTTTTGGCTCGTTTTCTTGTTTTAAACGATGCAGTTCCTCTTCATATTCCGCTATTGTTCTTTCAAACAGTCCAACTATTTCTTCAGCAGCCACCCTTAGACAGTTATTCACCAGCACTCTCAACGAACCCCTTTTAGCCATGGTTAAAGTTGCCATTTACAAACACTTCCACGCTTTCTTCTTTCACTGTTTTTACCATTAACTTCCTTGTTCTGGCAACAGCAAGGCAAGTTCCGGTGTGAAACTTTCAGAATAAACGTAACTGTTAACTGTTAATCCAAATAATCTTTATCCAATATGTCACAACATTTTTCAGGTGTTTCACTGAGATCACTGCTCTTTCAGCTTGAATATAATAATAATCATCATCATCATATTATAATAAAATATGCAAACTATTCAAGAGAGTGCCATTACTATATACAATCAAACATGATCTGTATACTTGCATAATCTGGAGATCAAATTTTGCTGAGTTAATGGACTTGTCATTCAACTTTAACCAATAAATCAGTTTTAAAACACTGGAGTTAAGTTTGAGCTGTGGAGCAGCATCTCTTTAATCCTACATTCAAATTGCAATACTCATTGTCCAGTTCTGAATTTTTAGTCAGAGCTGTTCTTTTTGTGTTGATAGTTTACAATCATCAGCATTGGTCCTAAACTGCACCACATGGTCAAACTTAACTGAAATGTGAGCTATTCATTTCTAGGTGTTTCCACTGAAGCAGACTGATTTTGATCTAACCGTTGTGACATCAGCATTCGTGCACTCGCTGATGCGTTTCTGTAGAGACCTTCTCAGGCTAAAATTCTTACCACACTCAGAGCACCTGTACATTTTCTTGCTCCTGCGACAATGACATGATTCAACAATAATACAGGCTTAATCATGGTTCTGAAAGGCTGAAGCTGGCTGAAGTTCCTTTTGTTCCTTCTACTTGTCATTACTGCATTCAGTCTCAAGTTACTGTAAGAAGAGACTGGTTCCAAATGTGGAGTTTAGCGGTGGCTCTGTCTCTCTATTCTCCTCAGTTTGTTTCTGACAAATCTGTGAAGACTGAGTTTTCTCTTCTTCATGTTCACAAGAAGAATAAGAAAAGAGTTTGCTTACATGTGCTGCTACATTAACTTTTTAAGAATTCAGAAAAAAAGGCAATTTCACAACACCAGGTAATGTGTCCTCTGATACCACATTAGACAACTTCATATAACCTAAACGCAACTTTATATACATTCTCAAGAAAAAAGTAATGTCATTGTTTGCAAATACTGTTATCGGCCCTGCATTTAACATGTTACTTAGGTAAAACTTCAAAAGTATTAGCTCAATCAGCACTTGAACAAAAGTAAAGGCACTCCTTATGCAGAATGGATTATTTCACATCAGTGCATATAGATTCATATAAAATGTAATAAAAGGAATAAAACTCTGCAAGCTCAGCAGCCCTACTCTTAATATAAAAAAAAACTGTTGAAAACAAAACTCTTTAGTAACTTCCTCTGCACCCTTGATCTTTTAAAAAAAACTGTCCTATCTATCCTGTCTTGCACTTGCATCTCATGAAATGGAAACACTTCTTCTCATACGCTTTCTCCTTGACTTAGATTTTTGCTTGCTTCACGTGTAAGTCACTTTGGATAAAAGCATCTGCTAAATAACAAAATGTAAATATAAATGCAGTTTAATGTTGCAGCTGAAATAATGCAGCTTATTTTAATGACCTAAAGTCTTTTATTAATGATCACATGTTCCGAAATTAATAATTACATTTTAATTATTTTACATTATTATGGGGGACTTTCAATTTCACAGTGGGGGTCATTAGTGCATAGTCTTTTATTATCTGAAAAGTAGGTAATAACTATATATTTCTAAAATAATTGTAGGTAAAAGTACAATACTAAATTCTACACTAAAACAGAAATACATGAATTGCTAGTAAAATATTTTTACTAACTGAAATAAAATAACTGACCAGTGAAAGTTATCCTTAACTAAAATGACTAAATATAAAACTACAATAATCTTGCATGTAAGGCACACATCGTGTGTATACTGTGGCTCTTTCTGACATAGTCATTGGTGTGTTTGAGTGATGCTTTAATAAATTGATGAATGCAACAATGTCATGAGTCTCATTCCTATTAAAGATTATTGTTGGATTTATGTGAATTTAATGGAACAAAATGAGATCCATAAGGATAATTAATTAGTTCTCCTATTTGTACAGTATGCATTTCTATTTTCTATGTTAAGTTTGTTTTTTTATTTTGTAAATGTTCTATTTATTTATTTATTTATTTTTTTGTGGTTGATGAGGATGTGACATGGTTATGGTTTTCTTAGTCTTATTTTAACTAATAAAGTAAAATGAGTGCTATACTTCTACAGTTTACCCTTTGAGTGATGGGATGAAGCATAAAATGGCTGCCCTAATGGTACATTTTCAGTGCTGTAAGCCTTCCCATACTCTTTCAACTATTCTCTTACTGTGCCAACACAACTCAACAGCTCAGTGAAGCTTGTTTTATCGCAGCTTAATCCAAGTATCAGTTTTAAAACACAAACCTGCTGTTTCACTTATTACTTTTTGCACCAGCACACTTATGGCTTTCAACATGAGGCAGCAAAGTAAAAACTAAAAAGGCTTTTCCTCTGTATGGCTTCTCATGTGGGTGTGCAGATTTCCTTTGCAGCCAAATAATTTATTGAAGACCATGCAGCTAAAGGGCCTCTCGCAGTTGGGGGATTTTTTATGATTGACATTGTTCAATGTGTCTAGATCTGCCTCTTGGTCTCTTGTCTCTTTCAATTCATCACAGATGTCCTTAGTCTCTGATATACGACAGTATGAAGAGTGAGGCTGCTCACAGGTGTCAGACTTTGTTTCCATCTGTGGAGCTGAGCTGCTGGCAGAATCCTCTGCATGTCTGTTTTACTCAGGTAGTTTTTGGTCTTTCTCTTCCTTGTCTTCACTCTTCACAGGAACCTCAGTAAGTGGGAATTTAGTGATATCAGCCTCCACTGGTTCCTGATTTAGCTCCACATCCCAACTAAATATATTCAAATATTTTGTTGACTCAAAAATGAAAAGTACAGGACTGTCAGTTTTTTTATTTATTTTATTTCTCTCTTTTTGATTTCTTTGAGTTGGAAGTTATTTCAGAGAAAATTGTGGGTTTCTGATTATTACTGTACAGAGAAGAACTGACATTAGACCTTCATGTTTGGGTATTCAGTTTTCATCTCATTTAATTGCTGATCTACTGGGATTTTCTCTAACAACCATCTCTAGGGTTTACATAGAATGGTCAGTTGAAGCCAGAGGCCAGACAGGGTTAAGCTGACAGAAAAGCTACAGTAACTCAAATAACCACCTGTTAATACCACTGACAACTCTGTAGTCACTGTAGTCAAACAGCCTCCACCGTCACCAGATCTCAATTCAATAGACTGCTTTTGGAATGTGGAAAAATGCGATATTTGCATCATGGGTTTCTTTAACATTTACATTTAGTCATTTAGCAGACACTTTTATCCAAAGCGACTTACAAGTAAAAATCTAAGTCAAGAAGAAAACATCAAAGCGAAGTCTTATCAGAAATGTGTTTACATTTCATGATATGCAAGAGCAAGAAAGAGCAGAAAGGAAGTTTTAGTTTGTTTGTATGTTTTAAAAATAGATTTAAGTGCATAGGAAGGTGCAGAGGAGTTCTGTTTTCAGCAGTGTTTTGAATACTGGGAGTGAGTTTGCTGAGCATGCAGAGTTTGGTAGCTCGTTCCACCATCGTGGAATCATTGTGCTGAAGAGTTTTGCTTTGTGTCTTCTGTGTGGTGCTGGGAACAGCGCCGTTCGTTAGCAGACTGCAGTGGATGGGAAGGATTGTAGACCTGAATTAGGAAGTTGCGGTAAGCCGGAGCACTTGATGTGATGTCCCTGAGTCCTTTTTGGCTGATTAAAAATGAGGTGTGCTGCCTCATTTTGAATTATCTGCAACGGTTTGATTTAGCATACCCCAATAAGCGTTAAGGAATGTTTATAGCAGCTTACTTACTCTTTGAAACAAGGATTTAACGCAGCTCTCAAAGTAAAATGAACCATATTTTAGAGAGTCAATTAAACTATTGAAACACTAATCCATAAGGGAAAATTGTTGTAGTTGTACTATGGATTAATCTGCCAGTTATTTTCAGAATGAATTTGTCTAGAATATCAGGAAATAATGAAACTACCAGCACAAGTTCTCAGTAGTGACAGTGATGTCTTTAAATTGTTCTTTTTGACAAACCAATAAGATATTCTGTTCATCATCACAGAAAGAAATCAATCAATGTGAACTAGTGAACAAGGGAATTTGGATCATTAATTGTACAGCAATAGTTGCCAATTCATTTAAAAAATTATGCTTTAATTGTTTAAAGAAAGTATGCTTTAATTATGCTTTAATTATCTTAGCTGACAAGATTTTTATTTGTTCTCTTTCACGGCGTTATACATTAAAATTTCAGTTCAAATAGTCTTTTTTTTTTTTAACATTGTAAGCCAAATTCTTTCGTGTAACAACTGAACACCTTTGCGCTTTTATTATGAAAGTCTAATCGACGGACTTCCGACCTTAACCTGGCTTCCCCGACTCGGCTGTGGGCGGTTAGCAGAACCAGTACCGCTGTTCGTTTAGCTCATTAGAAGCTACTCGCAAACCACCGTGAATGGGTTTAACCTGCCTCACTAGTTATAAAAGCAGTGGACGTTAGATAACGAAGAAACCTTCCATGGAACTGCAGCGTTTCTGTGGAACATTAACATTAACGGTGTTTGTAGGCGTCTCCTCCGCCTGTGGTCGCTACTGCTGAGCCCCTCTCTCACAACACCGCTCTCCACCCACACACACACACACACTGTCAAAATGCAGGTGTTAAGATTGGGAGCTTCAGTTAGTAAAATAATCATTTTTAGCCAGAGCCGTGTTTTGGGAATTTCTTCCTCCGGCGACATATCTTCATTACATTTTATTTTTAATGTACCGCTATTCCCATCGTGTGTCTCAGAGTAGGAAATAACTCCTAACTGGCCAAAAAATGAATGACACAATTCTGCTTCTAGTTTTCATAATTCCCTAGTTGCTAGAAATTATGATAACGTGATTTATGTTAGCCTCAGATTTTGTCAATTCTCCTTGTTCCCCCCACCTCTTTGACCCTGGCCCCTGCTACTTTCATCAGTAGGAGTAAGACTAATTTATCAACATTGTTAATGTAGGAAGTCAATCCTAACTCCACAAACATCTGTCCTACCTGCCAGGAGATGGTATTTGTACAGTAAGAAGCACGCAGATTCTGTGGAATTCATGTATTTCCTACATGAATTACATGAACAGCTCAGAGCTTAAAAATATATTTTTTGGACCAAATGTATTTATTTTTTAACAGATCTTTCGCACCCGCCCTGTGAAAATGTTGTTCAGCCCGAATAGAAAGGTAGTTGTAACTTTACATTATTATTAAATAGGTAAGACCTGGCTTTCTGTCATAAAAATATAACTGATCCACAGCACAAAAAATGCACTGACAAAAACAAGCCTCTTAAACATAAAAAACTATTGTTCCAAACACCGAGGTTGCAGGAATGAGAACATTATCACAGCGTTACAATAATGTGGTCCTGGTGGCGAGTTACTTGATCTTTTAGTGGACAAACGACCCAGAGAGTGGACTAACAGCTTTATTTTTAAGCATGTTTCCTAATGTGTGATATATGGACGATGTTTGGTAAATCATGACATCATACCCTTTCCTAGGAGTAGTCCTTTGAGAGATTCTGAGATGCATAGTAAATACAGGCCCTGGTCTATGATAAGCTGTCCGTTACAAACCCAATTTCAGGGAGAAGGTTGAACTTGTTGTAAAATGCAATAAAAACTCAAATCTGTCATTGTTAATTCAAAGAACCTTTATTTTTCTGAAAAAGGGTACAAAGGAGAGACTGTGCAAGTCAAGCACACACAATCTGTTGTATATCTGGAATGGGTTAGATTGTCCCCAGGTTTCACAATAAGCCCACTGTATTTGCAGATATGGGCTTACATTGAAGCCTCCTACATGAGACTTATAATAGTAAACTCATGTCCTCTCAGAATCCAAATAGCCCACATTTAACCTATAAAGTTATTGGCTAAACAACCACAAGTAATTTTTAAAACGTAGTACCTGATACTGTTTAATTAATTCTCCTTGGTTACATTGAACCTGGATTATGCTAATTCAAGCAGCAGAGGTTCATTTTTGCAAACCAGTTACTACAAGTACCAGTTTATTACCCTTAATTATCCCTTATTCAAATCTGGATCTAAGAGAGGCTGTGTTTTACACATTCAGCTGCCAATATGCAAAATGATGTGTTTACACCACTTTTTTAAAGGTGTAATGCATGTTTACTTATCACGAGGCAGTGGCTCAACTGTAGTTTAGGAATCCCTGCATTGGGTGGGATGGCAGCAAGCAAAGAACAATGGCTAAAGAAAAGAATATTTTATTTAATGGCCAGCACTTCATGCAGGGTTGAAGACAGTGGAACATCATGAGTTAAGTTAGTTAAGAGTTTTAAAACTTGAAAAAACCTTGCTTGAATCATTTATAATTAAGTATGAATAATGATGCAATTCATTGCACTTAAATATTTTAGTCGATTGACCGAAGCTGAATTACATGTGTAGCCTAATTTAATGCAAACATTATATTGTGGTTCTCCATAATTGACTGTCTGTTTACAATATAATAGATGAAATAAAATACTTTTTTACTGTTTTTATGTACCAGTTGATGTCATGTCTCATTGCAATCTTTTGTTCACAATTTTCCATCAAATTCTCAAATTTTCTTGAGAGCTGTTCATGTTCAGCTGGGAGCTGCTCAACATGTACTGAATACAGACAAAGGTCAGACACTAGACTCATCTCATTCTGACAAAGTCTTTATTTTTTTTATTTATTTCTTTGTTGTTGCTTTATCAGTATACAGACAGAAACAGCTTAGTTTATATATGTATTTATATATATTTCAACTTTACAGTACACATCTGAATGGCGACAAAGCAGGTAAGAGTCCTTCTACTATGAAACAATCTCAAAGGGAAGACTCTCACAATATGGAACAATCCAGACAAGAAAAAAAGAAACAAAATTATTGCTCAGTACAAATCAATTGTAATGTTAGTTAGAAGAATAGTAGTAGTACACATAAACCAATATTATATCAACATGAGAATATAATATTGCCTATAAAAAGAGAAATTCCAAGCAAAGAGGAACAAAAGTATGTAGACATTTTCTTCACAATACAGTATTGTTTTGTTTGGGAACCTGCTTTCTAAATAAAAAGCATCTACATGTGCAAGGAGGACGTAGAGCTATACAAACTGATCTGGTGCCAGCTAACAAGAGTTGTCTACCTTCAGAAATGGCTGCTGAACTTCACTGTTTATAGACCTTGATAGGGAGCAGGAACAATCTGGGTTTTCATGTACAGGGTTAAATGTCAAAAGATTTAGGGGCAGGGGTATACAGGAAGTCCAAACTATATTGAGGGGTTCTAAACACTGTTTATTTATATTGTTAGTTTTTACTCTTGTGTTAAATACAAGACAAAACCTCTGTGGATTTGGGTGTGTGAACCTTTTTTTTAATGCTTTTTTAAAAGAGTTCTGGGAGGATGAGGCATTGGGTTGACAATGTACAGCACTTCAAAAAGGGACAGAATACATTCAGGAGCCCCCAATCCCCCGGTAGTTTGGGTAGAAGTAGTATAGAAGGAAACCAAAGTGTTGATTGCAGAAAAAAGCTGATTGAAAGCAAGAAACACTGGTAATGTAAAACTCCGCTACATGCAAACTTTATTGATGAGGTTCTCATAATGTGTTTTTGCCACGCATCCTCATTTTTTTATACGCTTAAATGAAAATCAAGCAGTTCAACAATAATCTCTGTAGCTTAAACAAAAATCACATTCCTTTACTTTAACATTCATTCATTCTCTAATATCCAAGTCAGAATCTCTCTCTGTGATTTGGCAACATTTCTCCTTTGCATTACGAAGTTTACTCTCATTTTAGTCCGTTGCTTTGTATCCCCCCCACTAACCCCCCCACTCCCCCGGTGGTCAGAAACACAGCTAACACTAGCAACATTTTAAAAACTGACTTCAGCTGATAGCCCTTTAGGGTGCGACTGGGTTTGCCTGTGAGAGCCGGGGCACCTTGTGATTTTTGTTTTAGGGAGAGGGGGTTAGTTTCTAAGGTGGCTGGCGGTTGCCCTACATTCTGAGCTTGGCGCCCAAATGGCTCCAAAAAAGCCCCGTCCCTTACAGGCCGCCTCATGGAAACGCACGCCTCAGCAATTAAAAGCTACGTCCCTTCTGACAGGGGACCAAAGCGTTGTTTGTAAAACTGAAAACAGTAGAAGATGAATATGGTAGATGAATACAGTACATCACTAAGTCAAATACCAAGGGAATGGATCTCTGATCACCACTGACGAGGTGTTCCAGTATTACAGCAGACAACAGCACACGCCTCACTAGTCTACAACTCTAATTATACACACATATTATAGTGAATTACACTCAACACATAGCAATGGAAACTTGATCTGTGTGTGAATTTCATGTGTTTCTGTCTTGTTCCCTTACAAAGCCCAGCCCATACAACTTTCCTTTGACAAGGTGTTTTAAATGTGTGTGCATAGGAATATGTGTGTGATTGGGATAGCTTTGGTATATTCAGGAGCTGGGTGCTGTGAGGGAAGGCTGCTGTGAGTTCTTTGGTGGAAAGAGGTCTTGTTGTCCCCACCTGGTCCTGCCTCTGTTCCACAGGTCTGGTTTGGTTTGGGTTGGTGTGTGATTGTCATGTTATAGACCACAAAGAACCAACTATGGCCAGAACCATGGCTCTATTTAACTAGATGTAACATACTATTGATGAATGCCCTAATACTACTATAGATACTACCCAGATACTAGAATTCCCTAAGATTACTTTCACATTCACATGCATGTACACTACATGTTAATAAGTACTTATTCTAGTCGATATTAATGTAATAGATTGTCTTAGACATGTAGGATGAAACACAGCTTAAAGCAGCACTCACCAACACTAGATGAATGCGTTTACATGGCAACAATAGAGGAATAATGAACTTCTATCAACTTCTAAAGATATTCTATCATGTCATCACAATTTGTGATTTAAGATAATAAATATACATTATTCCTCTATCAGGTATAACTGTAGCACGAAGTTTACAAGCTGCATACAAAATTCTACATAAAACTATTCAGCTCATAATGATGCATTGTTGTTTCCCCATAGTAACTGCCGCTACACTCTTCATATTAGACCTCTCATATGTACATTGTTCACTTCATGCTCTTGGGTTGCTGGACTACATTGGTCCACAAATCACAGATTACTATGTTGCTCAAAATGAATATTATTCAAATATAACTAAGGTTACACTTTGGCCATATTATGTACAGACTATAATAATAAAAGCAATAAAATTAATGAAGCTGCACGTTTGTGCCAGCTGAGCTCCCTGGTGCTGTAGTGGCACGGTTTAAATGCACTTGGACCTATGGCCCGGGTTTAGTGTTGTAATGGAAGATGAGTTCGATCTTACCTCACTACTAGCTGCATTTTTATCACTTTTGAGGATCCACAAACAACAAACTGACCTCTATGTCAGTGGTACACCTACTCCTAGCAGAATCCCCACAGTGCTGTTACAGTATAAGGAAATACTTTAACATGAATATGCATGCATGCTGATGACACAATTTCTTAACATTCTAAGAGCAGTGTACTGTACATGTTTGACGTCTTGCAAAGTGCAGCTCTAAATCAGCATGGTGTACTTTAGCTATGCTCGGAATCTATAAAAGCTAACAAAGCCTTTCTAAGCACAACAGGTGTACTGGGCTACCATGGGCTTTGTTCTGCTGTCTGTCAAATTCTGGACACACCCACTCTGAGGCATCTGTCACCAATGGAGAGAAATAACCACTTCTGTACAAACAACAAAGAAAGAGATACTCACACTTTGGCTGTACAACAACACAGCACAAATGTATACACAAACACAAAATTGCTTGCAAAATACTGATGCACAAAACACTTTTTCTGAATGGCACCCCCTAAAAGTTATTTTACCCCTTGCCATACTCTGCACTTTTACCTTCTCATATCACATTATTAGAACTTTTTGCTCTGTGGATTGTGGGGAGACCGGGGGTTGGGGGTGAGAGGCTACACTTAGCAAAGACACAGATGACACATTAAGAACAAAAACAGTTTTCTAAATCTTTAAGTGCTAGGCAAGGTGTGGACTTGAGGTGAATATTTAAAAGGTGTGGTTGGGGGTTTTTTTTTAGTAACAAGACATATGTTATTTTACAGTGGAGGGAAGATGTAGGCAGGCAAAGAGATATGGAGGAGATAGTTTAAGAGAGAGAGAGCTGTCTTCCCCTCATTTATGAACTTTCCTTCCTGTTGCTGTCAATTTCTACCCTCTATTATGTATTAATGACATCTTCAGTCCTTTTACCTCATTCAATCCCACTAACTCCCCTTCTCTTCTTTACCACTCTTTCTATTTTTCTTTTCTTTCTCCATCCCTCTACACCCTCCCTCCCTCTTTCTATGGCTCCTTAGCAGGACACCTCCATGGTGTGGCTGACCTGGCCGACTCCCTCGGTGCTGTCGGAGTGCGTGCAAGCCCGTGAGCGGGACCCATCCACGGAACTTGCGCTTGTCAGGGAGGCCGTCCTGGAGCGAGCCAGGCGGGTCATACTGGCAGAGGGCACTGAGAGGAATGGGAGAGAGGAAGGGGAAATGTGGAAATAAAATAATAAAATAAAATAAATAAACTACATTTGTAAAATTAAAATTAAAGGGAGATTAGTTGATGTTGGGGAGATGTAAGGAGTACATGCTAATGCAAAGAACTAAGGATTATTCCTTTTTGTAGCTGGTGAGAAAAGGCTGCTGACAGGCTTACACAACAGCTGTAAATGGTTGGGGTTGTGGATTAAGCCTGTTTATGACGTGGCTAAGCAAAGATGCACTGACAGCATCATGCAAAGGAGAGACTCTGGGCTCAGTTTGTACAAAACCCAGTTCTCATATTAATGAAATAACTGATTGCACTAAAATAAGTAAGTAAATGGGCCTCAATATAGTTTTGTCACTCTCTGTTTCCATAA
This sequence comes from Channa maculata, assembly GCA_020496755.1. Taxonomy (NCBI): domain Eukaryota; kingdom Metazoa; phylum Chordata; class Actinopteri; order Anabantiformes; family Channidae; genus Channa; species Channa maculata. Next base: position 17,475,429 of record CM035601.1, read on the forward strand.
TCGAGAATTTCAAAGGCCCTAAGAATTGATGTGAATTTAACTCTTACCAAACTCATAATCATTCAGCAAAAGTCAATCCAATTTATTTAACTAATATAATATTAATATAATGTTTAATATTTCATTAATTCTTTCTGTTGCTAGATAGCTACATGTAACGTGATACGTTACCCTGGCTCAGAGCTACATTCCTTAATTTCCATCACTTGGGCACAATGAAACAAACTGTAAACACATCCCTAACATAAAGTGTTTGCTTTAAAATTTCCTACGGAGGATCTTAGCACAGAGGTGCCAATTAAAGTTCAAGGTATACTTGCTGTTTACCGAAACATACATTCTGACAACAACCCGGTGATTGGTGTCTAATTCACAAACTTCTTGTGTAGTTTGTGTATGTGGATTTTAAAAGTTTAGACACGAGGGTAAACTTGCACCTAATCATCTCTAACCAACAGCTGCATTTATTTCTCATAAACTTCTGCTTTTCCACAACGTAAACCAAAGCCAACACTCTAATTTGAGGGCTAAGTTTAAGATTGACCACAGCACAACAAGTTTTTTTCCAAAACTTTCCTGCATTATTGTTGGCCCCCTGGGACTGAATCTTGCTTATGCAAGTGTAGCAGTAATTTCTGAAAATTGACACTCCAAATTAATACAGGTTACGTGAGGATGCAATTTTGGAAAGTTGTATAATTAGGTAACAGTAAGAACACCTCAACCATGACATGTCCTGCAGATACAGAACATTACTCTTCATTTGCAGTGGTGTCCCAGGCTACTTGAAAAACTTTAGTCCACTATTCCCATTAAGGTCTGCTGTTTTCTCAGTTGCTAACTTGCTAACCCAGTAGTGTAGAATGGGATTATTAGAGTTATTTGCTGAAAGCTGCCTGTTACCTGGAAACGTTACAGTCTGTGGGTGGGAAAACCAAGATGCCAAACCTCTCTATAGAGCTGAGGAGAACATGCCAATTTTATCGTTTGTTATGGATATATTTCTTAGTGCAACATTAAATAGCAAAAGAATCTATCTTAATTTAATTTGTCAGACAGGATAAAACAAGTAAACACTAAGTCCTGGAATGTGTTTAAATAGAAGCAGTAGTAATTAAGGTCACAATTACTACTTGCAGCTTTAAATTAGAAACACTGGCATGGCTTGACCTTTTAAAATGCTATTTCAGCCCAGCAAATTGCTGGTTGAGCCTTGTTTGGTTTGCTTTCATTAACAGTGCTTTTTCTTTGATATCCAACAAAAGTATCTAAACCGAACACTTTATTAGATGCACCTTTTCAACTGCTCATTAATGCAAATATGTATTATGTATATATTTAGCCAATTACATCGCAGCAACTTTATTCATTTCGACATGTAGACAAGGTCAAGAAAATTTGCTGAATTTTAAACTGAGCATCCGAATAGGGAATAAAGGTGATTTAATAATATTTTGATTGTGGAAGCAAATGGGCTACAGAGAACCTCTTGCTACTCCTATTAGATAAGCTCACGAAACTGAGGCTTCAGTTTGCAAGGGCACACTTCAGTCGGACAATTGAAGATTGGAAAAATGTAACATGGCCTAATGACTGTTAAGACATGAGTGCATAAACAACATGGAAACATGGATTTGTCCAAATTTGTCCAAATTAAGTATGTTTGTAAATTTGATCAGATGTTTTCAGCACTGTGAGAACCGATGAGCCAGACAAGACAGTGGTCAGGGGACGCTGCCAGCACCTCACTCGGCGCCATAAAGAATTGAAAAGAGGTCCGGCCCAGTGCTAGCAAAGTACCTAATAATGTCGCAGATGAGTGAAAACTATCATATAGAGGATTTCAAATACATATTCTAAAGGTATACCATTAACCATTTTATATTGTATATTGTGCTCACGTGATTTAGCCACACAATTCACAACTGCCTTGTGTGTAGTTTAATGTAGTACTCGTGGTATTGTAGGGACTATATTTCCTGTCCTGTGCAATTTTACTATAAAGGTCAAGCTTATTTAATGTTGCTGGTCATTTGTTTCACCGTTAGTTCAAAAGGTTTTGCTCAAAGCTACCTGAAGGCCTTTCAAAGAGCACTATTGGAGATGCAATGGTACAGGAATGGGAGGACGGGGCAGTATATTTTTCCATGGGAGGAAAAATTATTTTTGATAACACAAAAATGGGGTTAAATGTCCTTTGGGGTTAAAAAACGTAAATTAAAGCAAAAGTAAAACTGAATCATAACAGCCGAAAATATTGTATTACAAAATCAAATGAACAAAAATTCTTAAAATGCTCATGTCACTGAACAGGAACAGCAATAAAAGCTAACAGGTGAATGGGGAGGAGGAAGTACCTGGCCCTCCACTCAACCTCCGATCCTTCACATAAGCGACTGAGAGAACGGGGCAAGGGAGACAGATGGCAAAATTAACAAAACTCATATCCCTCTGTATAATATACATAACATGAAAACATACTGATATATAACTGCAATAATGTATTATACTCACTGTAGCCCATTCCCTGCAGGAAATACTTGAAGGCTTCAGTCAGCTTGCCAGGCTGGGTTAAAACACATCAACGGTGTTAAATTTGGATTCTTTTTTTCCACTTTATCATATCACAGCCTGTTGAATAACTGAGGCGTTGTTGGTGTGTTACCTGTGTGAGCTGGGGAAGTCCACCAGAGTCAGCCATCTGCCATGAGAGGAGAAAACAGCAATTAATCAACCTGCCAAGGCCTCAAAATGAGGACATTTTTATCTACTTTGTTTGCTAGGATCTGTTGGCAATGAAGATGGGATTACAAATTTCTGGGCCTCATCACTGACAAAATAGCGACTCATTTCTTAGCATGGATTTATTTATTGATGGAGACCTTATATGTGCTGTAACATATATATTTATAGTTTCAGTTATTTTATATAGAAACACTCCCAAGACCAAGTATGACCAAAAACGGCATTATTTGGGAGCATTACAGTATATTTTATTACATTTTACAATGCAATTTTATCAAAATAAAGCTTAAAATAAAGCAAACAACTCAGAGAGAGAAACTCATACTTTGCCTGTACATAAACACAGACATGCTTTTGATAGCTTAACTCAGTAATTAAATGTGTATTTTATCATCAAAAGGGGAAACAATAGAAAGTAACTCTTAAACTAACTATTAAAGTAGCAAATCTATTTATCTTATAGGGATGAGATAAATAGATTTTTCAAGTGGTCCAACTAAAAATGACCTGAAACTGAATATTGGCAAGATGAAGAAATTAGTCATCCACTTTCGAAAAAAGAAAGCTAAACCAAATCCGATACTCACTAATAATTAGGGGTAAGTACTAGGGAGTTCATATTAATACAAAATTAATATTAATTAATTAATACAATAATTCCTGATTCATTAGAGATTGACAACAGTTTGAGAAGTGTGTGAGTCAGAGGTTCCAGATGCCAAGGTGCTCTACAAAATGATTTAAAAGCTAATTTGTGCTGACTGCAGTGAAATATTTAAATGACACTTCTCTCCATGCATATAGGACTAGGTTTTAATAATTTTTTTGTTATTTGATTTTTTTTTTATTGTTGAGTGTCTGTCTGGATTGAGTTTTCTAACCTAATCTAAATCTGTGTAAATGCGTGAGCTACAGAGCAGACATTCTCTTAAACGCCCATGATTTAGTAACAGTGCAGAGTGTGATAACATCATGTAGCGCTGGTTTGAAGACGTTTAGGAGACGAGAGGTGCCGTTAGTATGAGCAGGGGCAGATCTAGACATTGTTTATTAGGGTGGCCAGATTGGAGCATATGCTCAAAATAGGCTGACACATTTACAAAATTATTTGAAAGGTTTTAAATTTAAACTTAAAGACCTTTGTACATTTATATTTTTTACATTTACATTTAGTCATTTAGCAGATGCTTTTATGCAAAGCGACTTACAAGTGAGGTACAAGGCAGCAAAAATCTAAGTCAAGGAGAAAACATTAAAGCAAAGTCCTATAAGTGTTCACAGTTCACGAGATGCAAGTGCAAGAAAGAGCAGAAAGGATTTTTTTTTTTTTTTTTGTAGACATAAGATACTGTATTAATAACACAGTGTGTATATAAAGTGCTTGTTTAGCCAAATATGTAACTGTATTTATGTAGTTAATTAGATACAAATACATAATAATACATTTTATTTATTTTTATCCATTTATAATGATAGTCTTCTGAGAATAAAGTGACCCCTATGGCACTAAATGTTAAAACAGCAGCAAGACAGGCTATATATCTTCTGTACCAGTCTTTAAAGGCTGGAACCATCACTTTCCCCCTGTCATTGCTGTACAAACTCAGTATTTGTATCAGTGATACCAACCTGGGTTTTACTTGGTATTGGATCAGAAAGGGAGTAAGTGATATCTCACATTATTAGTATTTACTCATTAAATACAACAGTGTGTGAAATGGATCAGACTTTCTGTTTTAACTGATTATCAAACTTTATCTGCTAAATGAGTTTGTGCAATTTTAATAAATTAGCAGTAGCTATAGGTGGAATGAGGACAGAATATTACCTTCAGGAAGGTGGTGGTGGTTGGATCCAGTTTTGAGTTGCATTCAACCTTGAAGACAAAAATACAAGTTGAACCAAAGTGAGCCAATGAAGATGTAGTAACAAGTACTTCGTAGAGAGGAAAACAATATCAGGGTGTATTCTAAGTGTAGTCTATATCTGGAGACTACCTTAGTCTGTGCTTATGTGAGTGACCCAGATACTGCAGTGTGCTGCAGAGATGAGTCACTGTACAGCCGCAGTCCACACACACACACACACACACACAGTGGAAAGATGTGAACAGATGTGCACACACATGATGGATGACCAAACACTCTTTAACACTCATAATCACAACAGGGATTAACACACAGCCAGCGCTTCACACACACGTTTTTTTTTTTTGCTGTCTGCTGCTGCCTGCTGTGCTTAGGCTTTAATCCTTCACACAGATTGCCAAATTACATTTGCTGCCCAAACATATTAAATATGAAAAAACTAAATGCTGCATCAACTAATAAAATTTATGTATGTCCGTGTTTCTAATGACTCAGTGTGTCCTAAAATGTGTTTGAAATGAAGAGTTGTGTCTGCAGACTGATGATTATTTCAAATTACATGCAAATTTACAACAAAACACTTGCAAATGACAAGGAAATTATGCAAATAAAAGTATAAAAAGTATCCATCTCCAAACATTTTCTACTTCTCTGTTCTTTTGCTCACTTCATATAAAGGAATGAAGTATATGCATTAAGTGGGATCATATTAATTGACACAAAACACTAACAAAACCTCCATCTGTAACAACCAATAAAACCCCTCCACACCCCTTTCCCACGTCTCCATCTTTGTCTATTTCCAGGAGCTTTTAAAATAACATCCCTCTCACTCCACACCTCCATCCCCTTCCTCCTCCTGCCCCTTTCTTCTATCTGACAGATCTGATTTAAATTTGAACATGCACAACATTAACTAGTGCAGAAGCATAATCTGGGCCACATCAACCCAGGAAACCCCAGAGACAGAGTGAGACCATCTGGCCCCTAGAGGAATGGACACAAATACCCACATATAAACACACATACACACAGACACACACACACACACACACACACAAACCTATGACATCAAAAGCATGCACCACAGACACAGATGGACAGACAGAGAGAAAATGGGCACACACACAGAGTCCAGAGGGGTCTGGTCTCTGCTGGCTGACTTGTTTCTGTTTTCCTGAATGAGGACAAACAGACACTCACTGGATTTACATGCCAAGTACAAAGCACCAAACAGAGAGGAAACAAGGGAAGGAGGAAGGTGGAGGGGAGGGTTCACCCTTTAGACTGATATTTCTTTGAGGCACATTAAAGGAAGGAGTCCATGGGAAAGTTAGAGGAATGGTTTAAGATTAAACAGAAATACTGCAAGATGAGACAAGAAGAGAAGTCTACTTGAACTCACCACTCCTTCCTCAGCAGGGGCGTTATCTCCTACAACCAGCATCACAGGACACCTACAGGACAAAAGCATTCATGGTACATATTTAGACTAGACACCAAGAATGCTTTTTTACTTTACTTTGAACATTAGCGGTTTTACATTTTTGTTTAGTCTTTAAAATTTCAGAAACCAATAACTAATTCCCATCATGATTTCACAGAGCCAAAGGCGAAGGCCTTCAAATTGATGGTTCTGTCAGGAAAATGGATCCAAATTTGTCCCTATATATTTTCAACTGTATTATTAATTTAAAAAAGCACAATTTTGCATCTAAGAATCTGGAAACACTACACTTTTTTAAAAAAATAAATAAATAGTGGAAATGAGTGATTGGAATAATGTGAATGATGATTAGATGTTTAGTTCATTCATGGAGAGAGGATCCATGGTTAATAGAGTTGTGAAGTATATTTCTCTTCAAATGATGTTGTCCATGTTACTGAAAGGACAAGGACTGGTCATTTTCTGGTTTTTATACTATATATACTATACTATACTACTATATACTATACTGATAGTATTTCCAATATATTTTTATCTCCATGCAGAGACCAAAACCAACCATGAGTTACCTCTACTCATAAATAATGTCAGTCCCTCTATTATTTAGTTCCTCATTGTGAAATATGTGATCTGAATATATTTTTAAGGGACTCCAAACACATATTTGCAGTTCACTCTTGCTTACGTTAGTTGCTGTAAAAACATATGGCCATTCAGAAATAGTCAGGTCAAATAATAATAATAATATTGAACAAACTACTGGCTCTGTTCTTTAACAAACTTCTTCTAAAATGAATTATAGTATAAATATAGGGGCTAAGGTTTTTCCCCAAGCAACAAAGTATTTACAGTTTTTTACCTAGTGAAGTTGTTGAAATGTGTGTTAACATAACTTTCACTTTGAGAACAAAACTAAAATGCATTGTCCAGCTTTGCGATTCTCCTCATTTTTATTCTCTTTAAAATATTAATATCAACTAGACCATACACTGGTTGAATTAACAGCATCATGGTCACAATCCCTTTACGATGACTCTCTAGACTTACTTCAGGGTTTTTGCATTGAGCACTGTTCCACTGCGGTTCATCTCCAGATCCCTCCGACTGAAAGAGCCAAAAAATAAATTATAAGATAGTACTTGTGCTTGTGATTTTATGTGTGTGTGTTTTGATGTTTTTTCACCTGTTGTACATGTTCCAGAAAAGCTGCAGGTTGAACTGGTTGACACTGTTGTTGATCTGTTGTCGGTAGCTCTGCACCAACTCTGTGTTGCTCATCAGCTCCTCCTGCAGACACACACAAAAATTCAGTCAGAACTTTTGCAAAGAGACACAAGTAAGTTGTAGGTGCTATTTTGATATTTGGGGTCCTGGAACAGCAGTTAAAACATTATTACTCTCTAGTGTTACTTCCAGGCCATGAGGATACCTGGCTGAAAAGATGTGGCAGCACAACATCTGGCAGAGTGCTGGTCAGACCAGACAGCTGGGGGAAAACAACAGGGAGGTTCTCAATGTTAAAAGTAAAAGGAAGGTGTGGATTTGTTGTAATATACTGTAGCTTTTGTAAACAGAGTAAAAACACTAGTATGCACTAAAGGACATGCACCTTGGTGGCAGCCCAGTCAATCCATCCTTTGCCGTTGGGGTCGATGTTGAGCAGAACCAAACCCTCCACTAGATCAGGGAAGATCAGCTGAAAGCAGCACACAGCAGAACACAGAAATCCTGAATTTCTGAATTTGTATCTAACACTGAGCTCACTGAGAACAGCTATTCTAAGTACAGTACATTACAGAGGAGGAGAATCGAGATTTGACTTACAGCAAACTTGGCCAGAATGTAAGCGCCAGCTCCAACTCCAATCCCAACAATACTCTTGAAACTAAAAAGATCATTGGTCCATTAGATACTGTGACAGTGTGTGATACACTATTGTTAGTATGTACTGATGCAAGATGGGTACAAGAATTCTATCAGCATGCCAAGACAATCTGGTGTGCCTATACAGTGTTGCAGAACACTACTGTTGGCAGCACAGACTGAAATCCATGTTGGTACTGAGTCAAGTGTTGTACAGCTCAGCTGCGGGTGGAACTGTACGTTCAGGCTAAAATTACATCCTGCTGGTAAGAAATGTCTTCATTATTCTCTTGTTTTTCTTCTGCTCAGGAATACAACTAACCTGAACCATGATATTATACTGTGTTTTGTGCTTTAATGATAACTGCAAAAATAATGAGTAGAAACATTAAATAAATACCACATAGCCTTGTATGTAACGCAAAAACGATGCAGTTGGCTGTTATTAAAACACAGGCTGCAAGAAAATGTTGAACATGTGTAATCTGAGTACAAAGTGCACCGACCCAAAGTGCTGCACCACATTGGGCAGCATGCTGGCCAACTGGTCCATAGTGGGGTACTGGTACCTGTCGAGAGAAAAGACACAACTCTTCAGCCCTATCACCACTTCACATGTTGTGTGTGTTTTAACTTGATGATCGCAATGTATTTAAATCACGTATAAATCCTTTACTCAGTAAATAGAGGTTCTTATGTTAACTGCCAGATTATCTGTTGATCTACGCAGCATGCAAAGGTACCCCTTATGTATATTAAGCCAAAGGTCCTCATAGGGAGGTGGTCAGGGTTGTCAGATTGTACATCAAGATATAGGACTTTCCAACACGAGACTGCAGTTTGACTCCAGTGCAAGACGTTGTGCTTTAATGATTGTTCCACTACTTTACACGTTTCTTATAGTAGGGAAGTACATGCATGACGCTTTTGCTGTATGTGGGTATTTAACATTTTCACTTTATGTAGTTTTTCTTTTAACTTAATGTTACCCTTAGTTTTATGCATTTAACCGTAACCCAGTTGTGTTTGTGTATAAAGTCAACCAACTCGTGAAGTTTCCACAATTGAACCTCTCATTTCAAGAAGAGAGGTTCAATAGGCAAGTGCTCCTGTGGCATCCTGAGGTATCCAATAGTGATGCCAAAAGGTTTTTGTAACATCCATATGAGATGCCAAGGGACATAATAAACAGCTTTACTTGATGCCTTGGGAAGTGTTATTATCTGATTCTGTGGGGTGAGAATGTGTTGGTTCATCAGTTGTAATTCCCTGACCACCCACGTTGAATAATAATTTTATAGTGAATACTATCAAATGTTTGCCTGCTCATTGGTCATTTGTGCTTATATACCCTTGTGGCATCTGTGGAGCTCCAATCTGCTGTCCCGGGGCGTCGACATGGCAAACCACAAAATGCTTAGTGATCTCCTGCATATCCTCATTACTGAAGAAAGTGTTGAAGCACAGCTTGTCTGCAGGGGCGAGTGAGGAGAGGTAACATGGGATGAGAAGAAAGAGGGATGGGGGCAGAGGAATGTGATCACATTAAATATGCACCACAGTGTGAGAGGACATTAAAGGTGGCCCTCTGGTCAACTGATACTAGGCCAGCAAGGAGAAGACAAAGAGTGCTTCCAGCAAATCGATTATATCGTATAATCCTCGCATCTATGAATTACTCTGTAATATGATATTTTCTGATTTGGCAAATATGAAATAGTGCAGATTCTGTAGTACTGACAAAGACATTTATTAATCATATAGAAAAAGTGCTTGAAACATGCCTGTTTGCCTTCATGTTTAAGGTTGGATGGAGAAGCTCACACAAAAAAGAATTTACATCATTGAAAAGACTTTCAAATTAATGTAGACTATGTGTCTGGCCCTAAAAAAATCAGCAACATGCATAGATGCAATGGATTTAAAACATGTTTGACAAAAGTCTTTTGCCTATGTGGCAAAATAATTATGATTAACTATGGTTACAGTTGCTCATGGTGAGTCACGTAAGGACCTTGCACGGCTGCTACTTTCACTGCTGTGTGTGTGTGTGTGTGTCTGTGTGTGTGTGTGTGTGTGTGCGCGCACTTGCGTGAGTGTGTGTGAATAAAGCAACATTTTAAAGTTCTGGATTAAAATGCTATATCAACATACTATATATAAAAAAACAGACTAAGCAGAGAGAAAGTTTGAGCTATATTTTGTCAAAAGTAATTTAAAAATATATATTTTCCGCCTAATTTTTTAATCCTGTTGGTTTAAAATCTTCAAAATAGTTCTAGCGTGTTCTTATTAGCTGAATCTTGTTTCTGTGCTAAACACAACAATTAACTGTTCGGTTAAGTTTAGCGTGGGATCTGTTATAGCAAATAGCTCGTGTGTGTTATAATTATTCAGTTTGTGTGTTTCTCATCGTCCCTAATCTCATTTTAAATGAATTGTGATTATGAAGGATTATAAATAAACCATAAAGAGGGAAATATAATCTCTTTTCTTTCTTTGCAAACATGTTTATTTTGCAAATGACTCACTGAAGATTTCTCTGAAAAACCCGAGCTCCGTGTCTTAAACCACTACAAGAAAAAAAGAGAACATTGAATTCTGAAATAGCTATATTTATAATAGATGTCGGCTCTATCCATTTTCCCTCCTCCCACTGGCTCTGCAGTTGGCCTACTTTCAGCCCATGTGTGTCAGACTCAGTGAAACCATGCAGCGGCAAACGTTGTTCCCTCCTCGAGCTCTGACTGAGCGACGTTAATTAAACGGACCAATTAGCGCAATAACTGGGTCAGAGATGAAAAGTAGTCATGGGGGTGGGAAGGTGACCTCTTAATCTTTGCTACAGTGGCAGTGCTCAAATGTGAACTTTTCATGTACATAAAAATATTGATGCTACGTGAGGAGAGAGGTGAGAAGTTTCTCCCGCTTTCTCTCGGCTCGTGCTGAATCATCGACCAGCGCTCGCTGTCTGTACTCCCACTGACTCCATGACCTACTTTCTCCTTCTGCACTTTTCTTTCTATCTCTCTGTTTAAGCCTCCCTCTCTGTCATCCCTCTTTTCATTTTGTATTCCCCTCATCCCCCTCTTTTCCTCTGCAGTCATATTAACCACACAGTGACAGAGACCTGCATGTTTTTCTTTATTCAATTCTGTATCTGCAACATTTGCTCTTCTTCGACCTGTTTTGTACTTCTGAAATAAGCCCTCCTTTCTCTCCATTCCACAGTACTAATCTCTTTCTTTTCATTTCATATTCTATTTTTTGCCACTGTCTTCTGTCGTCTTTGTGCTTTAAATTCATGGACTGCTGACCGCTGTGTGATTCTGTTTTTTGTAATTCATTTATAGCCAGGGTTCTACAGCAGCAGCAAACTGGAAGTCCTAATCAGGTCTACTGTATTGCACATGATGTCTAATTATGTGATTTTCTTTTATTCTTTAATAACGTGTCTATATTTATTGTATAACTCTGTTCCAGATTACAAAGATAGTAATCTTAATAATGAGGTCAGGACCACAAAAAGGCAGCAACACAGACAACAAAAGCCAGATATTTGGAGTCATATCAGCAGTGACCAGAGCTGTGGATCAGCCATGGTCTATGACACGCTACCCTCCAAACCCCCTCCATCCCTATCCTGCATCCACCCATCAAGGCAGCGCCGCATTGCCCCTGTCCCCACCCTACCTCACTCTGCAGGATAGGGATGTTTTGGTGACCTACATTTTACAGATGTCTCTCATACTCACCCTTTCATCCCTATATGATCCCCACCTCACCACACCCCTCAGAGCCTTTTTGGCCCTGTTAGTCTCTTATTTAGTCTCAAATAGTTTTGACTGTCTACGTCCGTCCCCTTCTTCTCTCTAGATCTAGGCTTCCCCTCCTACATATGGGTTTACATCATTATCGTTCCTTTTATTAAATTACTGAGCACTCAGTCTATATTGAGTGCTGGCATGTAGGCAATCCGGAGACTTCATGAGTCTAAGTGACATGAACATAATGACAGTCTTTAGACTTCAGCACAGATGATATTTGTGATGTTTGTGCATCATTACTGATAATTCATACAAGATAATTTGATGAGACCAATGTGTTTTCATAATAACTTTACCATGTGACCTCATTTATATAATCCTGCTAAATATACAATAACAAATGTTAGCATGTGCATGCTTGCAGAGTGAAGGCACAAAAGAGGGACGTGTCAAAGACACCAATTATCACCTCAGATATGTGCAGAAACACCTCGCTGAAGAGCCTGGAAAGTCTGTGGAAACACGCCTACATGCATATGTCTGTGTGGATACTCACGGTTCAGTCCCACATCGTGGTAGGTGAGGATGGCAGGCTTGTTTCCCTTGGGTGCCCCACGGATTACCACATGCAGCATTCCGTAAGGGGTCTCAACATCATGTTCCTGTAAAACACACAAAACAAACACTCGTGCTCACCTTTGCAATCCAGCTTTACACCTGTAGTTGTCTGGGGCAGACTAATGCAAGGAGAGAACACATTACACTGATCCCTAATCATCATGCAGTGTGTTTTACATGATAAATCTGAATCACTTGTTTGTTTGTTTGCAAAGACTCATTCATTTATAGTTAATTTCAGCTCAGTGCGTCTCTGCATTAACAGCCATCTAGGCAGGGTGTTGTTTTTAAAAATCATCTTCAGTGTACACAGTTTTTGGTTGTTGACTTCACAAGTGATGTTGTGCAACAGTCTCTTGTTGTGACCCACATTTTGTCAGCAGTTGCTGGTCAGAGCCAGCCAAACTCAAAATGGACGTGGGAGATATATTCAACTTTAAACTGCGCAATGGAGGCGCAGACACACACACACACAAAGCGTGGATGCAGTAGCATGGTATTTTAGGATTATTATGCCTGGTTTAAGACTTAATGTGCAGCCTATGATGATGCTAACTCTCCTGTATATATATAAAAAAAACACAGAGATCATGCTTCTTACACCTACACATAAAAATGCAGAGACAAACAGCTGACTAGCCGGGTGCAGTCATCCAGCAGCATCTCTCAATCTATCTCACAATCTGCTATTTGTAACATAATACATATTCACTATGGAATGATTTAAAAACTCCCAAATGACTGACAGTGCAGAAACAAACACTGGTTAATGATGCAGTCAACCGCCAACGATCTGCATAATCCACCTCCGAGCAGCAGACAGCCATTCAGACAGCAGTTATGAGGTAATCCAGCCAGATTAGCTCTCAATTTTTTCAACATCAGCGTTATCTGCGATCAGCATTTTAATTTGAGGTAGTTAATGCATGTGGCGCTTTGTCCACACTCATTTCAGTGGCTTGGTTAATCGATAAACATAAGGAAACATTTTCTCCACAAGTTCACGATGACCTTCACATATCCAGGAGGAAAACACTGAGGGGAATGTATTCTCACTTTGTGGGAGTGGAAGTTTCACTTTCAACACAAGATGCAGAATCTTTCACTTGATTTATTTTCTTCTATTGCTGATCTTTATTTTTTTCCCTTTAATGTTTCCAAAATGGAAAATACTGCAAAGGATTAACACTTCTGCACATACTCAAACACACACACACATGCTTCTGTGTTTATCTGCAGAGGTATGTGCATCGGAGCATTGCACGGCATCTGTATTAGCCTGCTTAAGTGAGTCAGTGGGCCAGAATGAATGAATGACCCATTATTTGACACTGACTCTGCAGTTTCTTACAACGAAACATGTTTCACATTCTCAGGGTACAGCTACTGTTTAAGCTGTAGCTACAGACAAAGTTGTTTATAACATAAAAAAATACTATATGCAGCACACACTCTTCCCTGCTACTCACCCCATCCCAGCACTCAGGCATGGCTCCACAGTAACCGTACGCTCAGCCAAAGGAGAAGAGGAGGGTGCAGACAGGAAGATGAGCAGCCAGACCTCTCCTGTTTTAAAGGACTAGGTCCTGGTGAGCACTCGCAGTGGGAGTAGGAGGTGGTTAGTCGATGCGGCAGTCTGCTGCAGTGCCTTCGTATGCTCGGCACTACTCCCACCAAGGCTCTTAAACTGCTCAGCTTCTGCCCTCCTTCTCCTCACCCTCTCTCTCCTCTTCTCTTACACTCCATAGGCACGGGGACTAGAGGATGGGACTGGCTGGAGATGATTGGCTTACAGCGATGCTTCCCTTGTGCAGGATTGGTCAACTTTCTTGTCAGTCTTCAATCTGCAGGCACGCTCACACTCTCTCTCTCTCATCAGCACCAATGATGCTCTACTTTTGTTGTGTTTCTGCTTCACTGTCTTTGTTGTCCTCAGCTACCTTGGCATGTCCTAGCCCTTTGGCAAAAACAAAAACCACTGCCATTCATAATCAAGCCCTAATGAGACAGAGTCTGCCAAAGAACAATTTTAGGAGACCTCTACTGTGAGCCTGCAAGAGTCAGAACAAGGATTTAGAAGAATCCTCATGGTTTGGATATCACAACAGTCTCTTGTACAGGGGTCAGCTTCAGGCTTCTTTTCAGAACTAAAAGGTAGGACTACCCCACACTTGTGAGCACAGTCACCAGCTTTAATAAATGAGATGTACAATGCTGGGAAGAAAATACTAGAGTGATGTAAACTCCAGCGGACTGTGGCACAGGAGGTAGAGCGGTCATCCACCAATCCCACACGTGTTGGTTAGATCCCTGGTTCACATGTCGAGTTTCCTTAAGCAAGACACCCTAATTTAGTTGCTTCTGAGTGTAGACCAGTTGCATAGCAGCTCCCCCATTGGTGTTATTGTGAGTGTGAATGGGTGAATGAGAAGCAGTGTAAAGCACTTTGAGTACCAATAAGTGCTATACAGTGCAGATCATTTACTATTTAATTTTTCCATTACTGTCAATACTCAACATGTCCAGGAGGTAAAATTATTTTGAATTTAAACTAATGCTCACTTTCCTGTGGGCCTCCCAACCAGAACTTTTAAGCATACTTAGCTGTGCTCTAAACTTCCCAAGGTATGTTTGCATTTGAAATAAAATATTGAGAACTGGTGACAAATGAGAAGTGTACATGAATATTCACATGACTGTGATGGTGTGACTGTGATGATCATGCTGACTGCAGCGTCCACACACACAAACATGCACGCATGCACGCACGCACGCACACACACACACACACACACACACACACACGCAGAGAGTGCTCTCTTTGTCACTCGGCAGCCCAACCCTTTGTCCAGCCTCTTCAAACGCACCTCACTCTCTTTTCTCTCCCTCTATCCCCTCTTTTCTGTGTCAATCTGTTTCCCCTTTCCTGTTGATAGAACACCCGGCGTGCTGACTCAACTTGTAGCACTATTTTTCACGTTCCCCTCTTTAACTCACTTACTGCATGGCTGGCTGCTTTAAATTACAAGCTCTGCCACCAAGCATTTGAATAGAATTTTTAGTTTGAACTAAAAGATATTAAAAGTAACTCAAATAATAAAGTTTGTAAGATGGAGATCAATTTACACCAGTCAGCCACAATATTATTACCACCTGGTATTTTTAATGCTTTGGTGGACAAAGTTTTTACACAAAGTGGTCGGCATGTGTCAAAAAGGTTTTGTAAAGTTTTGTTCTTGTGTCTTTAGGTTGTCTGTCAGTCCCATTCTTAATAACATGACAGAATTTCTTCAAATTTGGTACAAGCATCCACTTGGACATAGGATGAACCAATTAGAGTTAAAAGGTCTGGTTTGACTGGTTTGCAGAAGAATCCAACTATGAAGCCGCAATTTTAATTTTCCGATTGTAGGCAGCTATTGTATGTACAGTATGTTAGCACTTTCCCCCAGTCAAGCTATTTCATTTTTGTTAAATATGCAGTGCCATAACACAAAACCCCCTTCAATCACACACATGCAGACACACAGACAGTGATGTGCACTTAGAACAGTAAAAACGACTCCTACCTGAGCCCTTGAATACCCTATCAAAATTACTTAGTAGTTAACTGATGATCACGTCAAACAGCATCAAACAGTTACTGTTTAAATCAACAGCAGGTTTTTTTGTCAAATTAACACCTAGGCATGCT
Organism: Channa maculata; assembly: GCA_020496755.1. Taxonomy (NCBI): domain Eukaryota; kingdom Metazoa; phylum Chordata; class Actinopteri; order Anabantiformes; family Channidae; genus Channa; species Channa maculata. The sequence continues at coordinate 17,491,431 of CM035601.1, forward strand.
TCATATTCCTCTCTGATAACACCACATACCATGCGCATTCCAGTACAACACCTTTCCATGTGTGTGTTAGTGTAACAATTAAGCAACAACAGTATTTATATTTAGAATAAGTGAGGCTGTGATTTAGACAGATTTACCTTTGGAGTAGACCCAGAATGATCAACAACTTTGGCACATGCTCATGAGCTGCACGCACAGCGGCTGTGTTTACTGCTGCTGGTTGTACTTGTTCCAGACCCCAGAAGGCAGGGTTAGATGGTCCAAATAGGCCCTAAGAGGCCAGCCCCTCCCACCATACTATTTTAATTCATATAGAGACTCATTGACCTTGCTGCTACTCTGTTCTCAGGAACACTTAGCTTGCTACAGTAGCACTAACCCTGCCTGTGTAAAAAAACACATTTAAATATCTTTATAAGACATTCAACTAAACTGTACATCAATACATATGTCCATGTGTCTGATTACAGTATGTTGTGTTACATTTATTCCATACTTATATCAACCACTGTGGATGTCTGACCATTAGACCATTAATGTTAACCTAATGGTAACCATTAAGTGCTTTTGTTGTGTTGATAGCATGAATAGTATTAGGTTTATCAGTACACTTCTCACATTTGCGCTTTGAGATTTGAGTGTTCACAGTAGGGAAATGTTAGTCCAGTACCAGTGTCAGGATTTTGCTGATTTGTCCCTACAATGCTTTACTGATCTCACTATTGTTTTTTGCCCTTAATACTAGTTAGTAATTGACACTTTAGGATCTATGCCGACGCATTAGAATCTATGCAGAGTTGCCAGGTTTGCATTTTCTCTGCAATACGCCAGGTATTATAACAGAGAGGAAAATTGGAAAATGGGATGGACACTTGACTGTAATTTCACAACCCTCAAACTGGCTGCAGCCTGTACATAACATACGTGTACATTAGAGATGTTTGTTATAAAGGGTGGTGAATATGAAGCATTTAGTACAGTTAATGGTGTGAAAAAATAAATATTAAATATTTAATGCCATCTTCCATCCATCAATCTATTAGCTTAACTATTATTCCATTTCATGGTCATGGGGGGCTGGAGCCTATCCTAGCCTTCATTGCGTAAGAGGCGGGGTAGGTCTCCAGTCTATCTCAGGGCCTTAATGGTCTGAGGTACTCAGATACTCGGGCATGTATCAGTCATGGAAACATTAAATGAGTTAAATTATCCACAACTGGCCCAGCTATATTTTTTTTTATTTTCAGCAGCTGGCTAATTAACAGAGTTGAGTTGAGTTTCAGGTTCTGAGGGGAACTGTTAATGTTACAGTCTTAAGTCCAGAAGTTGAATTAAAAATAATAGCAGAGGGCTTTGTCAGAATTTATATAAAAGTTGATCTGTCATAAAGTTGCTTATTTAAATAATGAATTGATTTTTTTTGCTTTTCATGTGACTTTGGTTGGTTTGGCACAGTGATGATGCAAAAAGAAAGGTGACCAGAATATTATTGCAATTGAAATTATTTCACATAATGAAAATTAACTGGTAGAATGTTAATCTTGAAATTAGTCAGATGTTTATCTTTAACTAAAAATGTCCACATTTACATCACAGGGTGTAAAAATGAGTTTCGTCTCAATTACTAACTTATACAATAGGGATTTTTTTTTTTTTTTTGTCCTCTGGATAATTTAGTTTTAAAAAATGATGCTGCCCGGATGAAACACATAAAGTAGTGGCAGACAAACAAAATTCCCCACAGGTCATACAGGTTATTGATGTGGGGGAGGCTGGACCATCCAACTCCACAATTCCACCACCTGACCATTGCTACCTCACTTGACAAGAAGCAGTAAGTTGAGTCAGAATTCTTCAAATGTGTCATTAATTATTTAAGACCTTGATGTGTAAGGTTTGAGTGTGAAGGGGAAGTGTTTCATTAGATTCATTGCTGTCTGACACCCAGCATTTCTGACTAAAATTACCCACTAGAGTTGTTACATGTGTGAAGTTCTCAAACTGATGGCGTAATGGTTCGTGCAGGTTTATAAATAGCTAAGGTTAAGGTGCTGTTTTCAAATTGTCTAAGTAGAGCTTAAACTCGTTTAAACAATGCAATTAATGCCCACTAATGCTGGATTATTAATTGGATTCTCTGGGATTAACAATTCATTGGAATGGGAAATTAAAGTCAGAAGTTTTATTCAATGAGAGGACAATCAGGTGTGAGTGAGTCTGAGAGGCCCTGCTCATCAGGCTGTAATGATTACAAAATAACCGCTAAAGAGTTTGGACTCAACCAGTCGACTGTCAAGCAGATTGTGTAGATCTTTTAACAGCACTGTTACCCTCCCCAGCAGCGATCAACTCACTAAAATCACACCAAGAACAAATTGGTGTCACTATTACTATCTGTAATAGTGCAGGAGGTCACAAAGGAAGTCCAGCATAACATCTGGGAAACTAAATGTCTCTTTTGCAGTGGATAATTTAACTGTTCATGAGTCATTCATCAGCACTGAACAACAATAGTGTGCATTGCAGAATTGCAATGAAGAATGCTGCTACTGCCAAAAGCCGCCTTGGTGTCGGTCGCAAGCCTGGATAAAATAGGAGGGTTGTGGCAGGAAGGGCATCTGGCATAAAAACACATGCCAAATAAAAGCGTTGACGTTGACTGTATTGAATATGCAGTTTTTTGTATTTTTTTGGTGGGGCAACATTTCTGTCTCAGAGTAGGTTTTATCATCTTTGTTATATTTAGCATTGTGCAAGCGCAGATATCACCCATCTTCCCTTTTTTCTTTTGTCTGTTATCTCTGGCAGGCATCACTGTTTAACCGAGTGTGCAAGCACAAAGAAATGAGAAACAAAGAAAGATGGTTGATAGATGGTGAGAAGTTTAAAGAAGAAATGCACTAACAAGAAAAAGTAACAGAGAGGAAACAGGGAGACAGGCTTAATCTCTACACAACAACAACAGCAGCAGCTGACTGACAGCCCCTACCTTCCAATCCCCTGGTGGCATCAGCTGTTCACAGCTTTCCTATACAAAGAGAAAAGCAGAGATAGAAGACACAAAGTAGAACATTAAAATTGTAAGAACATATGTAATTGCAAACTCACACACACAGAGTCACTGTCTTCACTCAAGGGTGCATCCATTGTTGGAGCTGAAGGCTGCTAGACTTACAGAAGAGCAACACAAGCTGTGCAGTGTAGGCCCGAAACCACAGACAGAAAAAACAGCTTCCCAGAAGCACCTTAACAGTACAGTATATCATGTTTATCTGTCTCTGAACATATACAACACAAGAATGTATATTATTTCTTATGATTTAGAATTAATCTCTTTATAGGCGAAATCTAAGATTTTGTTACTGAAATGTTTGAAAATTGGTACAACATTTTAATTCCTACATTAAATTTACCATTATCCAACCTCCAGTGCAGTTTCAGTGGGTGTTTGTTGTGTATGTCAATTGATCTGGGTTATTTGCACAGACGTAATAATAGTAATAATAATAATAATAACAATTATAGCAATCATAACAATAATAATACATGTACGGATAACAACATATCAAATGTTAAAACAGAGTCGTTTTTTTGTTTTGTTTTGGATGCCAGCAATGTGTCAAAAAGTTGGGATAGATGCAACAAAAAAACTTGAAAAGTTGTGCAGGGCTAAAAAAAAATTTCACAGATAATACGGTCAATTGGCAATAGGTCAGTATGATGACTGACTATTTAAAGAACATCCCAGAGAAGATGAGTCCTTCAGAAGTTGGGAAGGTTTTTCATTTTGTAAAAGAAAATCTTGTTCCATGGTTTGTTTCTCAATGTAAAATTGCAAAGAATTTGGGCATTACATTATCTACAGGACATACAGTAATATATTTAAAATATTTAGGAAGAGGCACTGAAAATCACTGCATGGCCTCAGGAACACCTCTGAAAACCATTGTCAGTGGCCAGTTTGTTGCTGCATATACAAACACAAGTTAAAACTCTGGCATGCAAAGAAAAAAACTATATTTTGAAAGCCTGCATCTACTGTATAAAGGTGTGGGGGTGCATTAATGCACATAGAATAGAAAACGTGTAAATCTATAAAGGCAACTTTAATGCTCAAATATACAGGATACAATGTCAAATCTCATTCTGCATGTATTACAAGAGCATAGCTCAATAATAAAGGAGATCAGTTGTTAAACTGACCTGTGTCCAGTCTACCTGTCACCTGCTGAAAATATGTGGAGCATATTATTGAGTGAAAATTATGAAAGCAAACAGCAGCTGGAAACGTATCAAGCAAGAATGTTATACTTTCAGAACTACACCCATTGTTCTCCTAAGTTACCAAAAGCTTACAGAGGTGGTCCTGTCCCACCTTTTTTTTTTTTTTTTTTTCTTTTGTGTTGTGTTGCTGGAATGAAATGAAAAATTACCAAATGTAGTTTTTACAATTTTTTTTTACATTTTCTTTCTATTATGTAAGATCAGAGGACGTTCCAAGTGATTTTCAAATCATTGCATTCTATTTTTATTTACACTTTAAACAGCGTCCCAAAGTTTTTAAAAATGGGGTCATGTTCTTCATCACGAGTAAACTGATAATGAGTAAAACTGCACTAGAGGTTTGAAAACATTTTTGAAGTTTCCAAATAGTTGACTATTATTGACTATTGATTTAAACACATCAGTAAATCAGTACAGTGCTTTTAAAGTGCCCATTGTAAGTTTGTCATTCATTTTTTTTACAATATTAAATAATGGTATACATAATTAGGCTTTTTTGATGACAAAAATACAATAATAATAATAATAATAATAATAATAATAATAATAATATTGTCAAAGTGAAAACAGATCTCTACAATGTAATCTAAATTAGTGAAAAATAAGTGATATAGATTGACCTTTAAGTTAAATCAACAAAATCCTTACTGACAACTGTATTTAGTTAATTTTGATTATTTTGTACAAATCAGTTTCCACTTTGTCATGAGTCTTTTATTGTGAATTTTTGTTTAAAAAAGCCAAATTAAATCAACTCTTATTCAGTGTTAAACAAAAGGTGAAAACTTCCAAGGGGGTTGAATACTTTGCGCTAAATGTTTGCAGTTAGTGCCAAACATATCTGCTATTTCAGATTATGGCATATTAGAAAGGCAGTAAGGATGGTTTATTGAAGTGCATTTGGGAAACTGTGAAAAAAATACAGAATGAGACAGAGAGTGCAGCATCCAGATTCGCTTTAAAGCAGGTCACTGCAACATTCATTTACATATGTAAACAAAGATGGGCTTGGGCATATGACTGGGGCATAAAAATATCATTGTTTGTCGTGTGGCCACAGTGGTGAGGGGAATCAGAATCCCTGCGAGACAGTAACAACTCCTCGACTGCAAAAATATATTTAAAAGTTAAGAGACACTGATTGATAACAAACTGGTTTCAGTTTATGTGACAGCTAGGCCAGTCCTGGTCAAAGCTTCCCAATATTCAATCCTCTGAATTTGATGTTAAACTAAATATTACTTGGAAGCCTTGGAGAAAACATGGCTTATCACCTAGTAGAGATGTTTCCTTTTTACAGAATGTGGTCTTGACTCTCCGTTTAAGAATTGAATGAATTAAAACAAAACAGGATTTTGTTCATTACTTAATGCACATTGATAACTGGGATATAAGACATGCACAACAGCATTTTAGCATTAACAGTTTAACTTTAAATTTTAACCTTCCTCAGTATTGCAGTAGAAGCCCCTGTCACTGTTCCGAACATGTGTTATTAGAGCACACAAATGAACATATTCCTGCTCTGATGCCTTTGTTAGGATTAGAGCAAAGCAGGAACATCTGGACCTCAAAAAAATAAAAAATAAATAATAAAACATGAGGACATGCATATGAGGTTAGACATCAGTCAGAATCGTCAGACAGATGGTTTCCACATGGCTTTTATGTTAAACATGCAGAGGTTAGTTTGTGAGTTCACATGGGAATTTCTGAAGAGATCTCTGAAAGAAGATATGACAAGATTAAAGATGGTGATTCTACATATACAGAGGCAGAAAGGAATAGTGGTGGATTAGGTGGGGAGAAGGAGGTTAAAATAAAAAGTTATTAACAGTGAAGACTGGGGTGGAAAAGAAAGGACAGGAGTGGCCCCTCTTCACTGAGTGAAGTCAAATCAGGGACACACCTAAAGAGAGAAAGAGATGTCACTATGCACAACAGGACCTGAAGCTGCCCTATAAATATGACAACATCAAATAATATTGAACGGGTTTAACTTTGTCAGTATGCTTCTGTGTCATCAGAAGCATAGGGGAAAAAATCCAACTCAGAGGGCAACTTTAGTCCCTGGGCTTTCATGCATTTGGTTCTTTTTCACATTTTCAGAGGGAAAATGTTAGAGATGACAGTGACGATGGTCGGACCAGCAGGTGGCACTCTTCTCTTTCTCATAACTCCCACCCCATCACACTGTAATGTGAAGGATGTGCAGCAGCCCAGCTCAGTGAGGGGGTAGAGGACTGTTGGAGCTGGAGAGTGTACGGTAGGTGATGACATGTAGATGAGATGTTGAACTTTAAATGTCTTAGTGAAAGATTCTCTATCACAACCATATTAACATAATAGTTAAAAGTGGTGCGATGCTTCTTTCTTGGTGAGTTTGCCCAGGTGACATCTGCTGCCTCTTTATGCTGTCAGGCTGTATACTCATAGATGGACCTAGTTGCTGTCTGCTGGTGTTATCTGCGATTGTGATGTGTTTCCAGGTTATCTGATCTCTGTGTCTGCAGCTAGACTTATTTTAAGGTTTTGCAAAATGGATCTCTCTGCTAAAAAGCAGAATTACTGGAGCACTTAATTTAATTAATCAGGTCCAAGAGGATCAGGGGACTGAGTTGATTAAGTCTGATCCAAGGTATGGTATAAATGCAAATGTCCAAAGAGGGAATAATATGTCTAGCATCTATACTGTGTTATTCAGAATTTAAAAAAGTTGGAACGATATGTAAAATGAAAATAAAAAGAGAATGCAATGATTTGCAAATCTCATTAACCCATATTTTATTCAGCAACTGAACACAAACAACATATCATTGGAATAGATGTTTACCATGTGTAGCATCCCCTCGTCTATTAACAACTGTCTGTAAACATCTGAGAGGTTTTATGATGTGTCAAATGTTTTCTAATGGTGAAAGGTCTGGACAGCAGGCAGGCCAGATCAGAACCCGGACTCTCCTACAAAGCCATGCTGTTGTGGTGAATGCAGTAGGTGGTTTAGCATTGTCTTGTTGAAATATGCAAGGCCTTCCCTGAAAAAGACATCTGGATAGGAGCATGTGTTACTCTAAAACCTCTATGTACTTCTCAGCATTGATGGTGCCTTTCCAGATGTGTAACCTGCCTATGCCATAGGCACTAATGCACCCCATACCATCAGATATGCAGGCTTTTGAACTGTCTGCTGATAAAAACCTGGATGGTTCCTCTCCTCTTTAGTCTGCAAGACATGATGTCCATGGTTTCCAAAAAGAATTTAAATTTTTGATTCATCTGACCACGGAACAGTTTTCCATTTTGCCTCAGATTATTTTAAATGAGCTTTGGCCCAAAGAGCACTTTCTGGATTGTGTTCACATATGACTTCCTCTTTGCATTAAACAGCTTTAACTTTAACTAACATTTGTGGATTGCACAGTAAACTGTGTTCACAGTGATTTCTGAAAGTGTTGCAGTAATTTCCAGTAGAGAATCATGTCTGATTTTAATGCAGTGCTGCCTGAGGGCCCAAAGATCACGCACATCAAGTTTTGACCTTTGGCCTTGTCCTATGCGCCTTTTAATAATATTATAAACTGTAGATGGTGGGATCTTCAAAGTCTTCTGAATTTTATGTTGAGGAAAATGTTTCTGTTCCTCACCATTTTTGGTGCAGTTTGTCACAGATTGGTGAACATCTTTAAATTCAAGAGGCTCTGCCTCTCTGAAATGCTCTTTTAATACCCAGTCATGTTACTGACCTGTTGCCAATTAACCTAACTAGTTGTCAAATGCCCCTGTTCCAACTTATTTTAGATGTGTTGCTATCATCAAATTCAAAATGAGCTAATATTTTCCAAGAAATAGTAAAATCTCTCAGTTTTAACATCTGATATGTTGTTTATGTTCTATTGTGAATAAAATATAAAATATGTTAATATTAATATGTCCGGGTGAGATTAGACATAAATAAATGTTCTCAACTACTTTAGCTTCAGCTTTGGTTCATTTAAATGCATGCTGTTCACACTTGTGCCACGTATGAAAAAAATAAATATCAATGTTACTGCATCCAAAACGTGACCAGGTCACTTGTTCAGATTCTGTCAAATTAATAGAAAAGAGAGCTACTTTTTAAAATACTTTGTTAACATTTAACTTTTTAAAATATTATAGATCGATCTACCCAACAAGGTATTTATACTGAGATCATAATCAATAGAAATAGTAATAGTTTATAAATATATAATAAAGTGCAGAATAAAACTATGTCGCATAGGGAGTCATTTACTTTTGAGTTTTTTAGTGGATGACTTTTAATTTTGTATTTTGACAGTGCATTGCTATTTTTACTTATGTAAATCATTATTCCTTTTCAACTTACAATGGCAGTGGAGCAACATGCTTTTCCAACATTTTACCTTCTTTACTACTGTGCAGACATTGGGTGTATTCTTGTTGTACTATTAGTTAATAGTACAACAAGAGTTAGTTCAGCTATGTTGGTGTAGATGAATTAAAGTCTTATGAGATGTTTTCAGTGTCTGTTTTCTGCTCAGCTAAACTTATTTGTGTTGTGTTGGATGGTTCTGCTTGTTCTGGTGGTTCTGGTAGTTACCGGGAGGACCCCGCTGGTCCGACGGCGGGTCTGGCGGAGCCAGTGCCGTGCGATGGCATGCCAGCGGTGAGTGGGGCGGCTGGGGGGAGGGGGTTGGTTAAGGGGCGCGGGGCTGGCAGGGCAGGGGAGCCCCCCCGATGCCTCCTCTCCTTTATCCTGCTGTGTTTTGAAACAACAAGCACAACAAGGTGGTTACTGGGTAACAACCGGGGCAGACATAGCAGCAACTCATACGAAACATAAACATGTGAAGCAAATCATTTTGTGAGGCAGTGCACTCTGTGATCCTCAAAGCCATTAAAGCTCTAATGAAGAGACTTCATTTTGTGACATTTTTGTTCCAGCGTAAGCAAAAATGTTCGAGTTGATGATCTATAGCCTTCCTTCACTGGAAAGAGAAGCACGTGGTGTGAGCAAGACTGGAAAATCTAATCTGTTGGATTAGATTATCCACTTAGCCAGATGAAACTCTAAACCAGGAATATGGTGCATTCATGTCACCTAGGAAACTGTAAATACGGTGAAAATACAAAGGCCATGTAGTTTGTTCCTTACAGGGCTGTAACAAGGATCTAAATAATTCTGAAGTCCTACATCCAAGCCCTCACTAAACCCCTGTATGACATTTTAACCACATACCAAAAGATTCTTTCAGCTGTTTGCATTTTTCATATTATTTCATAAATTATGTTTGTGTCATTAGTTGTCCAGTATAAATACTGTGCAGCAACATTGTCTTTAAAAAAAGAAAATGATAGTTTTTAAACTACATTAAATACAACCAGATGGCTAGAACACAAAAAATCCTAGTTTTACATTTATTAAAGACAACCTATGGCACTTTCTTGTAAACAAAAGATTCTCATCAAACCCTTTATGTTTAGTTTTAAGTTACACAAATTTGTCAACTTTTACAATGACTAGATTTGTATATTATGACTATGTTCCAAATTATGTTCTAACTGGATTTAGGATATACTTTTATAGCATTCTCCTACCATATAAGCCATTTATGTTAAGAGAGAAAGATCCACTCCAAAAAATTGTAGATTAGATTCCAGAGTCAACCGTAAGTCAACTCAGTCAACTGTCCATTTAATATTGGCCTTGATTTTATTTAAAGGGAGTTTTGGAGATGATAAAACCTGGGATGTGTCCAACGGTCCTACAAAATTCTTCAACCCCTCCTTGTCTGTGTAGATTCTTGGACTTTGACATCATGTTTATTCCAAAGGTGCTGTTCAGCAAACACATAGTAAGAATTGCTGTAATAAAACAACAAAGATCTTGTGCATGTTTGGAGTTAAACTATACACACACACACCCCTCGATTTTGTCATTACGTATCTGTCTGGTTTTTGGCAGGAATCACAGAAAATGATTGACACATTGAGGAATTAATAGTAACTAATGCTCTGCACAAAAACATGCAGAGTGCTAGTCATGCTAGACCAGCAAGAATTACAGACAATGGCTCTGATGCAGACCATTCAAAAGACATATCTTCCATTCTGGTATTGATACACTGATTGGGTGACGTCTCTAACATATTTCTAGTAAAGGAATAGAAATTGCATAGAGTGTAATTATTAGACTGAGCAAGTACTATTTTACATCAATATCTAACTAGCCCATTCTCATATGGACTGGGTAAAGATTTGACCGGATTTGACTGCCTCAAAGTGCTCAAACTCATCCCTCTCACAGTTGCCCTGGCAGACAGCAAAACATGTAAAATATTGTTGCCACTATCAGAACTGGGCCAGTGAGACTTTCTGTGTTTTTACTGCTCTAGATTGACAATAAGATTACTAAGAAGTTTAAACAAAAGCAAGTTTCTGATATATTTTTACCTTCTTAAAGGGTTATATCTGTTACCACAAATTGATCATTGCATTCAGAAAAGTTGTTATTCCTGAATATACTGATGAGCTTAACAATCTTCTTCTTCTTTTTTACCTCTGTTGGCAGTTTAGCATCATAAACCTTAGGGAAAGCAGCCACTGGAATTTTAGCATAGTTTGTTATTATTTAACTTTTATTGAAATTTGCAGAAAACTTGTATGAGCCAACCAGGGTTCCCTCTGTTTTTTGCTTGTGTGGTGTATTTTTAGGTTAATTAGATTAAGAGGTAACCTATAGGCATACTGATGATGTTGTTAGTGACATCATTTGGCTTTGATGAATGCCTTTATAGTTTGCCCTTTGTGGTTTACCTTTTCTTTTATGTTTGTTGTCCAGTTGTCAAGAAAATAATGCATAGTAAAGGTTTTGTTACAAGAGAGTTTAGTTCGGCTCAGCTATTGAATGAACAGATGTGGACAACAAGAGAGACGGTAACTGGAGCAAAGGAAATGACTACAAGGTAATGGTAGAAGTGAAAAGGAAGGATGAGAAAAAACGCCAGGTCTCAAGGCCATGGAGAATGCTTTGCAAAATCTAATAGACACAAGAAGAGTCAAGTTGAACCAGCTGGTGAAACAAAAGCGCAAGATATGCCTTTTAATGGTGGACAACGGCTGCGTGTAGGGGATGGAAAATCAAACAGAACTGTTTGGAGAGTTTTGTGATATAAATACCTCAGTCAAAGAAATGCTCCATAATCTTAAATCTGAAAAGGATATGAATAGCGATCAGCAAGGCTGATGTGAGTCAATGGCAAGTTCATTCAGAGCATTATGTGAAGATGTTGTCTGTTGGATTAAAGAGGCACATCAGCGCAAAGCAAGCAAATAAGTCCTAAAGACAGTGTAAGTCCTAAAGACAGTGTCTGTGGTGTCCTCAAGGAAATCCAGGAAATCCCAAACTAGTTCTGTTTGCTCTATAGCATCTTCAGCTTCAAAGGTATGTTTTAAGGTTGTACTAGAAAGGGCATCTTTATTAGCTAAGGCTGAGGCTTTAAAGCAAAAACACGCTCTAGAGAACAAGAAGCTAAGCTTAGGGTACAAGAAGCTAAGCTTAGGGCAGAGAGGGAGCAGCAAGGACCTAAGTTTAAGGCAGAAAGGGAGCAGCAAGAAGGATAGATTAGAGCAAAGAAGCAACTATTGGAAATGAACGCTGCTCTTGCTGCTGCCAATACTCAAATTCAGGTCTTAAGGAAACATGGAGGCTCCATGGTGTCATGTGGTTCAAACATCAGCAATGACAACTTCAATCTTAGTCAGGCACAGACAACATATGCATGGGACAAAGTACCTGTGATTGCGGCAGTAAAGTGTGAGGAAGCAAGAAATGAGTTTGTTACGGGAAGACTCGCCACTGCGATTTCCAAGCAAGTGCTTTTGACCAGTTTCCACTATCATCCGGTCAATATGCTTCATTTAGGGATAACCAGTGTCTGAACGATTTTACAGAAATTCCAGATAAACACCACAGGTTTTATACTCTACTTGTTCAAATGGTTCCAACTTTAGTGGAGATCCTTTAAACTATAGATTCTTCATCAAAGCATTCGAACACTGTGTGGAGAGCAAAACTGGGGATGACAGTGATCAGCTTTACTTTTTAGAAGGTACACAGTGGAAAGCCTAAGGAGGGGGTGCGAAGTTGCTTTTATATGGAACAGAGCAAAGGATATTAAAGGGCCAGGGAGCTTTTAAAGGAGTATTTTATCAATGAATTTAAGATATCAGCAGCATACAGGGAAAAGGCCTTTAGTTGGCAAACAATCAAGGCTGAAGATGGTGAAGCGATCCTTGCGTTCGCTCTTTTCCTAAGCAGTTGTGTAAATGCATAGCAGATATGTATGGAGGACCTTAATACTGTATGTAATATGCGGATGATTGTTTCTAAGCTTCCGTGTAAGTTGAGAGACGAGTGGAGGAAGGTGGCTTCGTAGGGCTATGTTTAAAGACCTAGAGGAATTTCTAAACAAAGAAGCCTGTATCGTACTGCATCCAATTCTTCTTACACAGATAAGATACTTTCACAAGAGCAAAGGCTTATGCTTCAAGTTTCTTAAACCAGGACATAAGTGTAAGCACTGTAAGGAGGAAGTAAACTACCATACCTGCTCCGGGACACACCCCACTTTGCTACATGTCAAAATCAAGATGGAGAAGCAATCTGTGGATGGTGATGAACAGGCAGTGTATAGCGGATTTATGAACAGCAGACGTAATCAAAATTTCGATGTCTGGTCTGAGAGCACGGAGGGCATTCTTGCCATAGTTCCTGTCCAGGTGAAGGCAAAAAAGGACAATAAAATACTTTATATGCATTCTTGGATGCGGGCAGCACAGCTACATTTTGCACAGATAAACTTCTTGATGAGCTGAATCTCATTGGGACTTGCACCTGTGAATTTATATGCCAGGAAAATTATGCAGCAGCTTTGTAGGATGAGATTGGGATGGGGTGAGATGGTGCCCGAATATCTTGCCCAAAGGTTGTCACATTGGGTACAAAGACTAGAGCAATTAAATGACTTTGGAATTGAGAGATGTTTCAAACCAAAAGGCTTTCGTCAGACCGTGTCTGCTCGACCAGTAACATACTTAGTCCAGCTAAACATCAGTAACCAAGCTCACAGTGCCTTTGTGCTGGTAAAGGCAAGAGTTTCCGCCCTAAAGCCCATGTTTATCCCTCGTTTGGAGCTTACCACAGCAACCTTAGCAAGTACGTATGGATAAAATGCTAAGGAAGGATTTTAACTGGAGGACTCTGTGTATTGGACTGATGCTAAAATACATCTAAAATACGCCAGCAACGAGACATCAAGTTTCACAAGTTTATAGCTAATAGACTGTCGGCAATTCAGCAGGTCTCAGCAGTCTCACACTGGCACTACATAAACTCTCAGCTTAATCCGGCAGGGGGCTAAACGTGAAAGCCTTTCTGCGAAATAAACTGTGGGTATCTGGACCTGACTTCCTTACACAGGCAATGGAGAAGTGGCCAAGGAATCCAGACTTGCAAAAGATTGATGTAGCCGATGCTGAGGTGAAAAGAAATGTCACAGTGAATGTTCTCGTAGTTGAAGAAAGCAAGGATATAATGTAAAGGTTGAGTACTACTCATCATGGACACTCTTAAAGTTGGCCGTAGCGTGGCTCCTGAGGTTGAAAGATATGTATCTAACTTTGTCCAGAAGGAGAAGGGAGCTGTTAGTAAATATTATCAAAGATATTCAGCTTCAAAGAAAAATGCTGGACTCCAAAACGAAAGAAAAATGAAAACCATTGATACCTGAGCTCCAAAGGCAGCAAAAATGGACACGTTTTGTTCCTGGGGACATTGTGTTGATTACTCATCAACAATCTCGTGGGTTTTACTCATGGGTGATTGGCAGGATCATCCACACAATAAAGGATGAGCGAGGTCTAGTCCGTCAGCTTCGTATCAAGACGAGAACCAACGAGTTCTGGAGTTATGGCTTTGACCATTGCCTTTATAGTTTGCCTTTGTAGTTTACCTTTTACGTTAAGTTGTCAATGGTTTTGTTACAAGAGAGTAACAAAACCAAAACGACCAACAGTTCGGCTCAGGTATTGAAAGGAACAGATTTGGAGTTCAAGAGAGACGGTAACTGGAGCAAAGGAACTGACTACAAGGTAGTGGTAGAAGTGAAAGGTTCAGTGTGTAGCTGTGGATACACACAGTTTCTGTAGGTTCAGCCATACTTTGAGAAACGGCTCTGTGGGTGTAGCCATACTTTGAGAAGCTTGTTTGATGAAACTGTCGGTGAATGTATTTGTGAGATTGCTGTTCTTAAACTTGTATGTACAATTGGTCAGTTAGCAGCTAAGTTGAGAAGCAAATACAATTAATGTTCAATGTTCATCATACAACTATCTCCGGAGTGAAGTACTTGTTGGACCATCAGACATGAGTAAGATTGCCTCTCCAACTTTCAATGCACATTTATTCAAATGATGTTTCATGGGTTGGGTGTAGTTCAGGAAGAAATCACCCCCTAACCCCTCAATGCTTCTAGTGGTCGGGTTGGTGCCTTGCGTGTGTATGTGTGTGTGTGTGTGTGTGTGTGTGTGTGTATGTGAGTGTGTGTGTTTAGGCCAATGAGAAGCCACATTGTGAAGTACTTTGTGTATTGATAAGGTAGACAGTAGCCCATTCCAGTCTTCACCCTTCCATTCAGGTAGCACCCTAGGTTAACACCTAGCTGGCCTATTCCTAGAAAAAGCCCTGTCTGACACAAACAGCTTTACATGCTCACAGGGATAAACATGATAAAACACTGCACCATAATGCAGTTAGTGTTCACAAAATACTAGTTAATACAAAAAGGCACGTTAATCATTTTTACATAGAGGCCTATTGGGCACTCCAAATCCATCACTATCAATTCATTTCTTATATCATCACAAGTGGTACTTAGTTTGTTGCAACATCTCTGTTGTGCCCATATGAACTGAATGCAGCCTTATTCCAATGTGACCTGCTTTGTGTTTTACCAGTGTTTTGTGCCAGGAGGTAATCACTCAGTAAGTGCTCTTAAAGGTCACTACCACACTGTTGAACAACACTACAGCCCCTAAATGAGCTGGGAGAGAAGAGAGACAGGAAGTATATATATATCTGCAAAATTGTCTGAGCCAAAGTCGTCTTTGGCAGAACAATAAAATTAATGGGAAGCTGAGCTACGCAAACATGTAGCAGGGCTGATGATGCAGCAGCTGATGGCCTCAATTATTTATGAGCAGCGAGTCATAATAAGTGGGCCTAAAGACCTTTAGCTAGATGAGCTGATCGATGGCAGAATTAGTCATAGCACAGCTACCACTAATATCCCCTGACCTACAATATCTCCTGGGTGTACAGTTTCATTTGTGACACACTGGCTAACTGAGTCATGGCTAAAACGTTTAGCCTGTCGTTACCTCACACTGCTTCCTGCAGCATAAATAAGAGGCTTGTCCGGAGTAGAATACTCTATGCTTACTCCACACAGATCAATGTGTTGTGTTTCCTGCTTTTCTGGGCGACAATGTTTTTCTATTCTTTCCATTCACACAGCTTGAAAGAATAAGAAAAACTGACATCATTACGAATTTGCAGGCACAAATGTTGCCTCCTCAACTCACTTTTCCATCCAGTTATTGTGGCAAGTCTCCATGGTTTCCATCATTCCAGCAACAAGAGGCTCTCAAATGTTCAAGAGCCCTTCATTGAGCCACAACCTGTTGCTTAGGTTATGGGTAACTGGACTGGAAAAAGTGGCATTTATGTAACTGCCCACTGCCTATTCTCTGCTCTGTTTTTACTTCCCGTTATCTCTCGCTCAGCTTAAACAAGCCCTTGTCCTGTCATAATGTTGTTTTCAAAGAGTCGTGCTAAGATGGAGTGTGTTACTTTTCTCTTCCACCTAATAAAGTGCAGTGTTTAATTATTGGCCATCACAGCTAACAAGCACAAATATCTGCCTTTATACACTGTGAGTTGAGGGTGGTTCATCCTGCAACACACTAATCAGCATGTGAAAACACAGACAAGAGGGTTAATAGTACAGAGAACAAACACGGTAAATGAAAGTGACTGACTGACCATATCTGAGTCCACTCCTCTTTGCTCTGGAAGCAGGGGCTTCTCCTCCGTGAACTGCTGTTCCTTCATCCCTGCCATCCTGGACAACAATCTGCAAACCCCAAACACACACACACACATCTAAGGTGTTACACTATCATGTCATCATGCGTAAAACATGTTCAGCTTTTTACTCCCAGTGTGACACATGATGATAAAAGTTCTGTTTCATTTAAAAATAATGAAACAGGGACACCCTAAGTGGAGTACTTTTGCAAACCCACACTAAACTATGGGAGGCCTCAGTTCACTGATTGAATGTTGTATTGAACTGGAGCAATCTGAGCAGCTGACTGATGAGAAACTAACTGCGAATGGATGAGATGGATTTAAGATGGGAAATAATTTGGTCGTCAAGATTTCATGCTTTACTGAAAAAAGGATACATACATAAATAATACATTTCACTACAAAAATACATCTGCATAACAAATATTGCTTCACATCCAAACTAGAGGTAAATCTTCACCAAATTTAAAGGTGCTCTGTGCAAGTTATGCTTACCTTGAATGTTAATCATCAAAATGCATTATGTTTAACAGAGTTGCTGAGGCCCACCTAATGCTTGGAAAGTGGTGCACAACCGAATTATGTCCTTATGGCTGGCACTTGCGTTTTGATTTTTTTAAACTTCTCGTTCGACTAGCACGTAGACCAATCAATGTGAACAAAAGCAGGGCATGTGTGAGAATGAACACACTGCATGCATTCACCTGCACTGGAGCTGGCATTTGGTGCTTCACAGGAAACATGTTGGAGAGCCTGCTGATTACTGCTTTTCCTTTTTCTGCATCGAATTTTTCTGCTAAAAGATATCTTCATTGTTACTGTGCTTTGAAACAATCACCCGATTGTGTAATTACCCTATAAATACATGTTATTTGTTAGTTTGCTAAACATGTCGAATGCATTTCCTTTCCTATAAAACATCCAAAAACATATTTTTTTTCAAAACATAACTGTCAACCTTTTGATTACTGGAATGACAAGAAATAATTGACAAGTGTTACATGGGGCTCATGTATGTTTTTGTGGAGGTGCTCAACAGAAACACACTCACCAACTCATAACAAATTAGCTCTATAGCACCACCAGTGTTCAAAAGCTGCACAGGGCACCTTTAATAGTGTGCTGTTGTGGTGACGTTTTTTGGTGGCCAACCCGAAAGTTTGCATTTACCTTGTTACCTTGACTAAAATATTTTTCCTTTGGCATTTAGATTATTCTTGAGAATAAACTCTTACAAACGGAAGTTTATGATAATTAAATTTTTTGTTTAGCATGATTATCCTCACAGGTGAACCCCACTATTATACTTGAACCTTAGATACCATTACCAGAAGTAAAAAGCTAACGAAAAATTACACCACAGTCAAATGACTTAACGAAAAATTACACCACAGTCAAATGACTTAAACATCACCACCACTAAACTTCCAATGAGTAATTTGATTCACCACACTTACTGTACCTACAAAAGCCTTTCCTCTTGTACTTAACTGATCTAGCAAGTGACTGCAAATGATAAACTTAATGAGGCTATATGTTATGTTATGTAAATCTCTTGACCTTATGTCAACTACAGACCTTTTTTCAGGCATTTAACCAAAAACTCATTAAAAATCCATCAACTTTGGGATGAGAAAACCAGAAGTGCAAAAACACTGCTCCAGATTTCTGGGTTTTAGAACTCATCCGTATGGCACTCTATTATGTGTCTGGAATTAATGAGGCTTTAAATATATATATTAGTACCTGTTTGGGTGTCAATATTACAATATTACCACATGTAGTCAAAGACACAAAGCTTGAGGTGAACATGTCTTTACATGCTCACTGTAAGTAAAAATTCAAGGTTTCGGTCTGTTGGGTTCATTGGTTCCTACATCCACAAACTATATACCAACAGGAACACTTCCACAAACTGGCCAATCAGAACAGATTTGGCATTGGGGGAGAGGGGCTTTTAAAGACACAGGAGCTGAAATGCACAAAAAACAGTTGCGTAAAGCTCCATTATTAAGATAAATAAGGACAATTTTTTAACTAAGCCCTTGAATAAAAATAAAGCCCTAATTTATTCATAATATTCCCTTATTAAAGTAAAAATTAAGGGTGTAACAATTCTCCATAGCATGGTATTTTGCACTTAAAAAAATGTGACAAAATGCATTGCAATAATGGAAAATGGATCGCAATAACACTCATGGGATCTCATGGGCCCAAATCTGTTTGCTTGACTGGCTTGACTCTTGTTGACTGACTTGATGACTTTTACTGGCTAGTCGGAAAGGATGGGTTGGAGATTGAGGAAACACTGTTGCACCTAAAATTTGCTGTGTGGCAGAATTTGGGAGTTTTATAATGAAGGTAAAAAATTGGGGTCACAGTTATAGTGTTTGATCAGGCATCTTGCCCAGGGACACTTCGACATGTGATCGGTAAGAGCAGGACGTGAACCTCCGATCCTACGGTTGGAGGGCTATCATAATTCCCTATTGTTGGGATGCCAAGAGTGCTAACTGAAATTAGCAAGAGAGATCATATTTCTCCTTCGTTAGCTTCTCTCCATTGGCTTCCCATTAAATCTAGAATAGAATTTAAAACCCTGCTTCTTACATATAAAGCTCTGAAAGGTCAAGCTCC
The DNA here is from genome assembly GCA_020496755.1 of Channa maculata. Taxonomy (NCBI): domain Eukaryota; kingdom Metazoa; phylum Chordata; class Actinopteri; order Anabantiformes; family Channidae; genus Channa; species Channa maculata. The sequence goes on from CM035601.1 coordinate 17,510,503, forward strand.
ATCATATGTAGAAGACCTTTAGACCATTCGTCCACCAATCCCCCAGTTGTTGGTTCAATCCCTGGCTCTTCCAGTCACATGTCGCAGTGTCCTTGAGCAAGACACTGAACCCTAACTTAGGTACTTCTGTGGAGTGTTGGCCAGCTGCCTAGCAGCTCTCCCATCGGTGTGTGTAATTGCGAGTGATAATCGGGTAATGAGAAGCGGACCATTTAGACCATTTTGATCTCAGAATTCAGGCCTACTCGCTGTTTCCCGAATTTCCAAAAGTCGAATGGGAGGCAGAGCTTTTAGCTATCAAGTTCCTCTCCTGTGGAACTAGCTTCAAGTTCTGATTTGGGATGCAGACAACCTCCCTATTTTTAAGAATAGGCTTAAAACCTTCTTTGATAAAGCTTATAGTTAGTTATAGGCTTAGACTGCTGGAGGACCCACCCCTGGATGCACTGAGCTCCTTTCCTGCTCTTTTCCCTCTCTCCCCTCACCCAGCAATTATATGCCACCACTGCATAACATTAACTTCGTGTCGCAATCTCCCAAAATTGTGCTTCTCTCCATCTGACTCCCTTTGTCTGTCCTAGTATGCTGCTACTGGTCATACCAACCTGCCCAATAATTACTTGTTGCTTTTGTTGCTCTTTTCTTTTCTCTCTCCTATCTACTCACCCAAACTGTTCAAGGCAGATTGCCACCCACCCCGAGCCTGGTTCTGCTGGAGGATTCTTCTGTTAAAGAGAGTTGTTCCTCTACACTGTTGCCTATAGGCTTGCTCAAGCAGGATTTGTTGGGTTTTCTCTACTTATCTGTGTAGTCTTGACTTTATTATATAAACTGCATTAAGATGACTTTGTTATGAATTTGAATTGTTGAAGTTGAATTTAATTGAACTGAGTGGCCACTCTACCAACTGAGGCACTGCCACCCCGTGAATTGTTGTTACTACCCTAATAAATGAAAAAGTCCAGTTTATGTATTATTCCTGCAGAGCTACCACGTCTTTGATTCACTCAAAAATTAAAAATACACATGAGGACAAGTACAATAAACCCCACTTTACTATCTACTAATCTCTAAAGACTAGGTAAAATCCAAAATGGAGAGAAATAGAGGGTTGGGACTGATTAAGTACAGTATAGTACAAAAACATAGCTAAGTAAAGTTCACTCACACACACACACACAAACACATACACACAGTTATACAGAAGGACACTTCAAAACACACCAAATAGTGGGGTCAGACAGTGTCAGTACAATAACGGTTTTAGATGATGATATGCACTGTACTTGGACACAGAAAAACCTTACACAATCATAATCACATGTACTGAGCTCAGAGCCAAGTTAACTTCTTCTGATAACCACTGACCTCAATGAGGTACTCTTGTTCTTAGTATTCTGTTAGACCTGACAAACTGGTAATGTGTGGTTAGGCAGATGAATGATGGAAAATCTGCAATTATACTGCAATTATTCATAAATTGCGATAATTAACCTTTTCCCTGAGCCTCGTCTACCTTTGTTACTGTTGCAATGCCTTTTCATTTTCGCAGGCATTGCATGGAGTAGGAAGTTCATTGTCATTTCTTAAACAATGGCTGCTTGAATTCAAAGAGAAGCAGACAAAAGAAGGAAATTTCATTCACCATGTATCAATTTTTCTGGCTGATAAATGTGACCAGCAGTTTTTATAAGCAATTGGTGACAAGATTTAGTTTTTATTTATTCTAAACTAATGCTGCTCAATGGGACTGCTGTATTTGACACAAAACCATCATACTGTATCCTACCTATCTGGGCAAACCCTCAAGGTACTATATCTTGGCTTGAGCAAGCTGTTTTTGCCTCTCCACTGAAATGTGTTCCACGGCTCAGTTCTTGGCCCTGTTTTCTTGTTCATCTACACCACATCCCTCGGGTCCCATCATCTGCTTACTGTGTATGGATTTTCCTCTCATTGCTATGCCTGTGACTCCCAGCTCTCCCTGCCCTTTGTCTCTCAAAACACATTTCTACCTTGCTCTTTGATATCTCTATGGATTGGAGAAAGCTCAGTCTCTCCAAGACAAAAGTTTTGGTTTTCCCAACTGAACCTTCCGTAAAACACAGCATTAATGTGGGCTCTGCACTGAGTATTTCAACAAAGTCTGCTAGCAATCCATGAATATCAGCAGTGGTGAGCAGCATTTTTTCACTGACCCCACCTCCTCTATCTCTCATGCAGATCTACACTATACAATATCAGAAGGATCAGATCCCACTTGTTCTAATATATGCTACCCAACTTTGCGTGCAGACACTCAGTCTCTTGTGTACTGCAATGTCCTACCACTGACGGGCACAATTAAAAGTCCCCATATGTCTACAATCACTTTCGCCCAGTATGCACTTCCATGAATGATACATGGTGCAAAACAGCAAAAGACCCCAAGCATCGCTCCTTAGCTCAGTGGTTCCCTAATGGAGGAACAAACTACCTAACTATGCAGGAAATTCAGCATTCTTATCTATCTGGCACACATGTCTCACAGAATTGAAACAACACCTCATGTCCACTTTTTTCAGTGTCTCTCTGATTTATTTATTTTTCTTGTATCTCACTTGTAACTCACTCTGGATAAAAGCTAAATTAATAATGTAAATGTAACTCTATCCAAGTAATGAGTTTGTCAGGCTTTGCTTGAGTGTAATATTCCCAGAAATCATTAAGAGCAGAGGAGTCCACCAGATATCCTCAGACTTCCATCTCCTTTCTCAGTCACCTGACTCCTCACACCCACCTGCTCTCCTGTCTCTTACTCCCTTATCACAGAGTCCCGAGTCTCAGGCTACTATAATAGTAAACTATATAATTCAACAGTTGCACCTCCATTCTGGAAATGGTGTCTACACTGAAAACTGCTGACTGTAATATCTGTGAATTACACGGCCTTACAGCTAGATACTGTTGAGTTTTTCAAATGTAATTGCTTTTAGCAGCACAAGCAACATTCCATTCACCTTCAGTCAGTAGCAGACATTACAGAGACACATATCCCCTAACGTGGGCAAATAAAACCTGAACTATCTCAGTGGAAACATTTGCTATGGTTGTTATTAGGGGGTGACTCACCCTTAAAGGACTTGCAGTGGTATCAACAGAACACACAACACCTCTGTATTTCTTCCGTTCAGTCTCGCTCCTCCCTGTCTTCTCTCCCTAACCTCATGTGTCCTCTACGGTTCTCTCTCTCTCCTCTGGCTGGCACTCATTCAGCATAATCTGTGTTTTTATCCGACACCCTTAAAGAGACAAAGCCCAGATGCCACTTAAAAGTCACCACCAGTAGCTGATAAAGTGTGTGTTTGTGAGTGTTAGAACGACTATTTAGAAGGGAAAAATCCACCCACACATCATCGAAGCACTTTCGTGTCCAAATGAGTTGTATTTCACACTGGTGCAAAAAGCTTTGCAGTAAACAATGTTCTCAAATTATTCTGAGACCCATGTTTGTGCATAGCTTTGAGAACACAAATATATAAAATGACGTTTGCATACATCATGCACTTTGTCAAAACCTGGAATTTTTCTTCTGAATTCTGCTTGTACACAAACGTACAAGGATTACGTTTGGAGATGTTTGCATACTTGTGCTTGTGTAGCCTCTCCTTTGCTGCTCTGTCTTCATTTCCATTACCCTCTTCTCTTCAATGTTTTCCTTTCTGTTCGAATCCTGCCATCTGACCTCAAGACATAAACCCATCAGGTCATTTGACTTGCAGCTACACACAACAACCTCATAACACCCTTCTCTGCATTAGTGCATGTAGATGTTTATGTGTATCCACAGACAAGCATAATTTCACCTAGAAACTGAATCTTTCACATGTACATTTGACCGCACGAGGACATTTCAACAAAATCCTATTCTATCACTACTTTTACATTTTTTTACATCTTATCTTTACATTACAGCAATTTGCCTATTTACAAACTCAGCAACAAACAAAATGTTTTTTTATGGAGCATTGTTTCCAGCCAAGCAAATTTTTACTTTTAAATTTCTCACTCCTAAAGCGTTTTTAAATATAAAATATACAATTAGCTTGCTTTATCCAAAAGGTAAAGTACTGACCTTTGGTCATTCAAACATGATGTAGGTGACTTTTACATTTTATTGTTATTTAATTCAGTCATAACAGCACAGTTTATGGAAAAAGCTGTGTGATATTTAGCGCCTGTTACTGGGGGTTTCAAGCCCGGTAAAAATTGGGAAGGGTTGCATCAGGAAGGCCATAAAAAAGGAATAAAAAATTTGCCAAATCAATATGCAGACAAAACTGGGATAAGCCGAAAGGACAAAAAAAGAAAAGTGTGTTTCTAAGAGATATTTTGTTGATGCCTCAGTGATCATCATGAGTGTGAGATATGCTTGTCACAGCTTGTAACAGTGAAATTATTGATGCCTCTCATATGAAATGTTTAAGAGAACACAATTCATAGCAGAAGACTGCAAATAAATGACAGGACATTAGTCGACTGACTTAATTCTTGTTTGTTAATGTAATATATGAGGCAACCACAGTTGATGAATGACTCAACACTGGAAATACGGCACAAGAACAGATTACCTTTATAATAACCACTAGAGCGGCTTTAAATTGATTTTGGATTTGACATTATGACATTCCCTAAAGTCTTAATGGCAAGGGATCATTCCAGTTTATTCCAACTTATCCTCATCATCATCTTGCCGATCATTTCTATCAGATAGGAAAAGGTAAATGTAACAACACTGTCCTTTCTGACATCCTTTGTGTTTACCAGTGGGTCTGTTTAAGTCATCTTTACGATGACTCAAACATACGATGAGTATGTTAGTATGTGCTATTATTTCCATTAGAAGTGATTATTATTATTATTAGAAGAAGAAAAATTTGAATATCATTACTGTGAATGCTCCAGCATTCAGTAGGAGAAAAATGATAAACACAACAAAACCTATTTAATTTGGATCATTTTAGATATAGATACATTTAGATATAGACAAAACGCCTAAAAACAATAATGAAAAATGACCAAAAAAAGGTAAGAGATGAAATAATGCAAATAAATGCAATAAATGAATAGCACACATAAAATGTTTTAATCAAAAAGCGAGGCTAAAAAGGTTAACAATTTAATTTTGTTGCCATCTTTTCACTGCAACTAGTTCTGTGACATCCAGCCACTAATATCTAACACAAATTGTAAAAGGGGATCAATAGGCCCAGTGTCATCAGGAGACACAGCCACATAAAGCTGAGTGTCATCGGCATAGCTGTGGAATGAGATGCCATGACTCGTGATGATACCACCTAGAGGTAACATACATACATAAAAAGAAGTGGTTTTTAAAATTGATCCCTGGGGAAAAATGCAAGTTATTTCATAGGTTTGGATATTTTTTTCACCAGTTTAAAAAAGAAAAACAATTTTAAAAAATTCCAGATAGCTTAACATGTTCCTTCAGTCTGTATAAAAGATTCTAATGTTCAGCTGCATCAAAAGGAGCACTTAAGTCTGGTGGTACTAAAACTGACGGTTTATTATTAATCCTGACAACTACTTTGACTAGAGCTGTCTCTGTATTGTAAAGAGGAACCCAGACTGAAACATTTCTAACTTGTTAGTTTCTTCTAAATTGTTCTATATCTACTGGGTGTCAGTTTTTTTTGTTTTTTTTTTAAAAAGAAGACAGAAAAAATGCTTACAGATGTATGTAATGTAAACCTGTCCCCTCTGTGAAGATTCTCATATATCCAGATTGAATCGTGTCAACTTGACTTCTTTGTTCTTGGTTAGAAGTTACTTATCGAAGCAGCCTCCTCAGTCTGAATAAAAGGGGCTATATGGGTTATATCCTCCAGAGTAGGACACCTCTCCTTTAAGGGCATTATGAAGACTATTGCATGCATGTACAGAGATTCTAGTGCAAACATGAAACAGCAACAATAAAAATATTTGAGGAAAAACAGCAGTTAGAAAGGGGACATGTACCCCCAAAGCCCAGTGGAAATGATAGCTTTGACCGTGTTCAGTTGAATCTACTCAGAGTGCACATTTGTGACTGTCACTGGAGACAGCCAGCGGAGCTTCCAGACTCTCAGGGCGATCAGCTCAATATGTATCAGTCATTCTGTGAACTGTCTGGAATAAAAATGAAGCACTAGATGGATAATGACTGCAGCTTCAGTCAAAATAGATGCACAGACCAACAAATAGTACCACTCAAACACACAGAAACTTTAAAAACAAATAATCCAATCAAAATTAACACTAAGCTAGCCACAGTCTTTAAGACATTACACTGTGTAAGTTTGGAACATATAAAATGATCCCAGTTAAGTTAACTTGGGAAGATAAATTCAGTAAGCTTAGAATATTGACTCAACTCTTGGACAGTTGTTACAAATTACATTTCTTGTTGCATTTCTCAGTTTAAGGAGTCTGTTCTTCAACTGACATGAAGAACTTCCAGCTACAGATGGCCAAGTCCTTTTGCACAAAATAAGTGCAAAGAGAGCATTTTTTGTGACCCCAGTCACTGCCAATAGGGAATGAATCAATTAACCTTCACTATGAAAGAAATAATAATAAATGATCCTGAATGAACCCTAAGCAATTCATTAATTCAACTCATTGGTTCAAATCAAAAGGCCTAAGGTAAAAATAACTCGTGTTTATGAATTGTAGTTGGTAGGCAAAGTTAAATAAATTTGAAATTTGTAAAACTGACTTATTTACGTTAAAAAAAAGCTTAGTCAATTTCATCTAATGCCCATGTGCTGTTTTACAGTGTAGACCCAAAAGATCTAAATTAATAAATAAAAAAACTCCTTATGCTTACTTCACCTTACTGAAGACCCACATCCCTCCTTTTTACATAACTGCTTTCATTGCTTTACAATTTTGCCTCAAGGACCTTCTGTGTACATCATTATCTGCATACTGCATACTTTGAAAATACTTCCCCACCCCACCCCCAAATGTATGTATTCATCAGCAGAAAACTTGAACACAACCCAGACAAACTGAAGCCGTTACAATTTTTACAACATGCACTATGCCGTATGTTCTCTATCTGCACATGCAGTAACAAAATCTTAAGCCAATCTTTCTCGCTCATTAGCTATAGTTTAACAATATTCAATAAACTGATCCATTTTGTGTGCATGCATTGGGTGGTTTGAAGAAGATGGTTTTACATTTTGTTTGTTTTAGAAGAAAATTTGCGATGAACATGATTTAAAACAGCACTTATAAGTTTTATTTTTTATTAATTGTGTTTGACACCTTAAGGAGAGCAGAAATGCAACATTAACTGAAAAATACAACACACACATCCTCTTGACATGTATTTTTGATTTCTTTGCAGGTTGACATTAATCAATCAGCTCCTCCATGTGCAGCTCTGCACATGTATTTAAGATTTGGGAGGTGTGCATGTCAAGTCCTTTGTGAGCCTCTACGATCTCCATTTACCCATAGTAATTTCACATTTAGTGGGATGTGAAACAAAAATAAAGAGCTAAAAATGGTTTAAAAGCTCAACACTACAACTGATCCTTTTGTCATTATCTGTAAAAATTAAACCATCCACATAAAAACAGTTAATACAGCTTTAGAATTAAGAGTTAAAACATTATTCACTTCATAATTTGCTTGTACTCTAGAAACTCATGTATCTCAAACAAGTAAGTCCTATTTTCCTCCAAGCTAATCTTGCTGTGGCATTCTGTGGTGGTAAATCAGTACTTGTCTTACTGTCCTGGTCTCTGCTTCTTTTTATTTCTCTGTGTACAAAATTAATCACCACTGCTTGACAGTCCAGACTCTCTTGTCTATACTTTCCTTTTCTGTCTCCCAGCACCTCCTCCCTTCAGCTTGCTGTCCTTTGACATTTTCCTTCTTTCCCTCGCCACTTAACATATTTCTCTCTTCTACCCCTCCCTGTCCCTTCAATTCTTTTGCTGCCAACTCCGTCTTTTCTGTCTCCCAATTCCACTCTGTCTCATCCCTCTCTTTCTCACCATCTCTATTCAGTCTGACATGCTTATGTAAGACAGCTGGTTGTGAAATCAATTACCACTGCATTACACCAGCTATATACGGTTTTCATGACGCCAGTGCTGCTGGTGGAATGATACCGGTGCCATCCTCATTTGTTTTTATGTTGTGTGTAGCAACTTTGTATCTATATATGGGGAAGTTTGTGTTTCTTTAGTTAAAGATGTGGGGGGTTAGAAATAATACTATATGTGTATGCGCCTTGTGGAACTACATTCAGTCTGTTTGTCATTTGGTCTGATTTCTACAGTACTTTGGTTTGCAGCTTGATGTCCCAGCAATTAGTGCTCAAATTGTAATGAAAGTTAAAATAATATAGTATAATATTTTTATTTTAACCACATCACCAAGGCAAAATCTACAAAAACATTTTAAATGAAATTTAATTAGGACTCTCCTTCATCTTTTCAGGCAAAAAGGTGCAGTAACTCTTGCTTTACAAATCTTGAAAGTAAATTTGAGTAACGGCTACTGATTAGTAGCAGTACCAACAAAATACTAATGAGATACCAGGATTGTGTAAACATTAGTGTATCCCTAGTGTAGGCCTTGAACATGTACAATGCAAGAACAGCTTAGGGCTATTTTGTACGGTTCCAAAAGTGGATTGTGGATTTAAAGACCATGACAAATATATGGTCTCATCTCTGCATTTTCTTCCTTCTATACTCTATATTTTTGTTGTTCCTCCCCATATCTCCGTCCTTTAGCTATGTCATGTAGAGCACTGCTGGTAAAGCCAGTGAGCTGAGCAGTGAGGCATGTGGCTATCACAGTCCACTCTCCACAGTGGAGGACCTAACTTCAAAGCCTCTCTTCATCCCCGTGGATGAGCAGCCAAATTGCCAGTGAGTGAAAAGTTATTTACAGACCTGTTTTCTTGTTCACAGGCCACCCCTTTTCACACAAAGGGGTGGATTTTTGTTGAGTTTGGGAGAAAAACATTGTGCTTTTTCGGCAGTTTGTTAAGAACAAAATAGACTCTCCCTGTTCTTTTCTCTCCCTCCTTCGCTTATTTTTTTTCTTTTTAGTTCTGGCCAGACAGCGTTGCTATGACAACCCAGCTTGGTCCCATCGGGTCTGGCTCACCTTCCTCTTGCTGCTTTTTTTAATATTACACGTTTATTTTCCCACCATCTCATCTGACCGTCTTGTAAAAAATATTCCTTCTGTGTTATCATGTTTCTTACATCTGTTTCTTATTGCCAGGTTTAAAAATCTATTTCTTTTCTTGTACTTCACTTTTTTTACAAACACACTTGGTTATTCATAAGCAGCAAAAGCAGAGCTCACACCATTGTATAAATCTACTGTGTGTATCTTTGCAATGCCATTCATACAGTTTGTTCACCACTCAGAAGTACATCTTGTCACATCTTGTTCTGCTGTTTTTTTTTCTTTTTCTTCAGTTCACCCAAACCTGAAAGACCCCATTTTTTTATTGTCTTTGATTATTACTGTGATCTTCTGTACAGGGGAAATAAAAGGTGAAGGCACCGCTAGGTCTTTACAATTATTCCAACATCCAAAACATTGATGCTCTGATCTCATTCAGTCTTGTAACTACTGTAGCATCAATATGTGACAGTTAAGTGAGAACATACGAAAGCCAAAATCAACAAGACTAAAACTTGCTGAAGCATCCATTTCATCCATTTGCCCAAATACCACATTTATAAACAAAATGTCATTTCAGTAAAACTATATAATTTGTTACAAAAACACAGTGCAAAATAGGAAGTTATAAGATGAAAAGTATCAAAAATAAAGTTCAAGTTGTGATAAAGAAGAATTGTTCTCTACAGAAGACAACTTAAGCATTTAAAGACATTATGATTCTACATACAATAAATTGGGGGTGAGCTTGCCACCATCAGTGTATACAGATACATTATGTGTGTAGGAGTTGCCATTGCTCTCAGTCACTGTAGAGAGCACTGTGGACCAGTCTACACTAGCACATAGAAAGGCTGCTACAGAAGAAGAAACAGGGGAAGCTACACACGGTTTAACAGAAAGTTGTACACCACATGTTGTGTGTTCTACTTGATTTACGTTAATTTGATTTTTGAAAAAATGTAATGCAGTTTTATTATGAAAGAGAATGGGAGTTGGGTTGAGGTTCCTGTGGCATATTGAGCCATTCACCAACAATGGTGCATGTGGAATTGCATCTGCACATTGTAATGTTTTACATTTTTAAAGGCACATAGCTCAAATATTTAACGACAGAGGTTGCAGCAAACTTGATGATCAAATATATATTTTAAAAGTCTCTAGTTATGCTAAGACACTACCTTGTTTTGACCTTACAAGGTCTTTATCAGCTTAGAAACTGTAAAAACGGATTGTTCATGCCTGATATCCTTTATAGACAATTAGACATATACACCAATAGTTGAAACACAATAACTCTCATCAGATGATATGTATCGTAAAAACGAAAATTAAATGACAACAAGACAAATATAACCACTGAATCTACTGCAGATTATCTGATGAGACAGAAATCATGGCCATATAAAAAAGTGCTGCACCTTGATTTTAAATGTGATACACTACATTTTCAACTTTGAAGAAAAAAATGTATTATAAGACTCTCTAGAAATAACTCTAATGATCTGTAATCATAAGAAGTCATTATGTTTTGTTTCGCTTTTTTATACATTTTCGTGTTCTGATAACAGTTCCTCCATTTGTATGTGCAATATTTGAGAATGATGCTTTAGTTTTAGGCTATCATAGTTTCTGTTTATTTTCAACACCAGTTTCATAAAAAAATGGTAATCCTTTGTCAATCCACTCCACATATCAATGTTTTAAATCTAAAACTAAAGTTTTGATTGTGATGAGAGCGAGCAGAAGTCCATGTGTTGTTGCAGTTAAAGCAGCAGTACTTTCAACTCAAGAACACCACTAGTCTCCAATGACCTGGCAAATCTCTGAAGCAACCTACCGGGTCTATGTGTTTCAGATCTCAGAGAGTCCTTTGCAACAATTTACAGTATGTGAGTTTGTCCAAATACTTTGGGGCCCCTAAAATTGGAGGTAATAATGATATAATGTATACATTGTAATGTAATGATGGCTTTAATTCTTACTTATTTTACCTACAGTGACCATATCTATGCTATGTGTATGTGACTAATTTACTGACACTAGTTGTGTGTAAGCTTTAGAGCAAGTGTTTTGGCTCACATTGTGCAGTGACACGGGAGAAGTCTGTGTGAAGGAATTGTCAAGAAACTCATAGAAAATCTTAGATCATTAGAGTGCAAATCAATTTCACAGTGACATAGACAGAAAACATCTGATATGACAAAAGTTCACTGACAGTTTTACTCAATTCAGTTCACTCGATACCTGGTAACTGGGACAACTCAAACATACAGAGGCAGAGACGGAGCAAAAAATAAGACAAGGGAGGCAAAGAGAATGAGGGAAAACTGTAGAGGAAAAGGGGGCATAGGAGGAACAGGAGAGTTTTACATTCACGATATGAACCAAACTATTAGCTACCATGAAAAAAACTAAGAAGGAACATAGGTGTCACACATGGTGTGGAGTGAAGTGTTACTCGTGATTGTACTTCTTTGCTCAACATACCAGTAAAGCTGCTCAGTCAACGATTTCAACACATTGAGTAAAACTGCAGACCCACCCTTACACGCCCGTCCCGCCGGCTCTGTCACACCACAAGGTTAGGCTCCAGTCTATTAATCAGACATGTGGCTACCACAGTTCAAAGAGGACAGCTGCCCTCTAAAGAACTTGGGTGCTCTTTCACTCCCTTCACACTCCCCTTTCCCTTCACAGCGATCACACACCAATACCTGAATGTCTGTAGTCTGATATAAAAGCCTGAGAAGACAGAGGGTGATGGTGTAGTACAAGCAACAAGGACACACAAACCCTGCTACTGATACTTTAGTGCGGCCAGGAAAAAATGCTAATGACAGTCTAGCCTCATGGGGCTACTGGTGTGGATGCAGACTTTTATTTTTATTACAACACACAGACTTGAAATTGAATTTTAAAAATCAATTTGTTGTAGTTCTGGTTAAAATCCTCTTCAGTTAACTTTTTTCTCCCACTTGTTTTTAGGGCATTGTGCCTCCTTTAGTAAGTTTCAGCCTTATAACAGTGAACTCTGGTTACAATTATTGTATATTTATTATTTAGTTTGTAAAGAAATAAAGTGTTTTTTTACAACAATGTGATAGTAGGTCTACAGTTTATTTTATTGTACTTAACAAAGTTAAAATATTTTCAACAATTCACTCAAATTAAGACAAAGTAACTTATTTAAAATATATTTTGCTTAGTTAAATAAGATGCATTAACAAATTAACATTTAAATAAACACTGCACAAAAATGTTAACATTTGAATTAAATAAAACATAACCCTACATCAACTGCTTTATTCATACGTTTTTCAGCATTATTTATTTATTTTTTGTAATTTCAATTGAGGCCTGCACAGTAAAGTGTAAAAACCTGAAGCAAATCTGTATCAGAGCTTCATCCAGTCAGGAGATCCTGACTCGTAACTAATGTGTCCTGACACTCATTGCTACAATCACATCATCCCTCCCACCCCCACGGTTAACCAGTTATTCTACCAGCTGGAACAATATACCTGAAAAATCTCAATCCTAAAACTGTTTACAACATGTTTTCAAATCGGAGAAAGTAAGTCAGCTCTTTCCACCATTTGAAATAAAACTTTTAATTATGTATAAGAGAAGAGGGAAGAGACACAGAGAAACTACACAGGGCAGACATATCAATCTCAGAGTTGGGGATTAAATATTAAATATCAGCTATCTGTTTCAGACTCAAACCCTGAGCAGCAGTTTTTCTTCTGGCATAAAAAGCTCCCTTGTCAGCACTGTCAGATGAAAGCTTTGTGTACCCAAAACATTGTAGCTAGAAATAGTTTACAGACACTAAGGAAAAGAAAGCTAATGCATTTTGGATTGATGGGCATGTACTTTTTTTATTCACACTTATGGTATCTAAAACAGAAATGAACCAATTAATGCAAAATAAGTAAAAATTAAAAGTAAGACAACACAGATATATTTCAGGTAAACAGTGGGGAGCTCACATTTTTGACAATACACTCTTCTGGAGATGTATTTTTGCCTCATCTCTCATCTCTCAAAGTTAAGTTACAGTATGAGAGGGCAGCACCCCTTGAGGGGTCTGAGTTTCTGCTGAAAGTGTAATGCTAATTCTGGCAGGAAAGCTGTGTGCAGAGGACCAAGCACCAAGCCTTTGTAATCTCTGGCCTTTTTCTTTCATTTATGCAGCACATTGAAAGGTTTCTAAAGGACAAATTTAAGAGTTGTAAAGACCTCTTTAACGCCAAATGGAATCCAATTTGAGAGCAATTTTTCATCCCATATTAAAATTAAGGTTGCAGCCTCTGTCTGTAACTAAATAATACTGAAGCCTGGAAAAATATACATTGGTATGGGATACAAAAAAGACAGATGATTTGCTGTACAACAATAGGTAAAAACACTACAATGACATGTACCTATCATTAGCCATCAAATGGAATTAGCTTTTAAGCTAATGCTGACAAAAATGGAAATTCACAGTTCAATGGCAAATTATGATGATGTCATATGATGGACAGATGTTGGAAGGTTGACTGTAACAACATACTGTAAACTGAAATGATAAGATACTTGGATTATTACCTACCCTGTCACACTATTTTGTAGAGACCTTGAGTGGAAATTCGTTGTAAGTGACAATTTAAACGCCTGATCATGAGCTATGCCAACCCGTTTCATCAGATATTGACGCTTCCTAAGTCGTCAAATTGTGCTGCTTTGTACGTCCTTTGGCGCCACAGATACCCTGTTACTATTGGACACTCCAGGAGCTCCAGGAACATCACCTTTTAATGTCACAGAAATGACTTTATATACACAAAACAAACTATAATAGGGTAAGAGTTAGGAAACAGTCATCAATAAAGCGCACAACATCTCGCATTACAGTCGAACCCTGGTCTCCCGTAGAAAGTCCTGTGTCTTGTTGTACGATCCACCACTCCGTCCACCCCCTATGAGACTTTTTCACTTCATATTTTATGTCATTGGCATAAAATATTGACGCGCCAGGCTTTCTAATTAACTACACTGAAAGCTCTGAGCATCAATCATTGTTGTCAACGAGTACCTTAAGCGTCAGCATGTAACGCAGAAAGTCTTGACAAAGCTGTGCTTTGTGATGCCTCGGGAATGAGAACTGGCTGGATGTGCTGTGACCCACTAAGTAAGGGCAACTCATATCTTCAACATGATTCTTATGTTCTTAATTTGGGGAGTACATGTTAATAAAAGGTGCTAAACTCTGTCTTCCCTACATTAGAATACCTCCAAATGCTCCAGATGAAATGATCAAGAGGAAGTTTACATTCAGATGATGCCATCTGGAGGAAGATTTTAGTTTAAATGATATTAGTTGGTTGGTCACAATATAGACATTGTAAGTTTTGTGAACCCAATCCTCTGAATGACACGTGAATTTAAAAACTCTTCTGATGAGGTCACCTAAAGAGATTTTTCAACTAGAAACAGCAACATGTTTAAATGCAGGGGGTATGCAGAGGGTAGTTTATTATCATTCATATGTGCGTCCTTCCCAAACTACAACTGTAGCAAGAAATGTGAAAATCAAGTTGCCCTTTAACAGTTTGGCAGCATGAGACATAAAAAGATTTATTTAACTTGTTAGACTTTGGTGCTTTAAATTTCTGCCAATTTACTTCGTTTTCAGACTTTTAGAGAACACTTGTGTCACAGGGATCTTTAAAATTCCACTCTTGGAAATTAAAAATTATTAGTAAAAAAGGAAAAAATCTTGACTGACTCTAGTCATTTTCATCTCTTCTTTTCACACACCCAAAATCACAAGCCTTTTTCATGTGTACAGTTGTTGCTGGGCTTTGAATTTCTATGCTATTATATCATACTGCATTTCTGAACTTCTCCCATGACCTGTTTCTCTTGTCTGTCCAATGGTCATACCAAAACAAATTTTGGTAAATAATTACATAATAGCAATTTTCATATTGAAAGCTTACCAATAAGGGGTAGGTGGAATGAAGACATCATGCTGGTTATTAAAAGCACATGAAGGAAATACTGTGATTAGCACTCAGTTGGGAATGGTTTTAAAGTCAAAGACTTTGCCAAGGAGTATACAATTTGGCGGCAGCTGACATTTATGGGTTCATGTTAATTGCTCCTATGAAGTGTGATAGTTAGTGTTAGGGCTGATTCTGTACGATCCAATATTTAGCAATGTTGTCTCAAACAACAACTAGCATTATCCACCATAAACTTAAAGTCTAGCAACAATTCTCTGGGGTATAATCATTGCATTTCCACAGCAGGACCAATGCTCCAGAGAGATTAAGCAAATTAGCAAACTGATATATTAAAAGCATGACAGTTAACTTTTTATGTGTGTAGAAGGTCTTTTAAAATGGTGGATGTGTATAATGCTGCACATTATTTGACCATTGCTGCAAGTATGTTCGTTTTGTGTGTTAAATTTTGATTTGATGTATATCCTAAGATATCATCTGTGCTTCGAACAAGTGTGTTGAACTGATGAAGAGCTGGTGTGAGCAGTGATTAAAGTAAAGCTCACTCATGTCCTTTTTTTTGCATATACAGTACTTGCCTCATTAATTCCAGTTTAATGGGGCCATAGACAAGAGGCCAGTGGTACCCAGATGAACATTCTGACCTCTTTATAACCAGGAAAGGCTAAGCAGAGTTGTTCTTCCTAATCATTGCGTGTTCACAACTGAGACTTTGCTCAGCAAATTTCTAAGCATCCACAGTTTGATAGGACCACTTGTACTCATTTTGACAAGTTGCACAACCCTGTGTCTAGAGACAAATTGAACTCTGGTTCTAATAATTGCTTGGTGAAAAACATTCCCTCTTTCTGGTAATGCCTTATAAGCAGCCACATGTTCACTGGTAGAGCAAGGTAGCAGATATCCCTATCAATTTGTCTTCACACTTGACAAATCCCAATATTCCTTGCATATTTTCCTCATAATTAGTTTTTAAGAGGATGTGTGTTTTATGTGATTTTGCACTTAAAATGGTAACCTGACAAGCTGTTAAAAAATGGTCATCACTAAAAGGCCTTTAAACCTGGATGCCAGTATTCCTGTGAGTATACTGTAAAAAAATGAACCACTTTTTAACTCCACAAATATGGATTTGAAATAGGCTAAACGTTTACAGAAGCAGAAAGCAAATGTTCCAGATATAATCAGGTCAAAGTGCAACGCTTCAACATCATGCAACTCATGTAATATTAGTGGCGATTGGCGGCCCCTTCTCCTGGCTTTATTTGGTGCGGCCCTAAACATTTGTCTGCTACCTTTGAATGCTTGGAACCAGAAAATTGATGCTAAACCAGCTCTTGCTGAAGCCAAAATTGCTGCAGAGGACATATATTTTAATGAACTGGTTGAAATGGTTTAAATGTTTATTTGCTGCTTTTTACAGTAACATCTGCCAGTGTAAAGCCAATGTATTGTAGCCTTTATGATAATGAGGTATAGTGTTGAAATCTTCTTGATCAGTGGATATTTTTCATAACACACTGGTCCCTGACAACATTTTACTTCAAAAGCTAAAACTAAAGCTTAAAGTAACAATAAACGAAAATGATATAGAAGTGATTCTTTGAGATAAAAGCTTAACTAAAACTAAGAAAACCACTGGTAAACTAACTAAAACTAAACATGAAATTTGGGTGAATTAAAAACACTTTTGAAAATGTCAAACTGTAATAACCGTGGGACCAAGTCTTATGCCAAGTCTTAGTAAGGACCTTGGTAGGAAGTCTCTCTAGCACACTCTTCGTTCCAGATTAGTGAACTTCTGACTGCCTTCTTGACCTGAGGGAGTCAGAAGTTCTAAGTGCTGCTGCATTTTGAATCCTCTGAACTGGCTTTATTGGTCATGCTGGTAGCCTTGTTAGTAGGGCACTGTAGTAGTCAAGTTGAGGTCTGATATTTCTGATGTTGTAGAGTGTACATCTGCATGTGTACGAGCTGGAAAAGATATGCCAAGCAACATAAACTGTCCCATTGTTTTCATTTAGCTTTCAAAGAATTCCTCAGACTTCCTCAGTATGCTCCCTCAGTGTCATGATCTTTGGCCAGCCCCGAAAAGGCACATATGTGGAATCACACGCCCAGGGATTTAAATCCAATCCATTATGCTACCAAACTACTACCTTCCATGCATTTGGCTTTATCTTTGGCTTTGGCCTATAGCTCCTGTTACAGTACTGTTCCCATGTTTAGTTGCCCAGCTTTATTTCCTGTCCTTGGCTTTTATTTTGTTGCTCCTCCAGGGCCTCTTCCTGTTAGTCTGTTTGGTTTCTGTTGTATCTGTCTGCTCACGCTCCTGGATCTTCCCTGTATGGACCCTCACCTCTGCCTTATTTCCCTGCTCCCTGGCAGAGTCCCAACCTAGGTTTTCCTCCCCTTTTGGGTGTATATGTTACTTCAGGGTTTTTAGGTAGTTTTGTTACCTTTTTGTTCTCTTAGTCTGTCTGTAAGTTCTTTACCCTCCTTATGGAGTGATTTTTAGTTGTGTTCTCCCCTCCAAATTCCTCATAATAAATACCCCTTTTCCTTATTATGAACTTTGGGAGTACCTGCAAAGAGCTGCCAATCAACAAATATTGGCATAACAAAGTTGGAATTATCTTACCGATCATGAATGTCAGTGGCAATTTAGTCTCCCAGCCACAGATTGTGGGAGCAGTTTATAGATAAGGTAACTGCAATAGTGATGCGAGGCCATCATGTCTGGTTCCCCTGATCCAGAATATCACCAGGCCAGGTTTATTCTCATGACCTATTTATATGTCAGCAGCAATGTGTTTAGTAGTTACCTAACAAACCAAAGCATGCTAGTGTCTAACATTAGAACCTTGCACTAGTTTCCCCATTTTGATGTGACAGAACTTGACTCGTCTGCACAGAGCCTACCATACTTTTTGGCAGTCAAGTGTTGATGTAACCCCTCATCTACCATTAAGTTAAGACCATCAGCCACAGCCAAACACTACAATGTTCACACACCATGGCTTGTATTTATTTGGCTCAAGCTGAATGGCACAGTTGGATTGTCCGGCAGCTGAACTTAAACATGCAGTCAAATGTTCATTCTAGTGGTTGTGTTTCTATGGTCCGCCCACAGCGCTGCAGGGTGGATGCCAGCAGAGCAGATGGGCAGACTGTGTGGCTACCAGCAGTACGCTGAGGGGTGACGGGAATGTTTGCCGGGCTCCTTCCTGAATCGAATGGGGAACCAGATGTCAAGGAGAAAATCTCATTGGAGTGCGGGGGTAAATGGTATCCTGAGCAAACCACAATTGCTTCCTTCAGAGACACATGGTTTCATTACAGTGTCCATCCTGCCATAAACCAGAACTCCAACAGTAGGTACTGCTCATAATTCTATATCTATGTGGAACTGGAGGTGTAAAACCACAGCATGTACAAGGACTTTTGGAATATAACAATAATTGAAGTACATTTTGTTAACTGACACTTTAATTCTATTTCAGTACCACTCTCTATGAAGCAGCATTTCAGATCTCTTCCTGCTCTGTAGCCGAGAACAGTGTGCATTCAGTTTTCTGATCAATAACATCTCAGGGCAAAATCATGTTTCCGACATTATATCACACTGTTGCACCTGGTGTTCCATCCACCATTTTAATAGACATCCTCCATTAGTGACCACTGAGCGACACAGTGGAGACATTCAATAACCAATATGTCAGCAACAGCATTCACTTAATAAATAGCTCCCTTTCACACTAACAGATCATGACATGCACTCTGCCTCCTTTTTTTTAAACCCATGACATAACCAATAGTCTGTCTTTTATGATTTGATGAAAGCACTAGAACTGTTATATTGTATTGTTCAGTAACATTTACCAACATTTATGCAGATCTGCTACTCATATTGCAGCTGTAGACTTTATTGTTCACACACTGAAGCTCCATTACAAAGATGTGATAGTATGCATGCAGAGATGTGTGAAACATGCAGTTTTCATGTTCACAGGACAGCCAGCACCCAAGCTGATGGGCGACAGTAATATATGACACAAACATTGAAGGGACAGGGCATGGTATTGTGCTCCATGTCTTTAAGTACAATGAGGTTGATATTTACATAAAAGAAAATAAAGCATACTTGTATAAAGTAATTTTAAAGTTGTAAAAATTATCAGGACAGTAACTTGTGAGTTACAAGATTTTGTCTAATGTATTGTTATGATTGGACACTGGATTGTTGCCTGGCATTTTGTCAGCTAAGTGTCACATTAGGGGGCTTCAAATTACCATGAGATTGAAAAGACTTATTCTCACTTATATTGTCAAAATCTATTTTTTCTTAATCAATTCTGAAAATATTAAACACGAAGTACATATTAACTAGCTCTCTAGCTCTCAACTGTGTTCCTTAGCTTGCAAGACTAGTGAGTAATGTTGCATAATTAATCTAATGGTAATCACAATTGGAATGTCAGCCCATGGGATTATATAACTACAAAAGACCCAGCTTGAATTAAATAAATGTATGAATATGAACATGGCAAACTATTCTGTGTGCAGTTGAGTGTGTGTGTTGGGGGTGTGTGTATGTGTGTGAATGTGTGTCTATGTGGCCAATGAGCAGCCAGGAACAAGTGTGCACAATAACTTTGTTTAAAAAAATAAGTTATATGACTATTTGGATTCAATTATTTGCATTTCTTTTTAAAAAAACACGTTGACTTGAGGAGCATGTGTTAGTGTGAGGATTCACTCTATTATTGATACTTAAGTCTTGATTTTGGTATTCAAAATAAATTTTGCTTCATGTCAGGATAGCAGTATAGAAATAAAAATAGCTAATGATAGGCTATAGCTAACTGGAGTTTGATTTTATTTAAACGTAACTTGATTTAACTTAAATTGATTTTTATGTTTTGTGTAAACACAAAAGTTACATAATGTCACTAATATGCAAATGAAGGAATTAAAACATATCTACAACTACCTACACAGCCAATTACACTATATTGCCAAAAGTATTCACTCACCTGCCTTTAGACCCATATGAACTTTAGTGACATCCCATTCTTAATCTATAGGGTTTAATATGACGTCAGCCCACCCTTTGCAGCTATAACAGCTTCAACTCTTCTGGGAAGGCTTTCCACGAGGTTTAGGAGTGTGTTTATGAAATACATAATACACAGTGCTCGCAGTCTTCGCTCCAATTCATCCCAAAGGTGTTCTATCGGGTTGAGGTCAGGACTCTGTGCAGGCCAGTCAAGTTCTTCCACACCAAACTCACTCATCCATGTCTTTATGGACCTTGCTTTGTGCACCTGAATTCATTTATTTGGATTGGTGAGCGAATACTTTTGGCAATATAGTGTATCTTAAAAATGTGGCCTTGTAGCCACTAGGTTGTGGCTAAAGTTTCACTTAGCTTCTGTCAATTTTATTTGCACTTGTGTTGTTTAGTACCAACTTGTGTAGGTCATTACCAACAAATACTCATATTTCTTATATTTTTGTTTATTTTTAACAGCCACAGTTCTAAAAATGTGTTGGTGTGACTATAAAGTGATATAGTGACTATAAAGTTTTGTTTTTTTAAATCTAGTCCAATTACTATTATGACCTTTTAAATGAGATGGAACTTGTGGTTGAATATAATGGCCCAGGAAAAAACGATAAGCTCTTTTTTCTTTTGTAGGCATCTTCAAGAAAGCTTGGAAGCATTGTGATTGACAGGTGCTTTTACTATAAATGTAACCACGAAGAGCGGTAGCTTGTGGTTGTGAGTTTAATTTATTTGTTACAATGTATTGCTTGACTATTTGTTACAGTTCTTAATATTGACATAGCAAAAACAATGACATTAGCATTGTGATTCTGCAAAAATATAGGAATGAGCAGGACTACTCAATAGACTGTGCCAAATTTGGCTGTGGAAATTATCAGTTTCAGAGGCTTGGTTTACTCGCACACTAACTTTCAGTAACCACCTCAGTATATCTCGTGGTTTTAAAATTAATTCTACAATTACATAGACTACTGTTAGCATGTTTAATAGCTAAATGATGAATTCTCATCAGATTTGTGGGTATTTGCCTGCTGCTACAGAATGAATATGTAAAACATTAGACTGACTGACAAAATGGAACGGATGATTACAAAATGCCAGAAATAAATCCACACAGGCTGCATAACGGAGGGACCTGTGAGGTATAATGTATGGTACATTATGTAGGTAGGTACAGTGGCTTCACGGTCCTACGTACATGGTCTGCAGGAGGCTCTGTGGAACCGTGCAGCCAGCCTTGGGAGGGAAGTTCCAAAACAATCCAGGCCCCATCTAGCAGCAGGTATAAAAATACAAGAGACAAGATCGACTGTACTTGTTTTGGTGCATTGCAGGTGAATAGGCAGTATCAAGATTCACAGAATTGTAATAAGAGACTTCATGCAATACAACTACACAAGGTAGACAGAGTTATTAGGTAAAAGTCAGAGATTTATGTAAGCCTGTGAACATGACCATAAAAGATGGAACATGAAAATATTATCATAGTATCTATATTGTCAGCTTGCTTGTCACAGAATATTGCAATAACTTGTAACTTGTACTCACATATTGCATTTCTTCAGTGATGTCTCTACAATAAGTGCTGATGTCATCTAGACATTATTCATATATCAGGAATCTCATCATTGACTTCAATCTATGTCTATATCTGATCATTGATCAATGCTTATTGATTCTAAGTTATCAGTCATAAATATCTTACCTATGAATTAATTTCACATCATCTACATATATCATGACCAGTGAATCATCAGTACACAACATCTGTTACTAATCTGACAGTCACTGAAATCATCATATATGTTCACACATTAATAGTATTCATGGAAATCGTACATCATTTAACAGTCTAATGCTGTCACCACTAATCTGCTGCTAATATTGCATACTTCTTAGTATCCGTAACATAATACTCAGCATATCAAGAGACAAATTGTGCTTGCAATAAAGTATTAAGCGTATATCTATAACAAGATTGTCCTCAGATAGTAATTTCTATGATCATCCTTGATGTATGAATACTGCACATAGCTGACCAGATTATGCATGTCTGCTCACACATGATCATCTTCTGCACTCGAATGATCAAGAACACTCAGTTACTTTGTTTACCCGTACAACCGTCATGCATATACGTGAGAGAAGGCTAACTTCTGATCAGAAAGATACTGACCAGAATTAATTGGACTACTAGTGCCACAGACAGTACATGCTGTCCACTGTCATATCTGAACAGCTATTTGACATCTCAACTGCTAGTGGTCACATGACAAACATTCATTACTATCACTTGATAAGTGAATATGTAACTACTATGTGCAAAGGCGTATATGCAATGACGCTAATGATTCATCTAGTTGGCAACTGCCATTGTCTGCACTCAATACGTTCAGATGTGTGCCCTATGTACCTCACAATCTTAAATCTACAACAGCATCTTACGTGATTGATCTAATTATGTACCTCCTGGGATGCAAAAGTCTAAATCGGATTCACAAAGAATAATGTTAATTACAACATAGTAAAGTGTAATAAAACGTACTACATGAAGCTATATTGTCCAAATTGAAATGGTTAATCAATTTCAAAATGTTGACAGCTAATTTTGTTCATCATGACATTACTACAGTAGCACTAACAATAGTTCAATATGACTAATGACTAATGAAATACAGTGATCTACTGAATCTGCCTGCCAGCCTGCAGGCTTCGTCAAGCAGTCGCAAAATTCACAACCAGTGCTGCATGCTTGGAATCAGTACACATTTGAATTACTAGAACGCATCCAACAGAAACTAATAATGACCCAAAAGCATGTGACTGCTGCCATCTCAGCTACAAATGCAATATTGATCCTTCACCTTCAGTCTAAATGTATTATGTACAAATCATTATTACTCATAATAAGCAATCTAGTTTTCTCATAATTCTCTGAGTATGAAATGGGCAAAACTAGAATTCTAACATGATCTCAGTCTGGTTATTACACTTATTGTAATGTCATGTAAGATTACTTACTTCGTACTTTGTCATGTACATGTATGTTCTCATTGTAGCTAGTATGACAAATACTTAGCTAATGGATAATGTAACAACATTAGACATCAAAATCAATTTGACCTGACAGACTTGGTTCTCTGCTTTCATCATAGAGTCATTGAAATAGTCAATGTACGATGCTTGTCAAACTGTCTAACAGCTATGGAATGTTTGAACTCAGACTATTTAAATCATATGCTAGTGACAAGTAATGATCGAATGTCTACTGCAGTGAAGCTTTCAGTTCTCTGCAGTGATGCAAATTGATAATGCTCGTCTAGTGATGATTTCGACTAATCGCTTAATCTCATAGTCGTACACCTTGTCGTACTTTAACAAGTCTGACATTATTACTAAACTGAATTCGGAAGCATCAGGACTCTGTACAATAGTCTGATGTGTTACAGCAAATTACGATGATTCAGTTGAACCTGGCAAAGATTAAAATCTATACAAGCTATAAGAATCTAATATGCTTACAAAATTGATGTAGTACAAGTTTTGACAAATCCTGACAATAGTTCAAGTGTACAGGCTAAGTTCATGCAAGTGTAATGTAGACATAACTTTACTGCAGCAACGTGCACATGTCCTATTTGTATAGTAAACTAGTAATACTGTAAATAATTGTATCAGACAAATGGCCATGTACTGACAGTAGTGACATCGAGCATAACATTAAGTATGTCATAATTCATGTGACTCAGCTATCTGGCTAAGCATTAATGGATACGCATATGTACTAGAAATGTTCATATTTAAGTGAACGTTATAACATAGTAAGAATAAAAGGTAAATCATGCACTGTATGATGAAGATTATGTGAAATGAATTCTATGTAACGTATAGTAGATTCGAACTTCTCAAAGTATGGTAGTACGGATAACTGCCTGACGATGTCAGTTAAGGTGACTCATTTCAAGTCCTAGTAAAATGTAGGCTAATCAGCTGATCAACAATTCTACATAAGAGGTTATCAAATGTCTATGATTTGGCAGTTGAAGTGATGTACATAAGCTGTCATTTCATTCGTCAAACATGAAGATACCATTTTCGTTGACCACGTTAACCTCAGCTCTGAGTAAGATGGACAATAAGAGCTGTGAACATACCGTTAGTCTTCCTATGTGAAACGTGTAGCAAGATCTACAGTGTTGATAGGATATTACCATGTTGATCTGGATAAAAGTCCTGTCATGCTCAATAAAAAGTGTCAAGATTAAAGGCTAGCAATTCAAGATGACATGTGAAACACTGATGCATATGCTAAATCTTCATGGATACTGCCAGCCAGCAGTTGAACAATGACATGGTAAAATGCGGATTCAATTGATTTTAGGAAAAGTTGTAATCATAGCCATAATTTAGCTGCTGGAATGTTTCTGAATACTTTTGCATTTAATCAATGCCAGATTAACTATGTAAGTAGAAATCTATAGACGCTTGAATTTAAGATGCTACTCAAATTAGGTGTAATCAATGAAGGAACAGATTTAATTTATAGTGGTACATACAAAAGTCGTACTCTGAAATAAGTCATGATATCTGTAACTACTGTCTCCGCATTAAATAGTTGCTCATGATGACAGTACTCTTACCCCTATTGAATGAAATAACGCAGACTAAAGTCTGGAGAGAGATATGGTTCTGCCTCAGAGTCTCAGTGAAATTGTATTCATAGAGTAGTCAGTCTGCTATTGAATGGACTTTAGGACTCCTTGATCAGGAGCAACTATGGGCACTTGCAACCAATGTACATATTGCATTGTCTGGAAAGTTGAGCCAGATATGATGACAATCTAGCAAATGGAATGCACAATTGGTCTGACGTGATTCAAGTAAGTCATGACGAAGATCTTATAGTTTATGTGGCATTTAGATTCAAATTCATGGAACTTATGTACATGTTGTTCTGAGAATCACTTGTTACTTAATGAAAAAAATACCATAATTGTCATGTGTTATAGTGACAGATGGTCGTCTTACATGATAGAAATTGTAATGGATAGTATGTTTACTGATCTAATACCATAGGACGTATAGTCAGAGTCTAAGCTCTGATGATCATGGACGGAATCATAGGATAGATTGTCAAAGTTCATCAGGATTTCAATGGAAGTTAGCGAAGTCAACTAAATTCAATGGATGTAGTCATTGGTGTTTAACTAATGTACTGATGTACTGGAAAAGCATTAATGTTCCTTGTGTAATTTTGGACGTTCAGCATAATCTAAGTACATTGACTTTAAGATTGAAAGTGACTCAGATAAATTAGTGTATAGCATGTTCATAGTAGTAATGCTGACTGAGCAAGCTACAGAGTACCTTGATTCTGATATGGTTGGAAGTTTTATAATAACTGTACATTAAGTCTCTGATTCAAAGGCTCAATGATCTAGTATATCTGTACATGTAAGACAATGTATTGCAAATTTGAAGCTCGAACATTTTGACCATGTTGGTTAGCTAGTCAAAGTGTACAACATATGTAAGTTGTCAGTCTAATATAGTTTTGACAGTTAGATAGTTTAGATGAATGTATCTACAATAGCATATTGTATAACTGGCAATATTGAAAGTTCAAGTAAACTTATCAAGTTGGTAAATGCAGTCAATCTATTTACAAGTGGATAAATGAATCGTAGCACTAAACTTGTGCCCATTCGCATGATAGACATGCATAGTACCTACAAGCTTACATTTGCAACTAGATTCCTAATGCACTGAGACTTCAGAAAGATTGATCTGGATCTCTACACTGTATGTCTAGTGTTTAACTTAATGAATATGAAATGTCAGATCCTCAAGCCTGTATTTTCCTATAATTAGCTCCTTAATAATAACGCATATTTAGATGTCCTGCAAACTTAATGTATTTTACCAATCATGCTAAGTGAAAATGTCAGTCAACTTCTTATGCAATTCAAATATTGATTAAAGGTTTGAAATGGTGCTGTTCTTAGAGAGCATGATGATATGTCAGATGCATTGATTTATAATGGCAATCCTCAGCTAGTCAAATGTCAAGAAGATCTTTAAAAAACTAATATTTTGCTACAGTCAAATTGGAAACCAATTTTTACAGCAAAAGGTCATACTGGGCTTAGAGAGTCTGTTCAGAAGCCAGTTGTATAGACAATGTGAATCTTAGTAACAATACTTCACACTAAACAACACTTTCTGTATTTAAGCTAATCAATAATGTGCTTTCATAGATCTTGAACTGCTATTAACTGTATCTTACAATGTAACTTTTTTGTAGTTAATTTAGCTTCAATTAAACAATTTTATAGTATTTGTAGAAAGTGCAATTGTTAAATTGATAATCCTTAGAGTCATAAAGGTACATATTCAGTTTCTGTAACAATTAATTGAATCATTATAGTGACAAGGCTGCTAAATAAAACAAAGTCATGAATTCTTTAACATTAGCATGTCATGAACGTGGTTAGTACATTTCAACTTATGCAGTATGTTAGTTAATGATATCACGTGATCATAGATATGAGACAGACTCAGTTGGCTTCAAGTCAAAATCTATTATTTAGAGTTTGCATTTCACAACTGCTCAAAACAGCTTATTCTGTAAAGTGAATTCAAATTTAATTTTTATTTTTTTAAAATTGCAAATCAAAGTAAACTAATCAGTAATGTACATACAAGAATAGTGAATTTATGTCTAAAATGTTCTCAGTAACAAACTTTCAAGTCAGTTCTGATCAGCATTATATTAAATGAGAACAATCAGCATCTGGACATGGAAAATTAATATTCTAAGTACTTTAACAAAGTCTTGTATAAAATCTTAAATATTAATTCATACATATAGAGTACAGATTTTATTACTATGACAAGACTCAAACATAGATCTAGTTTAATTCATTTAGAATTTACATCAATTTAATTCTTAAACAGCTAAGTTACTTCAGATGTATGTGTATAAAAGTCTGTAGTTGATTACATAAACATATATTTCAATACATTGTAATAACATTATCTATGTCAGTTTGGAAGTCAACTTGCTGAAATTTATTCATCTTATTATAGGTCAGTTACATATATATGCAAAAATGGATCTAGAAGCTCTTTGTCAACCATTCAATTAGTAATATGATATTTATTCTAGACATCAGTATACATATAGATCAAGAGCCAATTACTACTAGTTCATTGAAATCTAATTTATTAAGATTATTTCAGAACTAACTATAATACTCCAATTTAAAAAATTCATCCTAGTGTAATACCAAGTGATAGCCATTCTTGAACATTTTTACTCTAATGTGATGGCAATAATTATATATCTTGCATTACTAGATTCACATATAACATTGAATACTAATATGACATATACCATATCAGTTGTGATGAGAATCATATTCTTCAATTAATGCAACAATTTTATTCACTACATCTATTAGTTGTACATAGACTCTTAGTTTCATCATCTTCAGAATTATGATTACCCATATCAAATAAATATTTCATACTATGTATTAATGTGATAGATCTAAATAGTATTGAAATATTCAATGAAAAGCAGTAATAGTGTATGTGATAATATAAAATATTTGAACTCACTGATGTCAATAATTCTTAATGCCATGAATCACAGTCTATTGTTTCATTTCGATTAATAATCATCTAATAACTGTACTAGCTATAATTAGTTTATCTTCATAATTGATTAAAATGTAAATCTGATGCATTGGAACATAAGCCTATTCAGCTTTGCATCAGATCTCATCATTTCTCACTGAACGATACACACAATAGATGCCATGGAACATTATGCTCTAGAGGCAATATATCATTAACAATTTGAAAACTTCATGCTAGTAGATTTCCTTTAGTTGCAGCATTTGAGTATTGTGATTTCAAATTGGCAGGATTAAAATTTTATCTATGATGTCATAGCAGTTCAATTTCATTGATCAAAGACTTTTCATTTTAATACGTTAGTTACAGTTCCTTCACATGCAATCTCATTCCTAATATTTAGTGAGGATTCATCATAATCATAAAGTCTGTGAACTGATTTCATATGTAGTATCATGTTTGCATTCATCGTCTACATATTAGTTGACAATTAGCTTCTTGGCTGTGAATCGAATGATTTGAAAATCTGTATGCTAAACTATTTCAATAGGATTTTCTATTTGCATCTTTTCAAGGATGTCATCTCAGCAGTATCATGACATCCTTTGTCACGTGCCATGTTGATCTTGTGCATCATGGTGAGATCTATGATATAGTCTGCATGCAGACAGCCTATTTGACATAGTTCATCTACAATCCGTATACCTTACAAGTCATACTGTGCTTCTCACCAACATTTCTGGGATCTATACTCAAAGGGCATTTGCAGACAGAAGACATATTGCACTCTTATCTGAACCATGGTATATCTTTATGATGCACATTGAGAACAGCTTGATTAATGCTCAATATGTTACCTTTGAATTCAACTTGATGATGACTGCACTTCACCCTTCTATCTTGCACCCACATGACCATACTCAGTATCTATGCACATTGCTAAGATGCACTAGGTTTTATGGACCTCTAATGTTGACACGTTTCTGTGCTCATTTAAGGTAGACTATGATTTATGCACTGTTATCTGCAATCCATTCCCTTGTCCTAATAGTATGCTCATTTCATGGAAATAGATCCTTGCATTTGAATGCTGTTCATGACTAGACTTAAGATTAAGTAATCATGAGTCCATGTACAAAGGTACAATGTCTACTCATTGATCTTCTAAAACATCTTAAGTCATTTCACAGTTGCTGAGCCTCATAATTTTGTCTCACATTAAGGGTAATATTGTCATCAAATGTAGCATAATTATGATCGATTATAGTAGATTTGTTGGTTGATCAGTACAAGGTGTAGACCTAAGTGCTTGAACTGAAACATCGTCTTCGCTAAGTCGTGTCTATCTTAGTGTTCGACATACATAAGCTTACTCTTCATCAATGTGCACTCGAAAGTAATAATTGTCAATAATTGGCTAGTTATGTCAACATTATAAGTGGTTGTTTTCATGATCAAAGACTAATGTAACTAATGGTAGACAGTCTTGATTCATTGTGAACAAACATACTTATAAGATCTCATCAAACAGTTAAGATTTTTAGGATACTATAGATATAACATAATTATAGCATTGTTTGAAGTTTAAATTAGATTAATGATTAATTATTGAAAGTCACATGAAATATTAAATCTTAGTAACAAGACTTAAGTGTCTTATGCATGGAATTATGATCATCATCATATCAAACATTTAGATATGCAGATCATTGCATGAAGATTAACACCTTTAAGTGGTTAATAAATCTTGGTTATCACGAAGTTAGTAATAATTAAGCAAATGACTCAATGGCTCAAGTGCAAGCACATACCCAACTGCAAGAACTTTTTTGGTCCTTTGGATAATAATTCATATAATTATTTGACATGTGAGCACCATTTATACATGAACTGTGGCCCAGTGGTACAGTGGTTAGCACTGTCACTCATGCCAGTTGGAACCTGCAGTTGACTGATCCTTTTCTGTGTGGAGTTTGCATTTTCTCAATACCTCTGATAAAAGGTTACAAAGTGCCTTGAGATGACTTTGTTGTGAATTGGTGCTATATAAATAAAGTTGAATTTAGTAATCCAATTTGCACAACAAAGCTGGCCTGGGGGGTGGGGGGTGTAAGGACATTTTATAATGGATATATTATCCACCCCCCATCTCCCCAAAACAGCCAGCAGCAATATTTCCTGACTCAGTTGTGTCATGTGGAATTGTTTTATATGTGTTGACACGTGTCACAAGCTTTTAGATCATCTTTAAATTTGTCTTGTTCACTGCCTGGTAAATTAGATTTTGTCTTCCTGTCATAGCTTCTTTTAACCAACTGAGACCAGGTTTTCCACTGACTTAGCCACAGTGGTAAATATAAAATGTTAAGTAAAGTAATTTAAAACATCATTAACATGCCTACCAAATATATATCGGTACAGTCTATTGAAAGAGATTTACTTTAAATCAAGTCCAAATTGTTTCCATAGAGATTAATTTATAATAAGTTTTATACTGACTCCATGAATGCACTACACTGTTCATGTTCTACGTTAAAAAATGTAATTACACTACATTCACTTTTTTCAATTTTGTTACAATCTACAATCATTCAAATGAATTCTTTCTCATTATACTACACTTAGTACCCCATAATGACAAAATGAAAACAGAATTGAAGAAATGTCTGTAAATTTATTAATAAGGTAAAACTGAAATATCACATGTACATATAGTAAGTATCCAGACCCTTTGCAACAACACCTAAAATTTAGCTCAGGTGCTGAGATGTTTCTACACTTTTACTGGAGTATATCTGTGATAAATTAAATTGATTGGACATGATTTGGAAAGGCACATACCTCTCTGGGAACCATACTCTTCCAAGAGATGGTCGCCAGGCCAAACAGAACAACTGGGGGGAAAAGGCCTTAGTTAGAGAGGTGACCCAATTGTCACTCTTACCGAGCTCCAGAGATCCTGTGTGGAGATGGGACAAAATATCTATCACTGCAGCCCTCTACTGATCTGGAGTCTTCGAAAAAGCACCTGAAGGATTTTCAGACTGTCAGGGTTCTCCGGTCTGATGAAACCAAGATTGAACTGTTTATCCTCACTTTTAAACATTGTTTTTGGAGAAAACCAGCCAACGCTCACCACCTGGCCAATAACACCCCTACGGTGAAGCATGGTGGTGGTAGCATCATGCTGTGGGAGTGTTTTTCAGCAGCAGGGAGACTGGTCAGGGTTCAGGAAATGCTAATTGGAGTAAAGTACAAAGATATCCAAAATGAAAACCTGCACTCAAAGCATCTGCTGTGTCTAATTATAAACTGAAATAGCTCCTGGCATGGCTTTGTTATTTAATGTACAAGATGCAACTTTTGAGAATCAAGCTACTCTAACAATATCATGAGCTTTAAAAATCACCCCACTCTGCTCTGTCCAACTACTTTTATTTTTATTTAGTATTATGAAATTATAATAAATAAGTTAGGCATTCAAGAAAGGCTAGGAGATATGAGAAAAAGTCTTATCATGTAAATTATTTTCAGATGGCTCACTGATAATATTATAAAGTCTTCTTTTATGCATTCCATTACTAATAGTCTTGTTGCCTATTGGTCTACTTATCTGTGTTATTTAGTTTTTTAAAGATCCACCATGCAGACCACTGAAACTTACACTAAATATATTTATATTATTTTATTTTGAAAGAAAATCCTATACACAGAAATAGAAAATGGCAGAACAACAACTGTGCAAACACATACAGTGGGCAGGGATCAAGAATGCTGCACAGCCCAATCACAAAACCAACACCCTGGTATCTCTGTCCCTCCCTATGCCCATTCATATTGATCCAGTCTTAAAAGTGCACACTGTGTGAGTGATGCCACAGGGGCTGCACAGTGTGTTTACTACCAAAGGACAGACGGACTGACCCCTGAGAGCCCTAAAATGCTATTGATGTCAGCCTGTAATGCTGTGAACTCGCCCTGGTACATTTCTGTAAGCAAGTGATAGATGCAACAGTAGAGGTTCATTTAATGAGAATGAGCTTTATCTAGAGCCAGAAAGTGAGCTGCTTGTAGTAAGCATGATGTATCATCCATAAAACAAACAGGAAATGCCACTGAACCATGATAGGGTATGCATATAGTATCTTCCTGGAAGGGCGATAGAATTTATTAATTGAAAGTACTTAATACAGCAGGATTCAAGGAAAGAAATCATAGTGCAGAAAGAAAAAATATTCTTCCTTGTAAGTGAACCTCAGTGTGTTCATAAAAAGGATCTCTAGATTAGTTGTTGTCAATATTGGTCCTGAAGGACCCCTGCTCTGTTTGGTTTTCCAACTAACCCTCCACTACCCACTTTTGATAACCTGGATCAGGTGTGTTCAGTCAATCAGAGTCTGAAAGATACCATAAACAGGGGGCCTTAAGGACCAGGTTCAGGAACCACCACTCTAGATGAATTGGCTGAGGAAACTGTCCCATTCAGATGTCAGGTCCACAAAATTAACAGATTTTCTGCTAATCACCTCTCCACAATAAGTCATGATAAAAATTGTGCTAGGTATAGATAAACAATGCCTTTATTTTCACTTCCATTTTCTTTTTCATGTTTATTTCACCCGCTACCCACCTGCTTTTAGTAAATTTTCTGATTTCGATACACCAACATTCTGCTGAGCTCTGAATGCCTAAAATGTCTTCAGCATAAAGAACGTTCAAAAGCATTGAACTGGTATCAGCAGCAGCTGAGTGTAGTATACAGGTTTGCACTAAATGCTTTAAATGAAAGAAAAAGGTCGACTGCTGCACTGCCTCACACCATCTTCAGGGTTCAAACACATCTTGACCAGTGAATTTATATGCAAAGATGTTATTAATGGAAAGAGATGGAAAGGCCAACGAGTACGACTATTATTACTTATAGATTTGAACTTTAATGTTATATGACCAATGTGTTTTGGCCTGTAGATTTCATCTGGGTCTGTGAAAAGCACAGAGTAAAAATTTATATTGAATTGGGTGTGGAAAGAAAATTTAAAAACAACCAATCTTTAACAATGAATCACAGAACAGAGTGCTATTAAGTGAAATCACTAACCCTGATGTTAGACATTTTAATATAAACACCACATGTCATTGATTTTTTTTCCCACAGCTATAGAGGTCATCAAACCCAGCGTAAGAGGTGGTGATATTTATTTTTAGAATAAGGGGGATGAAGAGTTATCCATCAATTATTTTTTTAAAGGGAGCATTAGATATTACTAATTTAAATTTATATTTTAAACTTTTGATTTTAACATTTTAGTTTAACACTATTGATTCTTTTATCTCTTTTTAAGTTAGTATGTTGTTATTTGCCTTTTATATTAGTGTTTCTTTTACAGTTTTTATTGTAATCTTTTTTAGTGGTTTATGGTGTTGTTTGGTCATTACTATGGAGCACACCATATTTGTGAGACTGCACCATCAGACTTCCCAGAACCACACAAAGCTCTGCACAATTCTCTCAGCAGCACCAGTTTACTGTATCTACAAAAGGAAGGAAAACAGACTCAAAGCCTAAAACTTTGCTTTGGTCCAATGGATACAAACTGTTACGCAACCTGTGTGGACAGTTATATTGATTAAACTTGGAGTGTGCCTGTTCTGTCACATGAGTATGAAAGGCACACATGGAAAAATGCTGCTAAAATGCTTTTTGTGAATACACATTATTAGATGGGAGGATATAATACAAGGAGACATTTAAGAAAAAATGAGAAACACCAAGTAAAAAAAACTCCTGGAGTGCAATCCATAAACATGAACTGATGGGAGCTGCAAGAGTTGAATGTCAACAAAATAATTCATGGATTACTGGATGGATTAATACACTGTCACACTGTGCGAGGATCTGTTGAACACCCTGCACGTCATTCTGGTGCTGTATTGACAGTTTATTCTTACTCAATTTTAGGATGTACAGTAGCTTGTTACATCATGTGTGGTTACATAGGAATCTGTCTACAGCACTTCCATCTAGATAAAATTAGGGGTAATTATTAAAGTATTTCTGATAACTGTCATCTGTATTCATAAAAATTCCTTCCTTCAAAATGTCACATAAAACCCACTTTGTACTAACTGTAGAATTTTTAGAAAAAGGCTCAATGAATTGACCGTTTCACTTTGTGTAATATTGAATTGCTTAACCTTTGCTGAGACCTCAGCATGACACCTGAGCTCCCTCTAAGCACCCCAGGGTGCCATCGGATGCAACAACTATTGAAATGTGCATGAACATTTCCTACAAGGGATTATGTTAAAATGCTGTATTTCCTCTCAGCTGCGTGAGTAAAACTTATGTTATTGCTGTTGATGAATTTCATTCTTGTATGATAAAGAGAAACAGCATGTTTTCACACTGAAGCACCTCCTCCAATCATCAAGCAACAAAACACCTTCTGATTGTGCTACTTCCCACAGCAACTCATTGCTCAGCAGCCACAGATGAGACCGTGGTGGTACTGTACAGTTTATAGGTGTGAATGTGTGAGTGTGGTCTGGGTATTTTTGAAAAACATACATGGCGTATTAGTGTTGTTTTTTTTGAATAAATATACGTTAAAAAATATGAAATAAGGTCATATCTGGCTCATTTTGGCTTAATATTGAGAGATGACTGTGAGTTATATGAGTTTACTTGGATTCAGGGATGAACTGATTAGATTTTAGTGGTCAAAGACAACTGTGACCTCTTTTCTTTTCCATTCTACAGAACATAATATCCCAAAAATGCCTTGAGAGTATTTATTCCTTAACAGCTTGCTGAGATTGCTGACCAAACAGCCATGAGGAACAGTGCACTGGCTATTACAGAGTGATAAGCAGGAACTTATTGCCAACACATTCTCACATCATATAGTACAACAGCTATGTGGGTCCACATCGCAAAATATACTGGTGTCACGATATAGGCTGTTAAACTTGTGAGATACCAACAAAAGCATTCCTTAGATTTTCAGTGAAAAACATAATTTTCTTTTTACTTTGGACACGTTTTTTGATTACATTTCTAGCAGAAATCAATAAACTTCATAATGTTCTTTTAGTGAATATATAGGGTATAACGTTGATTAGCTATTCTAGGAATTCTAGGAATGCTCTGCCATATTATTAAATATGTATTTTGGATGAATGTTCACTAATTAAAAAATTATATAAGAAGGAAGGTTATGCGCACAAACACACTATCTACAGTATCTATGTGTGAGTGTGGTCTGGGTATCTATCTAGATATGTTCTGCTCCTTTTCAGGGGTCACCACAGCGAATCATCTCCCTCCATCTAAACCTATCCTCTGTATCCTCTTCTCTTGCACCAACTAACTTCATGTCCTCTCTCATTGTTTGATCTTCCTCTAGACCTCCTGCCTCGCAGCTCCAACCTCAGCATCCTTCTACCGATATATTCACAATCTCTCCTCTGAACATGTATCTATCTGTCTATCTATCTATCGATAGATAGATTGTACAGATAGATTGAATATCTATGTATGTATGTATGTATACATACATACATACTATCAAGACACATTGCACTGCAGAAAGTATATATTAAAACATTACATTCACTGTCCACTGAAAATGGAAAGAAATATCAGTCATTTGTTTTTACAGCCAGAAACCGCAGTCATGTGGGGTGGACACAGGCCAATACAAGTAAATAGGGAACAAAAAAAAAAAAAACCCAAATAATAATTTTGGTTTTTTTACAGCCCATTTTGTGAAACTAGTACATTTTGCATTGTGAACCATGTAATTATTGTACAGCAAAGGTCTCCAAACTTGGATGTTCCGGCGATGTTCTGGTCTCAACTGCTGAACCACATAACACCAGTTAACACACTTACATACTCAAAATATATACAAGGAACAACCATTGTGTGCAAAAATAATTTATAGCCCACTGCTGACGGTACTGCTCTTGATTGTCACATTGCCATTTAGAATCTGAACTCAGCATTTAACCCCTGCCCCTGTGATGGTTTGTGTGCAGCCAGCAGAGGCCCCCAGGGAGCTAGGTGCTGAGTATCTCCAGGACACTCCTAGTGCAAGGGCTGGGATTTGATCCTGCAGACTTCAAAGGGTCTGGTTTCTTCATGATCAACAGATGCTTATATCTGTGATTTGAGTGTAAGGTAAAACCGTACATGAGAGGATTTTTAAACCAAAATTTAAATGTTCTAAAATGATCCACAGCTTGTTGCTGCCATTTGGTGCTGGTCATCAAACAATCATGGCTATTACTGACATCTGCACCTACTGTGCCACTGAACCAAATCATTATAGTTGCAAGCCTTCAAAATAAAACAGTGATCTCAAAGATGCTAATTACTTTGTGAAGGGAGATTGCAAAAGTGGGGACTGCGAAGGTGTGAATGTTTAATTAGTTGGACATTTAATACTGCAGTAAATAGTCTGACTAAAAATAAAAATACTAATACAAAGAGCAAAAAAATGTGTTTGCATTGTACAATATCAATATATCAGAATCTATTCAACGCATCTTACCAGAGAGTAAAATGTCCCTCTGGTTGTAATTTCAAAATCATTCATTGATAAATCAGCAAATATTCTAAAACAAATCTACTAATAATGAATTATATGCATCACCAGAAAAACATAATCATGACCAGGAGAAATAACAGAGCTGTACTGTCTAATGTCTGACACACCCGAGTCCAAAATAATTCTACAACCCTGTCCAGATACATTGGCATCGCTATTGCATAGTCAGACACACACATCACCAGCTACTAAATAGCTGCCTGCCACATGCTACAGATAATGAAGCACGGCCTACAGCTTGTTTGACCTGCTCCTCCTCCCAGGCCTGACAACATAGCAACATGTGAGCCTTCGCTCTTGTGCCAACACAGGGGTGGTTGAGGGGGAGATAATACTCATTTAGAGAGCACAGCAGGGGCGTTGCTCCAGATACGGCTAATCCTCACACTTCATCCCTGAGATATGGCCGACTGCTGCAGCCGGTGCCTCTGCCAATTGCATTTTTGTTCTTGCTTCCCTTTCAGTCTGTTCTCTTTCTTGACACTCCTGCTTTCTTTGTTCTCTCATAGTTAAGCACTTCTCTCTTCCGTGTTTTATCCTCCTGTACTTATTCCCTCTCTTCTGGAGCATGATCACAAGGGAAGAAAGGGTGGGCTAGCTTTTAGAAAGAACATAATAGAGAATTTAAAAGACATACTCTACATGTTGTCCTGACAAAAAAAAATGCATCTCCGTTATCTATACTTGTAAATTGAAAATCTTTGGGTTTGAAGTTTTTCACTTTTTTCAAACATTTTACTAAGCAATGACCAATGGTTTATGTTTTTTGAACATTAAAGCTACAATATGCAGCTTAAGCTAATGCTACCTCGAGATTCGTAATCAATTTACTCTGCTCTACTCTGCCACACTTTCCCATGCTCTGCCCCTTCAGGTATCAGTCATCATCAAATCACATTAAAAACTACAAACGAGATGCCCTTGTCATCTAGCCTTTGAAATTAGAAAGAGAAAACACAAACAATTACAGAAATGTAATGGAAACAACATAGATGACAATGTAAATGTTTCTGGGGAGTAACTACAGGAAGATATTTTATTTCATTTGTCTAATGAGAAACTGGTCCAATAAAAAAAAATTCTCAAAAAGTGAATCAGTAAATTATTTTCTTTCTATTTCATGTATGTAAATAGGCAGGGGAAAGTCAGTCACACCCGTCAGATTCTTGCAACAATGATCCATGAGTAATATTTGATTTTCAACTGTAATTGTAGACATGGCACAGTCCACTGTTCCAGGGGGCTCTTCTGGATTCTATTAGCTTGTTTTTTACTGTACGCACAGTTCCTTGTCACTTCATGTTGGCAAAAACTCATCTGGCTAATAGACTAACCAACATTTTCTTCTAGACAATCCAAGAAAACACAGAGCTCATTGACCTGACAGTTTGGATGTCTGTGCACAATTTTCACAATGTGATCCATAAATCAATAGTCCAGTGTCAAACAACAGCTTTAAAGTATAATAATGTGAACTACAGAGCATAAATATTTCACTAAAAGCAAACATGTTCCCATGAATTTTGTTGCTGTGTTGAAACTTATGTTACTCTTGTTCAGTGATGTGCTAAACAAAAAGAGTAACATGGTGCTGGTTGTAGTTGAGTGAAGATGATAAAATGTTAATTGTATAGTGTATAGTGTACTGGTGGCTCAGCTCAGAATAGAAACAGCATCTCCATAGTGAGAGAAGGTAAGAAAGAAAATACTTGCAAGGATGAGTCAAACGTGACTCAAACAATAGAACAGAATTGTCACTAAAGCTACAATAAGCAACTTAAGCCAGCCGTTGCTAGTTTTTGAACATATTTCTAGTAAAGAGCTATTTGAAGAAGTTGCATATTCTTTTTATAAAATGTATGTAGAATATAAAGCGCCTGCATGCACATCAAACATGCACTGGAACCTGATATTCTCCCAGCTTTGTCCAGAGGCGTGTATCCTTCAAGCTCCATAGTAGTAAGATTGTATAATGGGCATCAGACCATGCATGCAGCACGCTGCTCTATCCTGATTTGTCATGAGGATTTAAAGCGAGCAAATGGGTGCGTTGATGATGTTTGTCACATCGTTTTTTTAGATGCATGGCTCCGATGTACTGTAAACAAAACAGTCTCTTTCACATTCTGACCATGCACTGAAATCATGCAATTCTTCCCGTGAGGACTCAGGCGATCTCCCCGCTGCATGTTACATGTGTGAAACGCAACTCCGGACAATGTCCCAGGCTGATTTCTCATGTGAGTTCACATGTGCAACAGGCTTAAGAGACAAACATAGTGAACAAGGGAGGACAAATAATGCTAGGCCCTCCCCCAGATTGTTATCGTGTATGAAAATTGTTTCCTAACAAATGCCAAATGTTAGAGGCAGCATTAGTGCCTAGTGCTTCAGCTCCTGAACACCCTTTGCTTCAGCTAAACCTTTGGCTGAGACTGCCCACGAGGACCCACAGACAAATGTAAAGAAATAATTGTAATAGATCTGCCTTCAGAGACAGTAGGGGTTAGATCCAGCTACATAGAATTCACACTTTTTAGGTTTCTTTGTTAACTCTTACTCTTTGGCTAAGGCAAAAGCAGATTACAAATTATATTTATGGTGAGGTTTACTCTGCAAAAGCGAATGGAAGATCACTCAAGTGGTTCAATCATATTGGCAACGCTGACATTTTTTAACCACTCAGCTCAACAGATGAGTTCACACAAAAGAACGACTCAATGAAAACCAACCTTACATAACATACATGTAAATACGTAGCGGTCACCTCCCTATGTGTTCCCTGCTGGGACAGTATGTCTCTCAGCCTCCTGAGGAAACACTGGTGTAATCGCAATCCAGACAGAAGGTCTGTCCTAGGGTTAAAAGCAGAGTTTAAAGGGTGCATTTTGTCACCATGAGCTGGCATATTGCATTTGTAGGAATTTTCAAATGGCAGACCTCTTTTGGAAATGTTGGACGACGGAATATCTGCCTGAGCTCCAAAGGCAGCAAAAATGGGCACATGCAAACCGCAATTTTGTTCCTGGGGACACTGTTTTGATTTTTGATAAGTCATGACCCCGAAACTCATGGGTAATAGGCAAAATCCTCCACACAATAAAATATGAAAATGGCCTAGTCCACCAGGTTCTTATCAAAATAAAGACCAATGAGTTTGATAGATGCATAACCAAGGTCTGTCCTCTCCAAGAATCAGAATGTGACATGGGGAAAAGACTGATCTCCTACAGTGTGTCAAGTGCTGGTAATCTCTGCCACCAGAAGTAAGAAAAGAAATGACCATAGGAAATTGGTCATGATGTTTATAGGTTATTGCATGGTTTGTTTTTGGGTATAAGTAATTTAGTAATTGTTTCTAATAGTGAGGTAGTAATTGTTTCTTTTAGATATTAATGGACCATTAGGACCCGGGTATGTATGAGCTAGTGGGGGTTTTCTCTTTGCTGTGTTTATTACTTTTTTCGCAGCTGTGTCTGGAAAGGTTAGTTAGATTAAGAAGTGAAGCGAAGGAACAGACTACAAGTTGGTGGGGGAGTGCATCAAGGTAGTAGTGGAAAGTTGAGTGTGTAGCTGGGGAGGTACACGATTTCTTACCTTGTTCTGTGGAATTATTTGAGAAACGTTTTCTGCAGAATTACTTTGTTACTCGCTCAATTGGAAAGTGGGACTCAATAAATCTTCAGTGTTTGTCATACAATGATCACTGGAGTAGATAATTTTTGAACCTCCGGACACGAGTAAGACTGCATCTAGAGTTACCTTACAATTCTTACACCACTCTGGCACATAGCAGAAGTTTTAAAACTTCTCTTAATCAAGGACAAGTCTCATGGGAAGTTGCAACCAGTGGTCTCACTCATCAACTGGCAGAAGTTAACAGATGCCAAATAAACATATCAAATTGAGTAGAATGTCACCAAGAGGGGTCCAACTAATGGCAACAGAGTGGTACAAGCCACAAAGACAAAGTCTGCAGACGTTCCTTGATGGCCCAATTTTGGCTGACAGTTCGTAGATGACGTGGTATGTCCTGACCCCAATGACTTTAAAAATTTGTTATGTGATAAAACCTAAAAGTCACTGGTGTCCAGTGTGGGGTAGCAAGCTGATCTGGAGAGTCTTTCTTACAGTGGATTCAAATATGCTGAAATATGCTGGTTTGAACAGTGCAAACAAAAAACTAGGTGACTCCCCCCTCATCGACGGCCTGATGATCTATGGCTTGGTATCTAATATCACATAAATGGAATCAACCTCAGTATTTGTCCTCAGTATTTGCACAGAGGAAATCTTACAGGAAAATTTCCTGACATTTATTTTTGGATTACAGGTCCTGTGCGTGATGTACTCCACCAATTACTGATGTACAAGCAAAGTTAGTCTCGACCAGTTGGTGTCTTTCTTTTGAGAGATGAATGATTCTTATGTAGCATTATGTTATCATAACAGCATGTTGCCAGCCTGCAGCAAATAAAAATGCTATTCCTTTCTCAATACATACACAAAAGCACAGCAAACTGTCAAACAAAACCTAAACTTTCTACTTGCGAAGGCAAGAATGCAAACCTGGCATTGGGAAGGTGCTCTTCCTCAGAGCAGTAGAGATCCTGTACAGTAACATGCATTTCTGAGTAAACAAGCCTGCACTTTTAGCCAGTATTTTAACTGTCAGATAAAATATTGAAATTATTTAATTATTTTAAAATATATTATTCTGTATGATTTTAACATTAAGTAAAAAATATTTTTAGGAATTAATTTCCATTTTTATCACTTACAATACAATACAATGAAATAGGCGGCTACAATAAATGCAGCAACAGTTTTAGGTTAAAAAACAATTATAAAAATGTTTGGTATATAAAAAGTGTTCATTTATTTACATGTTTCTTGATAAAGTACATATGGTGCTCCCCTAGCTGACTTTACCCTCTCCTACTTTATTAACAAAGTCAAGGACAGCTTGGCTTTTCGACTTAGAGGCCTGGCCCTGGAGTCCTTTGCAGAACAAGGTGGTGTGGTGACTGTGCCACCTGTAGTAGTCGCCAGGTTGGTTAGACTAATTGCATACTGCCCCTGGAGTGCAGGAGCCATCAGACACTGCCCCTTTGCCCATGGGTGTGTCCCTAAGCTCCTAAAAATAGGCGTCTATTACTATGCTGTGAAAGAGGCTGCTGAACATATTCACAGTCATGCTTCTTGAAATTACTTTATTTTGTTTATGTTCCAATTTCCAACTTTTGTTTTTTGTTTTGTTTTTTTTTTAGGAAAGAATGCCAGCAATGTTCTTTAAACAGAGACAAGAAATGATCAGTTAGGCCAAGAAGAATTGATAATATTTAAATATGTTTGGCAGTAATCAAAGCTGTCAAAGCCAGACTGTCACAGAGGATCCTGGCAAAATAAAAATAAAAAAAATAATATTTTGTGTAAACAAATGAAACATTAGTCATTAAGGACCACTGTAATAACATTCCTTTTCACAGTAATGAGTAGTGTTAAAAGTTAAAAATGAAATTTCAGTAACAATACTTTTACTTCAACCAAAGACAAGTTTGACTTTCAGCAGATGGAAATATTCTCATTATTTAGATTTTCTTGAGACAAAAGCTGATAAGAACATTACTGTAACATGTAATTGTGTGTGGGTAGTGGTAAGATTCTCTTCACTGTGAAAAGCATGACCTCAAACCTAATCAGTAATCAGTGTAGAAGCAATGACACAAATTCTTAAAGTCATATTCTCCTGCTACTGAAGTGGCTCAGTTACAACACTAGTTTCATAAAATTTAAGTTTTTGTATACATTAATAGTAATGGTAACAATGTACAGTTGGGTAATGGGAAAAAATTATTCTAAGACAGCTCTTTTGGACAGTAGGCTCTTTGGCACTAGAGGAATTTTTTCAAAATACTTATAACTACTAGTGCAGGTTTTTTATTATTAGACAAGCATGCAAGACTCCAAAGAATGTCTCTAAGTGTAAGCTTCCCAAATCCAAAATACTACATAAGATTTTTATTCCTTTTTCTACATTGTGCTATGTTACAGCATTATTCTAAAATGGAATAAATTCATTATTTACATTCTACAAACAATAATTCTACAAACAATACTCCATAATGACCCCATAATACAGCCTCAAGTTTTTTGATGATGCTACAAGCCTGGCAGTTTGTCCCATTCTTCTTTGCAGTTCCTCTCAAGCTCCATCAGGTTGGATGGGGAGCGTCGGTGCAAAGCATTTTTTTCCATATCGTGTGCAATTAACTGAATTCCCCACAGGTGGACTCAAATCAAGTTGTAAAAACATCTCAAGTATAATCAGTGGAAACAGGATCCACCAGAGCTCAGTTTTGAGTTTCATGACAAAGCCCATGAATACTTATGTAGATATGATTTTTTTCATTTTTTATTTTTAATACATTTGCAAAGATTTCAAACAAATTTCTTTCACATTGTCATTATGGGGTATTGTTTGTAGAATTTTTAGGAAAATAATGAATTTCATCCATCTTGGAATAAGGCTGTAACATAAGTAAATGTGGAAAAAGTTAAGTTCTGGGAATACTCTCTGGATTGACTGTAAGATTAAGAATAATGCAAAACAAATGAAATTACCAAAAAACAAAAGGCCACATTAGCATAGACATTGTGATTAGAATCGGGTTAAACACTAATAAAAAACAATTTACATTCACTGACATGCTGATAATAAGTCTGTGCTGCAGGAACTACTGTAGCTCTTTTTCGCTCCTGCTTCAGATCAGCTCATTTCCCAACCTAATAGAAACCATGAGTGCAGCACAATTAGGTGCAAACATTTATATCCTCTTATATTGAAATGGCAAAAAGAGTAAAAAATGTAATCAATATAACAATTGATGAACATTCAGCTAGTACAAATGTTCCTTCATCAGAAATTCAAGTCATTTTTTTTATTTATTAAAGCAGGAGACAAACCTTTGCACTGGAATAATATTCTTTAGCTTACTATAAGTTTTTATACAATCCTTCAACATTTTTGTTACTTCTGATCATAAAGGAACATTTATACTAGCTGAATGTACATTATTATGTTGGAGTTATGGTTAATTTTGTATCCCCTTACACAATTCAGATGTGAGAAAGTAACGCTTAGAGTCAGGAGAGGTGGTCAGTTTATAAAAAAAAAAGTCTGTTTGTAAAAACCCTTCATTTTTTAATAGTTATTTTTTCTTTTGGTTGCATCTTCTATCCCTGGCAGCATTAGTGGCAGTTTAGTTTGGCAGGATTCACTACAATTTTAAATCTATCTGAGCTTTGCAAATCCTTTTATTACATTGTGCATATGCAATGATTTTCTGCCCTCATGCTCAATGAAAAGCAACAGCAAGTGAGGACAGCCTTTTCTAGGACATAGTTGATCTGACATAACCCTTAATATAATTTAGAGAGGAAAACATTCTCTCAGCAGGAGCCTGTCTTCTGGCTTTGCTCAAAGTGAGGGCATTTCAAGGACATTTGTCTTATTTGTGCACATAGGCATTGGATGTGGGGATGATATATGTGAGGGGAACACCCTGATCGCACCCTTTATTTTCAGTTTTACATCTTTTGCATCAATAGCTTCCATTTGCTGTTCCAATCTCTGGCAGAACCCCTCAATTTCCCCCCTCATTACTGTGCTATGTCATGCCACATGGCTGGAGAAATCTATAAAGCTCAAAGGCGATTGCCAGACGAGAAACCCAATATTGTGACAGCAGCTGTGTCTATAATGGGAAGAAACACTCTGAACACACGTTTGTTTTCAGTCACTCCCATCGTTTTTTTTCATGGTGTCTACATTAAAACCGCAGCACTTTGATAGATTGTATGCTCACTCTGTTTATCTGGAACCCCACATTGTACCAAACTATGATCCTTAGGATAAATGGCCATGTCGGCATTACTTGGCAAATGAAACAACACCTGTATCCTGTGTCCTGAGCCTTCACATTTCAGGCAGCTGGTAGCATGCAGCTTTTACTCTGTCGTTCTCCTTTTTTAGCACAAGGGAGCTGCCACCTGATTTATTACATTAGGGGTACAATCCATTCCACAACCAAGTGTTCTCTTTCCCAATAGACTTTCTGATTCATGTTGAATGGGTTTGCTGAAGTATAAGTAATTCACTTTATTCTGAACTCTCCTTAGTTCTTCCTTCGTTGCTGGGTCAAACTGAGATATTAAGTCAATTTTCCCAAGGAAATTTGCATTTGTTTCAAAGTGCTAGTACAAGTGATCATAGAAAGCTAAATTGCACTCTGCCATGTACCCGATCTCTTAATAAGTCCATCTTGGCTTAGCACAGGGGTAATGTTGGCCTCTTCATGTTAAAGTTTCTTTGCTCAGATAACTGGGTAACAATCATTGTCCATCAGCAATGTGCA
This sequence comes from Channa maculata, assembly GCA_020496755.1. Taxonomy (NCBI): domain Eukaryota; kingdom Metazoa; phylum Chordata; class Actinopteri; order Anabantiformes; family Channidae; genus Channa; species Channa maculata. The sequence goes on from CM035601.1 coordinate 17,555,465, forward strand.
GCATCAATTGATATCATCAACATTATGAAAGTGGATTTGTTAGTGGAAGTCATGTCAAAAGAGAAAGAACCTAAGCAATGTTAACTGTAACATCATTCTTCAGGCTACACCCAGGGTCCCGTGTCTGTCTCATGTGTCTTCTGAACAAACATGTGAAGCAGTTCATACTGTGCCATCATCATAATGGGGTGGTGCCACATAGCAAAGTTTATGTCACCCTCACTAATGCTGGCTGTGATTTCATGGAAATTAATAGATTTTCGTGGTTTGTCTGGTCTGTGTTGGTTTCAGACCAAATCCAAAAACACGTTCGCACAAAGATAAGCTAGACTATTTATGAAAGATGAAAACATTCAAACTCTATAAGCAATGCTCCATCAAAAAGTAGTAACATTTTTACAGGGAAATGTATTACTTTTATTTGGATGTCTGTTTTTGATTATCAAATCTGATTTTGGTTTATATAAAGGAGGGAAGCATTAAGTGTATGTGTAAAAAATTTGCTCCTTTATTGATTTGAGTTCAATTCAATCCACTTATCTCCAACATGTTTTACGGAGCATCAGAATAATAACACTAAAATAACAGACCCTCTTAGTGGCCTGCCAAGACTTTCTTAACGAAGCTGGAATTAACCATCATAATCTAGGTAACAAACAATGATTTAAATTTCAGACTGAGCTGTGACATGAGAAGCACACAAACATCAAACAGTGCACAGCAACTTTGAAAGTTTTAAATGAAAAACTTGGTTAATACTGCAAAGGGATACATGAAATGTAATGTAGAACAGATTTGGTCGTTCATGGCCATGATCATCCATCCCAACTCCATTAGGCCTGCCTGTCATCTCTGTTTGTGGTCTCAGCCTCTTTTGAGTATAAATTCTGTCTAACTTCTCTGTGATGCCATTTGGTGTGCTAATCAAAACCCCTGATGGCCTCTGATGATAATTTGCATTCAGAGGAAGGAAGCAATTGACCAGATGGCAAGTGGAGGGTTAGTTTGGTGCTGGATTGGAAGTGTGACATGCATCCTCCATAACAGTCTCTTAGGTTGTTTATGCTTAGCAGGGAAACCTTTTGTATTAATAAGCACATAAAATAAGTCAAACTGGTATCTTACTGTTAAAAATACATTAGATGACATGATGAATCAGAAGACACAGAGTCCAAGTAATATAGCACTTTGTGTGCCTTCCTCTTTCTGCCTGAGCAAGCCCAACTCATGGACAACAGCCTAGAGCCGACATCAATATTTGTATCACCAGTGACCTGGTACTATATTTCTGAACTTGCTTCCCATCCTCTGACCCATATCTAACACATCAGCAAACATCTGATGGAGCTATCCTCACATTCTTTGTTACACTAATGCTTTTTCCACATAAATTCATGTGCCACTTAAATCACTGGGCATCTTTTAGCCAGACGGGGCAGAGAAACATTGCTTTTTAGTCCAATGTTAAAGGGGCACTACACCCTATTTTGAACATTATGTTAACTCTGTTTGCCCAATCACAAAAGACCTGCAATGATATCATCATGATCATGCATTCCTGTTTGCAGTTTGGGCTGAGAGCATATGTGGCATGTTGTAGTAACAATAGGAAACTAAGATTTTCATTTAAGGTCAAAGTTGGATAGGCTCTAACCCAGGTTTTTAAGTCAAACTGAAACTAAAATGAAATAAAATTCAAAAATATCGAAAGAGAGACATGAACAAGCCTTGTCTCCAAAAAAGAAAAATGTAAAAGAAACTAGTTGAATTAATTTGAATGGTAGAAGGAAATAAAATATAAAAATGGTTACCAACCAAACTAAATTTGACAATAACCCACCTAATCAGTGAAACCACATGGCTTGTGGCTGCTACTACAACCGAGCTTAAGTATTAAAAACTAAAGGAGAAGTTCATTTCAAACACACATTTTCTCTTTTGTTTGTTAAACTGTCAGTTCTATTGATTTTAATTGGTGGCCTTTTTTTAAGCAGATCAAGTGTTGGAGAGAAATACATTACCTATTTATCAACTGTACAGTATATGTAAACATTTTTTTTATTTTGTTACTTTACATGATTTAAGTGTCACAGCTACAAAGGCAGCAACACAAGTGACTCATTAAGTTGAATACCAATCAGAAGTGAGTCAGATTTCACAAATGGCCACATTCTGGACAAAGAAGCTCAACAGTTTCGAAAAGGAGTAAAAGAGAAGAAAGCCCCAGAAACTTTACATATTTGAAACTTCCATATGAAATTTCCTTTTTGGACATAATTAAAATTGATTTTATCCATTAGGCACACCTGTGCAACTATCACCTTTCTGACAGTTTCAAATTAAAAATAAACTTCATAACCTTAATATTAAATAATAATATAATTAATGCCAGAGGTGCTTTATTAGGGTGCATTGAATTGTACAGATGTAGTGGCCAGTGCGTGTATGTGCAAAATATTTTCAGAGAGGCACTGGGACATTCACACACATTTGAAGATTGGGGCTTACTGTCTTTGACTGCTTTGGGACACCTCTTTTTTTTTTTTTTTTGTCTTTGTCCGCATGTTGATTTGGCAGTTTTTACGCCGGATGCCCTTCCTGATGCAACCCTTCCCAATTTCTACCGGGCTTGGAAACGGCACTGCATCGCTGGGGATGGGAATGGGCTGTTGGGGGTTCAGTGTCTTGCCCAGAGACACTGCCTTACCAACTGAGCTACAGCCGCCCCTTTGAGGACACCTCAACATACAGTTTTGAACCAGAGGAGCTGGACATTAAACACCCCTGACACTGGTTGCTCTATTTTAAAGCTATAATGTGCAACTTATGCCAGGTGCTAATGAAAAGCAATGTAAAGTGGTTTGAAAATGGTGAAAATATGTTGCACACTGTAACATTAAGTTGCATATTGTAGCATTATTAACTCACATAGAAATAATTAATTTTGCTGGTCACTGGCATCAATGCAGTGTTTAGCTTTTTTGTTGATTGGAGTCATTCACTTCATTACTGATTTGAAAAATACCTCCACACTTTGTTACCATATGGGAAAAGTAGTGGTCATGTGGTATAAAAGTTTAGATTTACAATTGTTAATAAAAATATTTCCTTTCCTAGTCAAGACATCACAGGAGAGGTAAAAAAAAAAGACCAAGCCCGTTATCTCTTACATGTGCACCTCAACACACAGTTTTCCCCATATCACATTTGATCGTGTTGTTTTGGCACTTTGACTCATCTACCCATCTGCTGCATTGTGTTGTTTGAATTCAGTTAAGACAGTGGTAAGAAAGTGTGTGGGGGTTCCAGTGAAGTTAAGCTGTGGGAATAGACTGAACACAGTGTCCAAATGGACTCTACATTTTACTGCTACACTTTGTATTGTATTTATAACAATTAAGCCACTTACTAATTTTCAAATCAATATTAACTCTGCTCTAACCTACTAACCAAAAAAGTGTTACATGTATGACCATAAGGAAATATGTAACAGCAACAAGAGCTAATGCTGCCAATTTATTTTTTATTGTGATTAATCGCATGGCTGCCCATAGTTCACTGCAAATTATCACACATTTTATCTGACCATTATTTGCTATAATTTTCCAAGTTTTTCTAAGACATTGTTCCAGGTTTTTATACGTTTATCAACATAAGAGTGGAAAGTGAGGGTACTGACTTGCGGTTCCTAATGATCTGACAACTGAGTGAAAATTGATTAAATAATTCCTATAACAGCAAACTCACAAACTTAATATCTATTTATTAGCTACATAAAATAAAATAAAACAATCCTCATATATTCACTATCTTACTTTTAAAACAAAAATAGAAATCAGTCACCATCACTCACTGATCTTTTTTTTTTGTATCTATCGCACACTGTCAAGCAATGTATCAGTGAGCCAAAGAGTCATAACAACAGAACCTGTCTTAGAGGCAGCTAATAAATTAGTGGCGTTAAAAGGAATTTCTGTTGATGCGTTACTATTGCATTAACATTGACAACGTTTTGTAATTTTAAAACCATAACCAGCACATGTTGGGAATCTTTACTTGCTATATGATAAAAACAATCCAAAATGACAAGGAGTCAATATTCATATTATAAATCAACTACATGTGCATCACAAATCAACTTTGTCATAAGTCAGTTTTTACACCATCAATGTCAAAGCATGTGATAATGGATGGAAAACACTATACAGCAATTGCCCACGGCTCTGTTGTTAAATTTGTCCATGAGCAAAAAAAACTCAACTTAGTCTGAGAGTCAACTTTTACTGCCATGCATTGAAGTCCTGACCAAAGTAGGACCTGTGTTTGGCGTGTTAACTGCAGCTGCATGTCAAGGCTGCATTTCATTGATCTTTCTCTTCCGGTAGTTGAGAACCAGACTGGAGGCGGTGAGTTGTGAGGCCTGACCCTTCTCCCAGCTCTGGAAGCTGTGGAGTCCAATTTGGCCGGACCTGAACAGAACCTTCTCCAGACAGTCCAGACGCTCCACCAGCACGGATGTGTCCTCGTTGTAGGCATTCTGGGATGAATCCATGGTCCGCCTGAACCGACCGATAAATGTCTGGGTACACAACAATATGAAGAACCTTTGATATATTTTATGTCAAACTTCAGATATGTACAATTTCATGTTAGATGGCCGAAACATTTTCATAAAAAAATTATCTTACAAATATTGGAAAAAACATAAGAGTGAAATTTCCAGCCTCTGCTATGTTACTGATTCTACTCTAAAGCTTGGCCATAGATTATACACCTGTATATTTCGGTTTCTTATGTTTAAACATGATGCCTGCAGTACACATTACTGAACACAGACCAACCAAGGCTTAATGACAACCTGTGTTTTCCCTCACTCCTTGATTCTTGGTAGTTACAAACACAGTAGTTTTGGACCATCCACACCAGAAACAACAACAAACATGTATCTGTCTGTATCTGTATATCAGACAATAAGATTAGTTTTAATCTGCCTTGTAATAGCTGCACCAAACACCCAGAATTCTAATATGGATTCTGATCTGATTGCACCCCCTAGCTGTAATGGGTTCAATAACATTTTATTGCAGACATTCCATGTGTTACATACAGATTTACTCTGTCTAGCTTTGGGTATAGACTACAACACTTAGTGCTTACTGTGATTTCTTTCTGAGGCCTTATCAGAGTCAAGGTTTAAAAGACAGAGGGTGTGGCAGTTATAAATACTGGAAACTGGACTGAAAACAATGAACCTTTCTGTCCCTGAAGTGTTTTGGGGGGTTATAACATATTTTAACATTGAGTATTGATGCTTAACAGAATCACAGCTTTTAATGGTAATATAAATCCACTGAATAATAGGTTTTCAGTCCAGTTCTCATTAAACAATGGAGCTCTAATGCACAAATGAATGTTGATAATTATGGACAATATGATTCATTTAGAAAATGACCGGTTATCTTTAAAGAGGTTTCCTGATTAAATAAAGCATAACTAATTGACAACGCAGGTCTGTTTGACTTAATTCAGGGAAATGTAACTTGCCTTGTATAAATAAGAAAATGTATCTTATTCTGGACGATGTTTATCTAGACACATGCAAAGCATCTGTCACAAGACATGCAGTAGACTTTTACACTGAGTTATCATGTGTTTTTATGCATCATCATTTTTTCCCTCTGCCAATGTCTGTAGGACAGAGTGATGTAAGCTCAACTTTGGCTGTGGAGCTTAACATATTTTTGCAACATGAAACTACATCCAAAAAGGAACCAGGTGTGCATCACAAACTACTACTCACATGCAAGTCTTACTTAGAGACTGACACTGACTCTAAATGGGCTGTTGCAGAGTAGTGCAGTGATGTCTATAAAAGTTAATGTTATTACATAGTCTATGTGTTTTTCTACATATGTGGCAATGAAAAGGGATCAGAACAGTTAAGCACAGACTTTAGCTGAACAAAACTTTAAGATGGGTGCAAAATTAATCTTGTGCTCATTTTTAAATGTTGCACTATCATAAGTGTGTGTCCTTTTCTTCTCCTTGTAGGTTTGTCTCACCTTCCAGCTACATGCTGTGTTCAGAAAGCTATTAACATATATACAGAGACCTGCTGTGTCCTTAATGAAGGAAAGAAATCAGCAGAAATGTCATGAGTAACAAGAGCCCCTTTCTGACTTAATAATTATGTTTTGATACTTGTCTGTAGACCTAGATACTACGATAAACTGTTCTACACAAGTACAAACACTTCTTGCTACTTTTGATGAATTCATCTGTGTTTCTGTTTGTGTATGTTGCTCACCTGCAGCAGTGTCTGTGCAATATCTGGGTTTTCTGGGCTGTCAAAGTGTAGCATCTGGGATCCCAGGCCATAGTAATAGGGCCCCATCTTATGCAGGTCCACCACCTTCGGGTCAGCATTGAACACGGTCCTCCAGCCCTCTCTATACACCTTGGGGAGCTCAACAGACAGCACCCTCCTCTTCCTCTCATACAGACCTTTGGAAAGCCATAGAGGCAGCTCCATCTTCAGACCCTGACGTACAGGAAACGTACAGGTAATGTACATTCTAATACTAATTGTAGATGAAGAGCTTTCACACCAACATCTGCCACATAAGTAACACTGATTTAAAGTTTCTTTTAAAAACTGAACTACAATGACACTACTCAGGGGTCCATGTAAACCATAACAATGAGAAAGTATATAGGTACAATACCGGGTTCCTGAAAATGAAGCAGCTTTGTCTGATTCTAACATCGTCTCCTATCTTTCTCTGAATACAAATACATGTCACAAAATAATTTTTATATAGTATTAATTTGGTTTATTTTCAATGGTACTATTCTTTCCGCATCTGTCTCTACGAGGACAGAGTAAAGAGTAAACGGAAGACGTTTGGTTAACGTTACATTTTTTACGCAACAAAAATAGACTGTGCTGCTTTTGAGTTACAAGTGCTAGAGAGTTACGTTAAGCTATAAATATTCACAACAATTTATGTGACACTGCGGTTAAACCATTTTCCGACTATAACTTTACCGACCTCCGGTATGTCCTGCGTGTCACTCGACTTCTCCAGGAATCCAAGCCGGGGGAAAGTGCACTCTGTCCGGACGGGAAGTCTTTCATGAGAGAGCAAAATATCATCGAGAGACAGGAAATTTTCCTCCTTCCCCACTCCGGGCTGCACGGGAAGATACGAATGTGTATCCATTTGTCTGAATAAAACACAAAAAAAAACCCTCCAAAAAACTAAATAAATGTACTGTACTCTTGAGCACACGCTTCTTCTGTTATGTTTACAGTATTTTTCTCTTTGCTATTTTGGCGCCATGACGTGTGGACCAATCAGAGAAATGCTTTAAGGTCTGGGGCTAGACCAAAGCAATCGATCAAATCTTAATCAAACCGAGTCAACAATTTCTTAATGTATACACTTGATAGTTCTTTTTCCTGTGCTCTCAACTTTAGTTGTTGCACTTTTGTTGCGTTCTTTAAATTTTGAAATTTCTTGGTCGTTTTGTGGTTATTTTTACAAGCTAAAAATAACGTTTATATTCATTTCAAACACAATATACTCCATTAGTGAGGTGTAACATGGTAGTATGCGAGTCTCAAACTGAAATTAATAACATATTTAAAAATACGTTTTCCCCATAAATAGTCAATTGCAGTTACAAATTTAGCCATTAGAGGTCATAGTGTTACTATGAGAAATTTTAGGTCCTTTTAGGTTGGATGCTACATGCATCTATTTTTGCCCTATCCCCCTCTCAATTGTCCTGATCACCTTTATGAGTTGGTAAATGACAAATGAATTCAGTGAAACGTTAATTCCTACTGTAGTCTGTCAGAAGACCTCCAGTTGACAAAGCTAAGAAGGAGATGTGAGCCATTTTTACTTTATTTTATATAAAGATATTTGGGGCATCTTTGTGCTTCATTTTATGAAGTGAAATGGAGAGCAGATATAAAACATAAGGGAGGACAAAAGGTATGACATGTAGCCAAGGTCCCTGGCTGGAAGTCAAACCCAGGCATGCACCTTAACAATTTGGCTCTCAGGGTGCACCCATCTTTCTGACATTCATGATATTATAGATTATCTACCATTATTATTACTTAATGCAACCACAAGGGGGCACAAGCCAGCGTCTTATCTAGTCTGGATAAATGCAGACGGTTGTGTCAGAAAGGGCATCAGAGGTAAACACGTGGCAAATTAAACATGCAAATCACACCGAATCGGACTTCCATAACTGAATGATGTCCGAAATTGGGCTACTGTTGGTCGGAGAAGATATGCCATTATTAATACTCACCCAGAGTTTGCACAAGGAAGTCATTAGACAAGTTCAACAGCAGCCCCAAACTACAGCGCCACTCACATCCCCACCAAGCAAAATGAGTCATTAACTTATAGCAATCAAATGAAAAAAAAAAAAAAACCATAGTAAACTAAGGTAATGTTTTCTTGGAGCAGTGTGTCTGAGCTGAGAGTGCAGGTACTACAGTGGAACTACTGTCAACAATCTGAGAGACTCACTGGATATTTTCATCCTGCAAACCAGAACTCATTTACCATAGAGCTCATCTGCTTAATTAGCTGAAGGCCATTATACAGTGGCATCATTGTGCAACACAAATAGGCAATTATCAGTTTTATTTGGCCTTTTATGGCTGACTCTTACTCACCAAGATACTGATCTTTGCTGCAGTTAACAATGCTCTCTGTCTCAAACCCTCTGTGTGTCATTAACCTAATAAGAAACACGGATGACCTTAGTACTAAAAGGCTTGCAGCACTTTGTTTCAAGCCGTGCTCACAAGGCATCAAAACCACATCATGATCACAAGTGCTTTAATATGCTTTGATACCAGATGTCATAAAATGTGGGGAAAAAGTCTGGTGACCATACCGAGAAAACAATTTTATTTGTAGACAGCTGCGGTAGTTGTTGTGACCTTTGTAACCAAGGACTTCAGACATTCTATTGCTAATTGTTTTCTATTTTTTAAAGCTACAATAATATTTTTTTAGGTACTAAGTGGCAGTGGAACAAACTATAACTTTCTAAAGATTTATTATGTTATTTAAGATTTTATGCAAAGGTTAGAAAACAATTCAGTTTTCACAAAAAAATGTTAGGATTCATTTGGGTTCATTTGTTTATTTCTAGCAGTCTAATGACTAATAGTCCAATATTCACGCTCTTTTAGGTTAGTTACATTCACTAACCTCTCCTTAGTGTAACGTGCATTCCTCTGTAATATTGTACTTTTCACAGTAACTCAGTAATATAACGCATTAACCTCATCAGTTTAGTAATTTTATAGTAATTGTTGTGATACTTCCTTAGGGTGATTTTTATGTTATATAACTAAAGGCAATAAATGTAATCTGGACAAACTGAATGTCCCCTGAAATGTTTTGTGCATTTTCTGCTCCACTCACATGTAACAATCACAGAGACTCTGATGATACACAGGTAGTCGGCATAAGGAAGGTGCAGAGCAGTAGAAGTTGGATCTGAATCCCTGTCGTCAGTAGGATACGCGAGTAGCATGCTTGAACGTTTGGGTTGTCTGAGTTACAGCAATGGACCTGTTATGAAGAGCATGAGAAATGTTGTAGCGATATGTAGGTAATATTTGACTGTATATTTAAAATATTTTGGTAACTGGTGGTCCATAGTCCAAATGTTCATTTATGGGGATGTTTTGTGAAAATAACACAAAAGTAACTTAAAAGTAATACGTTCTTTCGAGAATAATATTTTAACCTAACTTATTCATTTTTGTAACAACACTGTCCCGTCTCATGGAAATCTTCTCTCTGGGTGATTGCATGTCATTCACAAAAATGTTATTCTCAGCTCTGCAGTCCCCACTTTCATCTGCATTGTTAATGTCCCCACACTGAAGTTAGTGCTATGGACCAGCAGACAGCAAGGTCGTTGTAGAAGAAAGGAAACAAAACTGGATGTAATTGTTTTGTATTTGAACACTAAACTGAGCTTTAATTCATTTTATACATTTTATTCTTCATAAATAAATTGGTTTTCTTGTTATTACTACGTGTTAGAAGGTATAATTTTTAGAAATTAGAGGCATGTGCAGTACTGCATGTTACCTTTAGTGACATGATATTAGGGTTTGTGGCCACACAGCTGGGCAGAAGTGTACGTAAAACTCAAACAATAAAACGGAAGAAGCTAAAATGCTTAGAGTAGTAATGTTGAACTGTAGAGTCTTTAATTAATTTTTACATTTTTATTTAAGTCTACTTAATTGACCTGTTGTGAATAGAAAAATGAGGATAAGTGCACCTTTAACATGTGTCTCTCTAACTGCTGAATGGGTCCCTCTGTTCAACAGTTATAGTCACTAACAGTGTCTGGCTGCTGTTCGGTGCCCGACAGGTAGGTTATGAAGGTTTTATCAGAGCTTAATCACCTAAAGCTTTATCAGAGCAGAAATAAAGGTGGGAACACAAAAACCACATTCTGTAAAGCTGAGGGGAACTCTAGAGGACTCATTTCACATTAAATTTTCATGCCCAAACAATTTTCATCTTTAATGGTGCCTATACAGTATGCCTATATGTAATACATTTGTCTTTGCAATCTTTATAAAGCCTCGTTAGCACTATGCTTTATGAAAAGGTGATAAAGGTCCCCACAACGAATTGAGCTGATTTTAACATTCATCAAGTGTAACTCCCAACCTGTCACGTCTTAGGCAGTTTTCCTGTCAGCTTCAAAGCACCACAGAGGTCCCTTTGGGAGTTGACTCGATTAAATTGTGTTAAATTTTATACTTCTTGGTAGTAACACCTAAAAAAAGGGAGCATGGAGCCATAAATCCCAGGTATAAAAGCACAAAAGTGGCAGCTTCACCAACCATCAATGTTTTACTTAAGAACTTCAGTAACTTATACCTTCAAAATTAGGATTATTAATAGAAGAAAAAGATCAAAACACACACACACACACTTCCTAGTTAACAGGTGAAATAACTCATGTATTGTCCTAAATGAAGGATGATTGATTGTGTAGCATTTGGGGTTGATAGGCCTCTCAAGCTCTTAAAAAGAAGCTCTTAGCTCTGGTTAGTGGTTTCCTGCCAACATTCTAGATTTGAAATATCTCCCAAGGGCAGAGTTTACCTTAGAGCATCCTAGCGGTTAGTCCAACTTGCAACAGCACCACAGCGATTGGGGGGGTCAACACCATGTAGGTTTGTTGTGACTATTTATCATGAAGTGTAAAGAGGAGCTGTTGGGGAAAAAATCTACACTTCAATTTTTTGACAGCTTGTCATGTATTTGTGATGAGTTGTGTTTGCTCAGGTTGCCTTTGTTGTGTGTTAGATTTTGATTGAGGATCTGAAACTGTTATATGTGAGATACACACAAAGAGAGAGAAGATGAAATCAAGAGGAGATTAAATACTTTTTACAGCTATGTATAATAATTTACTGCACGTCCATAGGCTAACAATAATCCCAGGATTAATATATCTGATCAGAAGCCTTGGTGCTGCTCTGCTGTGTACAGTAAGTTGTATCTCGGTCACAGAATGAAGGTTCAAAATAGAGTCTGTCATCTAGCACAATTTATTCCACCATTTGTTTACAATAGCTTTGTAAATGCAGTTTGTCTGTATGTTGATTTGTAGTAGTCTTCATACATCACCTCTTGGCATTCTGAAGAGTGAGTAACACCCCACATAGTTGGAATATTAAACAAATATTGTTAAATATGAACAAATGAATAAATAAGCCACATTCAGTGGACCCACAGTGGGAATTCAGAGTCCTTTTTTCCAGGTCTGAGTGGCTCACGTCTCCTGTCGAAGTCATTCAGACCTACTCTAGCAGAAACACAACGTGGGGGAACCGACAGTAGCATGAATCACACACTCAAAACGCACATGCGCGAACAGTCATATGCACGGACACACACACACACACACACACACACAATCTCTCACACTCAAGCCTCTTACGAGAATATTACTAATCGTGATCACACAAATCTGGCAGATCTAAAAAGAAAGAAGAGAGGTTACCTGTTTAATTTACAATATGTCATGTTGCTTCTCTGTAGCTGTAAACATCAGCAAAGTAAAGGGAGGACTGCCAGTCTCACACACACACCCACACACCCACCCACACACACACACACACACACACACACACACACACACACACACACACACACACACAGGGAACATGGATATCTAGACTGTAAACATTTCAATACACAGGCACACACAGCACTGTCCCAGTCAGGCCTTATACACTGACCATTCACGCTGTTTCAAATATACACACACACACACACCCATAGGCTTCAGCAGAAGCTGTTGTCATCTACATACACATAGCGGGTGAAGCCTGGGGCATCCCAAACACACACGCACTAGGAGCGTAAACTACATTGCTGGCCCCTTCCTCCCTCCCAGCCAGAGCTGAGCATGCTATCACTGCTTCTCTCCAACGCTCCCCCCCCCCCAAGTCCCCCTTTATGTACTGAACAGTGCCTCTCCACCCTGACATACAAGAATAGCTGACATCCCAGGGTTGTCCTTTTCTTTTCACTCACCCCTGTCCCTCCCTGCCTGCCCAGGTGTGCACAAACTAGATCTAAGAAGCTTTTTGGGGATTATTCCACTTTTTTGATTCAAACTGGTGAGGATGGTGAACTGAGGCAGGAAGTATGATAAAGAAGCACACCGGGACCCAGTCTGTCATGAGAGGACGTCACTGAGTCCTGTAATGAGATGAGAGGACCACCGCATATTTGTACAAGCAAGTCAACAATCCATTTGTTTGTTTTGTCCTCTTCTTCCTTCCCGTCATTTTCTTCTTCTTTTCCTTCCTTCTTTGTCCAGTCCCCTCCCCTGCTCTGCTTCTTCCCTTCTCCACAGTTAAGGCCTTAGGAGAGCTGGATACGAATGACTGACAGGCAGGGATTCAGATACAAGCTGTTGGAGACCTGCAAGGACCTGAACATGTCAGGGAGGCAACTGGCCATGGCTGAGCTGGAAGGGCAGTTGAGGCCCGATGAAGCCCTTTAAGGGACTCTGTAGAACTGCACATGGGGGGGGAAGGAAGGAGAGAGTGTGTAACCAGTCTCTTCAGCAGACATAAAATGGCACCCTCTAATGTACAATGGTTTGAGTCTTTTTTTTTTGGTTCAGTTCAGGAGTAATAATTATCTTGGTTAGGATGATGGATTCTGTCAGAATAAGTATGTGTTGATCTGTTTGATTGTTTCATCAGATTTGGTTGCACATGTCCAGATATGGAAGGACCAGGAGATGTCCTGGAGACACAGAGAAGGAAGAGTGGGGCAGAGACAAGACAGACAAGGAAATGAAAAAATGCATAACTGTAATGACATTAAAGATGTCAAAGTGAGTCAAAGTCTTATAGTTCTACAGTTTAGGCTTTTTAAATGAGAATGAGAAAATTAAGTTGTTTCGGACATGTTGAGTAGAAACAAGTCATTGCTGGTATTAATCTATGTGTGAGACTTGTTAAAAATAGTAAAAATGGCCTTTTTCTCTATTTGTTGCAACATTCTGTCATAATTACAAGTCTATGATGCAATGTCTTTTCCTCAGTCTGTCCTACACTTTGGTCCAGACTGATATCTATAATAAGTAGTGGAATCCAGTACAGACATTTATGGTGCCCAGAGGACAAACTTTATGAGTTTTGTGATCCCCAACACCACTGCTTTGACATTTTTGTCAATGAAAGTGAAATGTGAAATGTCTCAACAACTCAGGGTTAAAACCTAATGTCTTTGCTGAACCTCTGGTTTTAATAAAGAGTCATCATCAGAACAAATTTAAAATGTTTTTAACTTGTAGCTATGAAAATACATCTGCAAAACTGAGATTCTTTTTGTTAAGTGCTCATTAGCCACAGAAAAAGTTTGCATCTCCTCATGTTAAAATGGCTAAATGAGTAAAACAAAGGGTATCATTTTTTAGTCAACATAATATTTATTGGACATTTAGTTCGTACAAATGTTCCTTTATCATAACAAGTATCAAAATTGATCAAGGTGTGTATACAAAATTTTTTTAGAATAAGGTGATTTTTTTACCATGGCCTTCCTGAGCTCTAGGTTTAAAAATTATTGAAAACATGTGGATAGATTGAAGACAGAAGAACAGTTCATGGCAATCTGGTAAAATTAACCCTGAAAATATTTAAGCATTGCTCAGAGGGTACCCAATGTGGTAAGCAATGACAGTCACTGATCTATCACAAAATTAACAAACTTTATTTTAAAATAAAAAAAGTGTTTTTTTTTTATAAAAATATTATAAACTAATAAATGCTGATGTATCATTATAGGTTAACAATCTGTCAGCACAAAAGTAGATAAAATCAGCTCCACCTTTACCAATAGTAGCAACTGACCCCTTTTTAGTATTTACTGTGCACATTTTGCATAATTAACATAATTTACATTAACATAATCTTTTTAATACATTGTTTTTGCAGTGGAGTATTTTGTACTTTTGTACAATATAAGCAGTAGACAATCTGTTTTGTACCTTTACTGGAATAAAAGATTTGAAGTAGTACTTGTAGTGAAGAATTTTACTGTGTTGCTACAGACTGCTCAGAGCGGCCATGCTGAATTAACATTAGCATGTAGCTTCACAGTTTTACTCACATGGCTGGAGATTTAGCTTAGTTAAAGCATTAGTAAAATACTACTACTATTATAATAGTTATCCTAATGGTAATTGTAATACTCAAAACATATCTATATCTATATTCAAATTAATATAATTTCTGGTTGTGTTTAAAAGCTTCCCTACCACAGCAATATCATTTCTACAGTGAATTTATATCCAGTCAAAGATATCAAATCCATTATTTGCAAATGTGCTCACCTTGAACAGTATTCATAGTGGGCCTTGTGGTCAATCAGTCAGAGGGGTGTTCAGGGCAGGACCGATTGATCTCAAACCATGTGTCTATACACCTGTAAATACACACACGTGTTATTCTGTACAATCACAAGTCAATATTAAACTAATAAAATTACACAAATTACTAAAGAATGAAGCAAAGGAGATTCTACAAATACAAAAGAATTATAATAAAGTTTTAATGGATTCAGTACTATAGAGGATTGTTGCTAAAGTAACACGTAGGCATGCTGGAAAAAATCCATATACTCCCACATTAGTAGAACATACACGATATACAAATTATAATTGAAACCCAAAGGGGAAATAACAGCAGTGTTACAACACACTCACATGCACTTTATTTTAATAAAGCTCATAACATTTCACACTTTCTCTATGTTTTATGGAATCATTTAACATCATACAGCAGCTCTGTTAGTAAATGTGTGTGGTAATGGAAGAACACAAATTCTGCATTCAAAATGTTATTATAGTTAAACTATGGTTATATGAATAGAAGAATTAATTTTGAAAAACAGTTTTAGTATAGCAGTACATTATATTATTGTAAGCAAATTGGTACTAATAGTGTTTTTTATCGTAATGGGGGGAGGGGGGGTTATAACTGTCAGTCAATACATGAACATGCTGCACCAAGGCTTCAAGGTAGTTTAAGCTTTTAAGGGACATAGCTATGAATGGACAAGTAAGCAGGCCAGTGTAGTATTTACCTGCTGTCAATACTCTTAATCCCTGCGATTGGCCTATTTTTAGTGTGTGTGTTTCCCCTACGTGCATTGATCAGCATATTATTAAGTATAAATGTTATAGTAACAGTAACAATAGGTTATTGTTTGTATGGTTGTTTTTAATCATTTATTCTTATTTCTTTAGTGTTGTTTCTTTCACTTTTTTACTTCAAAAGATGCTACTCCAAACGATTTTGGTGACACAGCTTTAGTATAATATAAAAAAGTGTCTGTTTCTTTGCCATAGTAAAATTTGACAAAAGGCTTATAACTTATAACTTATACCACATAAATGTGCAAACTACAGTGCTGCATTTAATTAAACTGATAAACCATTATTAATAATTAGTTGTGAATTGGTGCTATATAAATAAAGTTGAATTGAATAGAATTAATACTTAAATCTGAGGGATTACAGTTTGATATAACTATCACAGAAAATGTTCCAGTAATGTTCTAATCAATTTCTTCTACAATTTATAATTACATTTTTTACATTTAAAACATCAATAATTGATCTAAAGTTAAAAAAAGTATTTTGCATTTCTGTAAAAGTCATGAGACAAGTTTGCTCTTAAATCCTATAGTTCCTTATGGATAACAAATGATTTGCATTCCCTGCTCAGTAATTGACGCTACACGGGTCACATGACCTGCTTTGTCTGTGACCTCTTGTAAGTCTTTCATCTGAAGCACTTTTGGGGCAAAGCATAATGGCCACAGCATGGTTCCTATGGAGGATCACAGTCAAGCTCAATTTCTGGCAACAATAAGTGTGAACATAGTTGTGAGTTCTGCTTCAGGTACCACATCAGCTCGGTCCTCCACATTGGCTCAGGGTCCTGCGCTTACAGCTGATGTCACACATTATGATTGGCTGCATGTTTGGAAATGTGTGATGATTCGCTGAACGTTTGCTGTGTCATTTTGACTGAACAATCCTTCACATACAGAAAAACACTTGAAAGATGTTATTTCAAACTTTAAATAAATTAATAAAACCAGAGGTGTGGAAGTCCTAGATTTTAATACCCTAAATTATGCTTTTAATTCATCTTATCAACAAACACCCAGTAAATTTAACTCAAACTTATAATATGAAAGTGCAACTAAGAACAGTACTGAGTAACTGTGTGTGCAAATACACTGCAAAACTTATTTTATTGTTTTTATTGATCAGTTTATGATTAAAGTTGCTGTGTGTATCAATTATAATAATCAATACGTTTGTTTTCGACTGGGGGCCTCCAATGTTGTGTTTTTGTAGATAAAAGCCTAAAATAAACTTATTTTAATATGTTTATGTTTGTCACTAGCTAATAAATATGGTTGATGGAAAATATATACAGTAATACCCATTAAGCAATTACACCTTTGATAAACACTGTGCTGCTTCAATCATCTTCAGCCTGCTCATTTGCTTATACTAATTACACCATTCTATCAAAGTTACCGTGGCACAATATTCTTTAGAAATGCTACCTGCCACACCTTTTTTATCCTGTGGCATATGAGTAACACACTGTATGAGTAACCTTTACATCATAGGCAAGCAGTACTGTCCAGTGAGAGGATTTAATTACAAGAAGTGCAAAATTATAATACAGGCAGTGATTCAAATCTGTGGGTGTGTGTGTATGTGTGCGTGCGTGTGTGTGTGTGTGTATGTCACCTTTTGTGGTAGATGCAGAGGCACGGCAGTCTGGCTATGGTGTCCCCTTGCTGCAGTTCTTCTAGACAGATCACACACTCACCGGCATCCCTCGTCAACACATCATCTAAGGTGTCAAGCACACAGACACAAACACACACACACACTTTGTGAATTACTGCCACAAAGAGGAGAATGCATATTAGTATGTACCAAAAACGACAATTTCAGACTCAGACAGCATATCAAACATAGGATTGGAAATTGGTGCACTGCACACATTTGATGTAGTGGTTGGAAGAGTTTCATAATGAATTAGGAGCCTTAAGTCTGTTTCCAGAACAATGAAATATGATTGTCTAGCATGCTTAAATTCAACACTGGCTATTTTTATTTCCACCTATATACTTAGGGAAATTAATATCAGCACTGTAAAGTCTTAAATGGTCTACATGCTGTCCAACAGGATCTACGAGCACAAAGGCACATTGCCAGCTTTTACTTTATTTTTGTAAGTATATATCCTTTATATTAAAGATGTTCACGCATCTTGTAAAATAAAACTAAACTTTTTTTCACATACAGTTTAGAAAACACATTTATAATAACAAGAAAAAGAAACTTATTTTAAAGAAGGTTCCAATCAAGTGATGTCAGAAGTAGCGAGATATTTTGATATATGGAATTCAGTGGGAAGTTTAACAGCATTTATGTACATGTACTACCCAAACTACAACCAAAAGAAGCAAGTTCAAAAGACATTCTTTAATGCAGCTAAAAGCTGTGGAAATGAGCCAAACATTAAAGCGGCAACAAGATTAAAGACACTACAAAGCTCAGTAGAGTTGACACCTTTAATCAATTAGTTTTAATAGAATAGTAATTGTCATGTGATGCATGTTACTGGTCTGCATGTTGTTTGCACTTATTACAATTTGAAATGCTCCAGCACTTTGGACCAATGACATAGCTAGTGATCATGTGGAAAAGTTGACTGTTACAATTGAAAGTATGCATTTTCCAAGTTAATACACTATGTAAAAACAAGCGGTCTGACAAGCATACTAAGTGATTCAAACCATATCAATTATGTTTGACTGGCACTACCATTACCATTGCATGATTGTGTTGTTATGAATTCATGAAGTGGTAAAATGTGTTGGTCACTGATCAATTGAATGTACATCTTGTTAAATGATTCATTACGAATTGATGTACTATAAACAATTATCCATTCTAATTTATCAACCATAAATATCTACATTTACGTTTAACTTAAGTCACTTGATCAATAAGTAATTTTTGTTAACTAGTCAACATAAAGTTGTATGACTAATAAATTACCTATTGATCTAATGATGGCAATTATAGTACTCAATGTATCGTTATATTACAATTTGCTAATTTGTTTTCTAAGAATTTCTCCATTTTACTCATTAAGTTGTTCTGATCAGTAAGAAATGTGAAGATATACAGTTGAATACAAGTAATCTTATAGAACTGAACATGTATACTCTATTAGCATACACTAATAAACTATTATTCACTACATTTAAAACAACAATATATCATCACTCACTGATCTCTATTTTTGATCTATATTATGTACATGTATAGTACATAGTCAACAATGAGTTTAAGGCAGCAAAAGTTAGACTAGGCGTTAAGAATTTTGATGCTTAGTGATTGATTAAATGGGTTTAAAACCCACAGTGATGAACTTTATTGCATGACTACAATTAGCAAATAAAATATAATCAAATTTCAATCTTACATGCATTATTCACTTATACAGTTTTCAATCAATTCATAAGCAGTAAATGATAGCAAATCACTTCATAACATTTGACCACACTATGTAAAATTGTCCATGAGCAAAATCAACTATCACAGCAACTTTACTCCATGTATTGAGCCAAAATTAGTAAGCAACCTTTAGCTGTTGAACTATGCAATGTATGAATCATGCATTCACTTGATCTTTCTTTCTGAAACTAACTGTCAGTGCATGTTGAGGACTCTTCTACTCCTGACCGGACAATTGGCAAACAAACTCCAAAGCTTAGCTGTCCAAACATTGCAGGCTCTGTAGACTTTAATCAGTCTGAACCGACCGTATGAGGTAACTAACAATGATGAATTATTAGTCGTATCAATCAGATTACGAATTTCAATTTGATGAGAAACATTATAAAATATCTTAATATGAAAACAATGATTACTGCCTACATTTATGTTCTACTACAATAACATTCATAAGTTTCTTACAATACATACTGTAAATTCATCTGAACATGTTAATGATTGCCTATCCTTATATAGCTCCAATTTGCCACTGCATTTTCACTACTGTCATACAAACATGTTGCCTGCAGTACGATAACTATCAGACAATGCATGATGATCTAATCAAATCTGGTTACTACTAATATTGTGTTAAACTAGCTGTTAGTGTCACAACTATGAACTTCCAATGGTATACGTATTGACATTTGTAACGTAATTTCAATGAACTTAGCCAAGTGAAATTCATTGACTTTGATCTGTGACTGGTAAAGCTCAACATAATAACCTGATGCGTTTCTAGTGTTTATACAATACTGCTAATCGAGGTACAGACATCAATTTAAACGATCTAACCTGATCTTTCAGTTACAATCAGTTAATGTGCTCAACATATGATATGACAACATGATGTTGATTGTAATAGCAATAATTAGATTTAATGCCTTAAAGATCTACCTTATCTAATATAAATATTGATCATAGCATACTTCAACTTTCAATATGACATTATTACATAACATCCAATGTGAGTTACTAGACTGTTTGCTGATTAACGAAGCAGTATTTAACTGATTTGATGTCGTTTGATAAGCATAAATGAACCAGGCTGTATGAATACGAGTGATGTATACTTGCTAGATACTCTCCATATTTGGCAACAGAGTCATTTGAACACAATCTGCAACTATAATAACTCACATAATTAGTCTTCTTCCATGCTGTAACAGAGTGAATGATTGGTTGCTTGTATATGAGCTGCATAGAATATGAATAGGTCATAGAAATTCTCACTATCTGAATAGGTCAACTGTTTACTAGGACAGCACTACTGATAAACAGTTACATGTGATCATAATTGTATTGCAATCTTATTTAAATGTATCATAGTTCATGTGCTTTATCTGCACATTAGTACAGGTAATGGCATCATTAACTAATGTATCTTATAAATTTTCCTGACAAACATGTGTGCTTATAAGCTCATATTCATGGTACTTAAATGCTTTAAGTGTTAACATTATTTACATTAAGTCTCAGTGCATAAATGATAACCTAGTTCATAAGTCAAGAGCTTCTGATATGCTTAATGAATGTTAGATCATGATGTGCTATAGCTACAAGTTCTGACATAGTATCTGTTTCAAATGAGGCTTACTAGATAGCTATAGACTATGTTTACAGATCACATCTTGTGCATTACTGGTGCTTCAACATGTTTGATACATAGTATGTGCACTTCTACAGATCTACACCTTGTCAGCTATGATCTGGTTCAAGCTATCAGACTATACAGAGCTGTTTAACTGTCATTGATCACATATGAACAAGCTCACCTCCATGCTAGTACACTGATCTAAGTATGCTTATAACATATTGCACACTAGACCTTGAAGACCTTCATAAATCTATGCAACTTGCTAACATGATCAAGCCTTTCTCAAGATCGTAATATCTACAGTCATGTTCTAGCTGATCTGTAAATAATCATTGTAATGATCACAATTGTAGTAACTAGGTCGCTCAGAACTAAGCATGAGGTAAGACAGTATTCTTTCTTTCTAATACAGCATACATGAAGTCGATGATCCATATATCAATGTAAGTTTGATCTCTACGGAGTAGTAATACAGATGTTAATTAACATTAATATAACGACCTGATTAGTTCTTTAAAATCTAAGTAATGTACTGTGTCAGTACCATTTCACCTAACAATGATGTTGACAATGGTTTAAGAGCAGCTTGATATACTCCGTCGAAATTATCTCACAGACAATCTGAGTACTTTGTACAGTTTCTGGTATATTAACTACTAAATTATCACGAGACTGTGATATGGAAACTGTTAACTTCGCTTGACAATAGAATTATCCTTGTTTATTCAGGTACGCATACGTTACATAAGACATCACTAGTCCTGGTAACAGACTTTCGCTAAGCACTTTACCATCGAGTACACTTTAGTCTCGACTCAACTCTTCCACTGATCTGTCGAGAATGACGTTGTACGAATTTCTGGAATGTAGAATTAATCATATTCTACAATGAATTTACTTTCACACCAACTTGGCACATGAATGTTTCATGTCTATTACAAAGTCAATTATAACAATTAAATATTACCATAGTAGTGGATCATGCATGAGTCAATGATTATGCTAAAAATTATTTTTAAATTATGAGTGTACAATCTAATGCTTTCATTAATATGTCTAGAACATTTATCATCTTTAAGTGACAAACATTCAATGTAAATTAATTTCTTTCTGTCATTAATTGTTGATTCAAGTGTGTTATTATTGAAGTTTTCTTTGAGTATTCAGAGCTCAGTGATAACTTAAGAGTTGGAAGTCATTAAACATAAATAATGAGATACGTTTGGATAGTCTAATGAAGTTAAATGTATAAGCAGTAATATAGTCAATTGCAGTCAACTTGTAGCTATAGATGTCATTATTGTATCCCTATGCTCGCATGCTTACCTAGCCTTAGGATGAGAATTGTCTAAAGATCATAGTATCTGCAATTCATACTTATACTAGAGGAAATCGCTTCATTCGATAATGAAGAATTGTAGTCATTCATGATATATCACAGTGACAAAATTAGACATATGTACTATCTAGCACAACGTACTGGCCATGCTATATTAATGCAGTGAGTCAATCGCAACATTAAAATACTACCAAGGTTACAGTCTTGGCTAGAATCAAAGCATGCACCATCTACAACTACTCACAACGAACTACATTGCAGCTATCTAGAATCCTGTCATCTAATTGCAACAGTTGCTGTCAGCATAGGCAATCTGAATCTGTAGATTCAAGTGGCATCAAGTAACACTCAATTAAATCATATCTCCAATGGCTTATACACATGATCACTGCCAAATTAGCTGATTTTGAGAATAGTTGCATATTATACTCACCCAAATGCCAATCATAGGGTCATTACCACAACAATCAGCAGACTCATACAAAGCAATGACATTTGTCTTAATCAAATTAAACATCATGATGCTAAATCGTCTAATTTCTTACAGTATTATCATGGAAAGCTCATGCTGTAACGTAAGTAATACTATGTCACAACTGAGTCTGATATTTTCTTGAACAGAATCTCCATTTACTAAGTCTCTCTAATTAAGACTAAGTCATATTGCTTATTAGTGACAACACAAATATGTGTATTAACAAGTTTCATATTGGCGCTTAATGTGTTCATTAGTCATATAGATAAGCTGCGCAGTTAAACAATTCTCCAGTTATTCTAACCTTGTTTATTAATATAGACATATCATTCTGTTATAGACCAGGTTCTAAGCGTGCTTCAGCTCTTGATTTATTCACAAGCAAGTTGTCAAACAGCTTCAGAGTAAAGTGTAAATCTGTACCATCGAACATATATTAGCAGTAACAGTTTACCATTAACCTATGATTCATACATTTTGTGTACTGTATGTAGATATTTGTTATCTAATATTTGAATAATACCAAACTGCAATTAGAATTAATTAGCACTAAAATAGTACTACTGCAATCACAGCTTATGATCTAATATATGTACAATCTAGAATGAGAAAACAGATTAGCATAAGTTGGATTCATTGGTCTTGTCTGTCAGCTGACATGTCAGTAGCTCAAGTAGATTCAGTTCACAAGGTTCCTGGTTACTGATTCATGCAAATGTTCCGTAATAGTCATAACATCTCTACGTTATAATTATTACTGTGATCATGTAACCATAGATTATTACTTTATGTCCTATCTAGCAAATTTATAATGTATGTCTTTGTGATATATTACTAAGCTCCTTTCAAATTTTTAAATCCTAATGCTCTATGATTGGTCACTGTTACTAAGCTTGAACATTCTCAGTATCTGATATAACAGTATGTCACATAGGTTAGTGCTGACCACGATGTCTAGATAGGGACAAAGTTGGATGATGAGACAGAATTAGCTATATTGTGAAGATGTAAAAGTTTAACATTTGTATAAATTGTTATATTATTATACATAAATTTGTATTTTAGGTCATGTTCTATAATTTTAAATGTATTTTAGTAAGATATTTAGAAATTAGCTTAATGCATTCTTTTGAAAATAGTCCTAATCTCATAATCTTGTACTGACTAGGTAATCATGACAATATCAAATGTCTACTAGGTTGAATTCACTTACTTCTTATTTAAGCTTCCTCTGTAAGTTGACTATTGCACAGTAGATAGATGAGAATGTCACCTAACTGTTTTAATGTCTATGGTCACATGTATAACTTGAAGTTACTTATGTTTGACTTAGTATAAGTAAATCTGGCTTGTAACTAAGTTTATGAGCATTTAAATTAAGGCATGAAATTAAATGCAAGACCTGTCTAAGGTCATGTACTTAAATTTCAAGCGCAACATTTCTACATATGTCTAGTAATATCAAGTTTTAGTTGAACTAGGCTTTAAGTTAAGTCGTATAGTCTTATGAAATGATGTTGTAAGAATGAGTGATTACATAGCTTAAAATGTGAGGCAAGTCTAGCATTTCATTATCACTAACGATGTCTGGATGATCATAATTGTGATTATAGTACGTTCAACATGATAACCTACTTTTGTAACGAAAATGGTATGAAATTACTCTCTAACTACAGGATGGCTTCAGCTCAAACATCAGTTAACATTAGCTCACATTCACCTAAATTTATAAGCCATACTAATAATGGCAATACCATCAGTTACAGAATGTCTTATAAGAGTAAAGGAACGATTGAGTGATTTATTATAATTAAGCCAAATAAAGCTTGAGTTACTTCAGGTTAAATAGAGTCTCCTTTATGTTTGATCATTAGTTTAATTTACTAGTGCTAGATAAACATTGAGAACAACCGCAGACATGCATTACGTGTACACATTATTTACTAGAGTATGCTGGCATTATCTAGTGAATGTCATTTAAGAAGTCTATAGGACTCAATTCTATGCAGTTAATTATTTTGGTAGTTAATTCTATTGACTTGTGTACATTTATAGGTCATATATGAGTACCACTAGAGCTAGAATCAGAGGATTATACAAGCTTCAGTAACTATTATCTCCTATGTGAATTATTAGACTAATAGATACACTCACACTACACCTGTCAAGCTGGTCTACTTGTAGTGTTTATCAGAGTTAATGAGTCATGATGAATACTACAATCAATTTGACAATCAAGTGCTAACATTTGAGTGTGTTTCTAAGCTTTAATCAGATTTGACATTTAATGGAAACTTTTAATTATACAATAGGTTGTCTAAGTAATACATAAGATGATAAACCATTTGGCTATCACATTGCAATTAAGTTATAGACTTGATAATAACTTTAAGTCACAGTGATGTAACTCAGTAGTGTAACTCGTGCTAGTTAGTAGAGTTCACTTCAGCTCATAGTCACATGTTACTAGATTAAAGCATGTGTACAAATCTAAATACATTTTAGTATCTACATCACTCTAGAGCATCCGAGTATCACAGTTGATAACAATATCTCAGATTACAATACATAATAGCCAATTCATAGCCTTTACTTCATAGTGATTAGCATATTGCACTGATAAACATGCAAGTCAAGTAGACCTGTATCTACAAAATAACTCGACATGTACCACAAACATCAGAATGCATCTCAAAACGATTTAGACTGACACATTGTCATACACCAAGCTCTACATCAAGACCCTTAGTACACTATCACACAATACTGTCAGATTGAAAATCACGATTAATAACACTAGGGAAGCAAGTTGATCAAGTACTTGTAAACATGAGGTAGTAGCTGATCATCCATGTCAGCTAAACTCACCAATTGACAGACTTCACAGAACAGACATAACCAAGCTACACTGCTATCGCAAGTAATGCATTAGACTGAAACATTCACATCGAACCACTGGAACAAAGACTGATCACCAGAGGCTTAATCTTACACTTTCACGGTTGTCTGTTACACTACAGAACACTGGTTCCACTAATACATGATAGAGCTATCGCAGGGTAACTAACTGACCCCACATCACAGCAACTGAGTCTCAAACATGCAAGACCAGTTGCATCATAGCAACTGTTATTTGTATCATTACCTACTGCAGGTCCTATTGCATCCCCTTCTTCATACTGCCACAGAGCCTAACACTAAGCTGAGATACAGCAATTCTTTAACAGTCAACCTGCATCCTGCTGCCACTGTGCCAACTGAATTAGGCCTTTCCTGTTAGGACTCGATGCCTGAGTCATGTCAACTTGCTAGTAACCAGCTGCGCTGAAGTATACTGCACCCGGTAGCAAGCTGTCAGCTATTCACACTCGAACGTTTCATGGAGCAGACAGCCCAATGTGTCACTGAAGTATTAAAGTCGGAAATTTAGATTATGTGATCACGTATGTCTGGAGAACAAGAGGACAGGACTTAGCAGCAAATTACTCATTACATGTTATCTTTGGCATGTAGAGTCAATCAAGTTCAATTGGTTAAGAAGATACATGAGAGTGTCAGATTAGTTTCACTTACTTCACAATTCTCACTTCAATGGAATCTTCTAAAGAATCTACTTGATTAAATAAATATATATAATAAATAAGAGTTAAATAAAATATTGAAAAACAAAAATGTTAGGAAAGCAAATCTGTCTTTAACAGTCAACTCAACAAAATAGCTTAAATTTACTATGCGTGTTTTCTTAACTGTTAAGTTAAAGCAACTTAAGCCATTGCTAACATGAGAAATAAATCCACTCTTCGTCCCCCTGCCTTTGCTACACTCAGGTACGCTCAAAAAATATGCAGGTGCATTCATAGGCTACTGATGAAGCTGAAATTCTTGAAATTCTCGGATTGGTTACAGAGGCAATTGTTCGAAAACATTTAGTGAATACCTCTCTACGGTCACAGCAGGCTTTGACAACACCTCTCCAGATTGAGATGCATGGAGCATATTTCTTGTAAAAATTATTTTCCATTCATAACTTTAACCTAAATTGAAGGGTTTAACAGTTTATTCCTTTTTAGTCTACACCAGATTTTTAACAGGTGTCTCAGCACCTTAAAGCAAACAAGCCAAATTGACAAATGCACCGGATTTCATCTAAATTAAGGCCATTCCTGTC
The DNA here is from genome assembly GCA_020496755.1 of Channa maculata. NCBI lineage: Eukaryota > Metazoa > Chordata > Actinopteri > Anabantiformes > Channidae > Channa > Channa maculata. The sequence continues at coordinate 17,582,244 of CM035601.1, forward strand.
GCTTTTTTGGATCAAACTCTCAACTTTGCACTATGATTTTTGGTTCTTTCAGAATCCGACCTGTAGTTCACAGACACAGCCATAATGGTCTCAAATGGTACCAGTGACATCTTGTGAAACTAAAGATGCTACAGCAAGATGATTGCCATTAGGGGTGTGAGCTGCCTGATTTGTGTTTGCCTTATCACATGTGGCTGTTTAAATATGTCAGGTTGTGTAAACTCATTCCATGAATTTTTATGATTTTCCTCATTTCCCCTCATTCATATTTATTAGTTTTTTGAAGGGGCGAACTCAACAACTTGTGTCAGTCTGTAGACCCACCCACTTTGTCATGAATATTTACCAGCACAGCAGCACAAACTGGAGACTTGGCACAGTATTGGGAAGACCAATAAATATGGAAAAGTGCATTCATGTTTAAAGGCTTTGGAGAAAATCCGTTCACTGTTTACTAGCACAGTAATGAGACTGGCTTTTCCTTCCAAGGATGAGATCAGGCCTCCTGCCATCTAAAGAAAAAAGACAACTACAGAAATAGACAAATGTGTTGCTTACCATTATAGGAGAGACGAGGTTTGCTTAGACACATGATGAAGTGAACTTCCATTTCACTGGACGCCACAGACTTGGAGCAAACAGGACACTTGAATCCTAGGAAATACAGCAAAGAGCTGATCAGTATAAAATTTAAATACATACACACAGACCTCAGAAAAGCATAATCATGATCTTTAATTGTACCATGCATTCAACAGCCTAGAAAGGGTGTTTTATTTCATGTCTTACCATGAAAGAATAATTGTGTTTTAGTTTTAAGTGATGATACACATTTATCTTCTAAGGTGATAAAAAGTCTTGGGGCCTCTGTGATAAATTACCTATCAGCAGACCACTTAAGTGTTGCTGCTTTTCTTCAGGGACCCTGGATCCCATCTAATGACAAACTATGACAAACTGTCCCATGTTTCTTTTGAAGAAAGTAGCCTGGAAAAAACAGTCTCTAACAGTGATATGTTCATTTCAACTGGTGAAAATGCAAGTGATGTTTGAAATTTCTACACAGGCTCTAACACATAAAACAATACATTATGAACCAAACATCTAGAGCAAAATACTCAAGATGAGTGATTTTGAGATAAATATGGGTAATATAACACAGTAAAATAAATCGAGTAACTGTGACCAGAAACTGCTTTTAAATGGAAAGAACTGCCATTCATTGTAGTGTTGGGACCTAAAGATGTGTTTTTTATTTTTTATTTGTTGAGCTGTACAATGCATTTGATTTCATGCTGTTAAAATTACAGCTCCACAAAGGTAGCTTTTTATGCAGTCAGTGTTTTTTTACTGGGTCAATATAGATAGATACATACTAGTAATGACTTTTCCATGTGTTGCCTTTAATTCAGTTCTCTTAGGCTACTGAAACCAATTCTTAGTTCAATTCACAGCTCCTTTGTTTTTATTGTATATATCTTGAATGTGTGGGAAAAAATCAACAACTAAACAAGTTTGTTCTGAGACACTGAGCTGAAATTCAGAACGCCTGTAGTGTAGCTGGTCGGCTACAGTTAATATTCATACAAAGTTTGGATGGTTGGCTTAAAAAGCATCCCATTAGTTAAACCTAACCAATCAGTAACAGTGAACAACTTCTCAACAACTTATCTTGTTGATATTTTGTCATAAATGTAGTGTGTAGTCAACTTTACAAATGTGGGCTCTGATCCAGAGATGTGGAGCCAGGCTAGACACTATCAGACTACATGGGTCCTGGTGATGACAGCAATAAATAAACTTTTCAATGTTCTATATATTATACAGATGGCTACAACTCTCTTTTTGGGTGCCTGACGGCTCAGTGGGTAGAGCATCGGGTTGGCATGCAGACAGACGCAGGATCAAATCCCACCCATGAGAGGGTTGCGGCAAGAAGGGCATCTGGCGTAAAAATAAACTCATGACAAATCAAGGTCCAGACCACGTTCAACTGTGGTGACCCCTAAAGGGACAAGCCAAAAGGCGTTGATCTTTGGCTGCAATTTTCTTTTACTCCTTTTGCCACTTCAAAATAAGGGGATGCTAATTTTTGCATCCAACTGTACACTTATTTATGGCGTCTAGTTGTTTTATTTAGACAGATTTGGAAAAATCCCAACCTGCCCTTTATACTGTACCAAACGGCATCCATCACTCCCAGGATGACAACGACTTTTACATCAGAAAGGTTGACATATTGGCTAAGTTTTTATCATGGTGTAGTATTTTTTAAGCATTAATCTGTGCACGTTTGCCTACTTTTACTCTCACACACACTGTCACATATACTACCTCTCTTGGTTGTTTTATAGTGTTCAGTAATGCCCTCCTGTCTTGTTTGTATGGGACCCATTAAGCCTAACTATATTAGTTTAAAACATAACAGATAATTAGATCAACCGCTGGGCCACATGAGCCGAGCTTGCACACACACTCAAAAAAGTCAAAAAGTGAAGTGTTTGATTTGCAAACTGTAATCATGTTTGACAAATAAGAGTATAATATGTTTGTTGAGCTGTAATGATGGAATCATGTTTGTTGCAAATAAATGAAAGAAATTTCACATGGATGAGATCAACTCTTGTTGATCTAATGAGCATGAAGCGTTTTAAAACAACAAGTCGCTAGTGCGCATGTCTACAACCTCCGGAAATACGTAAACGCAGCACCCGGAAGTCGGAGTGTCAAAGAGGGTGATTTGAATCTTCAGGCATCCTTGAACTTGTTGGTAAGTACACAATAAATAACTGTTCGCATTTAGTACTGTGGGATTGCTGATTAGTTAGAAGTAGTTATTGGACACATTTTTAGCAATATTATTATAGCAATATTGACTTGTTTAATGCTACCTTTAGCCTTACGCACATGTTACAGTCTATTGCCACATTCCGAACGTTAACTTTAATCTCTGCCAAACTGTCGGTATCCTAAATTTATTTCTGCTGAGCATACTAATAACTTTAAATGTGGCGAAAAACGAAACAAGCGGTAAGAACCTTTCGAATTGCCGCGCTACTCTTTACATATTTTGTAGAAGTGGCCGGACAGCATAGGAGAGCATGGAGGCTCTTAGTTCGGTTGTGTACGTCTGTGCATGTATATCGGACAGTTATACGCTAAACAATCTTACTTAAAATTTGTGGCACGATGCCATATAACACTTTGAAACAATCACAATTTGAAAAGTGAAAGAATTGGAAAGGTGAGATGCAGCCACGACTTTAGTTGCATGCACTCTGTCTCAATAATTGAGTATAATGTAATGGTAGGTGCAATATGGAATTACCTATGGTGGTTAGAAGCTCTGTGTTTTTTTTACTACTAAAGATTACAAAAAACTTTCATCTTCTTTATCAGATTTGCATCGTAATCTAAATCCTTCCCATGCTCTTTGTGAGCACTTCATACATAGTAAGTCAAATTTCTTGATACAATATAGCATGAAAGTTTTATATCAAACATTTTGAATACATTCTTTTCCTTTTCCCTTTCTTTCAGTGACGTGTATGTGGCAGTGCAGGCATTGTGCTACAAAGCAGAATTGAAGGTATAAATTACTGAAAAACTACAGACTCTGTCAATATAGTGGAAGCAGCCGTCATTATCTTAGTATATATTTGAATTGTCCATGTACATTTAAGACATGGGTTGCATTTAAAACACATGTTTATAGATCTCAAGATAATTTACTTTTCGATGCATGTTATGTGAGCGCACAGACATTTCCACGGAGAGAGACTTTCCCTCACATTGGAAACCATTTGAAAAACAATGAGACGGTAAATTGTGTATTTACTGGCTGCTCATTCAGGACAAATATTTTCAATACTTTTTATAATTGTTTTTTTTTTTGTTTTTTTTAGAAATCATTTATTTTCATATTTTTGAATTATTATAATTTCTTTTAGAAAATGGAGAAGACTTTCTCATACAGAAGACAAGAAGTTCTTCAAGGACAACCCATGATTGCAGACTTTAAGAGCAGATGGCCAGCTCTCTTTACTGCAAAGGAGGTACATATCCTGTATTACATGTGTCTCATAATGTGTTCACCCACAAACATTTAGAAGAACAGAAAAACAAGTTCTAAAACAAGCAAGAAACGTGTCTTCTATGCTAATTCTTTCCATTCTTTCGTATACACAGTTAACGTGTATTGTTATTTTTTACAGATTGATAAGGAGTTCATGAGGATTTCCACTGTCCCCTACTCGACATTTTTAGCGGGCTTGACCAATACATTCAAAGCGGTATAGCTGGAAGAAGAATCAGACAGGTCATGCTTGCCATTTCTAAGGTTTGTGTTATGCTTTTATTTTTCCCAAGTACTGTTGCCTTTTCATTCTCTCTTATACATTTTCTTATTTTATTTTCTGATCCCACAGGATGACAATGTACATACTAGAAGAGCTTGCATCTTTAGGTCTTTATCGCCTACCTGAATGAAGACCATGAAAAACTAGTAAAGGAATATCTGGTGAGTTACGCTGTAAATACTCACATACCCTGTACTTCTGCTATTTGAGTGTATTAGTTCTTCAAAGCCCTCCAGAGATAGTAGAAAGCTAGATTTTATCATGGGAGAGATTGCTAACTGGTGCATGTGTACTGCTTACCAATTTCATTGGGTAAACTTATACAAACCTATACAGCTCTGTTTTAAATACCATCTTTACAAGGTTATATTTTCATTTGTAAGCAATATCACTGTCAAAATGATATTTCTATATGCATTTGTTATTTAGGCCATAGCTGGAGGTTTGTGTGAGTGAAGTTTTATTTAAGCCTCAATTTTAATTATTTGGAACGCATGTTTCATTAAATCTTTGAGTCTGTCTTGCTACACTTTATCTTATGTGCTTAGATGGAATTTCATTTTTTAATGACCCCTCTTGTATTTAATCCCACAGGACACAGACCTTGAGGTAGATAGTAACATGGAGGAAACAGTGATGGGAGTGTATGTCATACTGAAGGATGGTGCGCTGCCTGACGATGACCCACATGACATTGGTGTCCTCATTAAAGGTGTGGAGGTACTCACTGGCTTGGGGAACATTGCACTGGCTTGTGCTCTGTTATTTGGACTCATTTACTGTTTGGACCTAAGCTACCCAGCAGAGCTCAAATGCACTTTTGAAGTCCTCCAGAAGATCTTTCTCAATCTTGATGGACAAAGGTTGTCATCAAGGTTCAGTTTCTCAAAAGTGAGTTACGCATCTTTGACCTTCAAGAGTGGACTTGAAGTTCTAGTTATTGTATTGCCACAATGAAATTGACAGAATACAACACCACAGGGACGATTGTTTTAAATACTTTAAGGTTAGTGGTGCTCAAAACACTAATATATTTTAGTTTTAAAGTTACCTAAAGTGGCTATACTTTTTTTTTTTTTTTTTAAGGCATTTTTGTTGTATCTTTAGACTGATTATTTGGTACCTAAGAGTTTTTTTTATTGCTCATGTGTCTCTTGGTTATTTTGTGTAAAATATTTGAAATGTTAAAATACTTTTATGATGGGCATGTTTTTAGCTCAGATGTTACTGAAAAGGTTTCTTGAAGTCTGAAGCCTTGAAACACAAATGTTGTGTTTGTTTCTGTATTGTTGGTAAATGGCTTGTTTAAAAAAAAACATGTTTTTGTTTTAATATCTAAATTACCAAATTCAGCATTTTGCAAGATGCATAATTGGTTTCTTAAAGCCACTACATTTATGAAATTAGAATACAAATACTCATTTGCAATTAACTTTACTAAAATAGTAGCTGTGCCACTGATATTTGGCGTGAATCTGCAAGCACTCACATCTCAGATTAATAAAATGTAGTGGCTTTGGCAAGTTGTCTTGCATGTTGGTACCCTGTAAACACTGACTGAAACTCGACTAATGTGTGTAATTTGCTTAACTGTTATTTACTCCAGCTATGTGTTAAACATTGAAATTGGATGTACACAGTGTTACTGCGATCTAATTTGTGGCCTATGACAACACACAGTACAACAAATGTATGACATGGACCTAAGAAACAAGCCATTGTTCATGTATGTTAATCAATGGTTGTAAAACTGTTTTTGTTTTTATCTTTGTATTTTTGTGTCATTTGACTAAATTAAATCTAACTGAGACAAGGGAACAGGCTTGTTAGTTCATTGAACAAAAGGGATTTTAGGGGAATGGACAAGGTTACTGATGTAGAGCGAATTAGAAATACATTTACTAGCCTAACCAAAAACAAATATTTAAATACAACAAAATGATAATAGATTGGATGAACATGATAAAATTATTTCTTCTCAACAGCTATATGTAGTGTTCAATTAACATGTTCAAGACGGGCTGTGTTTACTTGGTTTGATTAGATGCATTAAAGGTGCTATGATAAAATCATGTTCATTGAACATTTTATTTTTTTGAGTGCAGATGAAAACAAACAAGACTGTTGTGTGGTAAATAAGTGCTCCAGTCAAAATAGCAACAATGCTTTTACTTTTATCAGAGATGCAGGAACACCGCAATCGTGATGTGGTTCTAGAAGCAGATTCTGCTCTTAGATGTTCATCTATAGATACCATCATACATAGCAGTTTCTTATCAATCCTTTTGGAAATCATTGAAGGACTATAGAAAGAAATGTACACAAATCTGTGTTGTAGTTATTTAGCATCACACATTAATAAGGTTTTTATCCCCAAGTGAGAAGAAAGAAGTCAAAATCTGTGCTGCAGTAGCAGCAGCTGACATAACCTGGCTTTTAGTCCCCAAAATAGGGTTAGCTCCAAAAAGCCTGGAATCCTACAGTTTCCATTTATATTATACCAGGTTTAATCTAGGAATGTATTGACTCTTCATAGTCTTGGGTGAAGTAATATCCATAGGACATACAATCCCCTCCAAAAGGATTGCAACATCAAGGCTAAATGTTTTTGAAGCCAATTATAGACATTTGGGTTTATGATCAGAAGTTGGACATCAAAACAAATGTCAGCTTTTATTTAATCGTATTTACACCTGGATGTCTTAAATAACATAGAAGATAGCACTTTCTGTATCAGATCAGTAAAGCAATGTCAATTCCACAATATTGGAACCAAGATTACACGCTGACGTTGTAGGAACACTGCCTTCATTGAATTTAAGGGTGATTACTTGCTCTAAGAACTTGCATCGAAAAAAAACAACTACTCTAGACATGTAACTTTTTGTCTGAGCCAACAGGTAGCAGTTGATCACACCGCAAAGACGACAGAGTGGTGTTTCTCACAGATGGAATGTCGATTATTCAACAAGCTGGATCGGCTGAAAACTGGTCCAACTAGTGCAAATGGTGCAGTGCACACTGCAGAAACTATGCCAGCTAGACAGCTAGACATTGACTGATAGCTGGCTGTGGTGTGTCAAGACCCTTAGGTTAAGGGTAAATGTTAGGGTTGAGGCCAGATTAAGTTATTTGTAGAACATCTTTTATAACAACCAACACTGACCTAAGTGCCATACAGGTAGATTATTTTATTATGCAATATATATTATTAAATGTATGTGTAGTAAATTCACTCAATTATGAATTGGGACAATATCAATCAACAGCAAAGTGACAGTACAGAAAATTTCCTGTTGGTGGTCTGCCAAGAAGTTTCTTAAGCAGTATTTATCTTAATTTGATGGGAGAAACTAACTGTAACAAAGCAATATCACAAATACACATATCGGAGTTAGCAGTACCAATCTGAGCCAAGGATAAACAGGAAAATACCTGAAAGAAAATGAATTCTGTGCTTCACTGGAAACCTAAGTGCCCACTACATGAGACATATATATTTTTCAACTTCTCATTATCCAGCTCCATCACAGACAATATAGAGATTTAGAATAATTTAAGAATAGTAGATGGTTTGAAAATGAAAACTGAAATAACGTATGGATGAAAATTGCTACTTACATGTTACATCATGATTCGGGCACAGTGAGTGTGGCTATGAACACAATGAATTGTTTGTCTTACAAATGTTGCATTGATAAAAAAGTCAAACTCTGAGGTACTGAGGTGCAGCTGTTTGAAAATTTGTTATGGTACACACAGAGACAAACTCACTATACACAGGACCCCCAAACACACACACAAACACACACACATGGCAGATGACCCACTTTTCCCTTGGCTGCTATTTTCAGATGGTCCATAGGGATGAACAGAGAGAGCGATGGAGAAAATGAGTGAAAAAGATGTGAAGAAGGAAGGTGAGGGAGTTCAGGCAATTGAGGAGAAATGAAGGTTTATGATACATGGTCTAGAAGGACTCGAGCTCTGCAGCCAGGGAGGTACTGAATGTATCTGTGTGTGTGTGTTTGCGCGTGTGTGTGCATGCACGTTTGCCTTCAGCTCCGCCAAGCTCCACAAATCCTTGAGGACATTTCACATTCAAGGAGCGCATAAGGTCAGATAGGGACAAAAATAAATCATAGGGCTGGATCATAAATTAATTATAGTGGTGCCTATGTGAGAGTGTGTATTTGGATGTGTGTGATCTCAGAGTGCACTGTTTTGTGTGTGTTTGTGTGTGTGAGTATTTGTGCAACCTGTGCTAGTAATCCTGTATGGTACACTTAGAATTTAGTTCATATCGAATTGATGCATTTTTCTCAAATATTTTCCTTGACTCTCATCACTGTGGACTGCAGGTGATGTCAGAACACTCCACACAAGGTTTGACACTCACCAGCCAGGAAACGTTTTACGGAAAATGGACTCAGTTGAGATGTATAGGGTAAAAGTCAGATTGGATTTGTTTTGTGTACTGCCCTATAACATTTCTGAAAATCATATGAGAATAGTTTAATATTAAAATATTATTGTATGGAGTTTTACAGAGCATAGGTTGTACTATTAAGAGGCATAGCTGAGATTAAACTACTCCAAATAGATTGTTATTTAATTAGATTTAGACATAGAGAGCTCCTATGTACAAAAAAAAAGTGCAGATGGTCTGTGTTTTTTTGGTGGCAGTGTAGCGCACATTGTGAACAGGTGAGAGGAGAGGAACAAGCAGGTGTGGCATTTATTAAGATGAAACAGTGCAAAGCAAATTGGTTGTGGTGTTGACTCAGAGCCACATCTCAGAGCCACATCTCTCTAAAGCCAGCTAATTTAAGTGTTACCTAGCCAGTAAATTGTCATTAGAAGTCATTCTCATGTCCATAGTTATGGTTTAGTAGGGCTGATACTAGTAGGTTAAAGGGAGGTTATCATTGATAAGTGTTGTAATTAGGCAATAATTAGTTAATCAAAAATTCAAACCATGATCTTTACCCTAAACCTAACCAACCTGTTTTTTGCTTATACCTCAATATTTTGTTGCTCTACATTTATTATTCTGGCCATAACAAAGATCCTGCACATGATATGACCTGATAACAACCTTCTGAGCCTACTATATCTACTAGACCTACTAACAGATAACAGTCAGTAATTGGCCTGATGCTAAAGTCGCATCACTTTGATGACACTGAAACAGAAATATAATTTTAATTCAACATTCCCTAACCTATAGATGTAAAACATTTAATTTATTTAAAACGGGACTGGCAGTATTCCATCAAATGAGTCATAACCCCCTTTTCATTCTTTTCTGTTATCCAGTCTTTTAGGACTTTGTGCTGCTGCTCCTTGGCTTTTTGAACAAAACTGTCTATGTGCTACTGTATGTTTAACCCCTGCGGACTTTGATCCTCCCCAAGCAGGATGCACTATCCTGTCCATGGTGTGAACATTCTAAATCAAACAAAATCACTCAACGTTAATAAATTCTTTTAATTTTTTTAACTTTCTTTCGTTTCATTGACTTAGGAGCTTTATACTTTGGCAAGAGATCGCCAAAGTATAGCTATTGGGATGTTAGTCGGGATTGAAACTCCCTCTTTTATTTTCATTAGTGGACCTATCATGTGTCTTTTTGCTGGAGTTTTACAGTAACAGTGGATCCAGTGTGTCAGTGTGGATCCCCTAACATTGCAATGCGTTCACGGTCATCTATGCTTTGGAAACACTTAGTGTAGAACTTTGAGAGGAAGACTTCTTGACCTTTATTTTGACTTTTAATTTTTAAATAAAAAATGAATCAAATGAATTTATTCACTGTTGATCAATATCTGAAACAAATATATAATAGTTGAAACAAAGAAAAGCATTTTATTATTTTTGCTGGTAAAACAATACGCTTGACTGGATAATATTTTCATTAAGCAGTCACAGTGGGCCAAAACCATGATTTGGGACCCTGTGATTACTTACTTATTACACCGATAATAAATCATTATTCTTTCAGTGTTGTGGTAGGCTGGGGGTGCTCAGCATGTCTTAATTACAATTAGGGTGTACTCCAATGCAAAAACATTGAGAACCACTAATCTGCACACTTAGTAAAGGGAGGACCAGTAGTCTCTGTTTAGGTATCTGTGGTCACATGACTCCCTGCTGTTAAGACCTCTTTAATAACATTGTGTCGAAAAAGCAACTAGTTACAAATGTACTTTTCTTGAGTTGATGAAGTTTGTCAATGAATATTCTTTCCTGTGGCCATGGCTCCTTGACTCTGTGTGAAAGGGGGCACCAGTATGTTCAGTTGACCAGTCAGCAGCCAGAAAGAAACATGAATGACCAGTGAGCAGCTGTGAATGAACTAAAATGGCTGTTATTCTCATTCTTTCAGTAAACTGCTTCACCTGTTTGTTTTGTTAAATGTAGTTTTTTGCTGAATATTGAATTACATTTAATTCTCAAAAAACAGTTTAGTACAAAAGTTAATTTCAGTTTGGATTCACTTCAGATACAACAGTGTACATGAGAAGATTGTGATATGAGAAGTAGATTGATACTGCCAGAGGAGCTGGGGATTGAACCAACAACTGCGAGGTTGGTGAACAACTGCTCTACGTTCCTGCGCCACAGTGCGCCATTTAAATTTGTAAAAATATTAAGTTATATTAAAAACACTTCAATATTTTCAGTTGTATATGGTTTGTGTTTGGGTGAGAAATACACATTTCAAAATTATTATTGACCTTTGTATTTTCCATGATAAGCAAGTAGACTTGTACCTATTATTGTTTATATTTTAAATTGCAATGTTGTCCGCAATAATCATAATATGACTCTTTTTTTATCATGCATGCATGATAAAAAAACATCTGTCATTGTGAAATGAGAAACACAAAGTAGCTCCACGTGGTAAAGTCCAGTGCTTTGTCACCCATCCACCTAGACCTCCATTTGCGTGAAGAACTGAACTTTTTCTCCAATGAGACTTTATATGATAATAAAACTGAACCATGGATCCTAATAAGCTGCTTTCACCAACGACAAATTAATTTACAAACAATAATCATTAGAATTTAAAAATGCAGAAATAAAAAAACCCAGCTCATTTAATTCCATTTGTCTATTACAGCCACTGCAGGTGCTGCATGTATTTCCTTTTGTACAATGAGAACACACACTTGAACCAAACTAAATGTTGTGTTATCCTGTTTTCGGGCAGTCCTCTGTGATGTTTCACTAATGAAAAACACCAGTGAATCAAGGTTGCACAGAAAAGCAGCACTGTGATGTGATTCAATAATTAACATTCACTGAGTGGTGGGGATCAAAAGCTGCATAATGACTCAAATGCTAAATCAGCTGTTGGGCTTCCAGTTTGGGTTGTTTTTCCTGCAGCTGGCTCATCACTGGGATGAGATGTGTCCTGGTAAATCATGATTTCTCTCAGGAGGACCATTGCATGATCAGCAGCTGTGCTTGGTTGATCACATTTAACAACACGACTTTTCATATACTGTATATACAAAAGTTGCATGATAACCTTCCATTTATTTTAATAAGAAATGCATGAATATGAGTATTATTTGACAGCAGTACTTCTTCATCATTATCTGGCCTCATTTTAAATTAATACAACACTGAAACTACAGGCACTGAAGGAAATGAACACAAATCATATACTTGAAGATGAGAAAAATTTACTTTGGCAGAACACTGTCATATCTGTTCTTGAATTTGTCCAACAGCAGATGGAGCCTTGAAACCTTCTCTGTCAGAAGGAGACTGTCATACTTTTGCCTCAAGTGGCAACAAGCTTTAATAATTATCAAAATAGGGAAATCTGCTCGTTTCCATTATCACTATAGAGCTGAGAAATACTTAGATATTAACTACAGTATATCTTTTCGCAATTGGCTAATCTGCATGAAACAGAAACTCCCAATTTTGGCTACAGCAATTAAAACACACAGATGCTCTTATAATTACCAAGTGGTCATCCTCTAATCATAACAATTAGATCAGTGGCAATCCTGATGGCATATTTGCGAGCAATAATGACCAAACACTGATGTTGACAGATAATAATATTCAACCCTATAACGCCCTTAAATACACTTCTATTCCATACACAGCAAAGAGATGTAACTGTAAGGGAGAGAAATATAATTAGCATTGTTGCTGTTTTCAACACAAAAATGTTGCTTATCTCTGAACAGAGGTGTCTCAGAAGGCAAAGAAGGGCACTGATGATAAAACTGATGCAAATGGTGATTATATAACACAATATAGAATGAATGCAAACAAGTTCTGAGGTTTGCTGAGAGACCCCTTAGCCCACACACATCAATACAGATATTTATGAGTGAGGCTGCATAATTCTGGTGAAATCATTTTCACTCTCCCGAGTCTTGAGAAATATACATTTTCTTCTGTATTTTGATGAATTTTTGCATTAAATACTGCCATTACTGATGTGGAAGTGCTTAAACTATGTTAGACTTAAATGTATGCTGTTTTCAAACTGTTGTCAAGCTGTTTTCATCTACTGCCACCCTTAACGTCTCTACACAGCACCTGAAGGAGGAGCTGTACATGAGAACACAAATGTTCAATTCCGTCGGACCAGAAATTAAACAGACTCTGCCATGCTGCAGCAGCTCCCTGAGGCAAAGCCTGTGCACTGTCTGATTGACCCCATGTGTGAGTAGAGCAGGTCTCTGTCTGGAAAATATATTTTTTACTGAATGTCGGGATATGAGGTAATTGTGATTGGTAATAATGTATTATTTCTCTATATGTGCAGATTTAGAAATTCATTGTGACACGCAGACTGTACTCTTTGAAATAAAGGAACAGAAGTCATTTTAATATTCAGAACTCCAGACCTACTGGCAATCTGCTCTCCAATCTACCTGTCTGTGGGAGGAATACACTGTGAACACACAAGCAATACACACACTCACACATTGCATGACTATGCAATAACAGTGGAAGAGGCTGACTAGATAGAGCTGTCACACACTCTGAAGTGCTATTAAATGCTCCCATGGAGACTTATTCTGGTCAGCCACCGCACAAACACACAAAAACACTCCCACATACACACTTCTCAGACAAGGTCACACAACTCAATCTCTGGCCAATACATATTTCATCAACCAGTGGCAGTTCAGCTCAGCTCTGAGACCCTGATGCGGCTCCCAAATAACCACTGCTCAATGATGAAGACCTCAAGACTAACAAAGATGCCTGTGTCTGGGCAACACCGTGAAGTCAGATAAACAGCAAAGCTACGACGGGTAAGGGATGTTTTCACACATTGGTACCTTTTTTCTACCTGCTTTAGCCAATTGAGAGCTGACCTATTTGTTTTTAAAGGTTCAGTCTTACAGTGTGTGTTTGCTGTTTCCCATCAAATTTAGACAACAGGGTTTATATAAATTTAATTTACCACAGACAAGATGAAAATACACCTTCTAAAAACTTCTAATATAACTTTTATGTTCATAGCCTCTTGCAGCAACATCTAAAAATTACCTGTGCTGAAACATTGTATGCCCCTATGAGATACTGCCTACAGTTTCTGAAGAAAACAAGAACTTTAACTGTATACAGGCTACACGTAAATATTGAGAATGTGGTTTAAAAGAAATTATAAGAAGCAATGTGTCTATAATAAGTCACGACCATCAACTCTCACTACAGTTAGAATAAGACAGCCACGTTTCCAACGCAAGATCATTTGCATATTTACAGTAACACGATTACAGTGCATGTCAATGTGTTCTGATTCCCCACATAATCTGGTCTCTGTAAGTAATCTCATTACTTCATTGCATGTAAACTCCCTGTTGCAGTGAACTCTATGATCCATTTACATACTTTACGAATATTTTTCTTCATAGTCATACACTTTTAACCCAGATTAACAGACAGTGAAACCTTAATTAAATGCAGTACACAAAACTAGTTAACATTAGTAGACCACAAGGTTATTGTAGTTAAACATTTATTAACTGAAATTGAAAGTTGAATTGAGTTCACTGTAAGGACTAAACTAAAACTGAAATGAAAATGTCTAACTAACTAAATAAAAATGAAAAAACCTTTTAAGCTTAAAAAAAAAGGTAAGGGAAATGAAAGTAGAGTAATCAAACCAGTTCTGGAGAACAATGGAGGCTGTTTAGATCAATTTAACCCTTGTGGCACTTCACTTATTGTGTTCGTCTACATTTCCAATTCAAAATAAGTTGGGACAATGTGTAAAACCTAAATAAAATCAGAATGCAATGATTTGCAAGTCTTTCCAACTCATATTTTATTCACAACAGAACATAAACATGTCAATTGTTGAAAATGAAACATTTTACAATTGCATGGAAAATATTAGATCAATTTGAATTTGATGGCAGCAACACTTTTCAAAAAAGTTGGAACAGGGAGATGTTTACCGTTGTGTAGGATCCCTTCTTTTAACAACTCTCTGACACATCGGGGAAGTGAGGAGACCAGTTACTGGAGTTTTGAAGAAGAATGCTGTCCCATTCTTGGGACAACATTCTTAAAGTGTATTCTTGGCCTTTGTTGCCTGATTTTTTGTTTTATGATGTTGCAAATGTTTTTATTGGTCTAAAGGTCTGGACAGCAGCCAGGCCAGTTCAGCACCCAGACTTTTCTCCTGTGAAGCCATGCTGTTGTGATGGATGCAATATGGGGTTTACCATTGTCTTGCAAAAAGATTCAAGAATCAGAGATTGCTCCTGATTCTCTGAATCTTTTGATATTATATATTGCAGATGGTGGGATTTTCAAAGTCTTTGCAATTTTACATTGAGGAACATTTTTCTGAAATTGTTCCACCATTTTTAGACGCACTTTGTCGCAGATTGGTGAACCTCTGCCCATCTTTACATGTGACAGGCTCTGCCTCTCTGAAATGCTCTTTTTATAACCTGTCATGCTACTGACCTGTTCCTAATTAATCAAATTAGTTGTCAAATGCTCCTTCATTTGTTTTTGATGTACGGCAATTACTTTGCCAGTAATTGCACTTGTTCCAACTTTGATATTGTTAATAAAATATGGGTTGATGAGATTTGCAAATCATTGCATTCTGTTTTTATTTAAACATTGTCCCAGCTTCTTTGGAATTAGGGTTGTACTTACCAAACATGTGTAGAATGAACATTTCAAAATAGAAAATCAGTGCAAAGACAATATCTGCTTCAAGTGTCTGGGAGTAGGCAATAAACTCTGCACTAACCTTAATCATCGTTACTCTTTTGGCTATTATTCTGAAAAGCCGATATGTCAAGGTTTGTGTATTAGAACAGACCAACAGTGAACACAGTGAGAGGCAATGTGATTAAACAAAGGAACTTCATTTTGAAACACAGAGGAAGGAACAAGATAACAAAACTCACTCCAGAAGGAGGTTGGAATCAGGCGAGGCAATAGGCTTTTGTACCCATTGGCACTCAAAGCGCTTTACACTGCTTCTCATTCACCCATTCGCACTCACAATCACACACACACACACACACTCACACACCAATGGGGGAGCTGCTATGCAGCTGGCCAACACTCACCAGGAAAACTTAAACACATGGCTGGGCTATAATTACTTAAGATTAATAGGCAAACAAAAACCCAGACTGGGCTAACTAAAGAAATGCCAAAGTACGGGGAAGTGGAGCGCAAAGTAACGACAAAAGCGAAAACCGGTAACCTGAAGCAGGACATCAACTGAGCGGGGCATTTACAAGTGTAATATCTAACATGAATATCAAAGGCAGACTAGGAAAGGGTGTAAGGTGAAACTTGAACAACAACAGAGTTAGTCAGGAACAGATATGAAAACTAAACCAGAAGGCAGGGTATTCCATCGGTTCCATCCCTGCCAGTTCTGGCAGGGAACTGTGGGGAGAACTGGGTCTAAATATGCAGGGGAACAGGTGTAAACAATTGTGAACGGCGATGGGTGGTGAGGATAGTGAAATAAACTGGGAACAGGAAGTGGGGAAAGGGCTACAAAATAAACGTCTAGAACAGGAAGTGAATTTGAAGGGTCAGATCACGACACATTAATAAAATTTGTATGTTCATGTTCCATCAAGTACACTTTCAAAGTTTGAAACTATAAAAGAGTTGCTGAAAAACTTGATATGATCATTTAAGTGAACTCACAAACTTGCATCCATATAACTCATCAAGTTAAAAGACTTACAGAACAACCACTGTTTATACGTTCCGGCAGTCTAAACTACTAATATTGGCTTGAAAATATAATAAATAGATAATGACATAAAAGTAAATTTGAACTTTGTCACCCTTCTCGGATTCAGTAGGGCACCTATTTCCTACCAGTAAGCCAGTAGGATTATTATCATTGTTGTATTTGGTGGCATTTAAGTGTGGCAGTCAATGATGTAAAGTATTTGCAGTACTACTGTACGTTTAGTTTCAAAGATCAGTACTTGTAGAGTACATGTCTGGGTGTAAAAAGAAAAAAAGTATTTAAACAACCTAAAACTTTCCAGCCCATAAAAACCCAAATCTCTATCTTCAAAAGTGAACTATCTGCAACATCTTACTGGTCCTTTTGCACATCACTTTATGCAGTGGAACAAACACTGTAGATAACTAGTCAAACTGCCCTTTAATAGAAGAGCCACAGTACCTCATTACAAACATTATATGGACAGTTTGTTGTCCTTAAGTTGTAAAGATATAGATGTAGTAAGATGTGAAGTACAAAGAGCCTGAGACATAAAAAAAATAAGTCTGGCAAATATTGACTTATTGCTCTAAAATACAGCTGAAAGGTAATAATGAAATAAAGTAACAGGCATAAATAAAAAGTCCCAGACGTGAATACAAGAAGTGTTCAAGAGCTGGCATGAGGAAGCATGTACAAAAAGAAACATTTATTTCTCTGTTATACTTTATCTGATCTAAATTCTGCAGAATATGGTTTTTGTCTCCCCTGTGCCTCAGCTGGAAGGGGAGCAGCATACGCTTACATTTAATGATGTCTTATTCCCCTATTACCACCGAGGGCAATAATGTCATCGTCTAGAGAACATAACGTACACAGTTAACAGCCAATAACACTGTGGTAGTGTTAATGCTTAAATGAGCTAGACCCTGGTGAACTTTTTACAGTTGACCCATTTCTGACCTTTAGACTATGGTACCACTTAGCATGCAGGGTCACAATAGAACCATTTGCCAACACTGCTGATGCCATGCACTTCAGGATAAAAACAGCAGAGGGAAAAACTGAAAGTTGCTTTTAAAGTGTATTTTGTAAATGTCTGCCTGTTTGTCGTTCATTATCTTGTACTAACTACTGTACTGTGGAGGATTTATCCTGACAAAGTCACTACCATACAGTGGGTCTAAATAGTTTCTTAGTACTTCAGCATATGTTTAGTTTTTTTCTGATTAAATTAACCTCTGACATGCAACCAGAACACTCTCTGGTAATGGTAATTCTTAAGGTCAGAGCATGTAAGCTATTTTGCCATGTAATAAAACCACTTCAGGGGTCTTGTATAGTCCTGTCAGGTCGGCTCTAAGTGCTAGCTCACTGTATTTCTTTCCTTCCTTAACAATGTTTAATAACCTAAACGTCAGTGGACCTTTCTGAAGAAGAAATTTCTTCATGAAATCCAGTTTTGCAATTTTCACAAATTCTAAGTTTCATTAATGTTTTTGAGTTTGCTCTTAGGTGAGAACAGTCTACATCCATTAAAAGAAGAACTTACGCATATCTGAGTCCTGACAACTGGTTAATGAGTTTTCTTCAATTCTACAGTTTAAAAAGTACTTGTATCGATTCAAATAGAAGCAGGCGACATTGGTTGTGACCTATAAGAACAAATGTTTAAGATTTGTTAGCAGCATCTAATGCTTCATGCTAATAGGAATGTTTTTTGGAATATTTTTGATTTTCTTTTATTGTTAAATGTGATGTGATAATTTGTGATATAATACAATTACTAACATTTTTTAAATGTGTATCTGTCAACTGAAACATAAACAAACAAGCAAAAATCATATATTTGTACAGTTATTTATTGTTTAATTTTTTAAAGAAAATTAATTAAAATTAATCAGAAAGGGGATGTGGCAGGAAGAGCATCTGGCATAAAAACTCATGCCAAATCAACTTGTGGTGCATGTTCTGCTGTGGCGATCCCTAAAGGGACAAACCGAAAGCCGTTGTAGCTAAAACCAGCTTAAAGTCACTAGAAGTTGCTAGATGATGACAAAGGCTAATTTGCACGTCTGTGATGTCACAAAGGCATAACTGTTTTTAAAATTACATCTACATAAATAAATTACATTTACACAAAATCCAACTCTAGCTTTAGCCTGCCATTAGACACTTCCCTCAGGGCCCAAACTTTAATATAACTTTAACAAAACGCATGACAAGTAAATTAATGGGACAATGTATGAAGAGGATTGACTGTTTTGGCCATTTCACACCAGGGCAACAGCACACACACCGGCTGCTGAGTGTGCTGTTGCCCTGCCCCACACACTAACCACAGTCAGGAGATGCATTTACTGACATTTTTACAATTTTCCTCAAGGCATTTACCTAAAGTCAGCCACTAGTTACTGGTCAGTTTTTTAAAAAAGAAAAAAGAAATTGCTAAAGCTATTAGAAAATCTACTAAAAATTTACTAAATCTAGTGGCCAAGTTTTAAAAAAATGAAAAACAGCCATTTCATTGATACACTTGGACAAAGGCCTGGACAAAAACCAACCTCTGCTCAGCTCTAGCAGCAAAAAGCAGCTGCGTTCAGGTCAGATTTCTGTTGAAAAGTATCATATTACTTCACATAACGACGGGGTTATCAGAGGCTAACATTTGTCGCTATTGTTTCAGTAATCACTTACAACACCAAAATTTATGTCACACTTACACATATTAACGTGAAATTACATGTAGTATTGTTACTTTTCTATTCATTACAAATGTGCTTCACGTATCATTTCATGTTGGTGTTCATCTGCACTGCATCTACTGTACACAGACAGCTTTCTGTTATGTAGCCTTACTGATATATGTGCTGAGCTCAGTAATAGAACCATGTCAATATATTGTAATAAAATTCAACAGATTCAAAATAACCCCAGTGTAGTGTTTTCCAGTCAATATAAAATGCAGTGCTTTGTCTTTTTTCAGGAGAACATCATCAAAACTTCACTGGCTGGGGAAGAATCTGTTCCAGGCTCACACACCGGAGATGGAAGTCAACACTACCATATAGTGCACCAACGTCAACACTTGCCCCCCCACCTCACTCTGCAAGATGCACATTCACAGTTTAAAAGCACATTCAAAAATTACCCTGCACAGTGCAATACTAGCACCTTTTTGTTGTAAGACCTTGTTTCTGCTGTTGTGCCCAGAAGTTCATCTTCTAAGATCTATTTTTTTTAAATAATATCATTAAGATAATTTTATCAATGTTTTTATCATTATATGACAGTAGCTCCAATAACATAATTTATATAACATTTATGACTATTTTGGTTAAGAAAAGCTATCCATTCCCCTAAGCTACTGGTAACTTATATGTGAAAAGACAACACTAATACAAATAACTTGAAGGTCCTGTAGCATTTGGCCTGAGCTGTTTTGCACATTAGTTGATATTTGTCTGTCTTGATACCAGTCATGGTGTAGTAAAAAATGTATATTTGAATGAGGACATGTGAAACAGATTATCCTAACTTATACTGTGCACACAATCCATGTTACATGTAACCAGCTTAGTAGAGCACATTCACAGTAATGTAACAGTTTATACAAGTGAAAAAAATATCTCACTGAAATCTGCAGATAAATTTGATTATTTATTAACAAAGGGCAAAAATATGAACGTTCTTGAAATCAGTCAGATTGCCTTGGACACTTTTTGCATTGATTTTGAGAGCTAATAAAACCGCTGGTCTGTCCTCTGTGCATCAAATGTCTCTGTGACTCCCAGGAAATGTCCAAATCCCATTAGGAGATGGAGATTGATGTAACTGTTTACACAACCCAGGCTGGTAAACGACGAAGGCTGTCCCTCCAATGAGTCCTCTTAGCAGAATCCAATGTTAGAATTGGCAACATGATGTGACGATGTATTGCCTAAAAACAAAAATAATATGTTAGCATTAAGTTGCTAAAATCAGCTAAAGCAAAACTAAAAGCACGGGCTTAAACTAGAATTGCTAATAAACCTGATACTGTAACATTAGTTACACAAAGCAACATACAAAGCCCCCAGGCTTGATTTGGTAACTTTACTAAATGTTAGCAACAAGCCAAAACAACAAAGCCATAATAGTAGTAAATTGTACTTACATGATGCTCATCTGCAGGATTTAGTAGCTTCAGTTTGCTTGGTATCCTGAAGTCCGATTTCAGCATTCCCTTAAAAATGAATGGGGAGTTCTCTGTATAGAGAATATGGGGGATCTGAGTGTCTCTTCATTCATAATGTATTTGTTTTTGTCCTTTTCGGCTTATTCTGTGAGTTCAGGGTCACCACAGTGGATCATTTGTCCGCATGTTGATTTTGCACAGTTGTTTTAGGCTGGATGCCCTTCCTGACGTAACCCTCCCAAATTCTACTGGGCTTAGGACTGGTGCTGCACGGTTGGGAATGAGGATGGGCTGGTGGGGGTTCAGTGTCTTATCCAGGGACACTTTGAAATGTGATTGGGAAGAGCGGGGTCCGAACCTCCAACCCTCTTGTGGGTAGGCAGCCACCACCTAAGCCACTAACAGCTTGTCTTCACTTATAAATACTACCTCACTTATTTTTGGTAAACCCCCATTGAAAATTGATTTATATTTAAGTTTTTAGTTTTTTGAGGTTACATCAGTATTTCCATACTTATTTGACATACTTGATGGCTGATGTTTGGGGTAGGCGGGTATTAAATATTTTAGTTTATCAGAAAATGTTATATTCACTGTATGGAACCTATAAGGTTGCAGGTTTGCATCCTCAGCCAAACGTGGTATTTCTGTGTTGAGTTTGCATGTTCTCCTTGTGCTTGCGTGGGACATGCATGTTAGGTTAAGTGGTGGTTTTATTGACATGATATAACCATTTTTACTGGGGGATTATGAAACTGATGCAAGATCAGATGGTAGTTTTACTAGATAGATTCTGCTTTGATGGGTTTTAGAATTCCAGAAACATTTAGTCCACTGGTCGTTCAAAGCTGTGCAGAGTGATAACATATATGGGCTTCTCCAGTTATGTCCCTAGATGACACATTTATCAAGCCTGTAAACAGACAAGTTAAAATAAACTGGAACTGCTGAAATAGTTCAAGTAGAACCTGAACCCTACATCAACGTGGATATATTTTTAAATCAGAAGGAAATACCTAGTCTGCAAACACTGACTCATTCATTATGTGCCTTATTCTATATCATGAGTCACATAGAAAAACACTTCAACCAAGCAATGGATGAAAGTGAGACGTAGCAACATTGCAGAAGATATTATGATTAAAACGTGGATCGGCCCATCTCATAATGATGAATGAGGACGTCTGGGCAGTAGAAAGCCACAGTCATCAAATGGAGCCAGATTAAATCAAACCAGTGCCTAAGATCGTAATGGCTACACAAACAACTCTCCCAGATTCAATCAATAGCGCTGTAAAATCCTGACTGTATTCAAACCTCACATTAAATATCTGCAGGGCAATAATTACTGAGCAGATGAAGGATCGGTTATTGTTTCCAGTCCTGGCTGTTATCTGTGTTAACAGTAGATGCTTTGCTTGATAAGTGTCAATGGCTGCAGAGGACAGACAGACGACGATGAAGGAAAGGGGAGTCCGGTTTAACCGTGTGGTAAAATAAGGGTCACAACAGTCCGGGGGCAAAGAGAGGGATGAATCATTAAGCTGTGTACTTTATGCTGCAGAAGTGAAGAGGAGGAAGATAGGACAGAGCAAGGGAAACAGAGGGGACAGTAAGGCAGAGAAGGAGAAGGCGAGACAGAAAGTTGAAGGAAGAAAAAGACAGTGAACAAGGGAGCAATAGAAAAAAAACACTATAATATTTAAATACTTAACACTAAAGAGAGGTATTGGATCTGAATCATGGGATTGAGTAGGGAGGGAGGGAGCGGGGGAGAATGGTGTGAATGGAGTGAATGGTGGAGACACACTGAATGGTAGGCTAAGGAGACGGGGAATCAAGAGACAGAAAGGGGGATTAAAATATGAGAACAAACCGAGAAATTAAATGTACAGAAAGAGGAAAAAGATTAACTGTAAGATTAACATATGATAAGACCATGTCTATCTATTAAAGCAGCTCAAATGTACATGCATGCTATGATTTGATCACAAATGTCTTATTGTGGGATCATCTAGGGTCAGGATTATCAAGCTGGTAATGTCATTATACAAACTTTAAAGGTGATGGGTCAGAAACCAATGAAATGACATCATTCCCAAATTCTTCAAAAGCATAGTTTGTTAAGTTTTGATAACTTACTAACTCATAAAACCCTATTCAAGTGTATAACTGGCCTTGCCCCAGATGTGGTCTGTCACCTGACACAAAAAATCTGAAAATTAAGGTGTAAAGACCAAAGAGGCAGGAAGTGGGAACTGCAGAGTTCAAAGGTGCAAAACAACATTGACTTACTCAACTTTTTCAGTTAAAGGTTCAAAGTTATTGAACATGATACCTTTAAATTTAAAATCCCAATCAAAACTGAAAGGAATTAGTACAAAGCTTAAACAATGGCTAAATAAAGGAAACCTTTGTTCATTTGCTGCATTCTTACTGGTCAACACTCTTGACAAAATTGGGGTGAGTAGCAAAGTAGTTATATTGTGTGAGTTTTGCTGATGAGTAATAAGTAATTACTTTTGCAATAAGTAATGTGTAATAAAAGCACTCATCCACCCATTATCTGAAACTGTTTAACCTGTAGCTAATCTCAGCTGTCATTGGGCAAACAGATAAACTGAATAGGTCTCCAGTCTATCACAGAGCTGACAAAGAAAAACACACACAGAGAACAACAATCATCCATACTCACATTTAGCATCACCAATTAACCTAATATGCATATGTTTGGACTGTGGCAGAGAACCAGAGTACCGGTGAAAACCCACGCAAACACGGGAAGAACATGCAAACTCCACATAGAAAGGCCACAGTCTGCCAAACAGAGTACATTTTAGCTATGAGGTGACAGTGTAAACCACTACACCATCGTGCTGAGTAACCATACTTAATTGTTCAAATTAAATTATCTCTAATTTTGCAGCAAGGACTAGGGCCCTGGATGCCGCTTTGAGAACAGTTGCATGAGCAGATGTTGTAGCACTGCTAAAGATGCTCACTCTACAATGATAACACTGTTGATAAGAGCGAGAGAGAGTTTAGGGTAGACCCAAGCACAGTGAAACAGCAACATCAGCAACACAGTGAACACCAAAGGTCATCATCCACAAGTAAACCTTGCAAGTAATGGTATCATCAGTATCACATTGAATGGTGATGTGGGTAAAGTCAAATTACCCACATCACAAATGTAATTGAAATTTTAGCACAGGAAATTGATGAAAGTTGGCAGAATTCTAAGATTATGACATGCTAGAAGTGCTTCGATACAACACTCCACACTGCTGTATCGAATTGATTTAACTAAGGGTGTAGACACACTCCAGATCTGTGACATTGCTTCCTTTAAATATTCAGAAGGCAGGCTGATGGACAGAAAAAGATGGTCAGTGGTGGTCAGTTTTGCAATAATTCTTCACAGTCTACAGCAGAATGTTGGTGCAGCTTCGGTCAGAAATCTCATCAAAATTGTTTTTTAACGTAAAGTCCACCACATAAAGAAGTCTGCAAACACTGTTTTACCTAATGAAAAATACAGGCTCAGAGTTTTTTTTACTAAATAAAAAACATGAATTTATGTATTTTTTTGAAATAGTAAATACTAAACATAGAGTATGTGGAACACACAGGGGAAATCTGGCCTAACTAGTAGATTTCTAACATCTGAATATGGGTAGAGGATTTTATCATTTTATTCAAGCTGAGCCCTGCTTGAAATCAGTCAGATTGCCTTGGACACTTTTGCATTGATTTTGAGAGCTAATAAAACCGCTGGTCTGTCCTCTGTGCATCAAATGTCTCTGTGACTCCCAGAAATGTCCAAATCCCATTAGGAGATGGAGATTGATGTAACTGTTTACACAACCCAGGCTGGTAAACGACGAAGGCTGTCCCTCCAATGAGTCCTCTTAGCAGAATCCAATGTTAGAATTGGCAACATGATGTGACGATGTATTGCCTAAAAACAAAAATAATATGTTAGCATTAAGTTGCTAAAATCAGCTAAAGCAAAACTAAAAGCACGGGCTTAAACTAGAATTGCTAATAAACCTGATACTGTAACATTAGTTACACAAAGCAACATACAAAGCCCCCAGGCTTGATTTGGTAACTTTACTAAATGTTAGCAACAAGCCAAAACAACAAAGCCATAATAGTAGTAAATTGTACTTACATGATGCTCATCTGCAGGATTTAGTAGCTTCAGTTTGCTTGGTATCCTGAAGTCCGATTTCAGCATTCCCTTAAAAATGAATGGGGAGTTCTCTGTATAGAGAATATGGGGGATCTGAGTGTCTCTTCATTCATAATTTATTTGTTTTTCTCCTTCAGCTTATTCTGTGAGTTCAGGGTCACCACAGTGGATCATTTGTCCGCATGTTGATTTTGCACAGTTGTTTTAGGCTGGATGCCCTTCCTGACGTAACCCTCCCAATTTCTACTGGGCTTAGGACTGGTGCTGCACGGTTGGGAATGAGGATGGGCTGGTGGGGGTTCAGTGTCTTATCCAGGGACACTTTGAAATGTGATTGGGAAGAGCGGGGTCCGAACCTCCAACCCTATTGTGGGTAGGCAGCCACCACCTAAGCCACTAACAGCTTGTCTTCACTTATAAATACTACCTCACTTATTTTTGGTAAACCCCCATTGAAAATTGATTTATATTTAAGTTTTTAGTTTTTTGAGGTTACATCAGTATTTCCATACTTATTTGACATACTTGATGGCTGATGTTTGGGGTAGGCGGGTATTAAATATTTTAGTTTATCAGAAAATGTTATATTCACTGTATGGAACCTATAAGGTTGCAGGTTTGCATCCTCAGCCAAACGTGGTATTTCTGTGTTGAGTTTGCATGTTCTCCTTGTGCTTGCGTGGGACATGCATGTTAGGTTAAGTGGTGGTTTTATTGACATGATATAACCATTTTTACTGGGGGATTATGAAACTGATGCAAGATCAGCTGGTAGTTTTACTAGATAATATATCTCATTCTGCTTTGATGGGTTTTAGAATTCCAGAAACATTTAGTCCACTGGTCGTTCAAAGCTGTGCAGAGTGATAACATATATGGGCTTCTCCAGTTATGTCCCTAGATGACACATTTATCAAGCCTGTAAACAGACAAGTTAAAATAAACTGGAACTGCTGAAATAGTTCAAGTAGAACCTGAACCCTACATCAACGTGGATATATTTTTAAATCAGAAGGAAATACCTAGTCTGCAAACACTGACTCATTCATTATGTGCCTTATTCTATATCATGAGTCACATAGAAAAACACTTCAACCAAGCAATGGATGAAAGTGAGACGTAGCAACATTGCAGAAGATATTATGATTAAAGCGTGGATCGCCCATCTCATAATGATGAATGAGGACGTCTGGGCAGTAGAAAGCCACAGTCATCAAATGGAGCCAGATTAAATCAAACCAGTGCCTAAGATCGTAATGGCTACACAAACAACTCTCCCAGATTCAATCAATAGCGCTGTAAAATCCTGACTGTATTCAAACCTCACATTAAATATCTGCAGGGCAATAATTACTGAGCAGATGAAGGATCGGTTATTGTTTCCAGTCCTGGCTGTTATCTGTGTTAACAGTAGATGCTTTGCTTGATAAGTGTCAATGGCTGCAGAGGACAGACAGACGACGATGAAGGAAAGGGGAGTCCGGTTTAACCGTGTGGTAAAATAAGGGTCACAACAGTCCGGGGGCAAAGAGAGGGATGAATCATTAAGCTGTGTACTTTATGCTGCAGAAGTGAAGAGGAGGAAGATAGGACAGAGCAAGGGAAACAGAGGGGACAGTAAGGCAGAGAAGGAGAAGGCGAGACAGAAAGTTGAAGGAAGAAAAAGACAGTGAACAAGGGAGCAATAGAAAAAAAACACTATAATATTTAAATACTTAACACTAAAGAGAGGTATTGGATCTGAATCATGGGATTGAGTAGGGAGGGAGGGAGCGGGGGAGAATGGTGTGAATGGAGTGAATGGTGGAGACACACTGAATGGTAGGCTAAGGAGACGGGGAATCAAGAGACAGAAAGGGGGATTAAAATATGAGAACAAACCGAGAAATTAAATGTACAGAAAGAGGAAAAAGATTAACTGTAAGATTAACATATGATAAGACCATGTCTATCTATTAAAGCAGCTCAAATGTACATGCATGCTATGATTTGATCACAAATGTCTTATTGTGGGATCATCTAGGGTCAGGATTATCAAGCTGGTAATGTCATTATACAAACTTTAAAGGTGATGGGTCAGAAACCAATGAAATGACATCATTCCCAAATTCTTCAAAAGCATAGTTTGTTAAGTTTTGATAACTTACTAACTCATAAAAACCCTATTCAAGTGTATAACTGGCCTTGCCCCAGATGTGGTCTGTCACCTGACACAAAAAATCTGAAAATTAAGGTGTAAAGACCAAAGAGGCAGGAAGTGGGAACTGCAGAGTTCAAAGGTGCAAAACAACATTGACTTACTCAACTTTTTCAGTTAAAGGTTCAAAGTTATTGAACATGATACCTTTAAATTTAAAATCCCAATCAAAACTGAAAGGAATTAGTACAAAGCTTAAACAATGGCTAAATAAAGGAA
This sequence comes from Channa maculata, assembly GCA_020496755.1. Taxonomy (NCBI): domain Eukaryota; kingdom Metazoa; phylum Chordata; class Actinopteri; order Anabantiformes; family Channidae; genus Channa; species Channa maculata. The sequence continues at coordinate 17,609,607 of CM035601.1, forward strand.
ACCTTTGTTCATTTGCTGCATTCTTACTGGTCAACACTCTTGACAAAATTGGGGTGAGTAGCAAAGTAGTTATATTGTGTGAGTTTTGCTGATGAGTAATAAGTAATTACTTTTGCAATAAGTAATGTGTAATAAAGCACTCATCCACCCATTATCTGAAACTGTTTAACCTGTAGCTAATCTCAGCTGTCATTGGGCAAACAGATAAACTGAATAGGTCTCCAGTCTATCACAGAGCTGACAAAGAAAAACACACACAGAGAACAACAATCATCCATACTCACATTTAGCATCACCAATTAACCTAATATGCATATGTTTGGACTGTGGCAGAGAACCAGAGTACCGGTGAAAACCCACGCAAACACGGGAAGAACATGCAAACTCCACATAGAAAGGCCACAGTCTGCCAAACAGAGTACATTTTAGCTATGAGGTGACAGTGTAAACCACTACACCATCGTGCTGAGTAACCATACTTAATTGTTCAAATTAAATTATCTCTAATTTTGCAGCAAGGACTAGGGCCCTGGATGCCGCTTTGAGAACAGTTGCATGAGCAGATGTTGTAGCACTGCTAAAGATGCTCACTCTACAATGATAACACTGTTGATAAGAGGCGAGAGAGAGTTTAGGGTAGACCCAAGCACAGTGAAACAGCAACATCAGCCACACAGTGAACACCAAAGGTCATCATCCACAAGTAAACCTTGCAAGTAATGGTATCATCAGTATCACATTGAATGGTGATGTGGGTAAAGTCAAATTACCCACATCACAAATGTAATTGAAATTTTAGCACAGGAAATTGATGAAAGTTGGCAGAATTCTAAGATTATGACATGCTAGAAGTGCTTCGATACAACACTCCACACTGCTGTATCGAATTGATTTAACTAAGGGTGTAGACACACTCCAGATCTGTGACATTGCTTCCTTTAAATATTCAGAAGGCAGGCTGATGGACAGAAAAAGATGGTCAGTGGTGGTCAGTTTTGCAATAATTCTTCACAGTCTACAGCAGAATGTTGGTGCAGCTTCGGTCAGAAATCTCATCAAAATTGTTTTTTAACGTAAAGTCCACCACATAAAGAAGTCTGCAAACACTGTTTTACCTAATGAAAAATACAGGCTCAGAGTTTTTTTTACTAAATAAAAAACATGAATTTATGTATTTTTTTGAAATAGTAAATACTAAACATAGAGTATGTGGAACACACAGGGGAAATCTGGCCTAACTAGTAGATTTCTAACATCTGAATATGGGTAGAGGATTTTATCATTTTATTCAAGCTGAGCCCTGAATTTTATTCAACTCTTTCAATCTTTTTAGTAATTGCATATACATGTTCATGTCCCTATTTAGTAAAGTCATTAAGAAAGAAGTCATGTATGAAAACCTAAAACATGCACACACACAATACAAAATGGGAAGGCGAAGAAATTTTGAGTGGCGTGATACTCCCTGCAAGTACAACCTCCATCCATCCATTATCTGCAACCACTTATCTTGTTCAGGGTCGCCGGGGGCTGGGGCAAGGACAGGGTGGACAGGTTTCCAGTCTATCTCAGGGCCAACACAGAGAGACATACACTGACAGACAACCATTTACACTCACATTCACACCTATGTGCAATTTAGAGTCATCAATTAACCTAACATGCATGTCTTTTAACTGTGGGAGGAAACCCACACAGGCACTGGGAGAACATGTAAAAGACAATTTTACTATCTGTGAGGCAGCAGCACTGACCACTCTACCACTGTGCTGCCTCCAGCTACAACCTGAAAAAGCTAGACTGATAGTGAATTATCTCAAAGTTACTACCAATGATAATGAAGAAAATACCGTACTATATACATTCTAGCAGCAGAAGAACACATCTTGAATAAATGTGTATTTACAGCTTATTTTCCAGTTGCTATTTGCTCCATAAATGTTTGGTTTATTCACATATGAATAACTTCTTTACTGGGAGAATTTGATGTGACATGTTCAGTTCATTCTTAGAGCTATTCTGTGGTTTATGAACTCTGAATTGTTTTGAACACGCACACACACGCACACACACACACAACCAAACATACAAACGCGCACACACACACAAACACACAAAAGAGTTTTTGGCTTTGTCATCAAGGTAACTAATGGTAACTAATGTTACTGTAGCTTAGGGACAGTTGATATGACCATCACAGATGTATATAGAAATGGATTCCAAACTCAAATACGGTGCACAATCAGCTGGAAAAAATCTGGCACTTAATCCAAAGAGCTGCTCGCTTTGTTTCCTTGTTGTGCAACTCAAATTCAAATGCACATTAGTGGTTTTGCCACTGGCCAAACCCACATGTTCAAGCATAGTCTGTAAACTTCACACTGTGGCAAAGTCATAAAAATGCCTTTTTTTAAGTATAACAAAATCTAAAAACTTCATTACATACACTGCTGGCTACAACTAATATAGTTACAGTAGTTACAATGGCTAAACACTGAAACCACAGACCGGTGAAGTCAATAACACTGATTATTCCATTACAGTGGCCCCTGTCAACGGGCGGGAAATATTCTACAGGAAGTGAACAGTCAGTTCTTGAAGTCGATGTGTTGAGAGCAGGAAAATTAGCAAGTGCAATGATCTGAGCAACTGAGCACAATCTGGCAACTTTGAAAAGGGACAGATTGTGATGGCTTAATGACTGGGTCATAGCATCTCCAAAATGGCAGCTCTTCTGGGGTGTTCCCAGTATTCAGTGGTTAATCCAGGCCAAAGCTGGTCCATGGAGGAACCAATGGAGAACCGGTGCCCACAACTGACTCAAAAGATATTCTGCTGATATCTAACGAGATACAGAGGAAACCTTGAGATCTCTAGTGGAGTCCATGACTTGATGGGTCAGAGCTGCTTTGGCAGCTGAGGGCGATTTCGTTAATATTAGGAAGGTGGTTTGGCTGATTGCTGTACAAAAACTTCACAAGCCGGAAGACAACTTTTTAACAAAACAAGAAAGCTGGTGCTAGAAGAACTATTAATATGCATATGTAATGCTTACATTGAAGGGTAAGATGTTTGTCTTTTTGCTTATGTCCTGTCCTACAAATAATCCAGGTACAATGCAATGCACAGTATTCAAGTGAAATTTACACACAAACAATGTCTCAACACTAATAGTCAAGCAGTAACTCCTCTAGAACTTTATGTGCAAAAGTATCAGGGATCAAATCTTCAAACTAGTAAATATGTTTACATTTTGGAACCCCACAGTGCTAAGTCACAGTCAAGGTAAACGCGGTGCACAATCAATTCTGCGCGCTCAAGATGCCTTTGTAAATATTACCCTAACTTGGGGAAACCAGAACTGAGGACACACAAGGTTTTTAGGTCTGTGGCAGTGAAGTTGGAAACTTACTCAGCTGAGGTTTAGCTCTATGGCAGACAGGCTGAAGGCAGAGATTCTACTGCAGAAGCACAACAAAGCCACTCTGGGGGTTTAACTCTATGGCATGGCAGACTGAAGGCGGAGATTTAACACACAGAGGCACTCCAGTCAGGCGGTGTCAGGCAGACAGATCACAGAGGAGGAGAGTGAAGACACCATTAATACTACAGATGGAACGTCTGAGAGATACCCTAGTCACACTTCTTGTCATGCTGCAGAGCAGAGCAGGCACAAAGAAGGATGGGCGGTGAGAAGAACAACAGTTGGGTCCAAGTTGTTAAATAACGATATGTATTTTGTAAAACTTCGCAATTAAAAATAAAGAAAATGTCCATTGCTATTGGAAAAATTAAGTAAGAACCAAAGATGTTACAAGATGTAAAGGTGACAGAAAAAAATGTGTACTCTTTGATCTGCTAGGCTAGAACTGATATCCAAATAAAACAGCAGATATTAACATACTAAAAATATTATAGATTATAAATCTATTAGTAGTAGTCTTGATTTTTTCAGTTACAAACCTCATCTAAAATTTAGCAGCTTTCCTGGTTCCATCAGTCTGAGAAAAAAAATCTCATATTTCTGCTCATTCAAACTACTACAAGCTGTGTGTAAGTGCATGCAACATTTCCTGACCTGAAGCCCTGTGGCCCTGGCAAAACTTGGAGGACAGTTCTGATTTATTTTAATGTGGTTCTATTTTTGTTGCACTGGCCAGGATTTGACCAGCCTGATAGGTCCAACAACAAAGCCAGATTTCCTAAACCACTTTTTTTTTTAAAGGGAAACTTAAATAAATATATTTCATATATCTTATAGAAAACAAAAACTGTGAACATGCAATGATAAGTAATTGATTTGTATGTAATCATGTCTTCTGTAATGGCCTGATATACTGAATTTTCATTTGGCTTTTCTGTTAATCGTTCATTTCAACCAATGTCTCTTAAGGAAAGATTTGTCTTTTCACCTTAGCAACTTAAGCTGTAATTAAGTTTCTCTTGTCATGATCCAAGTGTAGATAAAAAAAACAGAAAGCAAAGAATTTATTGACGATGAATAAGGCCTACAAACAGCCCTAAAGACCAGAGGCCAATAAACATACAGACGTAAAAGATGGGTAAGAAATCTGAAGTGTCAAAAAAAATCAAGGATAGAGAGAGCCACAGCAGGTAAGTTTGTCTAATAAAGGTTAAACACAGGAACAACAGAAACAGGCAGGTGTGGCTTTAAAACTATGGCCATGACAGCACAATGGAATATCAAAGAGGATTGAGTGAATGACATGTAGGTACTGGGAAATGGGCAGCAGATGTGGAGACTGTTGGAGTAAGAAGTTAGACAATAGAGGCCAGGTGTGCAGATAAGGCAGGGCATGGGAAGTTGGATGTCTGCAGACTAGAGGGGAGACAACACGAGGTATTGAAACAAACTGGGACATCTCACCAATTAACCTAACATGAATGTCTTTAAACTGTGGGAGGAAAGTAGAGGACGAGCACAGAGGCTGAAGCCAGTAGGTAGATTCGAACTGGGGAACGTATCTGAGCAACCACTGTGCATGATTGGCAAAATGCATCCGAGAGACACATAATCCCAGCTTTAGTACAAAGTAACACATTGTTTATTGATATTTCTTTAGGCCAGCCTCTACAACCATGTCAATCTCATGACTTTTGCCATAATTTTCTGGCACTCTCACAGGAAGAAGGATTCCTCATTCTTAATCTCTCTACAAATGTCTGATCGGTTGTTTTGAGCCATGCATTGGGGTGTGGCGCTGTCAATGGCTGTTTGTTTCATCAATAGACTACAACAGATTCTAATTCACTGCAATGACCTTTTGTACTATCTCCAGAGAATGATTCAAGCTAACTGTAGCATCGTCAAACCAGTCAGAAAATTTCAGTTGTTTTGGCATGATTAGTGCATTTTGGACCATTCTCTTTTATTTTATTTTCAAAAACAACAAGCAGAAAGAGGGCCTGGCAAATGTTGGCGCCATCTTAGGTTACATATTATAGGTTTAAGAAGGTCATTTCTGTTACACACAAACACAAACACACACACACACAAAATCACTCACCTCAAAGAGCCTCTGTGTGCCATTGTAAGACTAGAGGAAGCCTGATCGTCAGCAGCCTACCACTGTCATGACCATAAACGGCAGCCCTGGAAACTGTTGCCTTGATTACATCACAACTTACAACTAACGCAACTCTCTCCAGATAAACTCTCCTTATTTTACCGGAAAGACCAGCAGTTTCCATGGGAGCAGGACAGAAAAAGAGAATGAGAAAAATAGACAACAGAAAGATGGAGACAGAGGATAGGATGGATATCGGGGGTGTGGAGAGTACAGAGCTTACAGAAACAGAAAGCTGAGGAACATATTCATTGTTGTGTTTGTCACACTGGTAGGTAAAGTGACCTTAGATGGAGATGAGGCAAGGGGAAGGGCAAAGGTGGACTGGGAGTGGGAGGGAGAAAGAAACGTATAATTATATATAGAAAAAGAAAGAACAGGGCTACAGGTTGAAGTTGGTCTGGCCTGTGCTTTGGATCTGTGCAATCTGGAATCACCAGGGATTGAATTAGGATGTTTGCTACGAAGAGAGAGTGCCCTTCTCTCCAGAGAACACTGTGGTGAATATTACTTGGTGTGAAAAACAATTCACACGGTACTTCCTCTCTCCACTACAATAAGATAGTGCTGCTTCGTTTACCATTTGAACGTACGCTGTCGTAGGTCCTCTTTTTCTTCCTCTCACACAAGTGCACAGCGTGCAGAGCTACATGCTCTTCTTTGCGATGTGTTTGAGCACCACTTGTTGGCCCAGTGGAAGCCAGTGAAGGCAACACAGTAGTTGGTCTTTGTTGGCACTACTTCTAGTTCAAACTGGGGACCTTCTAGCTGTGAGGCAGCAGCACTAACCACTCTACCACTGTGCTGCCCTAAAAGAGAAAACTAAGTAAAATCCTCAGAGAGCTGGAGTTTCAAATAAAACCACATTTATGTTTTTATAAATTATTGGAGGACAGCACAACAAAATAATTAAAAGCCAGACAGTCCAAGCTGTAAGACTGTAAGAACATTTAGAAGACATGATGTAAAAAAACTTGTAAATTGAAATCTACCAAATGTCTCACATAATATTAACTAATAAGAAAGACAGACTGCTCCAGAATCATTGTATAAATTAATACAGTTTAAGGAAATATTCACCTACATACTTCAAATGGCCAATGTCACATCTTTAAAGTTACAATATGCAACATGAGCTACATCTGGTATGACACTCAATCAATCCACTCTGCTCCATTCAGCCCTCCCTCTCCTTGCGCCTCCACTCCAGAGCATATTTCTACCAAAAAATTGATTAAAGTTACTGTAGCTTTAATCAAAGTGGGTTATGGATACAGCTGGTAATTATATCTATTATAACACTGTTGATTAATATCTTAATTTTCTTATTTGCCCATCCACTTTAATATCACTAAAATTAGGGATGCAAATTTAAAGTAGTATCGTTAAATTTATACATGATTCTGTGTTGATATTTTTATTGTGGGGTTGTTTCTTCTAATAACTCCTCATGCAGTGTTTTTTTCCCCCTCTGTAATAAATATTTTGTTTTAGCTCCTGTCTCTTTAAGGTTCCCCTCACCCTGAGTCTTGATTGACCAGCTTGTGGAAGCCTAAGCAGAGTGACAAATAAAATTTGCCAGCTAACCTAAAATTAGTTTACTTTGTGGGTGTGTGGATTTCTTTGTGATTTCTTCTATATCCTTTCAGCTCATATTTTGGAATTTTATGGAGACACCATTATCAACCACTAATATCATGACAACAGTTAGGTCCCAAAAGAAAAAAACAAGAAACTAACAAAAAAAAGCAGAATACGCTCCCTCCCATCCTGCTCTGCTACACTCTACCCAGCGCTTCAGGATGTCATCACGACAAAATAAGAATAAATGAGAATGGTCTAAAAATTACAAATCAAGAAATTTGTAAAATTCTTGAAAGATTTTGAAGTTAAATGACATGTGTTTAAATAAATATTTCAAAAAGTACATACTGTACTGTAACTTTAAATGAAAAGCAATAATATTTTACTAAACTTAACAGATTTTTCTATAAATGTCATCTTAAAAAAGGCTTTTAAAGAGAGAGACATTTAGTCGAATGTAGTACAGTAATCTGGCCTATAATTTCCTTGTTTGAATGTTGTTTCTTCACACAACTTCCGTAATTCTAAGGGTTTTCTTCTCACTGCTTTGCTGTGATGACATAGCATAGATGACCATGGCAAGATTCACACGCCCACAGACTGCCAGGGCCTCGTTTTCTGTAATTGGCAGGCCCTTTGCAATCACAGTACAGTACACTGCAAATTGCTTTTAAAAAAGTGTTAGTAATGCTTGTAGCGACCATTTAAAAGTCCAAAAGGTGAACCTGTCAATATTCTGTCTTCTAGACTCTCAGTGTCACTTATTATCTTTCTTCAGTGACTTAATGCTCTGCTTCCTTTTATACAAATTTTTGTGAAAATAGTATTTTTGTTTTGTGTTTCCCTGTATGTAACAAAAGTCAGCCCAGAAGGGAATAGTGGGGTTGAAGTGACCTTTGAAAAAATGTGAGGTGTGTGTGTGTGTGTGTGTGTGTGTGTGTGTGTGCATGTTTGTGCTTGTGCACATTCAGAAAAAAAACACCAGGGATAGGCAGCTATGTGGTTGTCACAGCAACAACAAAAAACCCCATCTCCAAACCTCACCGTCTCTTCTTCGTTCTCTCTCATCTCATTCCACCTTTGCATGTGCAGAATGTAAATGTGTCTGTGTGTGCTCATATGCCTCCTATGTGTATGCACTGCACTGAGTTAACACGAAGGAAAGAGACATGGGAAAGATGGGGAGTGTGGCTGTGTGTGTGTGAGAGAGAGAGAGAGCGAGAGAGAGAGAGGTAGAAGAAAAAGAAATAAATTACAGTGCTGACCTATATTTTTGAATCCCGTAACCACACTGTTCCACGGCACAGATGTTCCCCCAGTCCCCGTGTTCCTGAAATCCTTGGTCGTAAAATCTAGCCACAACACCCGTCTGTAGGGATGGGAGTCATTCTAATTTGTGCCCGTGTTTCTCTGTATGTCCCACGTACGCTATGCATCGCTTTGTGTTTGTTTGCGCTGTTGCAGTATGTGTGGGAGGATCAGTGCTGATTTATTTCTGTGCTTTAAGGAGAAATTCACTGATTTCCGGCCAAGTCTCTGTATATATGTCAGAGTGCACCTATAGATGCCACCATACACTGTAACGGGAGCTAGGGTGGTTTTTATCCTTCCAAATCTTAAAGCTGATGATGCAACAACAGGCCAAGCAGCAGCAAAAACGACATATTTCAGGTCTTAGACCTCTAATCATCGTCTCTACCTGACTGATCCTGTTTATTTAATGGCTACATAGAGAACACAGCGTGTAGCGGGATCATATAACATGCAGATAGTACTTGGCCATTGTTGTGTTTATTTAAGTCTGTGGTCACTGAGGCTGTAGATTGTGGTGTATTACTCGACACGTCTGTAATGTGAGAACGATAGCATACAAACATCCACTCAGCGAGACGATGAGCGAGAGAGACAGGGGGACAAAGGAAGTAATGGGGTTGCTGAATAATTGCTTTACACCTCAGATAAGTGAATGAGCTCACAGGCAGGAGATTACATGCAGTGTGGATTAGGGTTAGTGTTAGAATTAAGTTCATCCTATAATTCATCCTGTCAATACTGTAGGTGTCCTCACAAGTGCCTTGTCTTGACTTTGGTGAAGACCAGATCACATTTCATGACCGATTTAAGGAGAAAACGGAATTTGCAAATAATTCACTTATTTTTTACTTACTTTTTTACTTATCCAGGACGCTTAAATTTGTCTTATATTAAAAAAAGTAAGCAACACTGTTGTTTCCTCATATATAAAACTGCGTAGTCTAGACTCAAATGTAACCGCATTCCACAATGGCAGGGAGTAAACCTGTTGGTCAGAGAGAGTGCAGGTGTATGGATTAAACACTGATGCTGTATTGGCACGCTGTATCAATAGAGAATCAGTAGAGCAGATGGCAGGCTGGTTAAAACACCGGGTTGTACTCAGAAGTCAGTTATTTGTGGTTGGATTAGGTAGGATCAACCTGTCTGTATGTCTTCACTTGGTCTGCCTCTTTATATATCCTCTGATTGACAGCATTTCTAATCAAAAGTTATTAAACATCCAGTAGATATAGTGGATTATCTAGTAAATGATCTGTGTCAAGCCTATGATCTTCTGTCCAACTAAAACCCTGCCAAATGAGTGTCAGTACCACTTCAATCCTAATTTCGACTGGCCATGGCTTTAAAGCCATAACTCTATCAATTCTATATAAATGCATGTTTGTCTGTTGCTAAAGTTGAATTATCTGTGTTAAGGTCAGTTCACTTAAGGTATCATTATTACTAGTACCACACTGAGCAAAAGCTGGACATCTGGACAACTTTTTAACCATGTAAATATCATAACCATTTAACTGTTCACTTTTAGCCAATTATCTGAACTATTTATTAAACATCTTTAGCAGGCTTTTACAACTGTTTATCCCTTTTAGATAAGCATTCAAACAATGTTCCAGTATTGTTAGAAACTGTTGATTTTGCTTTTAGCTAAGTAGTTTATCTATTACTCTTAGCTACGGCTGTTGATCCAAAAGGTTCATCTTTTTAATTAATTTATTCTTTTTTTTTTTGGTAATGATTTATAAATATTTAAAACCATGCAGCTATTTTGTACATTGCTCCTAACACTGTGTTTGTTAATACTTTGCAAATAACATTCCACTTAGAACTTTCACTTTTCAAGTGTTAGAGTTAACTCAGGTTGTTGATATATGCCCTGTGTTATCTGCTGGAAACTTATAAGTTAGCATACTGTAAATATACTGTACAACAGATCAACATTTTATATACATTTGTTTATTATACTGATATTACATTAATATATTTTTAAATCAAATACTGAGTAAAATCAATCAATCTTTTCACAGACAGTACCTCCTGCCTGGTAACTGCAAGACCCTGGTTGAGAATCGCTGATCTGCAGTATACTTACCTTTTCATCTGCATAAAAAGAACACTGAAATTAGTTCACTTGGCTTTATTTTTCACTAAACTGTGCTTTCACAATAATTCCCTGCCACCATAACCAGATTGATTCCTTCTCTGTTTCCTTTAATGATTTATTCCTTCTGTCTGTCTCTGTTGTTCTCGCTTCCATCCTGTCACACCTGTCTGTTTTTGACATATTAATTACAGGGACTCCATCCTTTAGTGGAAGGTCTCTAGTATTAAACCCTTTTCATAATGTCCACACTTCCAAGCTTTACTAAAAGCAGATATAGAACAGGAATAATTAAATCATCTGCATACAACACAAAAAGAAATCACAAAGCTAATATTATGAAACAAGGTTTGCTTTCTAAAACGTATATATAGTTTTAATAACCTCCAAGGCTTTCAGACAAGGCTCAGTACAGTAGCTATTTGTGTGAAGTAAAGGGCATGCTGCTTTGGTCTTGGAGACGAGAGCTGATGGTTTATAATATACTTGTAATTGAGGATATGTCTGATAAGAACTTACAAATAGCTGTTGTTAATACTCTGGCCTTGTCTCGTGCACTGATTGGCTAGTCTGAACAGCCAATCAGAGCGGTCGCTTTCACTGACAGGCTGATGGTGAATCAACATGTAGAATGGCTGAAAAGCTGCTGCCGGGGGTCTGATTAGGGCACAGAGTGGGGCACATACTGCAAAGACCAGGCCGATGGACACACCCTGACAACTTGATAGTTGGCTTGGTGTTTGCTGGTGCCCACCAGATGAACAGACACACAACAGTACATGAATACCAATGTTGCTCAGTGTCTACTTGATGTGTAAAAGAGATAAGCAACATTACATGAGAAAATGTCAATAATGTGGTTTTGATTTTAAAAATCCCTGTTTCATATGATTTAATCTGAAGGAAAGGCGTTGGCCTTTTTTCTACATTAATGTTGCACATCTAGCCCTAGTTACTGGAGATTGGCGGTTAGTTTTAAGTACATTTTTAAATAATGTATTTAATGAGTTATAGTGTCAGGGGGCGGTTGTAGCTCAGTTGGTAAAGGCAGTTGGTACAGGCTCGATCCCCGGTCCCGGCTATATGTCGAAGTGTCTCTGGGCAAGACACTCAACCCCTAACAGCCCATTCCCATCCCAGCTGTGCAGTGCCTGTCCAAGCCCGGTAGAAATTGTGGAGAGATGCGTCAGGAAGAGCATCCGGCGTAAAAACTGTGCCAACATGCGGATGAATGATGAAGTCATGGGATAAGCCGAAAGGACAAAAAAAAAAAAAAAGAAGTCATGATGGCAGAAAAATGTCAAAAAAACAGTAACTTTGAATCTGATTCCATTCCATTTATCACACCCAGCCTTAGTCACCACAAGTTGTGCAGTTTGTGCTACAAAAATGGATTTCCACTGAGCAGTGTTTTCTTTACAATGCATGTGCTGTTGCAAATGTGTTGTATATAAATGGAACTGTAAGACAACAAAGTTGCAGTATTAGGAAAAATTGTGTACAACTTATGTGCTGTACATCAATCACACGTTACCATTTTGTGGAACAAGATACACAATAGAAACTGTTGTAAATTATCTTGTTTGTAGCATAGTCGAGAGCAATGGTGTACTGACAGAGACAGTGGGTAATTCTGTTACCTTAGCCTCCATAAACATATAGTTGTCTTCAGTGACAACTGCAAGGAATAAACATCTTCCAGTATAACCTGTTTTGCATGGCACAGCAAGCATTGGAATATGACACTAATAACCTCCAAATGCTAGTAAAGTAGGATCCTTTTTCTGCTGAAATATAAGTTACTGCATTTACATTTTTCAACAGTTTAATGTTGCCAAAAAACAACAACCAATTGATAAACCTATTAAGAAAAAAAATCTATTAGTCTTCTGATGTTATTGAAGAATGAATTCCAAATGATGTTTATTACTGAATAGTCAATATCCAGTGTAGACACAACACCATATTAGACCGCAGCTCCTCTCTGCAAGGTCTGACTGACACAGATGTAAGTATCCATATGTTCTGTCAACAAAGGTACAGTGATGGGAGATGGGACCTAAAATAAAGCTGTTGTACAATCATGAATGAATGCTAAATCCTCAAACCCATGTTCCACAATCAAGCAGCAGCCCATTAATCCACCCCAGCAGGTCTTTGTTTGACCTCTACCTGTACCAGACCAAAGATGGATGGGAGGAAGATGCAACTTGACTGCTGTTACTCTCTCTCTCTCTCTCTCTCTCGGTATGTGTGTGTGTGAACAGCATATGTGTGTATGACAGAATGCAATTCCAAAGCGAGATGAGGCTACATTACAAATGCAATTGGCCCTTACTGGTGTGTGTCGTGATTAACATTAGCCTAGTAAACGCATCTCTTAACATCTGAATGGATGTTCAACACACACTCTCAGACACACACTGTTCTGCACCAGCCTTTGTCTCGAATTTTAAAGAGACAATCTCTTCTCCCCTGTGACAATGACTTTGAGTCCCCATCCATCTAATCTGCTGTCTTCACAAACAAACACACATGAGAACCTCCCTAGGGCATATTGTAGGAGCAGTACCTGTGGCCTACATGATTTACATCCATTTTACAGAAGAGCAGAGGGACTGATGTGTTTTCAACGATGTGTGTCTTCTGAGAATACTTCTAACAATCACAGTGTATGCAAATGTGTATGTCTGTGTGTCAATGTCGGTAACTATGCCAGCAAAAGTCCCGCCCTGTATCGACCACAAATATAACCACTCCATATGGGAACCTATTGTTACTGTATGTATATATGTTTTCTTCCTAAATATTATCTATCCATCATGACTGGTGAATAAACACTTTACTGTGCTGGTAACCTTGCTCCTATGTGAGGCTATTTTCTGGAATAACACCTCATACGGTCTCCAAGTCTCCAAACCTCAAAGTCTCCCTGAACGCAACATTATGGCTTTTGTCACTTTGATCTCACCTTCCCAGTGATATTCAACATTTAGCCACATATTCTTTATACTCTCACTGGATTTACATGACTGTTCGGTCACTGAACTGATGCTTCCAAAAAGAACTGTGGGTTATGAACAATGATATTTTTATCAGATGCTACAGCCCAGTGGGGCTTATTGGGTTGACCAATGTCTTTCCCTAACCCTAACCACTCTACCTTATTACCTAATCCTAACCATCACTGTCATTTTCCCTGATTCACAACTTCTGACTCACGCAAGCAGGTTCTCGTCTGGATGGTGAACAAGCTTGTGCACGTCCGACAAGACTAAAACAGTTCAAAACTTTCGATTGAACTTAAGGTTTTCATTAACTCTAACCACATCCTTCCAAAACCCTGAACAAGCATATGAGCCACCTCAGGCTAATCATTCCCATACTTAAACTATGTGTTTTGGTAGTTGCTCAGACTAAAACCCCAGTTGTATTGTCACAACCGCAACATTTCTCTAACTTTAACCAAGTGAATAAACACTTCAAAAATAATAACAATGTAATGTGAACCTCAACCACCAAGCCTTTTAACTTTGTACACGCATTCATTACCTCACAAAGCAAAAGGGAAGATCAAACTGGACATGATGCTCAATTTCAAGGAACGTTCAAACTTATGCAGTCTGAAGTGGCCTTGTGAGAGACCTGTTAACTAGGCTGTGCTTAAGGCAGACCTTTCAGCTGGTAAATGGACACGATTTGAAAAGAAGTGTTAACTTTCTTTGATTCTATGCACGTTTACTTCCCCAACCTGAACATGTTTCTTGTGCTAAACTCATATTTCACATATCTTCTTCTTATATCCTATCATACCTGGGTGGGATCAGTTCCAACAGATTTGTTTTAAAAGTGTTCCCGCTGCTATTGCTCTTTGTCACATACACTGAAATGCTTTGAAATAACTACTCTAAATAAGTTTAAAGATGCATTAGGCATACAACACCACTTGTAGTTTAATTATAGCTACAACATTCTTTTTTCAAAAATGACCACAATGGCTGAATAAAAGGTAAAAAGATGTGTTAAATGTTATTTTGTATATGTAGTTTGTGGAAGATCTACACTGAGCCACGTTGTTTCCAGAGACACAACTTGGACTGGATAATGCTCAAAATAATATTTTTTTCTTTGAAACAACAGCTCTTCTCACTCATTTTGATTAACTGTATATAATTTTTTCCTAATCTTGCCTAAAACCTGATGTTCACCACCTTGTTGGACATGTGCTTATTTCTCATTAGAGCATGAATCAGGTTGCATACTGTTGTCTGAACCCAAGCTTGAGATTGAGGTGTGTGGCTTGTGGTAGCTGAATCGGATCCAAACCTAATAATAAGTACATTGTATTTCATTTCCAAACCCTACCACAATATGCCAACTAGTGACCACGCCCGTGTGATAATCCCACAGTGGTAGAGCAGCCTAAATTGTCCTGAACTCTGCCACAATGCCACTATGGAACAAACAAGTTCATTTAGGAACACACTCCTATATTTTGATTATTTGCTTAAGGCCCATCTCTTCACCCTTTCATGTGACATCTGACATGCATCTCCAGCCCTGTTAACTCGTCCTACTGATAAAAGCACATCAGAGTCGCTAGGCGATATAGGTAAGGAAAAACAGCTGAGATGTTGATGTGCAACTTGCTATTCTCCTGCTGTGAGCTGGTCAGGGCTTTAGTAATGAGAGCCTAGGGACCTGGCTGAGCCTGCTGTGTGTGTGTGTGTGTGTGTGTGTGTGTGTGTGTGTGTGAATAGAATATGTCTGTAATCTTCCTTGAAGACTTTGTTGCTGAGTGTTTGTGTGTGTTTCTGTAGTTGCTGTTGAAAAGGAATCACAGCTTGTGTGGATGTGTGTATATCTATATGTGTGTGCGTGTATCTGCAGCTGTATGTGTGTGCTTGATGGCCTCACAGGTCCAGTCACCCACAGAAACATATTGTGGTGTGAGTGGTAAGCCGATGATAAGCATGAACAACCCCTTAAACCCTTCTCTCCATCCCGTCCCTCCCTTCCTCTTTTCTTCCTTCTTCACCTTCTTTCCTCCCTCCCTCCTCATCCTCCCTCCCCCCTCCTCCTCTCTAATCGTTGGGCTAATTGACTAAGCCAGATT
Organism: Channa maculata; assembly: GCA_020496755.1. Taxonomy (NCBI): domain Eukaryota; kingdom Metazoa; phylum Chordata; class Actinopteri; order Anabantiformes; family Channidae; genus Channa; species Channa maculata. Next base: position 17,625,313 of record CM035601.1, read on the forward strand.
TGGCAACAGGCTCATTACTGTCATCTCACACAACAAGGAATGACCTATGCAGATGGTGCATTGGTGACAGTCAAGACAGAGTGCACCTGCAATGATATGTTCACCAAATCCCCCCTACACACAAACACACACACCGTGCATATTTCCCTTAATTGCTAAAATAACCTCAGTGTTTCACCACATGCTCATACTCTGATTCTTTTACTGTAGCTGTAGAGCTCAGTAGCTTCAATTTCAGACATTTTCCTGCACATAAATGTCAACTATTAAGTGCATTTTAAGCACCTCTGCCAACAAAGGGTGAGAACCTGATGGACATGTTTGACACATCATCCTCTTTTTCAAGCCTAAAACTGTTTCTTTTTTCTGTTTTCTGCTTGCATTCTCATGCTTGGCTTAGGTTTCCCTTTCTACCACCACTGGTGTCATTCCTGTACCTGCAGGTAAACAAGATGTGCAGGAGCTATATGGCTTTCTCTGATGATTAATCATTCAGTGTCACCCACATTCTGCCTGCATGTGCTGAGTAGACTGCCCTTACCGCTGTGAGCGCTGAACCAGCGGGGTGCGATGTGCAGGGGCAAGGTGTCAGCCAGCGACCCCCGGGACCCCAGATACAGCACCCCGTCCGCATGGTGCCCTCCGCCCCCAGTGTCCTGGTAGCCGGTGCCGTGGGGGCGGCTGTAGTTCCCCCTGACCCCCCTCCGGCTCGATCCGTGTCCGTCCCTCTGGGGTTGTAGAAGCTGAAGGGCACGGCGGGACTGTGCTCGATGCCCATCCCGGCAACGGAGCTCACCGAGCGGCTCCGCAGGCCCATAGTGCCCCTCGGCTGGTAGAAGTGGGCCGAGGGTGGCACTGCGCTGTCATCCGTAGAGACACCGGGAAAAGCACCCCGGGGCCGCCCCGCCGTGCTCTGCTTTCCCCCCATACAAAGCGGGAGACAAATGGGTGGGGGTTCTGGGTGCACGCAGGAGGGGGCTCGGCTCGATCCGCAAAGGGTCGAGAGAGCCGAAACAGGCTGTCGCCCCCTCCCCTCTCTCCTGTCTGTCTCTCGGCCTTCCTGCCTGTCTGTCCGTGTGTCTCAGCAGGCTCGTCAGCTCTGACTCTCTGCAGACGCAACAGCCCGTTTCCCTGCTGAGCGGAACATGAGCCAGCCCTTACGTCTGGATTCACCTCACCCGCAGACAAAAACCTTGACACAACCGGCGGGGGGGGCGGGGGACGACGCCGAAAGCCCAGAACGACAAAGAAGACGTGCACCGCAGCGCACTCCCCTCGCTGTCCCAGAAAATTAAGACGGCTGTATCATTGCAGGCGGGACGCGGCAGCAACACGTTTATCCCGCCCGGTCCAGATCAGCAGCGCCGCAATGTGCACTCCGCTGCTCCCGCCTCATCTGATCTCAGACATCGTGACAACTGTTGCTGTCTGTCTGACCGCCAAAAAACGACGGTCTGTCTTTGAGTGAAAAAAAAAGAAAAACAAAAAGAAAAAAAAGAAAAAAAACACAGCGTCCGCGCTGTCCTGTCGCTCCAGTGGTCTCCAACCGGCGCTATTTAGCCAGAGATCGGGGTCACAGTGAAGCCGCTCCCTGCGCTCTGCTCGGCGCTCCGTTCCGCTCCTCTCCGCTACGCTCCGCCGCCGCCGCTGGGGCTGCTGCTACTTGCCAGACAATAGAGACGCTCAGTGCGCAAGCTCGGATCAGAAATTTAGACAAGACTGCGCGTATGGAAGCAAATCATTGCCACAGGAATTTCAGCTCTATCAGGCGGTTAATGTTTATTGTAGCCCACACCTATATTATAATATTTTGAATTTAAATGGTTAGATATCCCAATAGTCAATTCCACTTTATTGATTTTAGGTTTCTTGAATTTCTCAGATGGACTTTCAGAAGCTATCATTCAAGTCAGCCCCTAAGCAGAGAAGAATAATGCACATTTGTTGAGAGGAGTGAGGGACCCTAATCAAGATTACCTTTTTGTAATACAGAGTTAAAGAAAAATATACTTTTACAGAGGAGCAAATCATCTAATCTCAGCAAAATCCAGGATCATGGCTCAAATCAGTGCAACTCCCTATTTCCTTAAAACCCAACATATTTGTTGTTGTCCACCTGAAGATTTATTGCAGAAACATATAGAAAAAGGTTGTACAGTGAATCTCCTGAAGGATTTATAAATGTTGCTATGCATAGTATTGAAACTACACAAACCTTTTTTTTTTTTACCCTAGATAGGAGGAAAGTTGTCAAAGGAGAACCTCAAAGCTGCACCAACTTTGAGGTTCTTCTCATTCCATCCAGCATGAATCACTTTGCGTTGCTGATCTGGATGTTCTGATCAGAAATTTGATATTATGAAATTCAGCATCTAAATTTGACCAAAAAGAGTTGTTAGATCTGGCCTTATTGAAATGACCGGAATAAAGCTGTTGAATATTAGGCACTGGAATTTTATAAATCAACAAATTTATATATGTGGTGTTTATTTACTGATATTATTGTTAGTAATTTGGCACAAAGGGACTTTTTTACTGATTCTAAACTGGCTTGTTAAATTTTTTGCAATATTTGTGAAGATCAATGACAATAAAAACTCATGTTTTCATTTTGAAAATATTGTATTAATATAAACATGAGCAAAAGTAATTTTTTATAGTTTTGTAGACTTTTATTACTTTTATGACAGAAATAAATCTACCTTGTCTTATTCATTACCTATGATCCTCTTCAGCCAAAACAGCATACTGTTGTTATTACCAAGTTATTTTTCCACCATATGCTAAATTACTGGGATTACTGGCTCACATGTTTTGTTTGGGATTACTTGGCCTAATCCTGTGTGTGCAAAAGTGCATGTGTGTGTGTTTATGTGTGTAATTAGGCCGTTTTCATTCCGTTTGGTGCTTTGTTTCTACACAATAACACAAAGTCAGCCTTGTACAGTCTTCCTAGTCCTGCTACCCAATAAGGTAAACTATGGTAAAGTACTTATGGCAGTAGGTGTTAATCTTGCCTGCTATAATGACAGTAAGCCTATAAATGGTCACCTCTCCTGTCCTCAGGCATGCATGTGCACACACACACAAACACACACAGGACCTATATGAAAATGTACATATATTTTGTGAGTTCCCACCAAACTGGCAAATGCCCTGTGTCATTACTGTAAGAAATATTCACTCAAATCAGAAAATGTGGGCACATCCAGAGGAGGATGGCTCTCAACATTAACTAGACCTCTGGTGTCTTGGACATTTTTTTTTCTATTTCATGACATCAGTACAGTAGGGTACAAGCAAGTAATAGATACGTTTTTTCAAAACAATATGAGCTATTAGATTAGCTGCTGTGAAATAACATTACATTTTGAAAAGCTGTAAGACCAAGAATCAACAGAAAAGCTGACTTTGAATTTTTGAATTTTATTAATTTACCACAATAAACAACTATGTGCAAATGTTTCCTGTATTCACATTTGTAGCCCAGTCAGAGAGCTGAGCAAAGCCTAAAGAAATTCTGCCTTTTTTTATTAATTATCATTTAAGTCTGGGTATAAAATTAAAACACATTGTTTACAGTGTCTACCAGTGATTATAAGGTATAAACATTATATTAATAAATATATTTAAAAAAAAGAAGTATCTCAAAATAGTTCAAATTACCATTCTACTGATAGGTACATCTCCATTTTTATGTCTCTGAGCCAGTGACACCTGTTGCCAGAAGCATTATGTTGTCAGGTTGTCTGTCCTTCTGTCCCATTGTGAATGTGACATCTTGGGACTGTTTTAAAGGAATGTGTTGTAAATTGGCACAGACAACAACTCCACAATGGAATTTTAATAAAACAAAACAAAAACATGCTTATTAAATGTAGATAGGCATCTGTATTTGAGGTGTGTGATTAAAAATATTGTATGAACTGTGTCAGAATTGAAACAATTTTTAAACCAAGAGACCCTCAACTTTAGGGGCAATAGAGACATTGTGTTTGTTTCAGTCTGAATGTTAACCCAATGGCTGTAAGTTGTGATAACAGTAAGCATGAAAGACACTGCACATTCCCAGTGAGCTGTTTGGAAGGAATGCTGACACTCTATGGTGGAGCAGAATATTGCTCCTTCACTGTAACAGGAGGACTGGATCAAGTTGATACAAACAGTCTGGATATTCTGTTCAGTCTGTCTTGTGAGAGCAACCTGACAGCTTGAGTGTCCCCATCAAAAAGAGACTAATCATTTTGAGGAACAGTCTGTCAGGCAAAATAAAAAGCTATTATGTGTCACAATGATCCAGACATATTCTTTTTCTTTTTTTTAATCTAAGTATTTGGGATAAGGAAAGGAGACCTATAATAAGTTTAAAATCCACATCTTGTAGTGCAGCTAACCTCTTATGCCAAGATATATTTCCCTATTTTAATAAGTGTCACAATAAACTGCTATGTCACCTTCAGTTGCCTAAGCTCTAGTGCAGTCGATCCTAAGAACAAATTGTACAGGGCACAATTCCACAGCTTTTCAGTGAATTTCTGTGGAAAAAAGCAAAACTTCTTTTTCTGAAGGCTGCTAATGTTAACTACACTAGCAAGAATACAATTATAGTTGGCAACATGTTTTAAAAATCATTGCTGCCAGAAAAATGTTCATTACAAAACAAGAATATTTAAGTATATTATAAGAATACTGCTTTTCAACTAAACAAAGTATGTATACTTTCTGTTTATTTGTATCTACTTATCTGAGATATACTACATTAAATTATAAGATATGTAAGAATAATTTACTTATATTGACAACTATATAGAAATGATTCAGTATATTTAGCCTATAATTGTACTTACACTGAACTATCTTTTTCTACTGACAAAAGTCAAGGTATATTTGTCTTGTACCTATACTTCAGTATACTTGGCATATATGTAATATACAGGAAAGTGTCTTTGGCCCACACTTTTATTTTGGGGGAATAAAAAATAACTTTAAGACAATGAACCCCCAACAGCCCATTCCCATCCCCAGCTGTGCAGTGCCGGTCCAAGCCCGGTAGAAACTGGGGAGGGTTGCGTCAGGAAGGGCGTCAGGCATAAAAACGGTGCCAAATCAACATGCGGACAATAATCCGCTGTGGCGACCCTGAACTCACGGGATAAGCCGAAAGGACAAAACAAACAAACAAACAAAAAAAACCTTTAAAACTTTCCAAAACTAAAAGGATCTACTGGGATATATACCTCAAAACTTGTCTGTACACATTGAATTATCATGACATTATGGGAACAGGAACATTTACCTGATCTGAACTGAAAAAAATTACTTGAAAATTAATGTTTGTTGTATTGAGTCTTATGCTAAGCTAAGTTGCTGGATTCACAGAAATGTGGGAGTGGTATCAGAGTTCCCAATAACCTGGAGCAACATAAAAAAAGCATAATTCCTTAGCTATTAAACCAGTCCTTTAATGTCTAAGAACAAATACCAATAAAAATGAAACATCTGATGTTCCACCTAAACTTTTGACACCATGTAATAGCATGTCATGCAGATTTTATGCAAGGCAGATTTACTCAGGTGGCTGAAACTGTTAATAAATTATTTTTATAGTCAATGAAATTACAAAAAAATTGTTCCTCCAAGCCAAGCTATTAAGTTATTCAGTTCACAGTGACATCAAAATAGGAAAATGTAGCAAATCTTTCAATCTGAAAAGCCATGGTTTGCATTACTGCTTTGTATCAAATGATCAATAAATCAAGAGGAGACAGGATTGTTCATTTTCAAAACAAAACCCTGCATTAAAAAGCACAAACTATCAAAGATTCAATGGGTGTTCATTTTGTTGTATGTATTGGAAGTAAAGGGAATATGGAGAATTTGGATCAGTCAGACACAACAGGCCTCATTCAAATAGAATGTTTGTATGAAACCTCCCAATGAGGAAGGCCGCTACCAACTGTTGTTACAATCACTTCCAAAGAAAACATTCGTGGTTTTCTTTATTCACTTTTAGATCATCCTTCATGCAGAATGCATTATGAAAAGTGACTGCAGACATATCAACAAAACCATCACAGATTTATGTTCAGTGCCTATTTACTGTTACATCTAATTTAGATGCCATGTTTTAACAGCAAACACTATGTGCAATACAACATCACTCTCTGTTCAGACCATGAACAATATGTCACGATGAGGTAGTGACTAAACCAATGTTTACAGTTGTCTTGGTAGCAGAACTTTCCCAGGATTCATCAGGTTATTTGGGTCAAGGGTTTCTTTAAGACCCTGCATAAGTTGGATAGTCATAGGTCCCATCTCCTCACACAGCAGTACTCTTTTCCCTAAACCCACTCCGTGCTCCCCTGTACATGTACCGTCCATGGCCAGGGCCCGCCTAGAGGGAAAACAAACCACATCATTTTAATGTCAAAAACGAGTTTTTACTCACTATTGTAGTAGCTTCTGCCTTTAAATTGCTACTGATGGTAGATAACTACAAATGAAGATGCAAATATCCACCACAGCTACGCCTTTAACTTAATCTTGACTGCACCAAACCCCTAACTACATTTAATGAATTTAACCTAATCAATTTTCACATTATCACTAATCTATATTTAAAAATCTGCATCCAACAACTTTCAGGCTCATGCATTAAGCCTGATCAGTAACACAATTATTGCTATGCTACTACACATGATACAGTGCACAGATGTACAGGAGTATACTTTTGTACTGAAAGGCCCATAATGTGTCTGTGATCTCAATTGTCTACATTGTTTGCACAGTGGAAGCCAGGTGTGATAGTTCTTTAAATGTAGGGTTGGTGGTTTGAGTCCCAGCTTTTACCAGGCCACATACAGAGGGGTTCTTGATCAAGAAAATTTAGGGCTATGGTGATTATTGATGTACAAATGTTTACCCTTGAAATTACATATTTTGTTGATTTTAAAAGTAAAAAACAACAAAGTAAAGAAACCTCAGCCTCTACAGCAAACAGACCCTAAAATAACCATCCCATCCGCAGCTTAAAGGATAACAGTAATTGTACTTTAAAAATTCATGATGCAGTAACTACAACCATTTCTACGTATGTACCTACAGTCTTTGAACAACTGCTAATCCGATAACTGAACATACATTTCTGTATAAAAATGTATGTACCAATTTAGAGATCAAATAAAAAATAATAACCAGTCAAATAAAATGTTCCTCCATGCTACTAACCTTTGGGAGCTACCACTAACCCCAGTACAGCCAGAAGTTTTTTACAGATTTTCAAAACACATTTTAAAAAGCTTATGAAGGGAGTTTCTAGCAGCTGTTTTAAAACCTCATACTTAAAGTTTAATCCTCTGAAATCAATATCAGCTAAGGGGATGACTAAGAAGTGATGTGAAAAGGGAGGCACATCTTTTCTGAAAGCAGATGAGGAGAGTGAAAAGGATTAGGCACAGTGTGCAGAGAATTAGGGAGAAAAAAAAAAAAGAGTTGACAATTGAGTGACAGAGAAGGTAACAAGGAAAAGTTGCTAAAATGGGCACAATCAGTGAGGCCTCTCTACCAGAACTTTAAGTTCATTTTGTTCGGTCATTTTTTTATATTAATAGTATTGTCCACACTCACCACAGACACTAAAACCAACAAACAATCTTTAGTCATGTTTGGATGCCTGTCTGTCTGCAGCCTGGATCAGCTTGTTCGTCTGTGCCACAAACCTTCATTGTTGTCCAACAGTTATCTAACACAACTGACACACTGGGGGACATATTTCTTGGTTCCAAAACGTGTGGCCAACATAAATATGATTCAAACTGATAGGAATTGCCACAACAATGGAGGTGTATGGCACAGATGTACTAGCTTTTCCAGACTGCAGACTGACAAGTTTATTTAACTAAACTAGTTCACGAATTTAAGCATTATTTCAAAAGGGTACCCACACGAATAAAAGTCCTGACTCGATAACTTGAAGAGAAGTGAAGCATGAGAGGGAAGAGATTCAGAGACTCATTACCTGGCCAGCCTCTCCGAAAACAGATGGACACGGTGCAGCTCCTCTGGGTTGTTGGGGTCCACCACCATCACACAGTGGAAGTTACCATCACCTACATGACCCGCTATGGGACCTGGAGGTAGACAGACAGAGTGTATATAATATTTACAAATATTTTTTCAGTTTACAGTTCTTTTTCTGTGTTGCTTGTTGTAATGTGTGTTGAATACAGTGATACACTTCACAAAAGACCATGGGAGTCATCACCCTTGTAATTGGCCATGAAGCCCTTGATATTTGTTGCCGGTTTGCCCTGATCATATTTGACAAAGCTCTCAACTGTGTCAGACCTGATGAGTAATTTTAGCTCCAAGCAGCAACATACAGTTGCAGTCACAATGTAAAGGACAGATTTAATTTTAAGGGGAAAGGGAACTAGGCCTAACTTCAAGGTGCTTCAGTTGCCCAAAGTGAAAAGGGGGTCTCTCGCAAATATTAACATTTGAAAAAATATCTTCTAAAAGAGGCTTATCCATGGATAGAGAAATCTTTCACAATTAGGTTTAAGTTGGCTAAAAAGTATCAATCCAAGATACTTATAAATTGATAACTTACATTGTACATCTGACATGATGGAGACTAGACCAATTCCACTCACCTGTGAGTTTGTTCTCAATGAGGTCCTTCTTTGTCTCCACAATGATTTGAGGCAGTTGAGACAAAGGGACGCATACATCTGTTGCATAGGCCTACACACACACAAACAGACACACAAACAGAAGATAAGGTCACTGAATTGGAACAGCATAAAGCAACTGTCTTTTGCAATCACTAGAATTTAAAACCTTGATAAAGTGAGACATAAAAGTGCCTCAGAATGGTTTTGCTGTTGTGCAGCTCAGAGCCATTGCACAAAGCCTTTTAGCAACAGGAGTAATTAACTATCCTGTTGTTCACCATTAAAAGCCATCACACTGAAGCAGCATACAGCAACCCCATATCTTCCGTTCCAGTGACAACAGTCACACAGTAGAGCGATAGTGCAGTAATTTAAAAAAAATGTATATTACCGTTTTATCCAATTGGAACAGTTCAACTAAATGAATACATTTAGTTGATCGGCTTATGTACTTCTATCAACAGTATTTTCTCTCCTAAATCAAATGGTACCACAAAAGCATTTTGATACTACTACAGATTTAAGCTAAGTAGTTTGTAAATCCAATTAGCATGTTTCTAGTCAATTGAGTTTTTTACTGTTAAAACCAGCTCAGAAAAATGATTTTACTAGTACCAGCTGACTCTCTTTACCTTGCAGCCAGGTCTGAGAGCCTGAGCAGCATACCAGGCATCATGGCGAGCTTTCCACAAGCGGTTCCTTGTTTCTGTATCTTGAGCCCACTGAAAATCAGCACCTCCGTTACTCTGAGTGATGTCCGCTGTAGAAACACAAACAGACAAAAAATAATGTTGCGGAATTTTTATTAAGTTATTGAACTGTCTGTAGCTGGTCATTTACTGTTGGTTCTGCAGATCATTCTATTGGATCAATTTCGTATGGAAACGTGTAAACAGGTAGCACATCTTATTATGCTAGAAATTTGCTGCAATAGCTTTAATCTCAAAACATACCAGTGACCAGCAGATTTTTAGTATGGTTTTGTTTGGTTTTAGAATAAATTGGACAAAAACATTTTGACATAAAGAGCTCATCTTAAGCATAATTTGGGGGGGATGTTTTTTCCCAGGGCTCATCTTAAATTGTTCTGGGATGATTTACAATAGCGAAAATTGCTTATTCTTCTTATAATGGTTTTATGTTGTACATTCTTTCCTCTCAGTATGAAACACTTTATTTAACTCCTGTATCTTTAAGGTCCCCCTCAGCCCAAGGCCACTCTCATGTTAGTGGGCAGCTTGTGGAAGCCAGTGAGCCAAGCAGAGTAGTGAGCCAGCGGTTTAATAGGAGGGGGTGGGGATGACATTGTACATTGTGGGCATGCAGATCCTAAATTACAGTCGTTTTATAGTTTGAGTCTAAAACATTTTTGGCAGGTCCACTGGAGAGCCTTGGGAAGGCCTAAACAATATAGACAGATTTAGTTTTTGTGCGATTTGTTACTTCATACGTTTAACTCCATTTTTTAAACTTTGTGGCAGTTTAATATGGACACACATAATCAAAATCACTGTTAAATTAGAACAAAAAATACAAAACAGCATAATATGGCCTCTTTAAATATGGGATGGGGTGGCAGTTGAAGAAAATGTGCATGTGAAGTGTGCAAATCTATGTATTTCAGTAAAATTATGTACTTCTCATATTTATAACTTTACAGTGGCGCTACATAAAATTAAGGGAACTACCATGGCCATTATTTATGCATAGGTAACCATGAATTTCTACCACCAAACTTCCTCCCAAACATAAAGAGTTTAGAGATATTTTAGCTCCAGCACCCCAGCAGCCCTTAATTAGTTAAGAAGTATTCATTATGGATGGATGGTGACGTGTACATTCACACACCAGTTGTGTTGACTTGCTCCTCGACGCTTCGCTCAGAGCCGTGGAACTCCAGGAACAGCGTTGGGGTCACAGGGTAGGACAGACTGCTGAACCTGTTGCACGCATCAATCATTACATCATCCAAAAACTCTGGATAACACACACACACACACACAGAGTCAGAGAACAAAAAGAGTGAAGACAAATATCAGTGTTATGCATCTAAATAGGTCATTGTTGTAGCTTTTGTTATATTTTGCTTAATGGTCACGTACTTATTTTCTAACTGCCAATAACTCATATCAATCTAATTTAACAGTTCATTTCATGATCCATTTCCTTCCAATAGATTCTTTTATCATGCTACTGTAGAAAAACACTTTTTCAGAGAGAGCAATAAAATTTCACCTCTTTTCTCCAATTTTTCTAAACCTTGTTCATCTGTCTTTCTCTCTCCATCTCTCTGTTGCTGTTTTATCTTTTTTGAAGGCTAATGACGTCAGCTTCCCCCGAAATAACAATACAGTTCATTTGTATTTACGTGGCAGCTTCAGTCTTGACCACATACTGTGAGGACATGAACTGAAGAGATTTCGTCCTTCTCCTTAATATATACAACACTAAAACACTGAAGATTTAATTACACTGCTCTGATTTAATCGTCTTGCTGTCACAGTTTGGCAAATCACTCAGATCGTATGCTTATTTCTATTTCCAACACATCCACTTTTGAAGAACAGCACATCTATTAGTGGCCAACACCCATCCATGGGCAACATTACATATCTTATGGTTTCATTCATACACGCCATCTGATTCCCATAGACTAGCAAACAATTGATAAAAAAAATGCAAACAAGGAACACCTGTGACCAGTTTACACTATGTGCATCCCCTGAAAGATTCAATCCCCTAATCACCTGGTAGCTTGATTGAATATTAAAATGTTTTTTTTAACTATTATGAATATATAAATGGTAATAGTAAACGGTCTGCACTTACATATCGCTTTTCTACCTATTGGCACTCAAAGCCCTTTCCACTGCTTCTCATTCACCCATTCGCACACATGTTGACCCTTGTCCTCCACAACAAGTATCACACCAATAATGTTGATGTAGTGGCTGATTGGTGTATGAAAGGACCCTGATATATACAGTATGTTGCTGGAGTGTCAGAGCCTTGTGCAATTTTATGATACTAGATGTACTGTGTGTAAGTTTGACTCTTTTTAATTAAGGTATAGATGAACTTTGCCTCTGTGACCGGCTAAAGGGGACTAATGACCCATCCTTATGGAACAAAGTAAAGGTGGGTTGTAGTCTAGGATATAGTAGAAGGTATTAACAATACCCAATGTCTCTAGCTGAGTTATAAGTATTGTTGGCCTGTATCAACTTCATGCTGACTTGCATATGTCTCTGTGAAACCTCACACTTCTCTGGCCAGATTAACCACACTCAGTAAACCATTTTTACTGTATGAGAAAGTAAAGAGCTTTCTCAGTACAAATGAAGGTATTGTAGAAAATAACCACAACTCTACGTGTTTACTTTAGCTTCCAACATTCCCTAAAACTACCCTAGAATTTTTTTCCCCCAACAAAAAAAGGAACAATTCAACAATGTTATGAAATTTTAATGAATTAGGTTAAGGAATATTCAGGGGTCCAGCAAGAGTTCCCACACCTCCAGACAACGTTTGCAGAATTTTCCCCAAGATCTTCCCAAAATCTTTCTGGAACTGCTTTCAGACTTATTTAGATTGTACAAAGGGCGAATTTAGGGGACAGGGTTTATTATCATTTAACATAGGCTCTTATATAATTAACATTATTGACGGTTTCTCACTGGGATTAACTTGACACTAACACTTAAAGCTGGCAAACATGTCTATTAAAGATAACATATATGGTTAAAAATAGCCATGTAGATACCAAACATTTCATCATTTTCTCCTCACCGATACGTGCGATGGGTACTCCAGCCTGCAGGATCTGCACTGTGCTGTCTACAGCAGCCTGGATGGATGGAAAAGAGCAGACAGCTGACACCATGGCCTCTGGGATGCCAAATAGTCGCAATGTGGTCTTGGTGATGATCCCGAGGGTGCCTTCTGACCCTACAAACAGGTTTGTCAGGTTGTAGCCTGCTGAAGACTTCCTAAAGATTGATAATTAATTGATAAACACACACAAAAATGTATTTATAAAGGTAATCTTCCACATTATTCTCCCAATGTACTACTCCAAATGTAGAACATGTACTTCTGTTTGCATGATATAACTAATCCGCAAACGAAAATGGGTTACCTGGGACGGCGGCCTTTCCCAGCTGTGTGTATAATGGTCCCATCAGCTAGCACCACCTCCAGGTTTACAACGTTTTCCCTCATAGTTCCATACCGCACGGCATTAGTACCAGATGCACTGGTGGCAGCCATTCCACACAGAGATGCATCAGCTCCAGGATCTGAGATAACAAAAACTAAATTATTAGTGTTAACTACAGGCCAGTTTCTAGCTCTGGAACATATTGTCTTCATTGACTACTGTTTAATCAATTGTGGGAAACAGTGTGACTGACCAACAGGAAACCACAGGCCGGTGTCTCGCAGGTAGGCATTAAGGGTCTTCCGAGTCACACCAGGCTCCACTGTCACGTCAAAGTCCTCCTGGTGAAGATCAAGGATCTGGTCCATATTCCTCAGACTGAAGCACACACCACCCTAAGGGCAGGAGGAATAAACTTACAGACTTGCAGACTTGTACACACCAAAGAAGCACATATTTTTCCTATGTAACAAGCCTTTTCTATTGTCCACTGTAAATGTTTCTACTGTCATTTTGAATGTGGCTCTGACGGATTTCAGCAAATATAACTGTACTATATATTATATTTAGTACTGCACACACATATGCATGGGGTTCTCTCACCTTCACTGCCCCAACCCCTCCTTCAAGGCCAGTCCCAGTGCCAAAGGGGATGATGAGGAGCTGGTGTTTTTGACAGACCTTGGCGAGGGCACTGACCTCCTCCACACAACGAGGAAACACCACCACGTCTGGCGGGCAACATCTGGGTAGCAGCAATACAACACTCTCAAGTCAAATATATTACAATAAACAATACATATAAGTAATATATTTGTATATTACAATACAAATAGTTACAATAAGTGAGAATAAATGTAATAAAATTACAATAAATGAGTCATGTGTCATTTGCTGACTGACCTGTGCACAGACTCATCTTTACCATGCTGCTCCCTAACAGCTTCACCCAATGAGACACCATCTTCACCACATATAGATCTGAATGCAGGGAGGGCGCTGTCAAGAACAGCAGCCTGGGCAGAACCACACAAACACAATGACTGCACACAGTGAAATACGGTTAATCACAGCAACAGATTAGGAGGAAAGGATACTTGAATTTAACAGTTAAGTAGTTTCACAAAGCAGTGTTGTGAAAGAATAACTATGGATAACCTGGATGACTTATCGTAGAATTTACATAGATACACATTAATTCTATTTTTCTACTTTTTGACTTTTCACAGTTAATTATTACACAGCTAAGTGTCCTTGCCATGGATGTGTTATGAGAATTGGACACTAGATTGAAACATGGCACCTATTCAATCCTATGAAACTCGCACAGTAGTAAACAGTCCAAAAAACTTGTCATTCTTACAGATTCTTGTCTTCAGAACTACCCATATCATCCTTAAGTCATCGCATTAGATGGCCATAGAGCATACTTACTAGAAACCTACTCCAGATATCGCTCTTGTCTTGCCACATGAATACAGGTAAAATAAAAACATCCTAAAGCTCCTCCAGATTTTTAAAAATATACCGGACCCAATCAATTAAAGAAAAACTTGCTTCTTTTATGTCTAGTTTGAGTAGTACGTGTAAATGAACGCCAATAAAGTTTCCTCTAACTTCACTACATTAAAACATCTCCCTAATTCTAGCTAAAAAACACCTCCAGATGACATCACTTGGAGAAACCTTTAGTTCAGAATATGTTATCTTGTTGCTCACACTATGATGCTTGTAATCATGGTGAACCTGCTTTTCCAGAGCTCCTCCAAATGACATCAACTGAACTCCTAATGATGAAATACTCCTCCGGGTGATGTCATCTGGAGGAGTTTTCAGCTAGAATCAGAGAAATATTATAATATAGGGACGTCAGAGTGAAGTTTAAAAGCATTAATGTAAAATTACACCCTAAACTAAAGCTATAAAAAGCAAGTTGAAAATTAATGAAGTTGCCCTTTAAATTCTTTAAATTCGGCTTTTCTCATTTTTATCAGGGCTCGGGACCAGCACCAGGGTTGCCCTTTGTGGCTGGGCGTGGCCACAACTAGATTTCTGCGGTCTTTTGCATCCAAACCCAATGCTCTATCACTGAGCAACCAGGCCCGCTTGTTTTCAAAATGATGCGCTAGGACAAAAAAGTTGTGTTTCTACCTAATGCCACTACACCAAATTGGCATCAGTGCCCAGTGCTGAATCTGGGACTGGCTGAGCACCATCTACAAAAATTCATTTTTGTATTTTTAAATAATTATTCTGATTTACTAATTTTAATTCTAAATCCTAATTTACTCTGATTTGCAGGAACATATACCACATCACTAGCACAGATTACCCCACTATAGATTGTAGACATTCAAATGATTTTTTTTTAAGGAAGTTACTTACATCTTCATAGTGCCAACACCAGCACACTTTCTGCTGTTCATCTTTAACTAATAAATGACTGACACCTACAAAATTCATAGGTTATGTATTATTTCTTTTTAAATTCCAGAGTGTTGGAGAGGCAAAGGTCATTATAGGAGGAGGGAACTTCAAGGAGCAGTCTTGTGCCTGCCTTTATCTAAACTGTACACAAATAGTATGTACAGTGATCGACCCACCTTTTTGCGTAAGAAGTTCATGCCTATTAGTTCAAATTTGACAAGGAAGCACAAAAAACAGTAGGAGCCCAGAGATTTTTGACCAATGCAAACACATTTTTAACCTCCACTAAATCACAGAAACTGTGCAGCTTAGAGACCCACAGCGCTATATATAACCATAAAAAGATAATAACACCCCAGTGATCAGCCAGACAATGAGCCACAGACACAGTAAATGTCAGGTTGATTCTACAGCTACTACTAGATGATAAATTTACAAATATGCATTTTAGGATAAGAAGTAGTTGGAATGTGTCACTTTAACATTTGAAAGAAAGAAAGCCAGTACCATATCAAAAAACTTAATCTCCCTTGTGTCACTATTTTTCCAAAGACTGAAGCAGATGAAAAACTGGACATCTAGTGGGAAATCCTGTCCATTCCATCTTCCTGTTCTATATATAATCATACACCTGACTCTGAACCAGGACCACATCAAAACTATTAAGAGAACTTCACAGACTTCCAGTTTTGTAGAATTTACAAATGTGTGACTCAGTGTCGAACTATTGTGTATACAGGACAAATATTGATTATTTGCAATTTGTTTGAATTCACATATTAACAGCCTTGTGACAATCCATATTGTCCATTTAATAAAAGAAATGGATAATAAGAGTCATAAAAGAGTAAAGTTTTCACTGTGTTCAGAGAGTTTTTGGGACTACAGAGTAAGCGAAGAGTAGCAACAAGAATATCTGATAAAATTACTTTACTGTATTTTTAAATCTTTAAATACATAGGTAAATGGTACACATACCTGATTATGTTGAAACTGTTTAATATTTTGATTAACCTGTATCGTCATTCTTGAGGCCGTTACATTGGAAAGCTGTTGAGTTGCATTTCATTCTACTAACAGGAGTTATTGGCACTTATTTTACCACATTCATCCATGAAGCTATATGGTGAGTGTAGAAACAACTCTCTATCTGACACTGTTTAACAGCAGTGTCTTCTGCTGCAAAAAGCTACAACACAATTTAAAAGGCTCCGGGAGCAACTAAAAATACATTTACCAATTTAAATGTGTAAAAAGTGACGGACTGTCTTCTCTGTCCAAAATGTGTACATTGTCCTTCAGGTGTAGGTACACTGCTGCAGAGAAGACAGATGGTATGAGAGAGTACGTAAAGCCTTTTATGTTCCCACGGAGAACCTCTCTTAACAGAGGGGGAGGCCTCAGGCACAACCTGTCTTTTTCAAGCTGAACTTTCATCCATCACCAGGAAGATTAAGACCACTTAATATAGCCACCTAATGACCCCCATCTTAGGGGTTTAGGGAGTTAGGGCCTTAATCGTTACATCTTGATGACCACCTCCCTGTTCCCACCTCCCACCTCAATGAGCCTATTAAGGCCAGGGTTGAACAAAGGCCTGCTCTGGAGGATACAACTGGGTTCCCCAGCCAATTTATTCAGACTGAAAAAGTCCAGTAGAAATGATCCAATCTTCTGATATCCTGAATGAATGAGAATCTTCACTGACATTAGTAAAAAGGTAATTATAAGGTAAGGTCCAAACTTTTTTCAATCATATGTAGAAAGGGGATAAGCTGAATGAAATTCTGTCTAACCCTATAACTGTCCATCACTGTGAACAGGTCCTCACCCAGTCTTTAAACCTCCATTTTTGCCGTAGTTGCTTGAAAAGAGGCGCAACAGAACCTGGTCAGTGACTTGCTCGCTTAACCTCCGTCCACAAAACGTGTGACCGCGTAGCAATGGTCACTCACAATTTCCCAGATCCCAGCATTGAGCACAGGGAAAACGAAAACGTTACACTAAAGTTTGTAATTGGGAAGGTTACATTAGTGGATTAGAATGATAGTTACTGATTAACAGGCAGTATTTGTCCCCAGTGTTATTGTATTAAGTGTTTCACTATTTTTTTATTCTGTTGTATAAATATGTTATTAGCTTAACATTAGAAAACGATAATAACAGACTAGAACCAAACCTGTGACCCGCTGCTGCATTTTCTTTCATTGAAAACGCTACCTGTCATATTGCAACAATAATTGGAAATCAAATAAAAATTGAACAAACAACTTACTCTCGCGGTGTTTCCTGATTGAATGTTCCGACACTGCAGGAAGCAGCGCCAATAAGACACGAGCCGTCTGCTCCCCGTAAGCCCAAACACCATTGTCGAAGTCCCTCCAAACACAGCCTGGCAAAAACATGGTGAATGTTTAGATAGGACACACACACAAGGCTTCCGATTGATTCTTTTCACAATAAAACCAAACTATTGAAAGAAAAACATAAAACGTACATTTTACTTAGAATGCTCTAATCTAAGTATTATAGTTATAAGGAAGTTTTTATGTTTCATTTTAATCATCACCGTAGGTCAGAACAATTAGGTCAGAATTCCCAGCATCACCAGAACGCATGGACTTAAATATATTGCTAAGTTTTATGTGTATTATCTCTAGCGTGGATTACAATTTTATCTTATTTTAAGTGTGTGGTGCTCAGGTACAATTCTACAATCAACGTTTTGGCAATTACATGACAGATATCACACAAATGGACAGATAACTGCTTTATAAATTTACTCCAGGATTTTATTTAGTGCAGAGGTTCCCACTGTGTTTCTGAGTTTCATATCACAACTAGTTTGAAAGTAAAATGAAACGGGATCCACTGAAATTTTTGGTACACATGCACTGAGAATAGATTAGATTTCCTTATTAATCACAGCAATAGGTGTACAGCTATGTTCATCCCTCACATTGTTGTGTGCATTAGTAATGCTGTTTGCTGCAGTTAAATCTACAATAAGTGGCAACCTATTCAAGTTAAATGGTAAATGTTCTGCACTTATATAGCACTTTTCTACCTCTTGGCACTCAAAGTGCTTTACACTGCTTCTTATTCACCCATTCACACTCACAGAGATGGGGGAACACTCACCAGGAGCAACCAAGTTGGGGTTCAGTGAACACTTTGACATGTGACTGGAGGAGCTGGGGATTGAACCAACAACTGTGAGATTGGTGGACAACTGCTCTACCTTCCTGTGCCACAGTCGCCCACAGGCTGAATTGTCTAACCTATATTTCTGCTTATTTCTAGGAAATCACAGAAAAAGGTTGGTGTATAATAACATTTTATAATTATAATCAGATGTATGCATGGGCTGTATATAGAAAAGGAAGTTATTGTGGGTAAGGATATAAAGCCTTTGTTGTGTGGTTGGCTGATGATCTCTAAACGTTCTATTAAATGACATTATCAAACAGCCTCTGCTCCTTTAATTAATAACATCACATATTAATACTTTGACTTAGTTTACATCTTATTTTTAAGTGTGTAAATTTTTGAACAATAATGTTATCTACACTTTACTGATTTTGATTACATTTTTAATATTTTGGTAGTCTACAGTCTGTGTGTTGCGCTTTTATTTTAGTGTACCTCACATGTTCCGGTCAGCACTCCGGAACTTGACGGTTTTGGAGAAGGGCGATGTGACGTAATGTCTTTTCCCTACCAGAGAGTGGCGCTGCAGGTCAAAGAAAACAGGGTCAAGGAGAGTTCATGGTGGATCACAAGTCACAGGTGCAGCTAACAGCCTCTTTCTAAATCACCTTTCACGCTGCCAACGCATAAAGCCGTATTGTAAGTCCACTTGCTGTTAACATAAGCCTCACTTTTCATTTTCGCATTGCCAGGTTAACAGTTCAAAGTCTGTAAAGTTAACTGCACCCACACCAGGCACGGAAGCTTCGCAACATAGCGTCAAACGTTCTGTCACGTTGGTGCTGCCTGTGCTCGTCAACCAATCCGCTAAATCAAACTTTAATGTTGAGCTGAAATCAGGTTCGCCTGCGTTATTTACCGTATCGTTTGTGCCGAATAAGAGTTTACATGAGGACCTAACAGCCTGTCAAAGATTAAAGACATCTTTTTGCCATTTTGTGTTTACTCAAGCAAGGTGACTTTAAACACTTAGTTTCCAACGTAGTTTGGTGGAAGGATGTGTATTTACTCTGTAGGGACGGCAGTGGTATAGTGATCGCTCTTCCCGGACAACATGTTGTAGTGTCCCTGGGCAAGACACTGAACCCCCAACAGCCCAAGCCCATCCCCAGCCGTTAGAGTGCAGAAGAGGCCATGTACCCTGTAGACCTTCCAGCTGTGGACGACTCATACCTGACATCAGCAGCTGAACAATACATCTCCTCTTTGGTGTCAAGACCTCCCAACAATGAGTGGTTTGAAATATCACAGTCCTCAAAGGTACTGTAATTGTTTTTGTATAACTCATCTTTCTCATAATGATCATGTTTGGTTTTTCCTATTGTCCGTTGAGTATAGACTAGAAAATCCACAAACTATGTCTTTGTTACATAATGAAATAATTATTGCTAAAGCAGAAAGCACCTACTACACCAACACACACTAACTGGCACATTGACCCAGGCAACACGTGTATTACAAAAAATGTACAGGTGCAACACTTGTTGCTTCTAGTCAGAGAGTTTGGACAAAGTGCATGAAGTCATCTTCCTGTTTCTCCAGGTGGCTATAACCGCAAACAACGTAAGACGCTTACAGCTGTTTGAAGATGGCCAACCTGACTGTGCAGTGGCGGCGCTTCACCCCGTTGATGAGCCAACACAAGGTTTGAGGTTACATACTCTCACACAAACTCACACATTGATGCACAGAGAATAATGCTTTCTCCTGTATGTCACAGTGGTGGCTCTACACCTCTACGACAAGTGGTGGAGCGTTGATGACATCTTACGAACATCCAGCAAATCCAGAAGTGGCTTGATGTTGGTAATTGTGCATTTGTACATGTGTGTCAGTCAGCACATGTCAGCGAAATTCCCACCACAAGCCAACTTTTGTTGGTCCTCTGCTTGATTACCATTTAATTATCACTGCGTCCAAAGGCCCAACTTTCAAATGGTGGATTAGTTGTGGTAGCGAGCCTGTAAGAATGATAACTTTCAAGTCTATTTGAACTCAGATCCTGTTTGCTCACCCTGAAAGTATGCATTCTTAAAGCAGTTTAGCTAATTAACTCTCCTAGTTTCTTCTTCCATGACTATAGGCATGTTGCTTCATGAAGCTGTGTGGAAAACACATGTGATTTGGTCACACCTGGGAATAGAGCTGTCATATAGTATTATATATTATTAGACACAGTTAGCAGTTAACTGGTGAATATAGTAGCACATTTAGCAGCTACAGAGCCCCAGATTTCTTTTAAGAATCAGTGGATACACAAATACAGCTAAAAGGTGACTTAAAGTCACCATGTGGCTTGAAGCAAAATAAAATGCTAACATCGCTTCTTTGTTGTTTTTATATATTTTTTCCACTCCTTAAAAAATTATCAGAATTGTTTGGACCTTTTTGTGGTTGTTTGTTTGTGTGTGGCGCTGGAAGGTAGAGCGGTTGTCCACCAATCTCGCAGTTGTTGGTTCAATCCCCGGCTCTCCGGTCACTTGAGCAAGACACTGAACCACAGACACTGAACCCAAACTAAGTTGCTCCCGGTGAGCATTGGCCAGCTGCGTAGCAGCTTCCCCATCTGTGTTGTGTGGTTGTCAGTGCGAATGGGTGAACAAGAAGCAGTGTAAAGTATTTTGAGTACCAATAGGTAGAAAAGCGCTACATGAGTGTAGACCATTTAATCCTGAGTTATGTTACTATGTTTTAAATGGTAAGATTGTGCAGAATTCACAGGGGGATTGCTTGAATTTACAAATTTCTGGTGAGACTAAATAAAGGTTTATGGTAATGAGTTTAAAACCATATGTTTTGCGTAAAGGTTTATTAGGAGATTGCAAATGCTATCTGCACAAGCTGTGTGACATTTCCTTTCAACATCTCCCTGCTAGTTATTATATGATGCAATTATGTAGGTTATTAGCCATAACAAAGTCTTTTTTTAATAGTGAAATAAAAGATTTCTTTGGTGAATTAGCTAGCCACAGTTGTGTTAACACACTGTCAATAGACATATGAGAAGTCTTCACTATTGGAGAACAAAATTCACCTTTCTCAATTTGTATAAAATTAAGTTGAACTTACGGTGCATCCAGAAAGTATTCGAATGGCCTTACTATTTCCACATTATGTTATGCTACAGCCTTATTCCAAAATTGATTAAATTAATTATTTTCCTCAAAGTTCTACAAACAATACACCATAATGACAATGCGAAAGAAGAACAGACACACACACAAAATATTGAAATTAGTCAGTAGTGTGTTATGACTTTAATAAAGCTTAGAGCCAAAGATGTTTTGGGAGGTCTTTAAAGGGATTTGTAATTATGGACCATTTCTGTCTGTTTTGTTTTTGTTTTGTTTTTAAACCGCTTATGGACATATTTGTCATTTCATGTTACAATAAACATTTTGCAATGCCACAGTTGGGGTGGGGCTGGTTAGGGGGGCAGCACCTATGATACGGGGCTGGGGTTCATGTCCCCCTTTGCATTTGCTTTAGATACCTTACACAGCAACCAATATCTATTTATTTTTCATAAGCTCATATTGAAACCTGACTTCTCTTTTAAGTCATACTTGAAAAATTGTTGTTTTCTTTTTATAAATGTAGAATTCTTTTGTGTGTGTATACAAACACCTGTTTACTGTTTGTTTTTATCTAAACTGAAGAGCTTCCTTCATTAAGTCAGTGTGTTGTCCCCAGGTGCAATCGATTATGGAGAGGCTGATTGTGTTCCTGCTCAGTCAGGTGGTGGAGAGGTCTTCACAGGATGAAGTGCAGTTTTCCCTGCATCCCTGCACAGAGAGCTGCAAACTGCTGTGGAGAGACAGTCAGGCAGTTGGCTTCTACACTATTAAACATAAAGGTGCAGCAAATGCTTTTTTTTTGACAGATCATTTGTAATTAAATCTTGCCTAGTGCTGTTTTAACTTGTCTTAGAACTCACAAATTTCAAGTAAAAACTGTATTGCTAAGCACAAAAGGTTACCACTGCATAGTAGCATGTCTCAAAATAAGGTACATTTATGTATAACAGTGGCTGAGTTTAAATTTGTGGAAAATGTTGAGGCCAGAACAGAAAGTTGTGTAATACAAAATTAAAACCAGAAGACCACCAAGAATTCACCAACAATGTAAGAAATTCTATTTAAACTGTGACCAAGTAGAGGTTGTTCATTCCTTGAGGCTCCATAGCAAAGCAACACTTAAACTAGCTTCCCAGAGTAATTTTTGTTTTTTGGATCCTGTGCTCTTTTGCTGAATCTTATGTTTGTTTGGATGTATCACCCAGCTGTTCAAATCTATGTAGCCTTTTAGCCTGTTTTAGCTTGTTTTTGTTTTACAGCACATTTGGCACCATCAGCATCATGTTTTTAGGCAGCAGAAGCAGGCATAACTCTTACAGATATTCAAATAGAGCTAAAACAGCAGTGAATTTTAAACTTAGGTTCATCAGGTGGCCAGAAACACCAGCTAAAATGAATGTCAACATGTTGTTATTTATGGGATAATAATTGTCTGGATTGAGTTTATTCAGTGTCATGATAGTACCTCTTCTACTGCTTGTGTTTCAGGAAGCCTGTGTGACAGCTGGAGCAGTCGCTGCTACCTGCTACCTGTCCTGGACACAGTGCTTGTGAGGAGGAGCTGGAGGAAGAGAGGCCTCGGCCTTCTGATGCTAGAGGATTTCTGTTGCTCATTCTCCGGAGAGGAGTTTCTGGGAGTCAGCTGTCCATTGTCACCCAGCATGGTGGCAGGTGAGCTGAGGTCCTTGAATGCCTATTAAAGAGCCCTCGACCCACCCAGTTTTTATTTCTTTGTACTGAATTGTCATCATTTGCTTGTGTCTCCTCTTTGTTCAGTGTGTGTGAGATTTCTGCAGAAACATGAGGAATATCAAGATTGTTTGTATGAAGTGGAGGCTCCAGGGGGCTGGACTCAACGAAGAAACATCTGGCTCAACATCCAGCTGGGCCGCTACTTCCTCGGTAGGCCTACATATATTGGCTCGTGTGGGTAAAGTTTTCCAGGAATTCTTTAGTAGACCACAAAACTAAATCAGAATCAGATTTACTGGCCATACAAGGAATTTGCTTCGGCCATTGGTTGCTCTCAAGGACATGTTCAATGAGTAACAATACAGATAATATAAAATGATAAACAATCTACTAGTGAAAAAAAACAATGGACAACATAAGAACGGCCTAAAGAAGGCAGCCCCAGGTACAGTGTGTGTTGCAGTTCCAAGACAATTACTTGTGTGCTTAACATTACTTGTGTACGAAGTCTAGTGTGATGGCCTGAGGAAAGAAACAGTTCTGGGGTCCCGTGGTTTTCACAGAAAGAGCTCTGTAGTCCCTGCCAGAGGGGAGAAGCCGGAAGAGGTTCTGTCCAGGATGAGAATAGTCAGTGGTTTCTTTGCCTGCTTCCTGGCTCTCGATGTTCACAAGTCCTAGAGACTCGGTAGGGGAGTACCAATGCTTCTTTCTGCAGTTCTTACTGTCTTTATGGGGGCAGCTGTAGTTCAGTTGGTAAGGCAGTTGTCCAAGGTCAGTGGTTCGATAGAACTGGATCAGCAGCTCCTGTGGCAGGTCGAACTTCCTCAGCTGTTGTAGGAAATACAACCGCTGGCAAGCCTTTCTGAGGATACAGTCCATGTTGTTTTCCCACCTCAAGTCATGCGAGATAGTGGACCCCACAAATTTAAAGGATTTCACAGTTGACACAGGCCTGGAGGATATGATTTAGGGGGGGTTCTCCTGAAAGCCACTCTCATCTATACAGTCTCAAGCCTGTTCAGTTCCAGGTTGTTTTGATTGCACCACAGCACCAGTTGATCAACCTCGTGTCAATATGCATTCTCATCATTCTGATGAGGCTGGTATTAGTTGTGTTGTCTGCAAACTTTAAGCTTGACAGTTGAGTTGCTTGAGGTGCAGTCGATTGTGTAGACAAATGTAGACAAAAAGATTTCAATGGCGCTTGAGTTTATTTGCATTTAAAGCCACAGTCTAACTGTTTTGTAATACCTTTATTGCTGGTTAATAGTAAAGTGAGATATCCTCCTAAATGTGTCATAATATGGAGAGGTGTAATCAAAGGCTTCTGTGACCCAAAATCACTAAACGGGACTGTCAGGAGTGCAGAGATGTTAACCTCTCAAGGTTTTTGAGAGAGGATCATCCTTTAAACCAATTGTAGAAGGCTAAATGGTCTGCACTTATCTAGGGCTTTTCTACCTATTAGTATTCAGAGCACTTTACACAGCTTCTCGACCACTCTACCTCCTGTGCCACAGGCTGTATTGTAGCTTTAAGTAAAAGGTATTTGTCTTTTATCATCCATACTAGGTGTTAATGAGGAGAACAATCCAATATCACGATAAAGCTCAAGGAATCAAGCTGATAACTCATCTGAAGGTGAGAATCTCCTGCTTTGCTTTTGTGGAAATAATAGTTAAATTGTCTGTACTTTTGTGTACATTAGCTGACATAGTCAGTATAAACAAGACAACATGTTGGAACAGAAAGTCTATCCAACTGTTGATATGCTATTCTTACTCAAGCAACATATTGAAATCAGGTTGATGATATTAAATTGTGCATTTATTATACAGAGAACTATTCAATTCAACATTATACTTAGATCGACAACATTTCTCTGTTTATCTCTCTATATATATTGTATGTAATTTTATGCCCATGCTTGTGTAATATATGTATGTTGGTCTATATTTTCCTGTGCAAGAGACAGGATGATGACATCATTTACTAAAGGAATGCGTCACTTGGAATCACTGGGGTTGATAAGCCTTCTTATGCCAACTCAGTATAAAGCCTACTCTGGTTCTTGCTGTTGTGCTTGTGACTGCCTTTGTTTGTAACGCTACCTTAACCAAATGGTGAAATTGTTGTAGTAGCGTTTGCTGTTCACAACAAGATTAAGTTTTCAAAGACTCTTTCACATACAGCCAAGAGGAGCTGAGGATCGAACCACCATGCCTGCAGATGGGGATGGCCTGCTCAACTAATTGAGCCACAACTGCCACACACATGCAGCTGGAAGATATGTGGCTTCACACATTGGAAAAGTAAAAATAAGTGAAAGAGTGTGCAGAGTAAAACTATAGCATATTTTACCATTTATATACTACCCCAAGCCTCAGAAAGAACAAATAATATGGATGAGGTGGCTGGTACTGTATAGTCACCTAAAGTTAGGTGACCTTTGTATAGTAATTATGGAATGACATTTAAACACCTTTTTAGAGTCATCTGTGCATAGTGCTGCACAATCAATTGTCATTGCAATGTCAGACTGTGCAGTTATACAGCAGCAAAATGCTGCAATGGAGTTCAGTAAATACTGTATTGACATACTGTATGTCAACTTGTTCCCATTATCTACGCCCTTACTAAAGACAGGACCAGTCAGCCTCTATTTAGGCAGTGGAGCTTGCGATGTTTGCAGAGCAGTGTTGTCAACTTAGCAAGATTTTCGCTAGATTTAATTGTTTTGGAACTATACAGACATCCACAACTCTCCCATGTTACCTTTGTGCACATTCATTATCACTTTATAAATACGTTGTAAATGAAATAATAGTTCTTTGGACAACATACTTCATATTGAAGCCAGTTTGCTGTGGACTCTAAAGGTGTTATTAAGTCAAAACGGGACAAGCTTGAGGTTCTTAAATTGTTTCACCTCTCATCTGGAAGCCAACTTTAGTTCAGAGCTGAAGAGGCAAGGCCAGTTGCCACAGAGTCTCTTTGAGATTACCATGGCCTGGATGGATCTTCAGAGACTGTTTGCTATTCAGTTTCACATGGAATCACAAAACAAGTATTATTAAAGTAATATTTGTGTGTCTTCATAGTTTCTTTTTTATGAAGGTGAAAGAAAGCAGCAAATATGGGCTGACAAGCAGGCAGGATGAAAACACATCTGGTATTTGACCAATTGCACGTGCATGTACTTCAAACATATTTATATTGCAGAGTAAGGTTGCAGGAACTCATATATTGTTTTATATTTTCAGTTATCCTTGGCATGCTGCTTTTAGCCTTAAGGTAGTATCTACTGCCAGACAATCAAGAACCATCCAGAGACTGTGCTTAGCCCAACTTTAGCCCTGTATGAAAAATCCTATTTCTTACAGGCTGTGTATGTGGTGAATTCTGACAGTCCTATGGAAACATATACTTCTACACAAAAAGTCGGGTGCATGTATGATGGCCCAGCACTCTGAAAGGGGGTGTCTGCACACAGCATGAGCTAAAGGTACTCAATTCTTAGATTTATGGCAGCTTTTTAATTTTTTATGGTTTAGGCAGCTTTTTAATCTTTATAAATGAAATCATCCTTTAAAAACTGCATTTTGTATTTACAGGAACTTGGGTTATCTTTTGTGGTATTAAAATTAGTTTGTGACAAATATGCAAACACAAAATCAGGAAGGGGGCAAATACTTTTTCACAGCACTGTAAATTGTTGTTTTCCTCCATCAACAAATTCAAATTTAAAAGAAACCTTGTGGAGGTTTCTTGTAAACATTTTTTTTTTTTTTTTTTAAAAAGACTTACACTCATGCACTGAAGTTGACCTTACTGAGCACCAACAAGTGGACATTCCACTTCTAACAGGCTCTTCAAAACAAATTCAACCTTGTAATTGAAGCCAAGTACGTGGTTCCCCAAGCAGCAAGATGCCTGGAACAGGATGTAACCTCACAGCCCACGCCATGACCTTAATCCTCAACCTCTTGCCAGACCACAACAGTCTCTGAACACTAAAAAAGATCTGAAATTCTACTCCCTATGTGCACAAACTCACAGAGAGAAGCTTTCTGTTATTTAGCCTAGCCGTGGATGATACAAACGGGGTGGACAAAATAATAGACACACCAGGCTATGTGGGTAGAGAGGGGTTGGATGGAACAATCAAAAGAAAATATAAAGGAGGATTTGTTGCATCACTACTAGAGAAACATAAAAGACTGTCAGCTGAAAGTAAACCACAGTGTAAATTGTATTTTCTGTTGTAACTAGATAAAGCAGAGCTAGTTATACACATTTCAAGTACAGTTCAGTAGTTAAATCCAGTTGTATGGAAGGTATATAGTATGGTGGTCAGGCCACCTGCAGATCAAAAGCAAAATGTGCTGGGTATTGAGATTACTAAAAAAAGAAGAACCTCTCTTTCGATTAATTTAAGTTTTTGTAAAATTCACTCATTTATCTGTTTGTTTGATTTGGGCCTCAAATATGTATTTAAATTAAGTATTAAAAAGACTGGGATTCAGGTTTAGTGTGTTTTTGAAAAATACTATTTCAAAAGTTATCTGTCAGATGTGGAGTACCAGCCACAGTATTGATCTCTTTTAACAACATTGTGCTTGATAATTGGTTAAATAAAAATAAAAAATAAAAACAAATTTAAAACAATTTTAGCTACTCAACAGTTTGGGGCCTCCTTTGTCTAATTTTTCACTTCATAATGCTCCAAATGTTTTCAGCATGTGACAGGTGGACAGCAGACAGGCCAGTTTAGCCTGGGCACCTGGGCTCTATTACTTCTGAGCCATGTTGTTGTACGGCAAAATGTGCAGAATGTGGTTTGACATTGTGTTGCTGAGTAAAAAAAGACCCTTGCTAAAAATCATATATGGATTTATGGCAGTGTATGTTGCTCCAAAACATGTATAGACCATGCAGTATTAATGGAGACTTCACAGATGTGCAAGTTACTCATGCAACGCGTACTCAATTACCCTCACACCATCCCAGATTCTGGCTTTTGAACGATGCGCTAATAACAAGTCAAATGTTCCCTTTTCTCTCTAGCATGGAAGATTTTCAGATTCAGATTTAAATCTTCATATGTTGAGTCATCAGAGCTTGTCAGTCTATTGTAATTGTAATGGTGCAATTTCTAGATCTTTGTTATATCTAGTTGTTTCTTTGCATGGAAGAGTTTTGACTATTTGTGGATACAGAGACAAACTATGTTCACTTACAGAGATGTTCCTGAGCCTGTGGTTTCTATTACAGATTCATGTCTGTTTTTAATTTGGCAATGCCTGAGGGCCCAAGAAAAATGTGTTGCTGTCACATAATTCAAAATTCAAATTTCTCAGTTTCAACATCTGACATTCATTCATAAATAGGCTATCATAATTTGAAAATCATTGCAAAATCTCGATTTATTTGCATTTTACACAAAGTATTTTTTCTGGAAGAACGTTTCTGGCTTGCCCCTTCTGACCAATCAGAGAACTGCAAGTATTTGCGTTTTATTTGTAGTTTTTCTCATTTATTGTGAATTCCTAAAAATCAGCTGGACTCACAGTAGCAGGGCATAGCAGAGCAGGAATTATTACTCATAATTTAGACTTAAGAGGTGTACTTTCATCTAGGAAAAAAGTACTTTCATGTAGCCTTTTAAATCTTAATATTTTTTTTCTATTGATTATTCTGTCTGAAATTAGCCTCGGTATCTTTTTCATAATCACTAAGTGCTTTGTTTACTACTATTGCTTGAGAATTTGTTTGTCACCACAAGCCAATAGCATGTTCCTCATCTGTTGCCCAGCTGTCCGCCCGGCGGCGCATGCTGTGTAAAGACCGAGCGCACCTCCCTCACGCGGCTGCCTGTAGGAACAGGAAGTCCGGAAAGAGGAGAATCTCGGAGAAGGAAAAAGTCAACAGTAGTAATAGTAATAGTACAACACACTTTATGAAAAATGAGCCGAATTTATAATAACACATCTTTACAGAACAAACCCGTGCACAATGAAAAATTTGACTGCGTGTGGTCTCCCTCTACGTATGAAAGGTATGGGTCTCAAAAATGTTTGTAGTCAGAAAGTGGCCCAAATTATTGGGTTTCAGTTAAAGTGGCGAGATACGATATATACATTTTTCCTTTCTATGGAGAGACGACACCAAAATGAATGACACAAGTCATACAATTATCTTCCCAATTGTTTAGAGCAACGGTGTCTATACGCACCTTAAAACACTGTGTTGTAAGAAGTAGTTGTTGCTTGTATATTCGGCAAATATGAATAAACAATCATTTATAAATTCCTGCTAGCTAACGCTAACGACCCCTGTCTTGTCTTTCAAACGTGTGTTAAGCTTGATGAACAGCCACTAACTAACTAAAACCTCTAAAATATATTTAAATAATTGAATGTTGACGCCTCTGAGATAACGAATAGTTCACTCTGGGAATTTCAATAAAGTTCATAGGTATCCCTAATATCAGAGTAACAGATTTATAATTATTGCCCATGGTTGTCCTATATGCAAGATAATGCATAGTAATAAATGGAAGTAATATAATTACCTTTTTTTGATATGTTTCTTCCACATAGTGGCCAAGGAGTACTTCTAGAAGGAAAGCTGCTGGATGTTTCCAGACATGCAGTCACTGATGTTGAAAATCAAAAGGTACTGTCGACTGAAACCCTTTTTGCATCTTGTTCAATTACTGTTAAACACTAGATCGTCATCTGGATCAATTTTTATTTAATGGCCTCCTATCTGTCAGGTTGTTATTCACATCTAAATGTGTCTAAAGTAATAAACTGATAATTTGCATTTGAAGAGAACTGACTCCATATGTGGCTAATCCTCACATGTTTCATTATTGGACAGGAAAAAAATTCTCAATATAATCATGTTCAAGCATTTAAATAGCAACAAAAATATAGCTAGAAAATTAGTGTCTTCAAAGTCTTCAAACTGTAATACTTTCAGGAAACATAATATTTAATATTATTTAACAGCATAATATTTTAATGTTTCATTTACTTTTAATTTCAAGTTTTGTTAAAGTCTTTAAGCTTATCCAGTAAGTTCAGGGTCACCACACCAGATCATTGGTCTGCATGATGATTTGGCACACATTTATGCAAGATGCCCTTTCTGACTCAAGCTTCGAAAATTTTTACTGGGCTTCGTGGCTGGGGACGGGGATGGGTGGTTTGGGGTTCAGTGTCTTGCCCAGGCGCACTTCGACATGCCACTCGGCCACTCTATGAGCTGATCCATGCCGCCCCTTAGACAGGTCAGTACTGTATCAGCATTGGGTATAAACAGACCATCTCAGAAAAGGTGAGACTTTCAGAATTCAGGATGGAAGGAGCATCACCATTTGAGAATGATTGCAAATTTGCAATGAGTTTTTGCAGATTTCATTACCTGTGGTACAAAACTGGTCAAAGGATCTAAAGAAATCTCTGTATGCAAAAGACAAAGCCAAAAACAAATAATGAGTGATCATGATCTTCGGACAGTCAGGAAGCACTGCATTATGTGCTCAGGAACACCTCTAAAAACCACCGTCAATGAGCATATTATTTTGATTAAATAGGCCACACCACAACATAGACTGCAGCCGCACATTACTCGGTCGATAAATTTTCAAGCAATCAATGCAGGTACGCAAATGGAGTTACATTTCTATAACTTCCCTAACATTATGATACCACATGTGACCAGTGTTCTCATTGAACGTAATGATGCAGCAAAGAAAACATTGTTGAAAGGATTTTTCAACCACGCTAGTAGGTTACATTATTTAGATTGTTTTATAACATAAAGAAGAAAAATAGAAAATACATCTCTATGCAACATTGTAAAACATTAGGTAATTATTAAATGGGTTTTACTTTCAAGCCCTCAGGCAGTGTTTCTTGAGAAACTCTCATGCTGCCACTCTGGATATAGCCATATGGACTTAAAAACCTGCTCACTTAACACAGTTCCCCACTGCATCCAAAAATGCAACCCAAATCTCTGTGATGCAAGGAGGAAGACATACATCAGTTCTGTGCAGAAATGCTGTTGAATTCTCTTTGTGCAAGCTCACATTAGATGGACTGAAAGATGGTGGAAACATGTTCTGTGGTCAGATGAGAGCCATTTGTTGTCATTAGGGCTTTTCCCAAGAAGGATTAGCTCTGTTTATGCCCCAAAAGAAATAGACTTTGCAAATTTGTCCTTATCAGTGTTAGTATTTTGGAGAGACTAAACATTAACACAGACAGAAAGAACACAAACTGCATTTTGTTTTAGCTGCTTTTTTTCCCTATCACTGGCAGTTCCGATACTACGTTCTGTACATCAAACCGAGCCGCATCCACCAGAGGAAGTTTGAAGCCACAGGGAAGGAAATTGAGCCAAACTTCAGTGACACCAAAAAAGTCAACACTGGCTTTCTCATGTCCTCGTACAGTGAGTATTATAACAACAAATTTGAGTTGGTGTGTACATGGTTGGTGTTTTGTCTTCTGTGTCATTGTTTAATGTAAAATGGACTTTGAATTTAGTCTGCTAACAGTGCAGTGTCAGATGTCCTTTAGTGGAAGATGCTGCTAAAAGAGATGGTGGAATTTGTATAAACATAGCTTCTCAATTTCTTTATATTAGGAAACATACAGCTTTGGGGTCTCAAACTTAACAATGTTAAATTTAATTTGAGCATTTTAGCTTCAGGTTAGTTGTCCTCAGGTCCATTTTGGGTTAAGCTCAAAATTTAGGACCCATAAGCCATCTAGGTTTAACACCAGCTTAAGGTCTGGTTTTAACAAAACTGCACTGCACATAGCCTAGAAAAAAGGACCATTCTGGCCATTAATTATTCAAAAATGATAGATTAATGTGTTTTTTTTATAGCGTTAAAGGCAGAAATAGGTCCACAGCTAAGGTAGTGTTGTATCTGGACAGGTTCTGTTCATATGTCATAGAGTTTGACAACTGCACATACCAAGAATCCCCACCATCGCCACCCTCACCCTCATGCCAGCCAAGAATTCTATCAATGAATCAGTAGCTATCCTGCAACTTATTTTAGGCGAAGAATTATTCATTTGTTGTATAACGTGTCATGTATTATAGTGTCCAAGTGTGTCTGTGAATCCATAAAATGCAGAGTCATCCAGCAAAAGGTTGAACCAGGTGTCACCAGGAGGTGAGCTGTGGTGGTCAGTAATAAGCACAGATACTTGATAGATGTATCACAAACACACTCAATCAATGGCTTTCGGCTTGCCCCGTCAGGGGTCGCCACAGCAGAACGTGTTCTGCAAGCTGATTTGGCATGGGTTGTTCCCATATTGTCTGGGCTCGGGAGCGGCATCAAGGTCGCCCTTGGTGGCTGGACGGGGCCACACCTGATGGGGTGCGATTCGAACCCACTGCCTTCTTCATCCCAACCCAGTCCTCTACCACAGAGTCACTATATGTGTCTGCCCTACTAAACAAACCACAGTTCATCCTTTGTGACAGCTCCTATTCCTTGGCACTCACTTTACGAAGCCACTAGCCAGAACCAACGAATAAAAATACTACTTCCTACCCTGTGCTATGGTGATGTAACCTGTAGCCTCTCTCCTTTATGTTCTCTACGTTACATGTTGTATTATCTGTATCTTTATGTTACTGCACTGCTGGACAAATAATGGGGCCTTTGGGGACAGTGAAGTTAATCTTAAGTTTTTTTTACCTGTAGGTGTTCCTATGACAGACAGTTGGGTGTCTTTGGAATGAGCGCTGAAACCTGGAAATTACATAGCATTATCATCCTGAAATCTTTAGGTTATTTGAATGGGCTGAATAAGGTCTGTGGTTAACACAAGATCAAGAGACTGAGTACAGCTACACTTGTGTTAGTAATGAAGTTAGGATGGCCAAGTGTTGTAAGGAGCATCATTCAGGTTCCAGTCCTCCCCTGCAGGCAAGGATTCAAGTTCAAGTTTTAGATTAATCTTTGGATTTTGACATTTCAGTCATTTTGACAGTTACAGAGACCCAACCATCTAGAATGTGGTGTTGATATAAACTGACTTTGTGTTTCACGTGCTTAAGTGACACAAGTTGCATGTGCATGTGTCAAATGATGGACCTGGCTTGAGTCTGAACCCCTTTCCCCTGTATCTGATATTTTGATATTCTGATGTTTATTGTAACTTTGCCTCCATTAGTTTTTCTCTGTGTAGCAGAGCGACTTGAATTCATGGGTATTCAAGAAGTTGCATGTGCATCTTTTGCCCATACAGAGGTGGAAGCTAAAGGGGAGTCCGACCGTCTATCTGAGGAGCAGCTGTCAGCTATGGTGAACAAAGCGGAGCTGGAGAAAATAACTAAAAGGTACAAACCCACCGATACCTGGGCCTTCTGGTACCCAGAGTCAGAGATGGACAAAACAGAGCTGGAAACAGGACAGGACATACGCCTGAAGACCAGAGGAAACAGTCCATTCATATGTGAGTCTGTGTTAGCATGCTGTTTTCATTGCAAAACTACTTTCACAAAGGAAAACACTACATGTGCAGCATCCATTAAGAAAGAAAGACTCCTCTGCTGTCTGAAACCTGAGAGAGTTCAATGCAGTGCCAGCAGAGGACTAAATTGAATTAAACTTGACTTTCTCTTTTACTGTTTCATAAGTGAGCTCAGGGGGAATGAACAGAATTTGACCTCCCTAATACCCAGAGGCTTCATCCAGCTCTTTGATATTTAGTGTTGGTCAGTTAACAGCCTCAAGTCAGGATTTATTATGACAAAGGAGAGGAAGACTAACCCTCAGTACAGTACAGAGTGTAATTTAAAGGCATCCTGCCCTGGGGCTTTGCCAGGCACATTTCTTTTGGTTTTCTCATGGTCTGGTAGCTATGACAGTCATAGCAAGCAGGTGACAGATTATGCAAAAAGCACTTGCTCTTGGAACTAAGATTGCAGTTTGCTGCTATTTTGTCTGTTGTTTTTTTGTTTTTGTTTTTTTTTTTTCATCTGCTAACTCTTACATAAAACTTACTTTCATTCGTCCAGTCTCCTTAGCCAAAGTGGATAGTGGCACAGTGACCAAATGTAACTTTGCTGGAGACGCAAAGGCCGGTGCATCATGGACGGACAAGATTCTAGCCAACAAAGCAGATGCAGGGATCACTCAAAAGGCCGGAGGACAAGGAGATGGAGCAGAGGAAGACGAATGGGTGAGAATATTTGCCAAATCTATGCCCAGTTCATATTATGCAGAGCTAAATACCCTCCTAAACCAGAGAAGACTTACTTCTCTCACTTTGTTTCTCTCTCAGGATGATTGAGGAAGCCATCTCTCAGTCCTGCTCCAGTCTCTAGATTGAACTACTTCAGCTTGCCTCCATTCCTCCCTCTTTGTCTTTAGATTGCATTCCCGCAGTCCACCTCGTTACCAAACACATAGAAACCCGAGCTCACTTCCACATTTGAAGTGCCTTTAAAAACATTCACCTCCTCTTGGATGTTTCTCCCTTTTATTTCTTGTCTTGTCTTGTCTTGTTCATGGTTGATTTAACCAAGAAATGGAGAAAATCTCATTTCATGTCAAACTAAAAACAGATTTCTTAAAAATAATCTAAATATTTATATAAAGTTTATATGTAAAATTACTGACAGACAAAATTACATTCTCAAAGAGGGAGTAGATGACCCAAATATTGCATCACCTGATCAGAGATATGTGCAGTTCTTTTCTTGGTACTTATTACTGTACCAATTATTGTTTTTTGGCATATTCAGTTCTTCCATACACACACGCTGGCTCTTGTAATTCTTCCATACAATATAGACATTTTTTATTTTTTATTTATGTGTCCTTTTGCCTTAGCCTGTGAGTTCAGGGTCACCACAGCGGATCATTGTCTGCATGACATGATGATTTGGCAGTTTTTTTCTTTGTTTTTTTTTTTTTGTTTTTTTTACGCCGGATGCCTTTCCTGATAAAACCCTCCCCAGTTTTTACCGGGCTTGGACCAGCACTGCACAGCTGGGAAAAAAGATAAAAACAATGGCTTTCTGTAATTTAGCTTAAACATCTGGAATATTACTTCAGAGGATAGGAAGACATACAGTATTTGGTCTACTGAGAGTGAACCAAATATTTCATAACCCATGTTTCAATAAAATATATAACTCCAGCCTGAATGGGACTTTAGAATATTTACTGGTGCAATCCCTGATTCAGTGTTTTAAAATTCTTAACATTCATGCATCTGTACCAGCAGTGTTCAATACTAATATCGCAAATTATCATACATGTAGAATTTTCTTATGTTTCCTCAAGTCCTGCCTGATGAGATTATAACTGAGCACAGGAAGAAGGTTTTGTATGTTCTAATTATACTTTAATGACATACTTCCTTAATTTAGTTTTATTAAATATAGTACTTAAGAGAAATCTACAAAAAACAGAATCAGGAAGTTTATTTTGAAACGAAACAGCAGAAATATCCTCTGGCATCTGGTGACTAAAAAAGAAATGCTGAGACAAATGTTTCAGTCCCACACATACTGAGTGAAAATGTGATACAAAGATTTAATATATATGCACTTATTACTTATAAAAGAAATTATGACACATTTGTTGCTTTCCCTGTATTTGCCCCTGTATTATTTCTGTATATCATAAATGTCTAAATAGTATGTTTAGGCACAATAATAGTTGACACCGAAAACTCTGTTTCATCAAGACTTTATGGGTGTGAACAGATTTATGATTTGACTGTGACCAAACAACCCAAACTCCTGTAATCAGATTTTGATTTAAATGTCATAATTTCAAACCAGTGAGCAGAGCAAAGATGGGAAAAGAAATGCCAAACATTCTCATGTGAACCAGCAAAAAACATTCTAACTTTGGAACAGAAAAGTGTGTTCACCGTGAAGATATGTTTTCCTAGTTTGCATTGCTTTTAATGCTTCTCATCATTTTAGTAATATTGATATCTTAAGGTAAAGTCAAATTTAACCTAAAGAGCTCGTATAATGGAGAACAAGAAAGGGCTTTGAAGTAGGGTAGGGTGCTGGTGGCAGTCCTGCGCTATAAAAGTACTAAACACCATGACTGCAGTGTTTTTAAATTATTTACAATTTGGGGGAATCAGTGGTGTTATGTTCTCCAAATGCATGTAAAGATATAGAAACTAAAACTTCTGCTATATTTTAAAGACAAATGTATATTATGCCTATTAATATATCCACCTTGTGCATAGTAAAACATACAGTAGCATATGGGTGGTTTTAAAAAAGAAAAAGCAGCTTACATCTTGAAGTAGTTTTCTTGAAATAAGCTGGACTGCAGATCCCCCATCAGAGCAAAACCGGGGTACGGTTTAAGGACCATTAGACGTACTGGCACACAGACCCAACTGACTCAGGTCCAGGTTGGGTTTTGGTCTCAGACATGAGAGGACCCATGCAGACCTCTAGTCTGTGTCAAAGATAAACTAGCTGCCTCCAACTATGTTTGAAAACTTTTGCTTTGTAAGGGATATTAGACACAATCCCACTGCTTTGAAACATCCTATTGAACAGGAATGATTCAGACTCCAGTTTACAGAGTGCTCTAACTGCCAGGTTACATTATTGAAATAAAGGTGCCATGTAAGAAAATAAACAATATTCAATAGCAGTTGTTCCCTTTGGCTGGGGTGAACTTGGAGGCCACATCTCAGCCAAACACAGTAGGTGCTTATGGATCAATGACAATTTTATTTTAATATGTTCAGAAACAGCCCGCTGGAGGACAAAGAGGAAGCTGAGCTGTTTTTAAGGATTATACTGAAAGAAGTTTGGTTAAATAAAATGTCATAAATATATTTAAAAATAAACTCAATATTAGTTCAAATGAGTCAAAAAGAGCCATAATGCCCGCTCTTTAATAGCTGATCACCATGACACCACAGCAAAAGGAAGTAGACAAGCCTGAAATGTGTTTCAAAGCCATAGTAATAATGCCATTTTTACCAGATTGAAAAAAAAAAAAAACCCATACTGAATTAAAAGACACGTTTAACAATGTTGATGTTTTATTATTAAAAATAATTTGAGGAACACAAAGATGAATTTGCTTGATTACAACACACATGTATAGACATGTTTCCTTTAACAAACTGATGAGGTTCTGTCCTTTGGCTCTGACTTGTGCAAAATGTTGAAAAGCTGGTCTAAAAAGTAGCAGCATCCAGACCTTCTCAGATTCTAGCTTATGCTAGATCAGTCTGTTTTTTCCTCCAAATGTATATTTGCTACAAAATGTATTAAACCAATCAAGTTTCAGTTCATTATCTGCTATGAAATAATGTTAGTCTGGATTATTTAAAAAATAATATTAATGAGATGATTTTAGTAGATTCCATATAATGCTGTAGGTAAAATTATTTTATGTGTTGTATTTTCAAGTTGACGGATTCCATTATGTTGAAAATTCTATACATGATGTATAGAATGTACATACATTTTGCC
Source organism: Channa maculata (assembly GCA_020496755.1). Classification (NCBI taxonomy): domain Eukaryota; kingdom Metazoa; phylum Chordata; class Actinopteri; order Anabantiformes; family Channidae; genus Channa; species Channa maculata. The sequence goes on from CM035601.1 coordinate 17,663,070, forward strand.
TCGTCTAATTCCTGTTCAGGAATGCACTGAATTGAATCTGTCTCACTTCGTTGTCAGTCAATCTTGATTGGTTTTTGTATTTGAAGTTTGATTTATTGGAGGAGGAATGTCTATGCTACTAGCACCACTTTTCTGGCTTTGTATCAGTGCAATCAAAGTATCAGTGCATCTAGTTTGCTATAAACCAGTCCAATATAATGTCATTGTTCTCGCTGACCCACTCGATGTTGACTTGGGTTTGCTCTATAGCCTGATAGGCCGCCCTGGTAGCAGGACCCAGTTCATAGTCATTTGCAAAACGCTCCAGCTATATACACACACACAAAGAAAGACAACATAATAATGTTAGTGGGGTTTTTTTATAGAAGAACAATGCAATTACCAATAAAAAGGAAGGCTTATTTTTGCAGGACAATAATATACTGATTGTAAAGGCAATATTAAGCCTATGTAAATGTAAATCCTGATGGTTTTATTTCCACAGTGGGAGTTGTTTTATGAATCAAATCACATGGAAAACGAACATGAATTACTCCAACTCACAAATATTATCTGTGTAGCCAAAACCTGATTACTCTGATTATTTTTCAATCCTCTCAGCTGCACCGTTGTCCAAAGACTATTAAAAATACATCAGTGAGCCACACCAGAGTGCATAGTTCAACTTAAATCAGTTTTTCATACACTGCTGGAAACACTCACACCAAAATTATTTTAAACCACATTTGGTTCTTCAAAAAAAGATTTTTAAAAAGTAAAAATAGTTTTATGATACTGGAAGTAGCTGTCATAGGCACTGGAGAACATTATTTCTGGCCATAACTAAGCAGCATAATAACATAAGTGTAGTCTCACTTTAGAGACAAAGACAAGTAAAAGGCTCCTCAAAAGCTGCAATGCCAAATAAATACAGAATGCTATGATTTGCAAATCATTAAAGATGTTTCTACAACTTGATCGGAGTCCACCTGTAGGAAAGAAGTTTGGCAACCCGCTCTAGTAAGAGTCCTGGTGGTTCCAAACTTATTCCACTGTGCGCATTGGGAACTTCAATCCTGAAGAAATTTTTCTGTACCTTTTCCCAGATCTATATCCCAAATCATTCAACTGATTTTTTTTTAAAGGTGGACTCCAATCAAGCTGTAGAAACACCTCAAGGATGACCAGTGGAAACAGGATGCACCGAAGCTCAATTTTAAGTGTCATGGCAAAGGCTGTGAATAGTTATGTAAATTTTTTCAAACAAACTTCTTTCACGATGTCATTATGTAATATTGTTTTTAATATTTTGAGGAAAATAATTAATCAATTTTGGAAACAGCCTTTAACATAAAAAATATAGAAAAAGACTCACAATTTTTGTAAGAAACAGACTTTTCAGAGTATGTGTTGTCAGGTCAATGTACCGTAGGATAATGTAGGGACATGTCAGCCAGTTATTTAATTTGTGTACTTTTTATAAATGTTAAACTGAATTTTTGATTATTATTGCCTGGAGGTTTAAAACAAACACAAAAACACAGCTGGAACATTGGTGTATCTCCTGATGATAAAAAGACTTCAGATAAGAAATCAGGGTGTCTCCAGTTACTTGTGCGTGACTGGGCAGGTACAAGTTTCTAAGCTGACGTCGCTGCATGCTTGTATTATCATTTTACCATAATAAAATATCAGTAATTACCTCTTGCAGTTCAAATTTAGTTGAGAATCTCCTGGTCACTTCCTCAATCAGCACAGATCCGTCTCTGACAAAATATTCCAACAGGTTACAGTATTTTTCAATACAATACAGTGAAGAAGTCTGAATATATAATAATTAAAGGTTACTGTTTGCTCATAAGATATAACCCTGTTGCTTATGTTGGTTATCTCAACATTGATGAGGACGGTTTTTGTTTCCTGGAAATGCCACAAACTGTCGGGAGCTCTTAGTGTTGTTGCCAGAAGACCTTTGTACTTGATGACACTTTGCAAGATGTTCATAAGCTACTGTTAATTACGTTCTTCTTTTATGACCATGCTTGTTTATTCAAGTCTAATGCTGGTCACTTGAGTATTAACAAGAGTCTTCTGTAAACCAAAGCTCACAGATATGATGGGGGTAGTTGGGGAATTAAGGTCACAAGTGCAAGAGCTTTCATTTCTATTTCTGTTCTCTACACTAACTAGCCTCTGCTCCACTTAAAGTTTTCTTCTAAATTTGTTTGAATATTTTAGCAGTGACACAAAATACTGCTTACCATTGCCCTCAGACTGAAAATACCAGCATCTTCTCTTCTATGTTAAGCCTAAATAGGACACAACAAATATGAGAGGCAGTAGACACAAATAACAACCTACCCCACACTGACGTAGTCCCAGTGTGCTCTGACAAAGTTCCAGGCCAGCGCTTGCCCTGCCACATTCTTGGCTATGTAGATTATAGTTGAGGGAACATCCATCAGACGTATCTTCTCAGGGTCCAAAGTGTACCTCAGGTATCTGCAAGATAAGCACGCCACTGACCAGCTCTTCTCTTAATTGTATGTTTGGGATTCACCATATTATGGGTGTGTTTATTATTACAGGTTTTAGTTAATGACACATAAGGACTTAATGTTTAAGACTGTTTACTGGTTTCACCTGTTGAGGAGCCAGATCTTCTTGGTGCAGGAAAGAGCTATACGGAGCTGCTCTTTCTCTGAGGTGTCACTGGAGCTCATAAAATTCTTCCAGGCAAACTCCCACTCTTCTTTCCCACCAGCAGCAATAGCTTGGCAGTAAATTACAGATCGCAGGTTGGGGTGGATTCTGAATCATACACACATACATATGTGGATATTATTTGTCTTACATCAGGATTATCTCATTTTCACATGTACTTGGTTGTTCTGGACCTGTCTTGACTTTTTCCAGAATATTTTCTCCTTTCTGCTCTTTTTCCATGTATTTTTCCACTATGTTAAACAGATAAAAGGATCATGCATCCATTCATTATCTTTAACCACTTATCCTGTTTATATTTACACCAAAGAGCTTCTCCATTAAAAAAAACGAACTAAATTGGATAGTTAATCTATACATACAGTACAGTGCAACACATCCACAAGCAAATGTTATGAAGTGCAGATGGATTAACACACTTCCATACATGCAACAATATATACATGTACTGTATGTGTGTTGAAGTTACAATAGGCAGCTAAAGCTAGCACTAGCATGAGGCTCAAAGTCAATACACTCCTCTCTGCACAGCCCTCCCTCTCCTGCTCTGCTACACTCTGCTATGCTCTGCCCGGCACAATTATGAAATGTAACTGAGCCTGCTACAGAACCTGCTGTTGAATGAGTCTGACTTCACAGGAGTCTTCAACAGCACAAAAAAAAAAGGAAAAAAAGAAAAAAGTAGCATACTGTAGCTTTAATATAATGAGCGCATACCATATGCATATTTAATGATAATTCAGTGTCTCATTTAAAGTTGCACTTGGCAATTTTACTGATTCCAAAATCTAGAAGAGGTTTCTATTTTAATATATTCTATATAGGTAAGAACAGGGTCATGCTCTCCCTGGTCTCATTGCTTTGTGCTTTGTAATGTTAGAATAAAAAATACCAAGTTCACCTTTAAAGATAACCACAATGGAAAGTGCTAACAACAGCCACAAACACTTCACAAAAAGATGATTAAAGGACACCTACCTTCACTTATTACTGGAGAGTAAAGCTACAGAATATGATGAAAACTATTACAATTAGACAAATTCTTTTGAAACCAGTAACTCAATATAGTAATATAACTCAATCAAAAAAAAAAAAAAAAAGGTAATGTCCAAATCTAATTGAAATATACTTATCCAGTATGTCCATACATGTTGGTGTTATTGTTCATCCAGTATTTAAACAGCTCTGTGGCCATTTTAACACACTCTGGGAGTCCATTGGAACAAGCGACCTCAATGGCAATGATCTGGCTTTGCCTTGGGATGGAGCACAATGCACTTTTACAGCATATACTATGTACAGAGTACAGGTATGAAATAATGGTAAAATAACATTACATTAACTTTACATCAAGAAATTACATTCTTGATGAAGATCAAAAGACGCTGTTGAAAGTTCTGGGTAAGGTTAGAAAGTGTACTTTGAGTTAGGTTAAGATTATTTTCTTAAACTATAATTTTTATTTCATACAAAGAATTAAAACAATCAATTTCTTAAACCTGGATTAGACCATTTATTTTTGTTGAACTAGACGCAGCTCACATCGATCCATGAATTCGAACAGCAGATGAATGACATCAGTTATGAGTCATCACTAAGTGCTCTTAGTGATGAGTTAGTGAGTTAGTCTTCATGTAAAAATATTATATATTTATGTATTAGGCAGGGATGATCCAGATAAGGCACCTGAAGCCTCAACTGTAGCTTTGCTAATACTTCAAGTGAAACTCTGTGTATTTCTGCAGAACCACATTTGACATGAGAACTGGTTCCATATAAACAAACAAAAACACAATGTTCTGACAGAGCTGCACATCTGTTGCTAACATGATTAATTCGTGAGGTTGCAGTGCAAACCTGCACATCTGCTCTGCTTTGGCCCTTGTGGACTGGAGCATGATTTTGTAAAACTCTAAACTGGAAACGTGTAAATCTGTTGATGATTAACTGAGAAGGAACTCTGTCTAAAGATATTTCTCCACAGGGATCAATAAAAGTCTTCTTTCCTTACTGTAAAGAATGGTCATCTGGGACTCGACAATTGTCCGTGTAGTTGCTGAAAAATTTGTACAGGTCTTTAACCTGACTTTTGAGGTAAGCCTACAGGAAGAGACAGTTTTAGAGCACAGTTTCAGGAATGCATGTGGTAAAATAAGACTTTGGGTTCACATCTGTTAATGTTCCGATGATAGCCAACAGCAGTAACTATACTGGATCTGTTCCATCCAGTACAGGTCAAGTCACTAAAAAAATATACTATATACAGTATTATCATAATTTGAATTTGAATATCACAAATTCGAAAAAACTGTTTTAATCACACATGCCTGCATGGGTCCGTACACTTCAGAGCGGTCAAACATGAGGACAAAGTACTCGAGGTTCCTAACCGCTGACTCCCAGGGAAGGTACGCTCTCTCATCGTGAAGGAAATGGGTTGTATTGAGAGCCAGAGTCACATCAACAATTTTTGCCCTAAAGAACATGGATTTTTATTAGGTTCATTAGCATATATTATTAAAGAATTGCTATTTCCTTGTGTTGCTCAAGCCCATAAAAATCTTTTCCTGGTTTCTGTCATAACTAGCTGATAATAGAGTGTGATACACTGTGATCAAACCTTGCCAAATTAAAGGCATCATCAATAAGCTGCGCTCTGTTAATCACAGGAATCCCCTGAAAGAAAAAGAAGAAAATGCAGGAAAATCAATATTTCAGTTTGGAAATGTCCCAAGGATGAAGATACAACTGGTTATGCTACAAACAACAAAATCTAAGTGTAAGCAGAATATGATGACTTCTCATTCTTAATCAATGAAACTTAACTATCTGTAGGGATTTCTTTCCCTAGTGGCCTGACATATGATCATTGACCTGATGATTATACTGGAAGAACAGGGAAGCAATCCATCCCACAGTTGCTAAGACTTAAAAATCCCATCCCTTGGTGGTAAAATACATAATAGAAGTTGGTGACGTGGTTAGTATGAGTAACAAATTCACTATGCAGACCAGCTCAGGTGTATTTTTTCTTGGGAAAACCTATTTACTGAGTTGGGCTACTGTAACACTATCAATTGGGGGGGATGGGCGTGTACGACTAGTTATTCCCTTAATAATCAGCACTTTGGAAAGAGTCAAGCTCAAGAATTGTAAATACACATTTGGCTTGACATAATTTCCCCAGAGTACAATCAGGCCAACATTAATCACCAAAACCTGTTCCCTTGTCAAAACATTTCTTGATTTCCCCTGAGTTTTATAGGTCAACTCCTGCTAAGTGGTCTGGTTTCTGTTCGCTACAGTATGCCATTCAGCTGTGATTCTAAACTGTGACAAAAGTATTTTCCCCCTCTCCTACAATGTTGATCCCATCTTTAAAATATTGCACAGCTGCCATTTTTTTCCTACACTGATTGTGGAAACTAACCTGCCCTACTAAAGAACCTTACAAACCAAATGCTTATCTATCATCTAGCTGATAATAGTAACACAAGACTAAATCAACAACCACAGGAGTGTGTTGGTAACATATTATTTTCCATTTGGTGCTCTGAATTTGGATAAATTAGTCAAGATTTCAATCACCATTCTTTAAGAACATAAGGGCAAAGTGTACTAGGGGTCAAGTTGTTTTAATGGCAAAAATCTTCTTGTAAAATGTCTTTTTCTTTAGCCACATAAACAGTATGCATGTAACAGATTTTTAGGCTCATTACTCACATGTGGGTTTATCTCCAGCTGAGTCAAGAGGCGTTCCCAGTTCTCTGGATTGTAATTGACTCTGTAGTATCCAGTACAATTTACGTTTGCCAGGATCCATTCCCCCCTCTTAGAAATGAAAACTTCTTTCTTTACTGTCAAAAAGAAAAATATTAGTTAAAGATACATTATATGAAACGTATCCCAAATTCTTACAGTAAAAAGTTAAATGAAAAACATTGGTTACACGGTTTTCTGCTATGTGTCATAACTTTTGCTGCCTTGTCCAATGTAAAAATTAATTTTGATGGTTTTTTTTCATTAGTTTTGTCAAATATAAAATCAAACCTATTAAAATTTGAGTCTTCTGTAAAACAAGGTGTTCATTCCATGGCTGTATGATGTATAGTGTGTTACCTGGGCTGCTGTCTTCCAGTGTGACAAGAGTAGATGCAGATGTATTGGACATGACTCTTATTGGGACATACCACCAAAGACTAAATAGAGAGAAATAAGCAAAGAAGAGGGTATAAAAAAAATATAGGTTATAGAATGAATGATGATGACAAGTCAAAATAATTACAAATGCCTCAAATGAGTCCAGAGCTGTTATGGTCTACATATGACTTAAGTAATTTCAGGTCACACAACTCACCACAGCACTGTTTTGAACACACAGTTACAAAACATTGCTTTAAAATATGCCACATGACCAAAGGTGTAATTAACTGCAACTGGCTGCAATGATTTCTTGCAACCCTGGAAGAAAATACTCAGTTAAGAAGGTGGCATTGATCTAATAACTGCATTTTACCAACTAAAGCAGACACTAGAAATGTAGTCTTTAATTATTTGGCAAAATCTCTGCTCAGCAATAGGGCACTGTAAAAAAGATGACGTCAATGGAGGACAGATTTATGATTCAACTTTGGCCTTTGGAAAGATAGTGAAGGTACAAGATGCACAGGGTAGTTTCATAGTTTCATTAGGTTACGTTTATGCTCAAAATGGAACACTCTAAAGGAAGAAGTCAGTCAGCTTTTGAAAGGTGTTTTCACATTTTCTATTAAGGGTGTGTATCTGTCAACAGATACGCTAACAATATTTACAGGTCCTCAATATTCCAGATAATGTCCTGGAACCATTCTTCAGAATTTCCCGGCAGTTAGCTGATATTTTGTTGTTTCCTCATGCAAAGGCATAAATGATTGATAACAGACATGGAAAAAGCATAACAATAGCTCAAATTATTGATTATCATATCATTGTAGTTCCATTTTGTTAAGAAAAAATATAATGTAGTAAGCAGGTAACTACTACTCCATAATAATTAATTATACATTCATTATAATAACTCATTAGAAGAAATGAGTATACATTAGAGATTCCAAAAAACAAAAACATTAAATTTTTATAATGTTTTATGAGTTTACAACTCGATACGGTTTCAAAGCCCAAAATAAGAATGTTGCAAGCCCGCAAATCAAGACAATTAGCTGAAAGAGGCTAAAAAAGCTCTGTAAAATTAAGGTAACTGAATAATAATTCACTTTTCAACAGGAGCACTAACGCTGACTTCAGACATGGTCATTTGTTAATTTAACATTATTAATTAGTAAAACATTAATTTAGAAAAGGGAAGAGTAAAGAGCCCAGAACTAGTTCTTGTGGGATGCCACAGTTAATTATTTTTACAAATGAACTGTGCTTGTAAGTGTCTGTGATTTAAATAACTGTGTAAACCTTAAAGGTTTACACAGGCTAGAATTTAACATTTTAAGATTGTAGTTTGGAGAGTAAATACATGTATTATGTATCATACAATATTTATTGGATATTTGATTGGAACACTCATGTATTTTAATTATACTGTTACAATGTCGTTGTTGTAATTTAGAAAATCACAGAACCAAAACTTTATTTTCAGAAAGAAATGCACTTTAGATCTTTTTCTACTATGATGCAGCATGTGTTGAGCTGTTAGCACAAACCTAGACTCAGTGGTGTCATTGTACAGGAAGTGCTTCTGGTAGATTTCCCCATTGGTAGTGTTTATTGTGATGACAGGATAGCCAATTTGGTTGGTCCAGGTGTCCATTACCTTGGCAATATCAGTGAAACCCCCATCCTCAGTTACAGCCTGGAAACATGGCACAAGTCAGTTGATAAATCCAATAATTACGTACAAGGCACTCTTAAAGTCTGCAACAAAACCTTACTTGTAAACAGAATAAATGTTAGACTTCACCTGTTGTACATATTCCCAGAGGTTGTTCTGTTCGGTGTTTTCATACCTAAAGGCCAGCAGATACCTCTAAACCCCAACAGAAATCAAAAGAGAAGGACGTTATACTTCACACAGTTTCATGAGCTACTTTATGACAAACATAGGAAATTATACAGAGAATCTGTAAATTTGAAATTTTCTGCACACTATAATCAATGATGGACTGGGCGTTGTAGGTCTGCAGATGTTTTCTCCCTCAGAGGTTTCTACTACCACCATAACAGTATTTTCCTTCAGTATTTTGTCTACTTCAATGCACAGGGGACATCTAAACTCCTTATTGATTTTGCTAAAGGCATTGGACAAAAGCATTGTACCTTGTGAACTCGTGTCTGTCTTTTCACATTGCAACAGACATAAACCAGATGTTGGAATGTTTGACTTTAGGGAAACCTAGATACAGTGTTATTGTCAACAGTTCAGCTACATGGCTACATGATGGAAGTTCTGTTAATTGACATTCAAATAAACACATGTAACTGACTAAATGACCACTCCAAACTGAGAGAGAGAGATGAGTTTCCAGAAGGATATTCCTAACTAGTGATATAATGGGTTGGATAATACAGGCAAACACCTCTCAAAGCAGTGCAGTAAAATTCAGCAGCACCCACACAACGTCCAGAATAACCATACAGTACATTCAAGTCAACATCTCTCTACAAACAAAAATATTCACTAATTTTCCGAATTTACGAACTAAGTAAATGGAAAGATGAGCAAGGACTAAGTAGACTATAATTCTACAAAGGTCCATGAAGTAGTTGTGTAATACATAAGGAGAGTCTCCAAACAGTTTGGTAGGGTGCATGTACTTTGCATTTACTTTTCTTGATTACAAAACTATTTTGCCACAAAAGTGGACCAGGAACCCATGTGATGCAGGGTTTATGTGAGTTTAGAACATAAATGTCATAATTCATGGTAAGACATGAACCTACAGTATCAGGGATCTTGTAATGTGGCATGACAGAGGACCCTTAAAGCCAAAGTGACCACATCTCCTCCATCTCACAGACATGTGTGACATAGTGTTTGCCTTTTAGAAATTTGGAAAATGGGGTTTGAACTTGAATGAATGGCTAAACCAGGAGCTACAGGCAGGCAACTATCCCTGCTTTATCCAATACTGTACAATCAGGGTTTGTTCAGTGAATCAGAAGCTGGAAGAAAGCAATTCACTTTCTTCCCCTGCTCCACCCTCATCTGAGTTTTTGCCATGTGGTTTCTTCCAGCTTCTGATTGACTGAACAGACCTGATCGAGGTAATCAGTAGTGGGACCGAATGCTTATGTCATGCAACATAGGGATGTACAAATTATTTCGGCATTGTTGGCACTTTTCTTGTTAAGTTTACTAAACACTAACTAGTCCAAGTAACCATTTTACTGACCAGATTTTAACACAGCAGTGGACACTGTATAAACCATTTACACAAACTAGTCTCTTGTAAACTTCCTAGCTGTTTACTGTCTAACAACTAAAATAAACCAGTTCATTACAAATGTTTCTTGTCCTACAACAAGTGAACCAGTTTATAACCAACAAACAACACTTATTAGTTAAAATAAGCTATTTAAACTCTATATTAGTCTTTTTTCACACAAGGTGTGAGGGACATTAGTAGCTCGCACTGATTGACCAATAGAGACCAACTGTTTAAGAGTTAACTGGTAAAAGTGGTTTCTTTGTGAAAACACCCCTGCTCCCATGTTCAGGCTAATACTTTTATACTACGTTTACTGATGTTACCTGTACTCACTTGTTACTTTATTATGTACACCTGGCAATATAATGTAGTATAATTCATCTGCAGAAAAGATTGCATAGCACAAAATGATCATACACCTGAATCAACACCTCTGTGTTTCTGTTTAAACAAAAAGTGAACACCATCAACCTAACAAAACTCTCTGATACCTTTTCCCAGAAATCCACACTTCATGCATTCATCATCACAGCAGGTGTGTGTGTGGGTGAGTGTTTAACTCTGTACACACCAATGAAGGTTAATTAAAACAGAGCCAGATGTGTTTGCACAGAGTGAATCTCTGCAGGTCATCAGTTCTCAGTTCTCACAATCACGTTTTCACATTGGCACCGTTGTACAAAACAAGACCTACAATGGCTCAACACAATTCAACTGTTTGATGTACACTGACGACATTTAGGTTTAAACATACTGTCAAATTTGAGTTTGCAAATAAATTCCTTGACCAGAGGATTTTTTAAAAGACTACAGCACAAGTGAATAATGTTTAAAGCTATTGCTTACTTTAATCGCCTTGTGGAAAACTCTTTCACCCACAAAGTCTGCCAGCATTCTCACCACAGTTGCCCCCTAGAGAGTGAACAGCAAATAAATGTGCATGTCAGCATCCATAGTACATACTCATATGTATGTGTGACCTGCAACTAAAAGAGAAATGTGTAGTGCAAAATGTAGACTTTGTGTACTTCTGTGATGCTAAATATTTCTAATTACCATCAGATACCATCTGACTCTTTACCTTACAGTATGTTATAGTATCGAACAGCTCAGTTATTTGGGAAGTTGTCTGGACATCATCTGGTGGGGGACTGAGAGGATGGGATGAGGCCAGAGCATCTTCCCTAAAAGCTGCGTGGAGGTCATTCACAAAATATGTATCTTTCTAAAGAAAACGATGAAAGACAAAGCAACATCTTCAATGACAAGCTGTCTTCTTAAACTGTGATTGTTGAAAAGTACTGCAACATGAAAAAACTATCAACTGTCTGTGGGAAAGTGAAGGTAAAGGAAATGACTGATTTTTCAAAGCAGGATGCTTGTGAGAAAGAAGCAATCTACCACCTATGTGAATATTTAGTTGGGAAGGGGGAAAAAATACAGGTCCTAACTTACTATTTTGAAGGAAGGCTCAACATGGTCCACTGCAAAATAGGACATGTAAGTGGCAAAACCTTCATTCAGCCAAATGTCATTCCACCATTTCATCGTCACCAGATTACCAAACCACTGTAAACAAAATACTGATATTATGCAGGTATAAAGATATGTGAACACATGACAAACAGTGTACAGAAATGTGATGTATTTTTAAATGTTGCATTAGTAGCTGTGGAAAAACAGGTTTGCTTAAGATTATTTTACATCCTGTATGAAACTTAGTCAGTCCTCAATTCATAAAATTTCATTTGCTTATTATTGCAAAAAAAAAAAAAGACCCAGATTTTTTTTCTGCCATCTAACCTGATGAGCCAGTTCATGTGAAATGATGGTAACAATCTCTTCCTTGTGCAGAAGTGAAGACACCCCTTCTTCGTAGAGCAGAGCAGCCTCCTGGTATGTGACTAGTCCCCAGTTTTCCATTGCTGCAGGATATAAGTCTGGCAGTGCAATTTGATCTAAAGGAATCAACATATAATTAACATAAACAGTGGTGTCATCAGAACATATGTGTGTGAATAACTTTCACTAATATCCAGTTCTTATCCAGAAATGGATGTTTCCCTTTTCACTATAGACAACAATGGTAGCAGTGTCTCTAAAACTGTTAATAGGACACTTCCAAGGTTGGTTTTTTACTCTATTGGGAATTTTTAATACATAACAATATTTTTTATTTGTAAAACTTTCCTTGAGGAAAGAATTTTTGTTGACACATATCTCAATACTACTGTCACTGTCACTACTTCCACATTAACTAATTATACTAATTGTGCTTTTCACTTGTTACATTACCTAAAAAGTCCCTATACCTCTTATGAAAACCAACATGGCAACAAACCAAATGTTGGCACTGGTGGGGCTACTGGTGGTGGTGGTGGTGGTAGTGGTGGGGGCGAAAGATGCACATGTTCAGTGGGTCACTACAAACTTAAAAGTTAAAAAATAAACGGCTCATGTGCAATGTTCAGTTGAAAGCCTGGGTGCCATCTTTGAGTCTGGTATCCAATCTTTCTTTCAGTGTGCATGCACACTGGTCCAAAAAGTATTCCCTTATAAAAAAAAAATCATTGGAAAATGGGCAACTACTGAATGGTGAATACATTTTTCTGAATGTCTTATGCTACTAATAGACTCTTTTTGTTATCGGAATTCCAATATCACTTAAAAAGTCTAGAGCTGAGATTATTATTTTTTCCCCCTTTTATTAGTGTGAGCAGATAAGAGGCTTCCCTTATGATGCTAATGCCTCTATTCTATGGGCCCAGAAACACTGAAGTGAACATCCAGGTAAATTAATAGTCTGGAAATTTGTGCCACATTCAAATGAATTGAGTGTCATCTTGTAACCCCGTATGTAGTTTCTTTTAATACATCCAGACTAACTGTCAAACTAGCTACGATCAGCTAGTCCGCCAGCTGTCCAACTCTCCAAACATCACAAATGTCATCATCCCAACATTTCTTTATGACATGAATTCTATTAATTCTAGTGAAATTCAGACAAAGTCGTACCTAGCTTTTGTTGTAAGTATTCAATTCCAAAATAATTCTCATAGAAACCGAGAATCTGTCCGGTCACGTTTTCTGCATATTGAGTGTGTCTTGCTGTAACAGCTTCAGGACGTGCAAATGTCTGTGTAAGAAACAAACAAATAAAAAACCAACAAAAACACAGACGTAAAATAAAGCAATGGATTATGTAATTTTTGTACTTTCTTTCAACACCAGCTTAATTAAAAAGAAAAAACAGAGAGAGCAAGAGACTATAACTAATCACACTACACTAATCTTAAAGCCACAGAAGTACACATACTTTAATTACCACCCGCCCATGTGATGAGGAATGGGATGATGTAAACTCTGACACAGTGAACGCAAACAAGTATGTAGACATCCTGGGTGTTGGAGCAAAACGAGTGTAGTGCCATTCATCATCAATAATAAAGGTGCCTGAAAGAGTTAAAATGAAGCAGACAAAAGAAAAAAGCAAGTGATCCTTTATTCTCATACAGCCATTTATCTTTTATTGCTAGGGGATCTAAAGTTTGATAAGCCCAGGAGTTACAGTTAATGACACATATTGGCAACATTATGGGAGCTTATACTTTTACCTGATTCTCTGGCATTTCCTAGAGCTTTGGTCCCCCGTCTGTGGATGATGGTCACATTAAAAACAGCCTTCATTTCAGGCTCATCGAAACAAGGAAACACTTTCCTGGCATCTGTTGGCTGCAAATTAGTGCTGACAAGGAATCTATGAGATAAGACAGTCAATCTTTCATTATCAGGTGTTTAAACTAAAGGAAAAACAAGACAGAATAGGAAAGGAGTTGAATTTAAAGAAATTACAATGTGTCTTTCAAATAACAGTGGTTTGAATGCTGTGAAATAAATGTGTGGTGGTTTCCTACTGAACCTGGAATATGTCACTCCACAAGCAGACAAATTGGGACAAACACACCAAACAGACATCTGATTGTGTGGTTTTTGTTTTGTGGGTTCTGTTCTTTGTTAAAGACTCTCTGACTCTGGTCCCAATGAATTTAGTGTTTTAATAAGTTGCAGGTCTTTTCTGGTTTATTTCCATTTACCAACTCAGAAATTGAACGTGAGTCATCGTAGTTTGTTTCCTAAAAGAGAAAAATGTCTTTGAAGGTCTAGACTAGAATCCCTAACAATGTGAACACTCTCATTCACTTTTATGTAAATGATTAGATGGATTTAATTTTTAGCAAACAGGTTCATTTTTAAATCTGCTCTAAAATATCAAGCGGCTCTCTCAACATGCAGCCAACATTAAGAACATGTTGGCTTATGTAGTAGCTTCAGGTCATGACTAACAAGAACCACTGCTAAGATACATTCAGATATCCGCTGGTTTTGTGTACATGCTGCAGTCTGCCTGTGAGGATGAGACCTGAAGTTACTAAACTACTAGACTAAACTTGCATTTGCTGATACTTCCAAATTATCAGCTGACATGTGTATGTGGAAGCTTTAGATGGGTTTAAATGTGCTTTGACGGAGTTGTGCCCTGCAACAATCACCATTTTTTATGCCTAAATCCTGATCCTGGTCCTTTAATGTTGGGTATCTGCTGATACAAAGTCTGATCCAATTCACCAAGTGTGGATGTTTTAAAACGAACAGCTTTGAAATACCGGATAAAACACAGTACGTCATCCCTTGCTCATAACACAAAGGTTGAGAGTCTACACAGTAAGCTGGCATGTCCCAATTAGACAATTAATTGGATTAAACTGTTACTGGAAATTACTTTTTGTTTTTAGCTTGTTCAAAACAATTTGCTAAAACTAAAATAATAAGCACTGTATGATTAGGTAAACATACACTTTTAGTGAAACACTTGAGAGTGAAAAGGGGACTCTCAAGCAAAGTCGACTGAGGACAAAGTGGCAAAGACGCCATATTTCTACTAGATATTGTTATCCATGTTCAATAGGGGTTCCTTAAATTAATCTTTCAAGGTATGAAATATATTTTTTTTAGCCAGATGGTTTAATGAGCCTTTGGATATTTTGGAAATACCATTGGAATGCCTGTAAATTTTAACTAAATGTCCTTCTGGGCTTTTCAAACTCTGACTTACACACATTTAATCAAGTCCTGCTTTTTGAGTAGTATTCCAAGAAATTTAATTACTTCTTCAATGAATTCACCTACCTACTCAAAGATTTTACAAAAACCCGCACAGTGCTGGATGTTTGTCGGCTGATCATAAGAAACAAGCTAATGAAGCCAGAAAACAAACACTGACCATGGAAGTCTAGCTAAATCAAACAGTCATTCCTTCTTTTACTTTTGAAAGTCTAAAATTAAGCAACTGAGATTACTTTGAAAGATAATATAATCACAAACTTAAAATTGATGACACTGAAATGTTTTACTTACCTCTCTGCATTTGAATCCCCTTCATACTCTGGGATACCTTCAGTATATGAGCTCAAATATAGCCCTTCAAGATATTCTGACACTTCTCCCACAAAATCCAGAAACAAGCTGTAGTTTCCTCCCGTCTTCAATGGATCATTCAACCCAATCTCCAGAAAGTTGCTTTCGTCTTGGTGGTTTGTCATTGTCATAACACGGATCTTCTCATTTGTATTTTGGTCTATAACTATTGGATTAGAAACCACCAGGTCCTTGCTGTGGAGGAAGATAGTGCTTGTCTCCTGGAAACAGTGAAAGTAAACAGTAGAGTTTCCAGTGAAGAGTAATGTCTGGTTGGGACTGGTGACATTTACCACTTCAATGATTCTGGTGTAGAAGTGAGGCTGAATAAAGATCTTGTACCCCTCAGGGATGAGATTCTTTGGCAGCCGCATGACGGGTGGTGGTCCTGTTGTGGTTGCCGGTAAGGTCGGAGGGTATGTTACGTTCAATTGAGAGAACTGTTGGTCGTAGAAGACAATCATGGTGATGAGGCCAGCAATGACA
The DNA here is from genome assembly GCA_020496755.1 of Channa maculata. NCBI lineage: Eukaryota > Metazoa > Chordata > Actinopteri > Anabantiformes > Channidae > Channa > Channa maculata. The sequence goes on from CM035601.1 coordinate 17,679,152, forward strand.
GAGATGGTCAGGATGACAAAGGTGCCAGCAACAGCCTTGGATAGGTGGGAAACCTTCGCCATGGTAGTTGATGCCTCTGCCCAGTCCTGAAGGTTGTAGTTGACTGGTCGAGGAGAGTCTGCTGTGTCGCTGAGCTTGTCTGTGTCTCTGGTCTGCAATGACTGATCTGTACACACCCAAGAAACCTCCCTCCCATGAACAGGGCTTGGCCTTAGCAATTAACTGCCTGTATTTAGATTAAGTATTAACTTTGGCATTTCTGAAAGAGCAAAGAGTAAGAGTTACAGTATGAAGAGGGCAATGGTTATTGGGCTTGTTGTTAATAATCACTCAGATTGTGTTCTTTAACATCTGGAGTTGCTTCCTGTGGTCTTGATACATATGCAGGGGTTAGGTGAACCTCAAGCAACAATTCATCTTCACATTGCACACTCTAAATCATTATAAACACGCTTTCTCACATTCCCCTTTTATGAATAAAGCACACACTGACCGAACCATCGTTTAAAAAAAAAAGCCTTGCTAGACACAAAAGCTGCTGGTGAAGTAAATCCGTTAGGAAAACATCAGTGTCATCACCTTTAATTGTAGGTGAGGGTTTTGAGTGTTCCAAGATGCAATGACTTGTTCTTCAGCTTCTGCCATCCACGGCCAGAAAAACCAATGCAAATGGTCGGGTGAAGGCTTCCAGTGATGTGTCACTACAGATCTTATATTGAAATGAGGAAATGGACAAACTCCCCAAATGTACGAGAGGCATGTGAAGAAAGGATTACTGAGAGGGCTGGAAGAGAGGGCTGGATAAGAGGGCTGGATAAGAGGGGGGAGAAAAAAAGAGGAGGAGGAGGATCATAGAACATGGGGTTATTTAGCAAATCAGTGAGCTGGCTCTATATACCCAACATCAGGGAACCATGACCACCACACATATGCACACATTCCACACCTCAGGAGTGAAAACACAGGGAGGTAAAGGAAGAGAGGGCTCGACCAGGGAACAGATGTTCTTGGAGGAAGCTGAAAGAGATCAAACCCATAATCACACTCTAAGGAGGTACAACAATGAAGGCAAATCATCACAGTATGGCCAGAGCTAAGTGTAGGCAGCATTTCTGTTTGACAGTATACGGTTTATCTCTGGTTTATGACATGTTGTAGATGTAATGATGTTTATCAGTTTTGGTGTCATGTGTTACTTTAGAGTGAATTCCATCTACTTAGTCATGGAGTTAACAACTTCTGCAAAGCAAATAAACCCCCTAGGAACAATTCTTTGGTGTGTAGAATGTTTGGGTTCCGCTGGATAATTCAAAACTTCAGTCATTTAATTTGTGAAGTCCTATGGACCAGATGTTATAGCGTCTGTACAAATGTTAGGACCAACTCACTCACTGTACATGTGCTGTTATCACAAAAGATTTATTCCAATGAAAGCAGGAGGCGGGTTTTGTGATCAGAGCAGTCATCAGTGAAACTATTCACATTTGAAACTTGAGCTCAAGACTGGAAACACACCATACACAGATTAACATACATTCTTCACACACTTATAGACAATATTGAATATTATTACAGTTATATATGAAGAATCTATGAAAATGAAAAAAAAAAAAGATTCATCATATTAACCAATCTTACACAAATGTTGGTATGTATTGAGTAACATAAATACTGTGCTGTAGTGAAATGATCAATGCAGTAAACACAAACATGTTTTTGTTTTGAGAGGATTGGGAAAAGAAATCTTTGATCTAAATCTAAATCTTTGAGAATAAGGACCTCTACTGATTGGGAAAATATTTGCAAAACCACTGATATTTCTCTGCTGTTTGAGGCAGAGTTGAGGCTCATGGTGAAATGGAAATAAAATAACATTTCGGATGCTAAAAATGAACTAAAACATGAAATCCATAATTTCACCTGCTCATGGAAACAGTTGAGACTTGGTCACTTGCTTGTTACAGATCTTTCCAACATCAAACTTCTGTGACAGCAATAGAAATGTGCATAAAGTTTCCAAATATCAAGAGTTGATACATTCCTTCATTTTAAAACAGACAGATTAAACACTTCATAAAGCTTATAAAATGGATACATTCACTCTCTTCACTGCTATTTAAAACAAACGCACGATACAATTTCACTAACATCACTCATCAGCAATAAAACAACCCAAAAGTGGCACTCAAGAAAACAACATGTTCAGTGTAAACTGGTCCAGCACTGGAATGAATCCTGGTTTAGTTGTACTGCATTCCTCACATTAATACTGGCAGCCAAGTCACAGAGGTGATGCAGAACCAGCTTGGGAAAATTAAGAGTCAGTACATAATAATCTTGATTGGGTTTCCTGTTTAACATCTTTACTGGCCACAAACTGTGGGTTTACATTCTTTGTATTACTAAAAGTTGCAAGTATGTTATATAGGATTCAATTAAGCTGAAGTTCAAGTTTAAATATTTACCAAAAGTACACAACCAATCTTCTTTATATTTTGTGCAATTCTTTAGCAAAGGGCTCAGTTTCTTTAAAGCTTTGCAAATCAGTTTGAATCAGACTGAGGGAAAACTAAAATGAATTCTTATCAATGTCTAAGCTAACGACAAATAGTTAAATTACGGACATCCGTTTGCAACAAGTTGATTCTTGGTAATTGGACACTGAGAATAAAGGCCAAATATGCAATTGCATAAAATTGCTGAATTAATTTAAAAACAATTCAAAATAGGGATATGCTTGAGAAGTATGTAATATTGCAAGAATACAATTGTGATATTTAAAGATGGTTCTGTCATACTCTGAAGTTTTAAAGACATTCTCTGCCAGATAGTGAAGGTATTACACTCATTTTGTCTTTTTTTCATATTGGAAATCATGGTTCAAGTTGAGTTGTAGTAAATGTAATGTTTTCTTAGCACAGAGCTCTACTGGAATGATTTCAGGCCAGCACCACACAGTGCATTCAACATGAAGCAGCAGTGCTTATTGAACAATTTATACATGTTGTTTGTCACTATCACTACAACATTTTGTTTTCCATATGAACAGCAGCTTCCTGTGGAAACAACTTAATGTGGACTGAAAACTGGAAACAATAGTCATTTGATTTAAAATCAAATGTATCTTTAAAAAAGTGTCACTAAGTTCATTTATATCAAAAATGGTCCTGTAAAAATGTCTCTCTAGACTGTACATGAGCAGCTGTTAGTGGTTCTCAGCAAACTACCACAGCCAGCTGTCGAGATGCTGAACACAGTAACAGGACTGTTCCAGTATGGTAGACAGCTCCCCATAAGTCTCACCTCTCCATGTGGAAAGGAGCCTCTCATTGTTCAGGGCCTGAAGCTTTGGCGTCCCCTCCCGGAGGACGTGGTACAGGCAAGGCCACCGTCTTTGAATCCTCAGCCTGGTCCTCCGGTCAAGTGTGATACCGCGGACGATCTTTTTAGCTCGAAGCTCACGCAGGGCAGGCAGCTTCAGACAGGAGAAGACTAAACCTCGGCTTGGCGACACGTCCAGAAACTCGAGAGACTGAGACTCCAGAGTGTACGAGATGCCCAGGTTCCTCAGCGGCACCAGGATTTGTAAAGTCAGAGATTTTAGGTTAGGCAGGGACTTGGTTAGGTTCTGAAGTGTCGAGGGGTTCACTCCTTTAAAGACCCAGAAGTATTTGAGCTCAAGGACCCGGAGCTGCTGGAACTGGGTGAGTAGTGAAACGGACAGATCTGACCAGTCAAAGTGTAAGCGCATCTTAGAGATGCGTGGGCAGCTGTGGGTGAGTTTGGTCAGCAGCTCCTGGAAACTGGTTACCTGTCAAACCAGACCACAGAAATGAACCATTTGCTTGGAGATGTGTTTTTGTATTAACTATTAGTCGTTTTATTTTGCTTTCTGGTACAGCATAGAGATTTTGACTCATCCTGGCAGGAAAGAACTGGTTCAACTAATAACATTACCAGGGGCTCAAGTCTGGCAGTTAATATAGGCCATGCAGAAATTAAATACACATTTTGTTACACCTGCGTTTGAAAAATCAAAACATCTGCTTAGAAAGCTCTATTCAATTTCAGTGTCATAACCACATTTTGATTACGGGCCTTACTAATATTGATAACAATGGCTGTACTGAATTCCTGTGTCCCAATAAACGACAACATTGTTTACAGTGGTCAACTTACATAAAAGACTTCTAAGTGTTTAAGCTTTTTTTGCCACCAATGTGAAGCTGTAGCTTTAAAGGATAACTTTGGTCATTTTCTAAATTAGTATCTGTATAGTGAAATTGATCAAAGTTATCATTTAATGATAAACTGGATTCATAGAGAAAAATGTAATCAGTAAAACAAGTTACCTGGTCCATTTTAGTAATGCTATCTTGGTGTGAACTGGAGCTGGAATTGACCCTGAGGTCAAGTGGCTCAAGAAGAGTAAAAGTCCAGTTAAGATCCAGGTGGCTGAGGTCTCTGCAGTGGACATTATCCAGCAGGTGGCCCAGCAGCTCGCCCCACTTATTGCAGTGATCCCCCAGGTCGAAGCTTGCTTTCAGGGTAAGCAGGCTCGCCCGGCGTGAGATAAGGTGGTGGGTGTAATGGTGGACCCACGATTTCCACCTCTCAAACTCGCGGTTCGAAACAAGCAGCCCCTCCTGACCCAGATGGAAGACGCCACGACGGGAATAATCAGCAACACGCCACAGTTTCCATGAGCGGACAAGACAGCTCCAGCTGAGACAAACCAAGGCACAGCTACACTTGTCCACCTCATTCAGAAAGGACAAGACATGCAGCTGGCACTCCACTGGCAGGTAGTTGAAAGGAAAGTATTCTTCTGCTTCTTTCCGTCGACTCTTTACAGGGACCAGGGGCCTTTTTCGTGGTGACATGATGACAGCTGAAGTAATGATTTTGGTGGTCATTGGTGGAAGTCAGAGTATCCACCAGGTGGTCTTACTGTCTGCCATAAATATGTCTTAAAGTAGAAGAATCAGAGAGAAAACCATTCACAAAGGTAACTGGCAAAAAAAAAAAACAGCAACTGTGGGTTTTAAAACAGGCAATGCAACATGCCACAAAACCAAAGAACTAATCATAAAAGTACAGTTTGAATGGGGTGTATTATACACTACCTGAAAAATTTAGCTTCTACTATTTTTAGTGTATTTGTAAAGTTGTCCTGGTATTTTAGGCTGATGTTCTATTTATAATCTCAGGTGCAAATACACACAATTATAGAATGAACATTTTTCTTTCTCAATTCAGAAAAAGCTGATCAACCAGACAATTCCCACAGCGTTAGTTTAGCAAATGTACAAGTGCACGTAATGTGATATGCATGTTGCTACTTATATTGAAGTATTCATTTACAGCTTAGGTAAGAAAGACGTGGTTTGTAACAGGACTCAGGGTCCTCTAGCAGCTCCGTTACTTGCTCATAGTTAGCATTTTAGCTTCTGTAAAAAATACCCAGGGAACATTTAACTACTTTTACCCATAAATTGTGAATTATGTGCCCATTTTGCACTGCAACTGAGATAAAGTGTTGTCTCGTTACCTTTTGTTCGACAAGGCTACCTCCCGTGTTCTGTTAAAAAGCTAACCTGCTAGAAGCTAGCGGAGAGGAAACAAAGGAGTTTACAGGTAAACCTAATTACTGTATTGTTGACGTTATTACATATCGGTTTATATATATACATATATATGAAAGCATTAGAAATAAAAACCAATGTATACAAACCTAAACTAAACAAACATAAAGTCCGGTATTCATTAACTAGGCCGGCTAGTTAGCTGCCGAACAGCTGAGCTCTGTTGTTGTTTTTGTTGTGGCGTGGGGCTGATTGCGTCATCAAAATGCGCTATGCTGCACGTTTTGCACTCCGGCGTTTCAATACGGGGCGGAGTTTGTTGATGGAAAGGAAGTCTACATAGAAATACTTAGCACAAATAAATAACATTTTGAGAATCAACAAAGACTAAAAGCCAAACCCACGAAGTTTATATACATTAGTATATATATTAGTATATTAGCATTTGTATGAAGCATTTTCAGCTCAAAGGGGGTTGTGAAGTACAGCCAAACGCCCTCTGTTGGTTGTATTCAAAGTTTGGACATTGTCTGATGTTTCTGTTGCTGAGCTTTGTATTTTTCACATTTAGTCGTTTGGCAAACGCTTTTGTCCATTTTAGTTTCATTTATTTCACATATATTTCTAATTTGACGTTTTAACTTTATGCCCTCTTTGTGCCATCACTGTGCTCTTTTTTGATTGGAATTATTTTATCACCAGTAGATGGCGCTTTAGACATAGAAAAAATGGCTTGGCACGAAGTAACCAAACTATAGTCTAATTTACCCAGGGAACTGTAGTAGTTTAATAATAAATACATTCAATAATCATACATTAGTATTTGGCAATATGATCCGATGCAGTGTAGGCTGTCTAAATATTTTCAGAGGAAATGTTGCTTTAAAGAATCGTAATCAGTTTAATTTGAATTCTGGTTTGAAATAAGTGTTGACTAGTTTATGTGCAATATTTTCTTTCAGTTTAATACAACTACAAGACATAGTACTGTTATGTGGCACTTGATATAATGGCTTGATATAATATAATATATAATCAGTCTGGGTAAAAGTTTTTTCCTTCCTGCAGTTGTGCAGTGGTGGCAAAAAACAATCTTTAACCCTTGTACAGGCAGAAAAAAATGAGGAAGTGAAGCATGGTAGAGGAAGTGTTTTTGTGACAAATTGTATAAAACACACACACTGGATCCTTAATGTTGCACAATATATACATTAAATATCTGTTATCATAAGCTGACTTCAGTCAGAATACAAAAGAATAGATTTTATGGTTTTGATGAAACCTGTGAGAGATGTTTATTTTCCATTAAGAAAAAAAGCATAAAAGTTTAATTTCAAGATTTTAAACTCATAAACATGCCCCCTAAATGTTATTGTACAGCAGTGTTTTGAAGAGCAGTTCATATGTTTGGAATATGCAGATGGACTTTTCAGCACCCACATCTGCTTTATCCAGGTTTCAGAATATGAGTATGAATGCATTCTCTGTGTTAGACCCTTTCAGCCAATATGTTGGAAAGTGGAATGCAGGCACAATGATGTTTATCTAGATTAAAATGAAAACTCCAAAGCAAATGTTTAAAGGCTGTTGATTGGCAAAAATGCACATTAATCGCACATTATTATACATTAAAAACACAATGTATTGCTTTCAATATTAACAACACGTCATACCTCATTAATCATTTCTGAAAGTATACATCTGGGCAGAATACACTGACCCCCTTATCTGCAGTAATCTGTTATACTGGGTAGGAATCATTGCTACAGTGTTACGCAGTTAATATAGTAAAGCCTATTATGGATAATCTCATTATCCTCAAACGAAGTCAGGTGAAAAACACGTGCATATGATCGCAAAGTCAATATTATAAAAAAAATACCATAACATTGAATACATTATTCAATACATACACATTCAAATGGCAGTAAATCTTTTACAAATATTTGTAACTTTATTGATCATTTAAACTGTGAAAGAGAACAGAGCTAGTTATGTGACCTAAAACGAGGATATATCAGTTAACATCTAGCACTATCCGAATTAGTATGTGTACAATTGTCCCTAAAGGATTATTTTTTTAACCAGCAGGTTTGTCTTGGTTCTGCTTGACCGTATCAAAGCCAACCAATCAGAAAAGAGGAGGGGCGCGTACGCATAATGTGACGCCTCCCTCCCCCTCCCCGCCTACTCTACGTGTAAATCAGCGCGTCCGAGTCATTGTATTCATTCCATTGCTTGTGAGCCAGGGAGGCAATAACGAATAATACATAGAAATAAAATACAACACCGCCGCACACCCACAGTTTTCTTGAAAAAAAAAAAGACATTGACAATCGAACAACGGGAATAAATAGTTCTGCGATATAATCGAGAGTGAAGAGCGTTCGGCCAGTATTTCCGTTTTACCTTATTTCTGAAAAGCCAAAATGAAAACCAAATTTATCAACGGGGTTTCTTCCTCCCCTTCCATGTCGCTGGGTTTGCTGGTGACTGAGAACGCCTTGCAGGTCCAGGCCGAGATCCAGGAAGAGTGCAAGGAGCTGGCCCACCCCGACAAGCCTGACCAAGACACCCGGCGCAGAGCGTATCTGTGGTGCAGAGAGTTCCTCCACGGTGCCTGGAAGAGCCTGGCTGAGGACAACTTTTGTATCACCATCATAAGGTAACGGTGTATGTTTGCTTGTTTGATGGAAACAGGCCCGGTTAGAGGAAGGGCTGCGAATGACGCAGATTTTAATACCGCCCCGTCCCGTGATATACTGTAAATCCCCAATTTAGCATACAGAGAGAAAAATATATAGAAAATAGAATTTTACTGAAAAACGAAAAGCATCTGAGAATGCATGTGTGAATCTACAGCTAATTCTTAGATAATGACAAAACAGGAGTTCCTAGATTTAATATCATGCTGACTGACAATCTTATCATCTGTCCTCTAGGGGTGGTCTGAGCAATAAACTCTTCCTGTGCAGCCTCCCTGACAGCCTGGGAACTGTTGGGGATGAGCCGAGGAGCGTCCTGTTGCGCCTCTATGGGGCCATCCTGCAGGTGGGAGCCAGATCTCTGAAACAAAACAAACCAACAGCTAAACACTGTTGTTTTACTGTTCCGATTGACTTAGACGTAAGCTAAGGTCTTCACAACAAGCTGTAGTTATACTAATTTCCATCAGTAGCATGTGTAGTGTGTAGTTATTAGTCTGTAATTATTTTAATTTTATTGTGGATTAGTTCTTCAGGACACACAAATACCTGTAGACATTTATGGAAATAATAATCTGTTAATCTTTTAATTAAAACTATTAGAATGTCTGCATGTATCAGTGTTGACGCATGGAACTGGGTTTGCTGCCTGACTTAATCACAGAAACCAGACAATAAAGAAATCAACAATAGATGTGTGATGTAACAGAACCACCACCAGTGGTGTGTGTGTGTGTGTGTGTGTGTGTGTGTGTGTGTGTGCACGCATCTGCAGGTCATATGCTTACATTAGTTTATATGTATGTGCAGTTATGTCTTCATGTGTGTGTGTGTGTGTGTGTGGGATGTGTTTGAGCGTGTTAGCCATTGTTGTACATGGTGATGTACCCCCATGGCTGTACATGCATGTGTTCTTTGCCGTAGGCTTCCCAAAGGAGCGTGCCTTGGGCACTCTTGTTCCCAGGTGAATCCACCCAAAAACACGGTACAGTATGAGATCTCTGAAATCTCAGCCTAATACAAAAACGTAACACACTTTGATGTAGCACAATCCTGGCTGCCAAAACCAGAAAAATAGATTATGGTGGAAAACAGTGTTGAAACTACTCTCCTGTCTGTCTCTTTTCCTCTCTAAATCCCTGCCTGGAGATTTTTACTTGTTAAGAAGTCAGCTGAAATTTTTGAACAAGTTGATGAATCTGCACCTTTGCAGCTTGCTCAACAAATCTGCAATAAGAAAAGTCATTAGCCTTTGTGCAGTTTGGCATGCTTTGGCTTGAATGTGTGCACAACAACAAACAGATAAAAAACTTTCTTGCAGCTCCACAGATATTGCAAATAACAAAACACAAGAGACAAAGACATTTTAACTCCTAAGATGACGTGGCAGCTGCACTAGGCCAGACACTTTACTGTATTGCAAAGGGAAACAGAACTGCTCTGGAGATAACCCTTCATGTCACTAAAAAGTGTTCACGACATGGTGGATTGATTTTACTTGCAACTATTGAGTGACAAGAGGTCAAGGATTTAAAAATATTTGCCCACTTTATCAAAAACAACACATTCTAACTGTTGGCAGTTTTATGTGATTCATTTTCATGTGTGCATCAACTGAAGGCCCTATTAAACCTGCATTAAGTGTTAACTAAGGTCTGTGCAATTGCCATTTGCCATATAAGCTGTTAGCGTTTATTGCTAGGGATGTCCGAGAGAGCAAAAGCAACTGTGTCCTTCACCAAGGTAACTGCCCCCACCTCTGTTATGACTGAGGTGCCTCTCAGGATCAAAGAGCTAATATGATTACCAAACTCAGATGGCATTGTCAGCATGCACAGGTACTAATGACTAAACAAACCCTAACTGCACTGGGGACAGAGTTTCTCAGCAATGAAGATATGTGAATAGCATGTTGGAACTGAGGAGATCAAATCATCAAATAAATATACATATTTTTAACACCCAGCAGCAGATTTTGGGTAATAAGAACATAGTTTTCATCTCTTCTCCTTAGAGGTGACCCCTTCTTGACACCATCTAGCTTTTGTTTCTGCTTTCTTTTTCGCTGTTGCGTAAAGTAGGTAGTGAAGGGGACACAACGCTTAGCGTCCAAAAGACTTGGTGTGTCTTCAAACTCATACTGCACTGTCTGCACTCCAGGCATGGCTAGGTTTTATTGTTGATCGTTCACAGCTCCACATATATTAATGGCTAGTTCTTTCCTTTTTCTTTTCTTAATAGATGTCCTGCAATAAAGGGGATTCCCAACAGTCAAACAAAGAAAATCACTTCCAAGTAAGTAACTGATGTTTCAGCCATTTACCACATCATTTACTATGTCACAGGTTTCCGATAAAATTATTATTTTTCTCTTTCACTTTCACTCTGCATGGGTTCTGTGATCTCCTGAGGGAGCAGGCTGAACTTTTGTAACCTCATGGCTTTTTGAACTTGAGTTCAGAATTGATTGAAACTCTGTCTTCTCTTAGTTATCTCTGGCACGTACGTAACTCTGGCCAGTACAGCTGTAAAAAAATGGATTGGGGTCTTTCTACAGTAATTGATTACTGTTCCAAGCATTGTATACATTAAACAAACCTTATTAAGAGTCTCATTGTATTAAAACTAGCTTCTTTGGCTTAAATTCAAGCTAAAATCTAGAAAATGTCAGATATAATCACATGTTTTTATGAGTCTTAGGCAGCAAGCTTAGTTGCCACTGACCTGGACATTTACCCCTGCACTCTAAACATCATGTGATCACAACCCTTGACCCTCACTATGACACTGAGTCACAATCCCTTGAGATGCCTTTGAGGTGAGATCATCAGCCAGCTAACTGATGTCACTCTGGCCACTTTATCATGGGATGAAGGCTGCTTAGATGGAATGGAATTCTGCCTTCAGTCAGCAGAGAGGCTAATGCAGAGCTGACCCAGGGTCAGCGTCTAAGGATAACATCCCCTAGTTTCGCTAACATTGCTGTCTGATCAACTTAAATCCTATTTGGATTACATAGGATGAGACTGTATAAACCCGTTTGTATACCTCACACATCACAGACGCATAATAGCACACATATTTTATAAAATATGTGTCTATATGTCTATATTTTTCCTTGTTTATGTATACAACACAGTACCTATCTATCAACCATATATTACAAATATAAAACCTACAGAAACCACTGTGCATCAGTGAGTGTTACATAGGAGTTTATGTATTTAAGTCCTTATCACTGTCCTTTGACATGGGTTTACAGACAAAGACAGATAGTTGGAACAAATGAGTCACAAGTTCTCTTAAGTCCCGATGGACTCGATCAACCTGTTCTTAGTATGTATACCTTTACTGGCTTATTGACATACATAAGAGATCAGATAAGTATTGAGGTTAAAACATCAGCTGTTTGCAACTCCCACTGCAACTGCATCACCTCAAGGCCAGCTACGAAACATCTGAGTTTTAGCACTGATATTGGGCCTTTGTAACAAATTAGATTCAAATTCACTCAGGTATCAAGAAAGAACAATCATGTAGCCTACATGGACACGTATGTGTGGTTAAAAGAAGAGTTTAGTGACAGAAATAGTGGGATCTCTGACTCACAATGGATATTTAGTTTTACAACAAGATGTTTCTGGATCCTGCCCAAAACCAGGAAATAGCTGGAAAGAGTTGCTTTTTAATTATGCATGGATGGTTTACAGAAACTGGATACTTGACTCGAAGACAACTCTCACTCGCTAGAATAATGAGAATTCAGTCCCTCCAGAATTTTTCAGGCCATTTTATGATTGTTCCAGCCTAAAATTCAGCGACTTTTCTTTTCACAGTTTGCTTTACAGAATTCACAGGGGATTAGTTGAACTAGTTGTGTTTCCAAATTCCTGGAGGAAATGAGAATTGCTCACATTTGCCACATTGATCAAACATTGGAATGATGTCACGCAAATACAAATCTATTTTATAACCTGTGGGTATGTTTTAAATGTGGAACTCCTCCATTGATTGAATATTCAAAAACATTAGCTGACACAGAGCGAGCTGTGACTTAACTTGTTAGTGAAAGACTGTTTGGGAGACTCAGCCAACGCTGGCATTAAAAATACTGTGCCCAGTCAAAAAAAGTTGCAGTGAGTAGCTGACTGCCTAAATTTAGTGAATGACCAGGATTTTTTTCTTCCCTGACAGCACTAGCTTAGATCAAGATGACAAGCCCACTTTAGTTTGTTACTTTTACTTTGTCTTTGCACTTGTCACTGGTTAGAATTCAGCAGTTACAAAGACTTGTCCACAATTGTGTTCCAGCCAATATTTGGAATATTCAGTTAAACCTTAATTATTGCACGTTCAGTCTTGTAAATTGAATGCCATTAGAAAAATACCACATTTCCAGAAGCTTCAATGGCTTAAAAACAATTCCAATGTATAATGCAGCTGTCTGACCAACAGTACAAAATTCTGTGACTAAGAGCGGAGTCAATATAGTCGTTATCACTGCCGTTGTTGTATTGCTAAGTGCTCATTCAGCCCTGTTCTCAAATTCCCGTGCTAAAGAGTATTGGTACATGTTATCTCTTTAATAGATATCATGCACAAACTGAATTCCTGACTTAATACTTTGATCTGAACTTTCGGCTGTCATCAAACAAATGTAGATTAGAACAGATCAGCTAAAGCTTTCTAAGGTCAAAATGAATTCTGGATGCCAAGATGATGTATTTACTGTTTTTACTGTATCACTTACCTGAAATGATTCAGGTAAGTGATACATCGTGTGAGCTGACTGTGCAGGAGCTTGAGACTTAGCTGGGCTTTGGACTGCCAGCTGGTCTGTTGTCTGGCAGCATGTGTGTCAATATGATTATGATAATGTGGATAATTCATGTTGGAGATTTGAAACTGCATGTGATCAGCATTCTCCAGATAAGGCATTACATAACAATTGGGAGCATTCATTCAGCAAATGCCATGGAATAAAGCATGAAATTGTTTGGTGCATGCTGTTTTTTCAAGATGTTTTGAATTGTTCATTGTGTCCTTGAATTGCTATTAATGCTGACTTGAATTAAAGCTGACTTTATCCAATACAATCTAATGAATAAACCATCTAAAAGCCATGGTTACCAAATAGTAAAAAATAAAGTCAAATCAACAAGAGGAGTCCCTTGTTGACTATGTCTAATAAAATGTAAAATTCAGAGCAGATCAGATTGTTTGCAGATGATAGAACTCAGTTTTCATATAAATTTAAAAACCATTAGTGGATTTGTTTATTACCTTTTTGAAAGAAAACAAAACAGGAACAATCTTTGAATCCTTGCAAAAGTGGTGGTTGTTTGCAACAAACAATATTTGATATTCTTGAAAATGATTGCCAAATAGAGGACGCCTTTCTGAGGAAAAGCGTCTTTAAAACCCAAAGGCATGTCCAGTTGCCATCAATAGCATAGTTGTAAATACAGTGATGACTGAGAATGTTCACAGAGACATAATTATAATGAAGTCATTAATATAGTTAAAATCGTGATAGCTGCAGGTCTTGATGATTTCAGAGCACACAATGTCGAAGCTGGGATACAGGTTTAGAGAAACTCCTATTGACAGAAGTCTATGAAATGAAAAGGACTTTACTGTCATTCACCATTTTCAACACATTGTTCCCTCAGAAATTGACATTTGTGAGAAAATTCTTACTGATTGGTGTGACTGCAGAGATATCAGTATCTCATAAGGTAGGAGTCACGTTTTGAGTTCTTTATCCTTGCAGAATGGTTCAACATGTTGTCTAACCTCTAGGAGGCCTTTAAACTGGCTTCCTGCTGGATGTTAGTATGAAACACATTCCATGGCTTTTGGCCAAAGGCTCCAGCACTCACTGCACTCACTAAAGAGTTCAGTACAATTCAAATTTATTTATACAGCACCAATTCACAACAAAGTCATCTCAAGGCACTTTACATAATAAAGTCAAGACTATAAAGATATATAGAGTAGACAACAAATTCTTCTTGAGGAAGCTGTAGGCAACAGTGGAGAGGAAAAACTCCAGCAGAACCAAGCCCAGGGTGGGCGGCCATCTGCCTTGATTGGTTGGGGTGAGTGAAAGTGGAGAGAAAAGAGCAACAAAAAGCAACAATGAAAAATTGGGCAGGTTGTTAGGACCAGTACCTTGCGCACTGGAAAAGACAGCTCCAAACCTGGGGATGCCTTCATCTAATTAAACATTGTACCTAATGTATTTGTTTTTTATATTAAAACTCTGTCCCTACCAAGCCAATTGTCATCCGTCTGCAAACATCAGGCCCAAAATGGCCGTGTGTTGCCCTAGTTTTTGCAATGTGTCCCACACGACCTCCGTCGGCTTTCTTCCAGCAATTCAGTATGTTGGCAATCTCGTTATTGAGAGAAACCACTCTGATTGTCTTTCAAGTTTAGTGGATTAGTCCACAAGTAGAGGTTCAGTGTCTTGTCCAAGGATACTTTGACACATAGCCAGGAGGAATTGGAAATCTAACCACTGACACTGTGGCCTTTACTAACTGAGCTACAGCTGACCTTTCCTGCAGCTTTCCCTTCCTTTAATGCTAGCGCAGAATGGATGTTCTATCTGTTTGTTTGTCTGTTATCGGCTGTTGTGTTCAAACGCCCCTTGTTGTCCAAAAAAGAAGCCAAAGTGAGCTGATACAGTTGAATCAGTCCATCAGAATCTGGCCAATTCAGTACACGTTTGAGTTTGCGTGAAAGCACGTTTCCCCATCAACCTAAACCCCTGTTGAGCTTCTGTGCTTTGTCAGTGTTAGCAGTGACTGGTACTGTGACTGGGCACTTACTGGAAGTTTTAAACTACCTTTTGTTTTCTCCTCAGTCCTCTGGCAGGCGAACTCAGCCAACCCTAACCTCCGTATTTGCATTGAAGCCCCTTTCAAAAACATACTTCACGCTGCTAAATCTTTAGCAATTTCACATGTCAGACCACAAGTACTTCTATTGGCAGTCTCCCTGACTAAACCTTAGAAGTGTACATGGTTGTCCTGCACTGTTTAAATATGAGGACAGAACAATAACATTATAGAGCTTGCAAAATGGAATAGTTTATACATCTGAATACACACATTGTAAACACAAAGGCTAAATATAATTTTCTGTGCAAGAAAATGAAATGTGTTTGATAAGCCACCTTAAATATAACATTACACCAACAGGATGGCACAAATTACTCAAATTACTAAAAATGTTTTCATGTCACAATATCTTTAAAGATATGTTCAGTAAAATATAATTTTGCACAAAACTGAGGGACTGTAATGACTATAGGTGTTGCTAAATAAGCAGCAATTGGCTGTGACTATGACTTTAAAATAAATCCAAAGCGTAACCCTGCTGGCTGACAAGAATAGAGTTTCATTTGTGCAGCTCAATTCAACCTCATTCACGTTTTCAGACCGCGTGACCAGAAAAAGCTCTTTGACTCCTTTCTTATTCTGTACATCTTGCATTTTGCAGCATGGATTGGTAGTAGTGATGGCCTTAAATGCCTGAAACCTGAAATGTTTTTAAGTTTATCACTTTTTGTTTTTAGGGAGCAGAGGCTATGGTACTGGAAAGCGTGATGTTTGCCATCTTGGCAGAGAGGGAGTTGGGTCCTAAACTCTACGGCATCTTCCCTCAGGGCCGACTGGAGCAGTATGTGCCGGTGAGTCACCATGTGTTTTCTTAGCTGTGTTGTTGACTTGGGTGAATGATCAGGTAGGGTTTCGTAACAAACTACACATAGCCAGGTCATATTTACCAATTTAGTAAATATGTGCACGTTGCTTTAAAGCTGATCTGATATTAATGGCTTTTGTTTTTTGTTTTTTTGTTTTTATTTAATTTTAGTAAAACTTCTTTCAAACCATTTTTCATGTTCATACTAATATTCATACTAACAATATCCTGTTTATAGAGCCGTAAACTAGACACCTGTGAGTTAATCGACCCCAGCATCTCAGCAGAAATTGCAGGAAAACTGGCCACATTTCATGGGATGAGGATGCCCTTTAACAAGGAACCCAAATGGCTGTTTGGGACTATGGAGAAGTAAGTATTTTAAGTCTTGTCCTGACCTGCCCTGCTGTTCACTGGATCATATCTGTTCAACATGTGCAGATTTACCGTGCAAATCTTAAATTCCGCCTTAGTCAATACCTTTGATTTCCATTCCCAAGATAACACATTGCACCAGCGCTAACTTATTGATCAGTGTGAGGTGGCAGTTGGCTTATCATGGTGTGCTTTCAATTGCTTTCAAGTTTACATGTTGGGTGTTTACATGGTTGACATTGTGCAATGTTTGTCATCTTTGATAATGTCCAACTTGGTTTTTTTTTACTTTGCAGATTACATATGACAAACATGCACATTTTTCCTCCCATTCAAATGATAATCACATTTTCATGTCAGAAAAAAATATTGTATCTACTGTATTATCTATTATTGCAAAGAAATTATTTGTTACTTTTACTACTTCTGTAACAGCTTCATGATATTTTAGATAACAAGCTGTTGTACTTGTTCTAGGGGCTTGATAGTTTATCAAGGACCCACATTTTGGTCACCTCTCAACAATGATAAATGTCAATTACAAAATGGTACATCACTAATTTACAAAGATTTATGCTTTGCTGTGAACATTTTCTAAATCAAATTCAACACAGGAAAAACTTTCAGATAGGCAATTATGTTAGAAGATGGATGTAGGATGTGGTCATCATAAATTCCAGTTCCTGCATATGGTACACAATCACATGTAGAACCAGGCATTTTTAATGCCAATTCTGAGGTTTTAGCAGACAGGGATCCAAGAATCAGCCTACTTAGCATTTTATTTGTTTACCAGTAGTTTTTAGAAAATGAAACCTGCAGTGTGTGAAATGAATTGTGCAATGTTTGTTTAAAAACATACCCATGATCAAATACGGACACTTTTTTCCTGTTTCCTGTTTCAATTTGTTTGGTTTTCAACTGGTGCCTTGAGCTTTTCATAGTTTGTTTGAGAAATTTATGCAATCTGGAAAAATTCCAAATTCCATTAGATTATTTTCTTTTGGTTCTTAGTCTTAGAACTTTTTATAATGCAATGTGACATCACTCAACCAAACATATTTAAATAGCTAAAGCTGTGCTAAAAATCTTGCCTGATTTGTGGGAGTGCTTGTTTCTTTAGCTGATTTAAGCACCGGTGTTACAAATGATAATTGTTTAAACACACAAATTGAAAGGAAAGTAATACTTCAAAAACCTGATGTAGGTTTTTGTAACAAATATCTGTTTAGTTCACCATGAAGATGGGTTCACCAGTCCTCTTATTAGCATAGTTAGTTACAGGTTTGCAGGCAAATCTGCCTGCAAACCTGTAACTGCTGTTATACCAGCCTCACATGACAGTCATGTGATGCAGGTAAATGATAACACATAGCAGTAATAAAGTAGGACAAGTAGAAAAACATCAGCAAACTGAACTTCAAGTTCTGAAACTTCAGTTCTTCAGCCATTTTATTCAGTTTTTGACTTAAAAGCTTTATGACAAATGCTGTCTTTTTAATTATGTTACTGAGTAAAAAATAGAACTTTGGTATTTTTCATTCACCAACGTAAAAGAGTTTATATGGTGTAACATTATTATTCAAATTTTCTCTTTTGTAAACTGGATAACATATGTGTAACATCATTTATTGTGATGTGTTATAAACCACATGATCACTGAAGCATCTGAAAAACACTTTCCATGAGTGTTGATGCACCCACACAGTGTCTGATTCACTGATGTTTAAAAAGACATCAGTGTCATAGAGATCCTTGTAGAGATAGCAGGAAATGATTAACTCTTATTATACGGTCATGCCTTTGTGTCATTATAAATATTAAATGCTTTACTGACTTATGTACCCAAACAACCAACTGCAGTTTGTTTACAATCCGTAATTCATACTTGACTCTGATAAACATGATTCAGACTTCACTTATCTTCATATGATAAGAGAAAAAAAGAAGTGTCTTATTTGTGTTGAACCAGGTATTTGAGCCAAGTTATGAGGCTGAAGTTCACCAGAGAGTCCCACCTGCGTCACTTTAACCATCTGCTCAGCCACAACCTGCCACAGGAGATGGACATGCTCAAGTATGTTCTTGCATATATATACACAACTCACGCACAAAAATGTTCCTTGATGTCAAGCAAGAATGTATCTGGATAAACTCCCAGATTATCCATTAATAATAATATCACACACAGATTTTATTGGGTCTATGTGGGGATGCCTGCTCTGAGACTACAAATGTTTTCCAATTAAGAGAGAAAGAGTAAATGTCCTTGTTGACATTTAGGATATTGTAGCTCGATATGTATTACAGTTAGCGTGAACCTTGCTAAATGATAATCCTTTGGTTTCCAACCTGTCTTTGTTCAGGTCTCTGCTAGAGTCCACACACTCTCCTGTAGTTTTCTGCCACAACGACTGTCAAGAAGGTAAAACATACACATGCCCCTATGTTGTTATACATTTATTTTTTATAAAAAAATATTCTATAAGTACATGTGTTTTTTTTTTCAGGAAACATCCTGCTGCTAAAAGGCTGTCAGACCTCAGACAAACGGAAGCTGATGCTCATTGACTTTGAGTACAGCAGCTACAACTACAGGTATGTAAGCAAATACTTTTTCAACTTTTACAAAATTACCTCTCTAATTATTGTCAGAATTTGATTCATTTGGTCCATTGTCATTTGGAACGTCCTTAGAGTTTTATTTTATATCGGGTCACCAGTGGAGATGGTCAGTAATGTGCATGCTTTTTGGGCATGCACATCAAGGCCATTTTCTTAAAAAGCGATATTATGGCATAATGAAAGGTTATTAGATCATTAAATGTGGCATGACTGATACCAAAGTGTCATTACTAAGCTATGAGCAGCCTTTTGAAAATACCATTACTCGTGAGTTTATTGTTTTAACAGAAGTCTTCTGCCAAGTATTGTCGGATCCACAGGCATCGCTGATGTTTAAGTTTCTCTTGGCTCTCAGTGTGCTTCTTTTCCCTCCCAAATAACTTTGGCTCTGGACTGCTGAGCCAGCTGGAGGGAGGCAGAATGTTGAGGAGGGGAGGGTTGGGTGAGTCGAGAAAAACAGTGAGATTAAGTAACCCAGGAAACAAAAAAAAAAGAATGTAGCTGTATCTGTGTTCAGTCAGGGTTTCCTTCTAGCATGATAATTCATGGCCACCGCCCCCCTGTTGAATTATTCATTGCATCTGTTATATAACCAGAATTTGGCAGACCAAGGAAGACTCCTAGAATGGAGGCAAAGGAAAGACCTCAATCATGCCTGCCACTGTTACTCATGGAGATGGTGGTGCACTGGAGTTTTAGTACAGTCATGCATAAATGACTGAGAGAGACAAGAATAATGAAGCGTTGTGTGAATCACTTCTGAGAGCAAGTATAAACTACACTGACTGTGGCTTCCAGTGGACAAAGGTCTCTCCCTTCTCCTTTCCTATTTCTCTCCCCCTGCAGCTCCCTCTTGCATTGCCCTTTTAAGTCTCCTCATATGCTGCGCAGCAAACATGTGACCATCTGTACACAAATGAAGCTTCACACACAAGCCAAACGTGAGATAACGTTCCATAGAACCTACTCTATGTGTGCAGGGAAAACACACCCATAGTTGAAATTAATGAATTAAAAAAATGAATACACATACATGTATTGTGGTTTGTTTGGTTTTTTTGCTCTTAAGTTGAAACAGAAGGGGGTTGAGTCTGGTTCATAGACTTAGTCAGAGAACTAGAAGGTTTTGTGTTGCTTCTCAGGTGGTGATAGCAAAATGAAATTCAACATGCAAATGTACATTTAGGACTTTAGACATTATATGTAGTAATTATTTAGTCTATAAATGGCATAATTACTGGCAAATACCCATTTCAAGATATAATAATCTTGAAGTTATGTCTGCTTGTTATTAAGGTATGCAACATACAGTGGTGTGCTCCAATGCATTTTCATACTGTAGTTAATTTGATGTTTACTAAGATCAGAACATCATTTTTTTAAAATCTACACTGCTGCATATGCATTCATATCAAATCACAAAAAAAGAAGTGAAGCATTCTTTTTCAACTAAGGCCACATGGCAGCAGTCATTTTCTTTCACTTGTTTGTCACTGGTTGGAAAAGGGTGAAGCAGAATTAGCTGTGTTTGTGTACATTTAATCCCTTTAAACCACAGGGCTTTGGTGTGGTAGGCTGCAGTAAAAACAAAGCCTAAGGGCCAGTTTGGATAAGTAGTGAGTGAACCCCCTGCAGCAAAGTCTCATGTTCTCCTGAACAAACAAAATAGGGAAAGGTGATGGTTTCAAAGACATGGAACAGTTTACCGCGACAATGAAATGTCAAGCATTTAATAAGCCTAATAATTGATCCTAATTTTTGAGTTGTTTCTCTTTGTTTTTTTTTTCTTTGTTCTGTTACATCACAGGGGATTTGATATTGGCAACCATTTCTGTGAATGGATGTATGACTACAACTGTGATGAGTTTCCTTACTTCAAAGTAAATTCTCACGCGTACCCTTCAAAGTTCCAGCAGGTTTGTATATAATGTTGATACAGTGACATCTTGTTGATTGTCTTATTGTCTGGTGGACTGGTGTCAGAGGTACATGTATCATGTCTTTATGCAGCTCCACTTCATTGAAAGCTACCTGCGTGAGTATGATCAAGGGTTTAAAAACCTGAGTGAAATGGACCAAATGAAACTAAAGGAGGAGCTTTACGTCGAGGTAAACAGGTGAGCTCAGTTGTAGAACATGGTGTAAAATTACACGACATTTTCAATACAAGACAATCCTATTGGATGGTAGAGCCTAGTACAAAATAAAGTAATAATGGCTTTTTGAATGTAGATTCGCCCTGGCATCCCACTTTTTCTGGGGCTTGTGGTCGATTATCCAGGCACGGCTTTCCACAATCAAGTTTGGATACCTGGTGAGTAAAACCTTTATTACATTTAAAAAATAATGAATGCACCACTCTGTTAACTGTGGTGGTTAAAGGCAATGAATAAAGCATGAGCAGTATTAGAAGAAGACAGGGAGGTTCATGTAGTGTCAATATTTATTGTGTTAACAACATGTTAGGAGGTCAGGTTAGACTGCCATGTCAGTCAGACAGGATATTATACTTGAGTACATAAACACCTCTTTTCTTTTCTGTTAAATTACTTTGTAAAAATACCCCATCCACAATTTTTTTTATTACTTCACCTAATTCTGAATATATATTTTAAATGTTGTAATATAAAAAAGATATGTGTCACATATGTGACACAATAAAGCCTGCCAGTTGTTAAAATGCACGACTGATCCTTATTTAAATAGGCTTTTAATGTAAAATATGTGTGGAAAGTGTCTAGTTTCATTAACTTACCTGTGATTGAAATAACAGCAAAACAAAGGCAGTAGGAATAAATTAATGAATGAAAGCAGTATTTTAATTAAATGGAAATGAAGAGCAAAAATTGATCATCTATACAAAATGTATTATGACTTGTCAGTGTATAGGTAATTCTTCCCCCTCCCCTCTCCCCCTATGTTTAATGAAGAATTATACAATATCCAGAATTGTGCATGTGCATATATAATTCTGTATATTTGCCTATTTTGTAGGAGTATGCACTGGCCAGATTTGATGCATATTTCCAGCAGAAGAAGATCTGGGCTGTGTGATGAAGTGAAATGATTGAATGGATTGATTATACCTTCAGCCAAATGGCAGGTGGAAGATGTACAGCTTGATAAAGATTCTTCCATGCACACGTTATATACACTCCCTGCCTGAAAAGGATTAGCTGGCTAAAGTTGATGTGCTGAGCAAAGCCAAACTTGGTGATCATATAGCTATAGGTGTTTTAAATCCGCCCCACAATCCATTGCAGCTCAATGTTTACACAACGTAACTTCTTCAAAGCCAGAAAAAAGAGAAAAAACATCGACTTGTACTAATTTTCTTTTGGTGAGAACTGCTCTCTGCTTCTGCCTTGTTCGACCATAACACTAACACAAAGTTTTTGAGCAGGAGAAAGGTGGATTTTAGTTAACGCTAGATTGAAAATGTTGACATTGCATCAATGTATATGTATTGATCGTTCCCTTCTTTGGGTAAATTCCTGCTTATTGAAGCAATCATTTCCTAACTATGTATATTATATAGATGCCTACCTGTTACTAATTGGCTGACTTGTTAGACAGGTCAGACTAAAGTCTTCACTTATGGTATTACGCCTGTGCTTTGATAGATTTTAAATAATTATATTAAACATTGTCTTCAGGCCAGGTTCAATTTAATTTTGTTGTTTTTCAAAGTCTGTGAAAAGTGGAAGTTCTTCTTTCTAGGCGGCTGGTTACACTTCACCAAATGAAATTGAAACCTACTTCAAGAATTTCCATTTCAGTTAGCTTTGGTTATTTGTGCCATCATGGAGAAATTGTTGTTCTCAAGGCAACTAGGGAACTAACTAACCACATTTTCTCCTTTTTATTTTATTTTTTATTTTTTATACCATTGAAGAAAACCTTACCTAGTACACTGTAACACAGTGGTAATGGTTCTTTATTGTGGTAATGGATTCTTTGGTGATGTCTCTGGTTTTTTTGGCACAAGTGCCTCCTGCCAAGTTGCCTCATCATTGTAACCATAATCCAGAATATTGACTCAGGTGATGACAAAGTACTTTAGCTATAAGTAAGATGCAGCTGGACAGCTGTGTAGTAATCGAAAAAACGTTTTTTACTGTATCTGTTGGAGACCAAGAACTACTGACAGCTCAATTAGTGGAGTTAATCAACTGGTTAAGCCCCACTCCCTGCAAACACTGACCCATGTTGCTACTGTACTGCAGTATTAATCCCAATTTAACAAAACAATTCACCACTAGAACAGAGAACACTGCCCTTTGTATGTTCGCTTTATTTCCAGGGTTCTATTTTTTGTCTCTCTTCTATGCAATTGGATAATTATTTAAAAACTTAAAACGTGATGGTGAGAGTGAAAACTGTTGTTTCTCCCTGCTGACTCAAATCCAAATATATTGATACCAGCTTAATTCTACCTCATCCCACTAGAGAGAC
Source organism: Channa maculata (assembly GCA_020496755.1). Classification (NCBI taxonomy): domain Eukaryota; kingdom Metazoa; phylum Chordata; class Actinopteri; order Anabantiformes; family Channidae; genus Channa; species Channa maculata. The sequence goes on from CM035601.1 coordinate 17,702,610, forward strand.
ATAGATGTAACATCTGCTGCTAAGAGAGCCTTTAGTTTGTCTTTAAATTAGACCTTGATGTCTAGAATGTCAGCATTCCTCTTTTTACTGTGATTGGTTTGACAAACATTGAACCGACTTCTCAGCTTGCCATTACAGTATCCGACTAAATGGGCAAAGGTGACGATGACAGCAGCACATTCCAAAATAGAAATCAATTGTACCCAGTAAGGATGAACAAACAAAGGCTGTGTCCGAAATCATTATATTTAAAATGTAGTACTATATTTAGTCTTGATAGGTGTTGGTGTCCATATTCACAATGTGTACATACACAATACTTACTGTTGAGTTCCCTAAAATCCTTCCATTCCAGTGCCACTAAAATTGTGCGGCCTCGACAAATGCTGATATGCTGCATACAAATGCTTATTCCTGTTAAGTTGTAGCAGATTTATACATCAGGGCATATTCCCCATTTACCTGTAAACCACTGGGATTTAGAATGAAAGTCACCAAAATTGAATAGGTGACTGTTGTGAAGTGTACTGCTCTGTTGTACACAGAGCCGAGGGAACTGAGCCAGATCGCGAAACTAAACTACTAGTCACCTGATACTGGAATCATCCACAGGTGTTTGAATGTCACTGTGGCACTTATGTTCTGAGGACCGAAAAAAGTATAACTTTGTGTATTTTTACACTTAAGCTTTAGGGATTTCTGAGCTGTGACTGTTTAAGTTGTTGAAATGTTAAATACGTGTTTTAACAAATGTTTATTTTACATGCACAAGTGTGTTCTATTGTACATTTTATTGATTCTCGTTGTGTCCTTTGAAATGTGTTTAATTTATAGTTTTATCTTTATCCTGAGACAATGCTGTTTAAAATTCAAAGTGTTACTGTTACGTCACTTGTGAGGTAACAGCTTTTTATTTTGTACCTGTTGTTATCATTGTTTTCAGTACTATTCAGTGGTTCTGTCTTCAATCTAAACCCAATTTGTATTTGTTTTTGGGTTTTTTCAGAAGTCGTCTTTAATTTTATGAAAAGTATCAATTGCGCTGACATTTTACCATGTGGTGTTTGTGTGGTCTTTTTTGCATAATTAAAAAAATAATAATTTGAAATGAATGTACACCGTGATTTGTAGTTCTAGTACATTGCACATTTGTAACTTCACTTTCAGTATACACATGTCCCCATAATACATGAAAGTTTGAACTTTCTCTTTTAAATCACTGTAATCAATAATCTCTATAGGGGCTTGAGTTACATAATAACCCAATCTGTACTTTACAAACTTGTGGTTTTTGGGAATGTACATTGGGTCATAATGTAAAACATATTTTGTTTAATTAAAACATTTTGTTCTGTAACAGCAGGAGTTACACATAATGGGACAACCTTTTCTAACTATGCAGCTTCACTAAAATACACTTTGTTCTTATACCTTGTAGTTAAAAAGGTGCCAGTAACCTGCATACCAACTTACCTTGGCTGTAAAATGTACTTTTCTGTGATGTGCATACAATGAATAAAGAGAAAACTAAATGACTGACTTGTGGTTTCATTTTGATATTTAGATTTGTGGTAAAAAATAGTCAAACAAACCCTTGTGACTGAGCAAATGGAATGGCACAGAGATGTTGACCTGCCCTTCTTTGTTTAGGCTTCATTCGACAAATTTGTTAATTGGTGAAATGAGCATTTGGAACTTCCAGTCTCAGAAGTTGTACAGACTATATATACGAATCAGCCAAAACATTTCACCTGGTGGGGTTATTTAATGCTTGTTCATAACTGACCATTAATGTTGTGGCTGATCAGTGTTTTTTTGACAAAGAATAAAGTTTACACACTTCAGTTTATTGGTATTGATTCCAAGTCTGGGTGTTATGTCCAGTACCTGAGTGAATACAAATGGAGCCTGGTATTAGGTGTGTTTCTAATGTTGGGTTCAAGTAGGTTCTGGATGTGTCTGCTTTAATCGGCTACACTACCATTTCATTTTTCTTTTAAGACTGACAAGTCCCCTTTGGAAAGAAATTGTGTTTCTACTTCACAGGACAATTTGTTTTCAAGCTATTCTTGTTATTCTCATTAATGTCACACCTGCTCATGGTTACACCCATGCACATCACAAATGGGATGTGATATATCACGAAACACAATAAAACAACTGAACTAGTTGTTTGATCGTGAAGGTGTGGAGCTCTGTCGTGTGTTCTGTCATACTTTCCATTCAGCTCTGAGATGACAGTGAGGTGTGGTCAAAGTCCACTTTTACATCGATGCTGGTTACCTTTTGTTAAAAACAATAAATAAACTGGAAGGCGTGGGCCAAAGCTGCAGTTCACATGCTCTAATCTGCCTTGAATCCAGCCCTTGGAACTCTGTTCTACTCTGTCCTACTCAGGAATGTGTGTGTGAATACCCTACTGGCCATAGACATAACATCTACTTTCCTGTACTCATCTAACCTTGGTGCTCCCAGGATCTGTTCTGCTCAAAAAGCATCTTTTCTGGTCCACTGATCAAGCTTGCCTTGCCTTTCTCATACTTAAAGCATGAGCTTGAATTGACCTGTAACCAGCAATAAATACCAGAGTCTAAGGAGACCAGGTCATTCCCGTTCATCGGAAAAGGCTCTGAACTTTATGGACTTTCCTCTGACATTCCTGCACACGTTGACGTTTTGTTCTGAGTTTTGTAATATTGAAGTGGAAGGTGGCATTTACTATACATGTTCACCTTTCTGAGTGTCCAAATAGGTTTCTTGTTGGCACTTTAACTGCGACCCCATTCATGCCTACGTGTAACTTCTTTATCTGGCTCAACCTTTATTTATCCCAAACTTCCATCTGCTCAAGCAAATCAGACACTGTGGAACTTTGCTCCATCTTCCTTCATGCTTTGGCACAGTTTTCTTGTGGTACCTGTTCAGTCCTGTGACTCTTTGTTAGTATAAAGACGACTCCTCTGAGGTGTACAGTATTGAAACCACACTGTACACAGTTCAATTCAATTCAGTTCAACTTTATTTATATAGCGCCAATTCACAACAAAGTCATCTCAGGGCACTTTACAGAATAAAGTCAAGATTATAAAGATATATAAAGAGAACCCAACAATTCCCCCTGGAGCAAGCCATAGGCAACAGTGGAGAGGAAAAACTCCCTTTAACGGAAGAAACCTCCAGCAGAACCAGGCTCAGGGTGGACGGCCATCTGCCTCGACCGGTTGGGGTGAGTGGAAAAGGGAGAGACAAAAGAACAGAGCAACAAAAAGCAACAACAAAACATCGGGCAGATTGGTAGGACCAGTAGCTGCACGCTGGAAGACACACAGCTTCAAAGCCGGGGGACACCTGCAGAAAGGGACAGAGAGAGGGGGACAGAGGAGGACAAAGACAACTACGGGAGAGAACACACAGAGTTAATGACATACAGTGGTGACAATTGCGGGGTGAGAGGAGAGGAGAGATGGTCAAGAGGAGGAAAGGAGCTCAGTGCACTGGGGGGTGGGTCCCCCAGCAGTCTAAGCCTATGGCAGCATAACTATAACTAACTATATGCTTTATTAAAGAGGAAGGTTTTAAGCCTAGACTTAAGAGCTGAAGAGAAATGAGCGAGATCACCAAAGTAAACTCTGGCTCTGTCACTGTGGCACTTACGTTGTGTACTTAAACTTATATTAAGCTTTTTGTGAGCTGTGGCTGTTGTAACGTTTAATACATTTAATTTTAAAATGTAATATTTTAGTTTAATACCAAATTGTTTTTTTCTATCTCATTGAATTTCCGATATTATTTATTGTTTTTATCTTTTTAAATCTGTTTTTTTTTTTACCTTCTTTATTGCAATCTGACTTGCCTGGTTGATGGTATTTTTTGGTCTGATTATGGAGAACAATTGCCAAACATCTAGGGCCACACCCCTTATTCGCATTACTCATACCTGTTGAGTAAATATATCAATTACCAAGTCAATTACCAGACAAACCCCTTGATGGTAACTGACTCTGGCTGATACAGATATGTTTGTATATAATTGTCTGTTTTGTAGATAAATGTTCCCAATGCTACTGATGAAGCCTATATGCTGAAATGTGTCTAATAACATTAAAGCTGTTTGACAATCATTACATCATTCCAAAAATATGCATTGGAACAGAAGGATTAACTTATTAGGTTCACTACAAAAACGAGTGGTGCAGCTGCAGGTGCAGGTGCAGCTGTGTGTGCTTATTATTATATGATATCATGTGTAAATATGAGCTGATGATATTGACAAGGGGTTTGGTTGATGAGAAATTACTGCTATGAGTTTTAAAAATAGTGTGAAGCTAAATTATCTTAGCTTCACACTATTCTTACATTTTTTATTTATTTATTGTCCTTTCAGCTTATCCCATGAGTTCAGCGTCGCCACAGCAGATCATTGTCCGCATGTTGATTTGCCACAGTTTTTGCACCGGATGCCCTTCCTGACGCAACCCTCCCCAATTTCTACTGGGCTTGGACCAGCAATGCACAGCTGTGGATGGGAATGGGCTGTTAGGGTTTCAGTGTCTTGCCCAGAGACACTTCGATATATAAGCATTGAACCACTGACCCTGTGGTCACACTATTCTTACATAGGTCTTTAAATTTTAGTTTCCATTGGTTGCATGTTTTGTTTCTGTACAAACAAGAAAACAACAATCAGAAAGTGGCTACTGTGCATCTTCGGTTTTGTTGCATAATGTGTGTCTTAGTCTTAGTCTTAGTGTGCTACTTTAGGTTTTGTTTTCATCTCTAGAAACACAGTAAAATCTGCTTTTCTTTTCCAGACAAGCAGTTACATGTCTCCAGATGTGTTCTCCCTGTTTAAAAGCACCCGATAGACACAGCATTATGTGAAATGCTCATTAAGATAATGGATGCTGAGATGAGTGGGAGAGTGGAATGCTGCAGATTGAGCAGCAGTGAGTCAGATTTGGCTGGGTGGAGAAAAGCTGCAGCCAAAACTATGCTATTCATACACAAGTGACAGGATCACGTTAGCCAATGTGATTCGGTTGCCAAAAACAGCTTCCATTCATGTTGTTTGTGGTCACGCTGCACAGCTTCAGCCAGCTCTGCAGCGTGACCACAAAGCAGCTGTTTATCAGGCTGTATCATCTCATAAAGGTTTGCACCTTAGACCAAGTTTTATTTTTCAAAATTAGGCAATAAATCATCTACAGTGTGATTCACATTCCCAGTCCGGCTCCACCTACCTTTTGTGGTGAGGTAAACTTGTGTCAAATGGGAATAAGCATAAACCTATCTGGTTTATATGATGTGTGTAACCCTGATGCAAGGCACAACTCTTTGTGTGAAGCATTTATCAGAGGTTGACTTTGTACTTTGTCCCTTTGGGGAAATGAATCGAAATACACAGCCACAATTATTTCAAATCAAATGTTTATTAGATCCAGAGTACAGCCACGTCTCCTAGTAGTTAATAGGACTGTAGGAACAGGTGGCGGCAGTTTCTGGGAAGTCATTTTGAAGTTTGGATTTAAGTTTATTGCTCTATGCCAACTCAATTGCCAAGTGTTAAAGCCTAAATATGAACTTCGGGACAAAGCTCATGTGGGTTGACTAACTGGAGAAAGTTAATCAAGAAAACATTATTGTACAACATATTTCTCCTCAAGCTGAGATCCCTCTTAATGGAACAGTTACCGTCACCATCACAGCCAAGACACAAACAGCCGTTTCTTCCCTGTATAAATGCAAATCGGGACCTTTGATCAGCAAAATCCCATAAACATTCCAGAACATCTGGCATTTTACAATGTGTGACTCTGAAATTATTTAGGTGTAAGAAAGTGCCACCAAATGGCAACACTGTAAAGCAGTGGGTCAGAATTTCTGATCAAAAGAGAGCAGAGTGCATAGACTGAAGGATAAGATACGTGCAAAGCTACGTTGTGCGAGCCGTGCATGACCCCAGAAATCCTCTTTCACCACAAAACCTATTTGGATATGTCTGCAATATTAACACAAAGGATCTATTTTTCTTAATCTCTTAATGCATCTGTAATCTTCAAATGCGTAGACATGTATTTCAAACCATGTTTTCTGTTCCAGTTGTTTATTCTTTTTTGTACAGTCACCATGTTTTGACTGTGTGGTTAAGACAGACAAATACAATTGTAACATCCCATCTAATGTAATATCCAATGTTCCTCGGGTTAGTGTTGATGTAGAATTAGTTGCATGCCACATGATGATTTTTTATTTTTTTTGCAGCCCAACCTAGAAGTTAGTCTCTCCCTCATTCCCTCAACAAAAAGCCAATTCTTACAGAATTATTACAGAAAATAAGCTCTCTGGCCAACAGGCCAACAAGTTTTTGATACTTAAAGTACATGATGAGGTTAAATTGGGCCGGGGTATACTGAAGCGGTGCTCCTACTCCTTCCTTTCAGCATCTCAGTTGTGGTATTTTTGTTTTAAACTTGTTGTCTCACATTCACCAAACAAATGCAGAATGTAGCTTAGTTTATTTGACTTTATTAAATCCTCTGAGTTGTTTTTGAACAGGATATGTCCTTAACCTTGGGCATAAAATACATTTTTAGAACAGCCTTCATCCACCTGTGGAACATTGCTAACATTAGATGCATCAAAGTGATGCTAAGAAACTAGTCCATGCATTTGTTACTTCTGCACTGGACTATTGTAAATTCTTACTATTAGGATGTTCCAATAACTAGGGGCGGCTGTACTCAGTTGGTAAAGGCAGTCGTCCACGGACCACAGGGTGAGTGGTTCGATCCCCGGCCATGGCTATATGTCAAAGTGTCCCTGGGCAAGACACTGAACCCCTAACAGCCCATTCCCCTCCCCAGCTGTGCAGTGCCGGTCCAAGCCCGGTAGAAATTGGGGAGGGTTGCGTCAGGAAGGGCATCTGGTGTAAAAAAAAAAAAACTGTGCCAAATCACCATGCGGACAATGATCTGCTGTGGTGACCCTGAACTCACGGGATAAGCCGAAAGGACAAAAAATGGATGTTCCAATAACTCCTAAAAAGCCTCTTTGTGTGAATGTTTTTGAGTGAGAGTGAGTGCTCTTTGTTTGTGTGGATCTCTGTGTCTGAGCTATAGATATAGCCTTCGATTGGCTGGATTGGGGGGCAGTGCCGGGAGGCGATTGGTCCATCTTACACTAATCTAGCTGCTCTCCCAGCAGCTAGATGGGCTTCTCTGGCAACAGTGCTTTGCTGTTGTTTGGATTGTTGGACCTTGTGCCATAGTTTTGTGTATTTATTGTATATTTTGTAAATAGTATTTACAGTATTCTTATACTGCTTTTTTTCTTATTTTCACAGTAGGGAGTTAGGGTTAGTGAGTGTGTTTTTGTTTGGTTCTTCTTAGGTGTTAGCTAGCACTTTCTTTGGGTGATAGATTCTGGATTTTGGTTTGGGGACTAGGGAGGGAACAGCCTTATTTATCCTGGTATGTTGCATTCCTACCCCCTAGAAAGGGATGGGGGCTCGTCCTTCTTTTTTCTCATAGTCGTCCAGCATTTTGTTAGGTAAATTCTTTTTATCATGGTGTTTGGTTGGCAGTTTTTCTTTGTGTGTGGGGGTATAGTATGGAGGGTGACATAGATGAGTTTACAGTAAATCCAACCCTTGAGAAGCTGTTGTGACGCACCAAGGCAGATTTCTTACAGCTAAATAATTTCTCTCACTCCCCAAGAGAACTGGCTCTGACACCAATAAGCCTTATGAGAACTACAAGCTCACCCTCTGTGTTTCCTGCTTGTGCTGTTACACGCACACAGATGTGCAAATTTGAGGATGTGATGATTTGTCTGATGCAGTCATGTTTGCCGATGTTTCTAAAAAAGTAGAGCCACACTTGGATACCTGTGAAAAGCCTGTCACTCCCGACTTATTGCCTGCTGAACTGTCTTTAGCTTTTACCAAAACTGAGCTTATCCACAAGCAACAGACCGACACATCTCTGGCTACCTGTCTATCCTCTGTCGCCAGCTTTGACAAAAAAGGTCCCTGTGCTTATAGCATTGAAAACGGTGTGTTAACATGCAATCGCCATCCTCCTCTGACTGGTGATTTAGGTTACAATTTAGTTCAGCAGATTGTTGTGCCAACAAACCTTCGTTCTCAGGTACTCAGCCTCGCCCATGATGGCAATGCTGATCATTTAGGAATAACAAAGACTCAACACTGCACTGCATTATTTCTTTTGGCTAAGCTTAAAAGTGGATGTCGCCAGGTATTCCCGTACCTGCCATGGCCAAAGCTTTTGTGAAATCCCTCATAAATTTCTTCTCCACTTTTGGCCTACCAAAGACCATTCAAACAGCTCAAGGTTCACATTTCATGTCAAAACTTTTTGCTCAACTCATAGTCAAGTCAAACATCAAAAGTAAATAAATGGTAAGCACTTATATAGCGCTTTTCTACCTATTGGCACTCAAAGCGCTTTACACTGCTTCTTATTTACCCATTCACACTCACAATCACACACCGATGGGGGAGCTGCTATGCAGCTGGGCAACACTCACCGGGAGCAACTAAATTGGGGTTCAGTGTCTTGCTGAAGGACACTTCGACATGTGACCGGAGGAGCCGGGGATTGAACCACAATCGGGGATTGCACACAGCCTTTCATTCCCTGGTTCTGCCTTGGAGGCCAGATTTTGTGGTCCCGTGAATGACGGCCGCTGCCTCAGTGGCAACGAACCCTGTTCCCGTCTCCAAAATTCAGATTTAGGATTTAGAAATGTATTTGTTATTTAGACAGGGCTCCTAGGAACAATGCTATGAAACTGATTGAAAATACTCTTATTCTTTTTTCAAACATACCATCCTGCACCAGTGTTCTCTCCCATGACAGTTATGTTGGTGACCATCCCCAATTAAGCAGCGGGCCTACTGCGTGAATCCAACGAAGTGTGCTCTCCTCCAGCAGGAGGTTACCTACTTGTAAGAGAGTGGTTCAGTTGTCCCAAGTTGTAGTGCTTGGTGCTCCCCATGTCTGAGTGACCAAGCCTGACAAAACATGCTTCAGTACAGATTTTGGAAACGTAAATTCAGGCTCATATCCTCTGCCCCGAATGGAGGATTGTGTGGACTGGGCTGGTCCCACAAAGTTTGTTACTAAGCTGGATCTGTTGAAAGGATATTGGCAAGTTCCTTTAACACCATGTGCTTCTGAAATTTCTGCTTTTGTCCCCCCTTGATAGTTTCTTACAGTACACCGTCATGCCATTTGGTCTCAGAAATGCACCTGCTATGTTTCAGTGCTTTATGTACCTTGTCCTTGATGGTGTTAACAACTGCGAGGTCTATCTAGATGATATAGTGGCATATTCAAGTACATGGCCTAAGCACATGAAAAACAATCTTTGCAAGGTTAAAAGAAGTTTCCCTCACCTTGATTTTGGCCTAATGTGACTTTGGTAGAGCCACAGTGACATACTCAGGAAAAGAGGTGGGCCAAGGACAAATCCGTGCACTCAGTGCAAAAATCCAAGCCATCTTGGATTATGCTGTACTTGAAACCAGACGTGAGCTTCGCCAGGCATGACTGGCTATTACATAGGTTTCTGTAAAAGCTTTGCTGATGATGTTGCTTCCTTCACTAGTGTCACCAAACCCTTTGTCTTGTCTTCTGCTTGCCAAAATGCTTTTCAGTCTGTCAAAGCTCTCCTCTGCAGCACACCTGTTTAAGCGGCACCTAATTTTGCCTGCCCCTTTAAACTGGGGTAGATGCAAGTGCCAGTGGTGCCAGTGCTGTATTGCTGCAAGAGGATGAGCAGGGTGTTGATCATCCCGTCTATTATTTCTCCGGGAAATTCAACTGACACCAGTTAAAAATCCAACACCATTGAAAAAGGTTTTTTTTACTTCTAGCCAGTGGCTGTGTTTACTGATCACAACACCCTTGTGTTTTTGGCACAGATGCAAAACTCAAACTAGGGAGTAATGAGGTGCTCCTTGCTTTTTCGAAAATTTAACCTGGAAATCCATCACAACAAAGAACCTGTAAATGTTTTTGCTGATGCTTTGTCATGTGTATCTAACTTTTCCTAATTATCAGACATTTTTGGGGAGTGTCTGCTTTTGAGGGAGGGGGCTGTTATGGCCCTGGACATGTGTAATTTAAATTGTTGTTGTGGCGCAGGAAGGTAGAGCAGTTGTCCACCAATCTCACAGTTGTTGGTTCAATCCCCGGCTCCTCTGGTATTGGCCAGCTGCATAGCAGCTCACCAATCGGTGTGAATAAGAAACAGTGTAAAGTGCTTTGAGTGCCAATAGGTAGAAAAGCGCTATATAAGTGCAGAACATTTACCAGTTTGCTCCTTTTAAGTTGTGTTCTGTGTGAAGTTTTTTTGAGCGAGAGTGAGTGTTCTTTTCGTTTGTGTGGATCTGTGTGTCTGAGCTATAAGTGCCCTATCTGATTGGCTGGATTGGGGGGCAGAGTTGGGAGCTGATTGGTCCATCTCACATTTCCTAGAGTTTAAAAAGGCTGGTTCCCACCAGCTATACTGGCTTCTCTGGCAGCAGCACCTGTTCTCTGTTTTGAGCATATTGAGTTGTTTGGATTAGTTGGGCCTTGTGCCATAGTTTTGTGTATTTATTATATATTTTGTAAATAGTATTACTTATCACTGTCTTGTAAATGTTTTCTGTAAATAGTATTGAAGCTGTAGGGGTGAACTGGCTTTTTCTTTTTGCTCTTTTCTCGTTTTCCCAGTAGGGAGTTGGGGTTAGTGAGTGTCTCTGTTTTCTTCCTAGGGGTTAGCTAGCACTTTCTTTGGGGAAATAGATTCTTATGTTTATTGTTTTGGCCTTGGTTCACCATGAGTTATAGTGCTTCACTTTTGTGAATTATATTCACTCAGTTGTATCAGTACATTGATCACTTGATTCTGAAATTTAGATTTTTGTTTGGGGACCAGGGAGGGAACAGATATATTTATCCTTGTATGTTGCACTCCTACCCCCTAGGTAGGGACTTTAAAGCTGTACTCTGAACCAGCTCTTAGTTGTGCTACTATGGGGCTAAGCCTTTTCCCAATATGAACTCACAACAATGTCAGCGCATACAGAAGACTCAATATGTTATATTATAACATATATGAATATATGAAAGATTATGCTGCAGGAAACTGTTTTCTTTACAGCACACTAAATCCATGCATCAAAAAAAGAGACAATGTGGCAGTCACCTCAGAGAAACGTTGCTCACTTTACATCTGCCTGACAATTCAGGACAGAGCAGCGTGCTCTATACTTGGACAGGCTTACACAGGTTCACAGGATAAACTCTGGGTAATCTCTGGGGCATCTTTCTTGGATATTTGCACATGTATACACCACCAAGTATACTATGGAGAAGATCAGGTTCATAGTGCATGTGTGAAAGAGGCTTAGTCTGCTTGGGGCCCCCAGATGCACTGAACTCAGCTCCTCTTTTCCCCTCTCTCCTCTCCCCATGCATTTATGTCACAACAGCATGACATTCTTTACAGTGATACAGTTACTGCAAACAAGGGAGGTACAACTAAACAAATATTAAGTTTTATTTAATTGATCTTAAAACTATCTTTTGCTTAAAAACAATCTCATACACATGGTGTATGTTACTGTATGTTGTTTCATATATTTAGAAGTAAACACCAGAAAATAAAAGCTGAAATTCTTTCGTCTCATATTTATCTTTTGATCTAAGTCTACAGGAATACACAGCTGATTGTAAAGAACACTTGAGTGTGAGAAAGGAGTTGCTGCAGTAATCAGTGTGAGTAGTTTACAAAGGAGTGAGCCAAAATATTGAATTAATGGAATGGACAGTGTACAGTAAAAGATGGTGCTAACACTCTGGCAAATAAATCTGGAGTTTTGCTGCAACCATACTGTTAAGATATATTATCTTAACTCAACCTCAATTATTTTTTGCCAGGAAAATATCAGTGAGTATAGTTCATGTTGCAGAGATTCCCGTCACTGTTAACAATGACCCAGAAAAGGAAGAGAATAAGAGAGCTAAGACAAGAAGAGGTAAGGACAACAAACATGAGGAAGAAGCAGCTGTGTGTCTCCTTGTGAGTATGTGTGTGTGTGTGTGTGTATTTATCGTTGTGTATTGACCTGAAAAAGGAATGCAGACTCACAACAAGCAGAGACTAGTGGGTGGTGAGGGCTGAGATTCCTTCTTTCCGCTTTCTACTGAAGACTTTATCTTTACTTTCAAACTGACTACTATCAACATTTGCAAAGACCTATTGAGAATTTCAGTCTACAGTTTAATTTATAGTGCTGGCACTGAGACAGATACAGTAGGGTTGCAAGAATGCAGTGCAGAGGAATGTTAACAGACAGACAAAAAGAGTAGTGAGAGGCTAAAGCCTTGGCATTGTCAGTTAGAGGCTTTTGTTCATGCAAGTTGGTTGTTTACATCAGTGTGACTTGTCTGCAGATGAGTTTGTGGTCATTAAGATACAGGCTCTGGCAACAACAGTGACCCCAGGTGTGGATTTCGCCTTAACTAACATTCTACTGTAAATGTAATGCAAAGTACTGACAGATAAAGTTTCAGATATGGTTTGCATGAAACATAGCTGCCTAATATAAACCAAAAATTTGCTTATAAGTTTTCTTTATGGAAATACAAGGAACACGCAAAATATTTTAAAAAATAATAATTGGTCGCAATACAGCAGATTGAAATTTACTTGCAAAACAATTCTCCTGAAAACAGTTTTGTCATTTTTGCACTCAAACAATCCTGGACAAGGAGAATTTAATCTTTATTTCTGTATATGTATGACATTTACATTTACTCCAGCTGATGTGTTCAGTACAAAATTATTCAGTAAAATGTTGAGGAACCTGCAAAGTAAAAATGTGTAAATCAGAGGAAGCATGTAAAAGGGTGAGGGTTGGAATAAAAACTAATGCTTTCAGAAGTACACTAATGTTCAAATAATAGCAGTACTGCACTGCCACCTTGTGTCTGCTCAACATTATGACATATTAGAAAATTGAGTAAAATAGTGAACATTTTACCCACTCACTTTGTTTTAATGAAGATCTATAAATTAACATTTGCAGGCTATAGATGTGTGGGTGATGAAGGGCTTGGCCCATGTATATTTTACATCCCAAAATGAAAATATTAGCTTAAAATAACTATATATTCAGTAAGAATGTATATATATGGTAAAAAAGTACAACACTGAAACTGTTTACCTTATACTATTTTAATATATACCAAAGCAAAATGAGCAACAAAGAGTGGGTATTACACATCTCTAATGTGTAAAACTTAACAACTATGAATGGCTTTATTTTCTATGGCATCTGGATGTGGGTCATCGTTGTGGGATAATTTTTTGTATAGACAACAAGTTAAGCAAGTCACTAATCCATGCCCATAGTGGATAAAGGTTTTCCAAGTTACTGTAGTGTCTTCCTGAGGAAGTCAACCAGGAGGTGATGAGGAAAACCAAAATCCATTTGAATCAACACAAAGCCCTGCAGCGTGGACAAAACACAAAAGAGAAGTGAGGTGATGAGACAAAAAACAACACAAATACAGGCAGAGAGAGCACTCACATCCCGAGGAAAGACTTCAGGGTTTGAGATGTCGAACAGGTAGGTTCCCTGTTGGTCCAACACCTTGGTTAACTCAATCTCAAGAACTGAAACATAGATAACATGAGGCACATAATCCAAACATAATGTGAGTTCTACTTTCCTGTCTGTGTATGTTTTGCAGTTTTTTACCTGAAAGGGCCTTGGGAATCCCTATCTTCTCTACAGCTTCTCTTATGAACTCCAGTTGAGCCTTATCCAGCTATAAACAGATGCCGAGTTCATTAAATGTGAATCAAACATTACAATTAGGAAAATTTTAGCAACGGACAATATTATTGTGATGGGAGATGGGAAAGCTTTACTTTTTTCTTGCCACTTTTGAATTTTCTTACTAATGCCAGGAAAATAATAAATACATTGAAAATTGTAGTTATTTAACTGCAGATGCTACTGTATATAAATGAGATATTAACTGCTCATTTAATGTTGGTAGGCAGCATTTCTTGGCTACATTGGAAGCAGCCTTTAAAATGAGAAAGCCTTATTGTTATGCTGTAACACACAAATGCAGCCTTTGAAGGATGCGTCCCCTGATTTAAGACACAGTTTTTCCTCTGACTCTTCCCCTGTCCTAAATGGACAAAATATCAACTTCTGCCCTTTCCAAGATGAAACGGAACATGCAGGATCATGTACGGGCTATATTTTTGATGTGGCTTTCTAGTATTGATCACATGACACTGTGTCGTTGTGATAATGTGACATACACTGTTACTTTTAAGCCAACTGCACTTACATTCATTTATCAGCTTTCTCTAATTTCTCTATTTCCTGTGCCATTCTGGAGCTTTGCACAAAATGTTCTTGAGCAGAATAATGCTTATTGTTAATGATTAAATAAATCAACTCACCAGCTGATTCTGTGAGGGCATCTCAGCATGTGATACAAGGACCCTAGAGAGAAAAGAGTATCATGTCACTCACTGAGAAAAGGACATGCACCTGACATAGAACACTGCACATTCAAAAAGTGTGTGGGTCTTTTAAAACACTTATGTGATGATGCAGGTGTGAAGCATACGGAACTCTACAGACAGGTTGTTCAAAGCACAAAGTCAAACCAACAGCAGTCTTACTTTGATGGGTTACCGTGCAGAAAGAGTTTCTTGTCGGCGTAGGAGGCTGTGACATCCACAACCACATCCTACATGGAAAAAAACAAACCTTCAATGTACAGTATGACATAGACAAAGTAGTCATGGATCTTTTCACCACATTAGTGATGAAGTGTCATGGCAAGTTGTAATAACTTTTATGCACAGAAGAACTCACACCTTGCTCAGGGCTGTGGGTTAGTGCAGTTGTCTGTCAGTAAGAAGAGTGAAGAGGTGACCATGCCAGAAGAAAATATGAGAAAGAGGCTTCAAAAAGTAAAAAATAAATAAATATCACAGAGTGATACAATATCAAAGGTAGTTGGTTTTGCACAATTCACCACATGGTAAAAAAAAAACAAAAAAACTCTTACACACAGATCAACTGATAAGGTGGCCGAGCGGTTAAGGTGATGGACTGCTAATTCATTGTTCTCTGCACATGTCTACTAAGTACATAGTACATTAAGGAGAGGAACACAGATCCAGACCTCTGCTGGCCTCACAACATTGGTAAAACCAAATAAGCCTTAAATGTTAAATTTTTTTGGCAGCTGCAGGCAAGGGTCCACAGACCACAGGGTCAGTGGTTTGATTCCCGGTCCCTCCTGACTAGGTGTCGAAGTATCCATGGGTAAGTTTATGTGTTGAAGCGTACATGGGTAAAACATTGAACACTGGGTTGCTCCCGGTCGGTCACGTGAATATCTTGGAGGGCATCCACTGCCATCAGTGTGTGTGTGTGTGAATCGGTGAATGAGAAGCAACATTGTGAAGCACTTTGGATATGAAAGCGGCCATTTACTATTAACTACAAAATGCTAATGATCTATTAGACTGAGGAGCATGGGTCTAATGGATAAGTGGAAAATCTTTTGCAATCGATTGTTAAAGGTGTCTAAAGATATATCTTCTTTTTTGCCACAAGATGTCAGAGTGGTTAAACTGTAACTCAGGTAAGCTCAGGTAAGCTCAGGGGCCAAAATCTATATGATGACAAAAGAACACTTAAATCAACTGTGTGTAAAGGTGATTAGAAAGCAGAAGTCAGGGGATGGATACAAGAACATCTCCAAGTCACTGAATATGTCTTGGAGTACAGTCAAATGTATCATTAAGAAATGAAAGCAATAACATTGTGAAGTACGTAGGACAGGCCGTCCCAAAAAAGCCACTGACTGTGCAAGAGGGAGACTAGTGAGGGAGACCACCAAGATACATATGACTCATCTGAATTAGTTATAAGCTTAAGGAGATGAGACTGTACATAGCATTCAAAGATTTAAGGGAGAGTGGCAAAGGGTAGATTCAACTGGATAAAGTTTCTTTGGACTGATGAGCAGAAAATTGACCATTTCGTTGACCATTGACCATTCCCATGGTGAAGCCTGATGGTGGTGGCTGCATCATGCTGCATCAGGTCCTGGATGGCTTGTTAAAATGGAGGACAGTCATGAGAAAAACCTGATGCAGTCTGCAAGGGAACTGAGACTTGGAAGAAGATTTGTTTTCCAGCAAGACAATGATCCAAGCATACAGCCAAAGCTTAACAGAAATGGTTTCAAAACAACAATGGCGATGCTGCAGTTTAGCAAAGGGGAAGATTGTAGTGTAAATATGCGCAAAGAAGCAAACATGAAATTGAGAGATCAGTTTTCCCTTTGATATGAAAGAGTCAAAAAAGCCTAATTATATCAACTATGATTCAATGTTGAAAGGTAAAATAAAAAAAAAAAAAGTGGGATGAATATTTTTTATAGGAACTGTGGAAGCTTCAGTCTTATAAAAAGCGTTCTGGGGTTGCATGTTGTTAAAACAAGCCTTTCCTATTTATTCAACTTTGTTTCTAGGATGTATTTCATACCATCATAGAAGGAAAATATTATGAATTCTACAATACTGTGACAATGGCTTCACCATTAGTGGAGAGCTCACCCACTGGTGGAAATCATATTGTGAACATATATTTCGGTTTCCTAAATGTCAGTGAAATTGTCTGGAGTCTGGTTGTTTTCTTGTTTATGTCCCTTGTAAGAAAAAACGTATGTCCTTCTTCCATGTCAGCAAAAAATATTTGCCCCCCCTTACAGCTCAAATACAAATAATTGATTTTAAAATTAAGGGTTTTTCTTGTTTTGTGTTCTTTTAGCTATAGAGTATTTATTTATTTATTTTTTTGTCCTTTCGTGAGTTCAGGGTCGCCACAGCGGATCATTGTCCGCATGTTTGGCACAGTTTTTACGCCGGATGCCCTTCCTGACGCAACCCTTCCCAATTTCTACCGGGCTTGGACTGGCACTGCACAGCTGGGGAGGGGAATGGGCTGTTAGGGGTTCAGTGTCTTGCCCAGGGACACTTCGACATATAGCCATGGCCGGGGATCGAAACACTCACCCTGTGGTCCGTGGACGACTGCCTTTACCAACTGAGCTAAAAAGAGAAAAGACTGTTTTTCACAGAGGAGACGGATAATGCCCTTTGGAAAAACGCATGCATCAAACCAGCACAACACCAATCTCCTCAAAATGTCTGTTTTCTTTAACTTTCTACCACATGACTAAAACCGCCATATGCACAGAGTGAGTGGTAAAATACCATTTGAAAAGAGAGGGTGCCTTGACTCCCACAGTCCAGCTGTCCAGAGGCTTGTGCCCACACTCTTGTGCCCAGTGTGGAGGTGTTTAGGTAGGGAACAGATGAACTCCACACTCTTAGCTCTGGAGAAGCTGATTCCAATAGACACTGTACACAAATACCCAAAGGCTGACAAAGGTGAATAAACAATGTTTGTATTCTGGAGTGTGGATATGAGGAGGTTAATATTATTACCTTTCTTGTGAAGTCCGGCATGGCATTAGAGAGGTTCGTCTTGAAAAGCTCCTGAAACCACATTTATCAGAGTTCTATTAACAAAATAACAAAATCATTTGTGAAGTTACAAACATTATAAATGGATGTCGTACAGGTCATGTTGAAGGTATTGTACTTACAGTGAGCTCTGGTCCAGAGATGTTAAGTTTTAAGTATCCATCTTGGTGGGCAGCAGTAAGCATGGGGTTAAAGACCTGGTCTGGGGTCAAAACACAAGCTTTTGCCTCACAACCACACAAATATTTTATCTACTCACAAATGCCTAAAAGTAACTTTTTTATTTGTGATCCCTGTAATGTCAATTTGAAGTCCACACATAAATCGGGACTGTACAGATGAGGCCAGTGCAGAAACACCAGTAAACATGTGCAGTGGTGCTGCAAAAAACAAAACAAAAAAATGTATGTGCCAGGCAAGCAAGTCTTTTCAGTGAAGTACCTGGGCTTCATGTTTCATTTTGATATTCAGCTCTTATGATTCATCCATGTGAAGAACGTACGTGCTAGTTGGACATTGGGTGTAGTCCTTGGGTGTTCAAGTGCCACTTTTTGACCCAGACGAAGGCAACACGATCAGCCTTTGTCACTGCTAGTTCTTTGATGTTGGCTTAGAGTGTCATGGATCACTTATCACTTCTGAAATGCAGCTGACCTACATTGGTACAGTCCCCGAACATCTCATGCCCACAATGAAAGAACAAAGCTTTGGCCGCACACGTTTACCCTGTGTGAAACTGATGTTCTTTAGTTGGAAACAGATCCATTCAATTCAGAGGAGAAATGTTTACTGACAAAATGAGCGTGGTCAGTGTCCAACACTCTATTAGTGTAGTCAGGTACAATGCTGCACACATATCCTTTTACAGTCTTTACAGTACTTTCTGCATGCACATCGATCAGAAATAACATAATGACCACTGAGCGGTGAAGTGAATAACACTGATTATCATATTGCTGTGGCACCTGGAAGTGGATGGGATATACAGTTTTAGTCAGCAAGTAAACATTTTGTCTCTGGAATTTGTGTCTTTCAGTCTTTGACAAGGGCCAAACTGTGATGGGTTAGATGACAGTGTGAGAGCAACACCAAAACTGCAGCTTGCTTGGGAGGTATTCAGTCTGCAGGGGTGAGGACCTACCAAATTTGGTCCAAGGAAGGAAAACCAGTCAACTGGCATCAAGGTCATAGGCAGACAAGGCTCAGTGATGTGTGTGTGGAGCAAAGGCTGGATTGTGGAGTTGGATCCAGTAGAAGAGCTACTGTAGCTTAAATTGAAAGATGCCAGAACAGTATGGGGAAAGTATGGGGATGCTTATCCACAGACCAGTGGTCTAGTGGAGTCCATGCCACAATGGGATGGGGCTGTTTTGGTGGGAAAAGAGGGACCTACTCAATATTACATGGGTGGTCATAATGTCATGGCTGTGAAATAACAGAGAAGATGATCCCAGGAAAAGATGTGAGAAAATGCAATGAACGCAGGTCTGTCTTGCTCACATGTTCAACTACCGCTCTATATTCCAACCCGTCTGCACAAGAACTAGGCAGAACTGTCCACTATACATGTAATTTCTATTATAACAATGACTGGTCTACACAGATGATACAGTTTATAAAAAACCAAAAGGCAAGAAATAATTTTTATGTACCTGATTCTAGTATAGAACTTTAGTCCTATACTAACAAGTTTACAGGAACCTCCCAGACAATGAAACACCTTTTTAAAACTGTATTTCATTCCTGATGTACCTGCATGCACCTAAAAATAAGGAGAAAAAAATGCAATGACAGTTGCTGACCTGACACCCAAAAGTAGAGCATCCTGTCTTCAGTCAGCTGACTGGGATGGAAAAGAGATTCACTGATGACTGAGGAAGTGTTATTGTAGTTGGTCAGGCCCTGGAAGATTTATAAAAATGTTAAAGTAAAAAAGAGTGACCTTTATATGAGAAGGTTATTATGAGGGGCCTGGGGCCCTAAAAACTGACGGACATTTAGATTTGTAGATTTTAGTTTTAGTTGCTCATTTCCATTGTATTTTTGCAGAATGTTACTTAATGCTGCACCTTTGTTGTTAAACTGATAAAGATGTTTCAGTGCTTTGAGCTCTCTGGGCCAATGTACTTTGTACATTCACTTCCTTTAAAGCTATGGGATGGAACCTAGTTGGCTGCAACATGAGATTGACTGCTCCACTCAGCCATCCGGTGTCCTGCTCTGCTATGTATTAATCATTATGAAATCACAATAAATATTATGTGGAGGTCATCCAGGTCATGGTTATTCCAAAGATGCTGCTTTGTGCAAAATGAAATTTCTTAAAGTTCATAAAGATGTGTCACCAAAAGGTTTCTTAATTTCTAAGGAACACTCCTTTGATTTCCTTTGAATTTTCAAAATACCAGCCATTGAGAAATAACAGTGGCGCATGTGAGACCCAAGTAGTGTGTAGTTTGTGTAGTGCCCACAATTTTGGTGCAAGTCTTCAATCAGTGTATCAGTTTTATGTTGTCTAAATGGCGACTTATAAACATCATGTGAAGAAGACATGACTGACTCTGTATATTTACCTTGTGGTATGATTCTATGTAGTTTGCAGTGATGACAGGAGCAGTAGTTATACCAATATCCACAACGATGTCTCCAATTTTGAGGAACTCCTCTGAAAGCACACATTTGTGTTTAGAGACATTCCAGATAAAACACTAACACTAAACACTATTAATGGTCCACACACACACAGACACACACATGCACGCACTTGCCGTGTCTTGAATGAAGTCAGCCAGTATGTTTGCCACCTTGTTGATCTCCTTGCAAATCTGCACGTGGGAACACACTCACTGAACTGAGCCTCTGAAGTTAGTGTTTACAGTTCTTTTGGATAAGAGCTCAATTAAAAGACACAAAATGACATCAAAGAGAAGCACAACAACCACACAAACATGCAAAATTGATACAACTATCCAAGATGGACAAAATTACCCAACTAAATGACTACAAATGGACACGAAATTACCAAAAAACACAAACAAAACATTAAAAAAGAGACACAATATGTACAAA
Source organism: Channa maculata (assembly GCA_020496755.1). Classification (NCBI taxonomy): domain Eukaryota; kingdom Metazoa; phylum Chordata; class Actinopteri; order Anabantiformes; family Channidae; genus Channa; species Channa maculata. Next base: position 17,723,289 of record CM035601.1, read on the forward strand.
AATAAACACAAAATAACCAAAACCAGATCCCAAACATCCAAAGACTGACATAACATGACTACAAACAAATACTAAATGACTAAAACAAGACTCAAAACAATCAGAAAGACATGGTGGGGAGTCCTTCCACTGTGTGTGCTATTATTATTGTTACTCTGACTGTAAATGTTCTTACTCTCTGGTGAAATGTCACAAGTCAGACGTTAGTACCTCTTTGACCCTCACCTGCCCTTTGATGACCAGTTTGACCGTGAAGGTGATGAAGTCGGTGAAGAGCTTCTTCAGCCAGTTCGGTCTGAACCACAGCGGCAAACACACATTAACACGGTCAGACATTGGGAATTTGTAACGCAGATGCTTCGTCTTTTTTGTAACTTACTCTTTGTCTCCCTGCAGATGCAGACGGAGCTTGTGAAAGTTCAGATAACAGTCTGATGTGTCTGCTGCCACTTTCCCTTCACTGCAGTCTGACAGAGACACACAAGCAAAAGAGATGAAAAAAACACTTTTATAGTTTCAGCTTCAGCTAGTTACTACTACTTCAGTACCTGGGTTCACTGAGAGATAATGTTAGAAATGCTACTGCTGGTGAGTATTGGTCCAATTCAAGCTCTGTTTCTACAGCAACTTCTATCAATGCTTGGTCCTCATGTGTACTTACAAAGTTTGGGGTTTATCCCAAGGTCAATCTGAGACTCGATCTCGAAGTCGACTGAATGTGCAAGGTTGACACTGGGTAAAAAAGGACAATTGATTAACAAACACACACATATGAATGAACATCAGTTGCTGGGAAATAGTCATGTGTTGTACTCATACTCGTCTCATTTTGAGACACATAATGCTAATTTGGTGGGAATATCCAGACTGTAATTATAGAAAGACATGGAAGTTAGCAAAATGGTTACTGAAATGTGCAGCTATAACCTATAATAACCTATAATGGACTGGAAAAAGAGTCCATTCAAATGCCTTCAGATGACTTAATTAAAAATTAGTAAAGTCGCCCTTTATTGTACAGAGGTGCAGGTTTATGTGACCTATACCCTTCGAACAGCCATATTCTCTGGGAAAGGTTTTTGAGAAAGTCATTTACTGTATGTTTGATGGTTAGTGTTGCTGACTTTCCTGCACAAATTGTTCATTTTTTTAATCATGGGCTTTTATTATTACTGTCACCAGGAAGCAAGTGAACAATGTGACGCTCGGACTCACAGCCAGCTGCCATATCCATACTGGATCGTCCCTCTGAAAACTGCAGACACGTTGCTTATCTCCATGGCAATGCCTTCACCTGGATGTAGCTCAAACACACTCCGGCCAATCGACAGGTTGTGGATCTCCAAACTGCGTGGGTCAAAGGAGAACCCTTTTTAGAACTGTCCCATGATTTCATGTGGCTTGTCTCTCTGTGTGTATATACTGTTTGTGTCTACTCACTTGTCCAGACCATATGTGACTTTGCCTGTAAAGAGTAGGGATTTCTCTCCCTTCACACTTGGGTATTTGGCATGTTTGAACGCTGCCTCGATCACTTTGGTGGTTTTCTCATTCACTTCCGAAAACACAGACAGAAACTGTTAGATGCCGACACAGGCTAAAGGTTAGAAGGAGGTCTGGTGAATTTTCTCATAGATGCGAAAAAACGGCAGCTTTGAACCTGCTGAGTCGCTCACATATGCTGAAGACAGGCTGAACGTTTTCTGATGTCTGAGCATTTCTGTTATAATGGGCTCCAAAGGGAGTTTCAAGTGGCACTCTCTCCACTTCTGGCCAAATACTGAATGAACCGTAAGTCAGTATGAGAGTTACATTTTCAGAAAGAACACTAAAATACCTGTGTTTTCATGTATATTTTGTTGAGGAAAGCTGAAAGTTGACTGAAGAAAAAGCAGAAACATACTTGATAAAAGTTAAAGTTAGACGTTAGAGTGTGTGTGATGTCACCCACTCTAGCTGGGCCAACATTCTGCAATATACACTAATGGAGAAGTTGAACAATCACCAAAAAGTGCCTCAAACTAAAACTGTGATTATTCAAAAACTGTAAAAGATAATAAAAAGCAGAATAAAAGGCTGATGAATGAAATTTGCTGAAAGTCATAATGGTCTTTCTAGGCTGAAATATGCTGAAGTATAGGACAACGCTGAAGAGTCTCTCCATTCATTTGAATGAGAACAAATTGCTGTAAAAGTTGAAGATTTTAAAAAGTATTAAAGATATTAAAAAGCTGAATGGAAGTGCACACGTCCTTAATAAATATTAACAGCATAAACATTTTAAAGTTTGAGCGGTGTTTCTGGCTGAAAGTAGCTGAAGTAGTTAAGTGCCAAAAAATTTACAGAACACGGAATTCAGAAGAAAAAAGAATTATAAAGATGCTGAAGCATTCACCATAAATTGGTTATTCTCATATATGGGGGTGGCAGGAGGTGTGACTGACCTCCCCAATGCCCACAAGGACAAATATTTCAGAAGTGCTTTCTAAGGTGCCTTCACCACAGCAAATAAAGATAATGAAAAAATGCCTTCTAGAAATCATTGGGTGACCCTCATAATTTTTGGCCCTTGGCCCTCAGGAAGCCCAGGACCACCGCTGTTCACTAATAGTACAGTGTCTCAGCTTTAGCCTCAACGTAGAAGAAATGTTGTCTTTTAACACACAAAAGGAACTTGACAGACACATGAAGCTGCACAAAATAACTGAATGTGGGAACTGTAATTTTCACAGATACAAGAAGACAAATTGTTGTATTCATTGTATTGATTAGGTAGGTGAATGAAGCAAATACCCAAAACCAGGTCAAAGTCCCAACTCACACACAGCAGCAGCAGGGTAGGTGAGCCGGCACACAATTCCAGTAAATCTGTAGGCTGAAGCAGTGTCCGGCAGGCAACCGTGGGATGCCCTGAACACACAAAGGGACAGCAGCAGGAGCAGCAGCGGTGGAGGGGAAACATCACGAGGCATGGTACAAGCAGATACTTCAACTCTCCCAGAGTCAGATGAGGTTTTGTAACCCTATGGACTGTTTGCAGTTCACAGTATGCGTGTAAGTTTCCTTCTGATGCAAGTGGCTAAGTACAGAGTAGACAGTTGTCACAGACGTTCAGTGAGTTCACTCCTGACAAGTATCTTATTCAATGGCACTTTAGTTCCAGACTGATTCTTGGTTCCTATTAAGACTCAGAATACCATGAGCTGTGGCTGTCCTGCTCTCTCACGTCTGTGACAGGATTTTTTAAATTCCAGCCTGCCTTTCTGGACTTCCCTTGGGTCTTGCTGACAGAACACATACTACTGTCAGGAGAGAACTCTATGTCCTACTGCTATCTAGTGAGAAGCCCAGTCCTTCGTCCAATCAGAGACGGGCAACTTGTTCGATTCCTGCTTCATGAAAGGACAAACACTGACTCAGGTTCGTCCACTTAAACTGGTCAAAGTACAACATGTACTGATGTACTACAAATTTACCCTCTATTCCAACCAAATAAGAGCAAACATTTAATGTTAAAGCAAAGGACACATTCTTTTTTTCAATATATGGATTGCAATTAGTAAACTAGTAGGTGATAAAGTGCAGAAACGCTACCTACCAGTTGGTGGATTTCCAGCACTCCTCACTGTAGCTTTTATGAAGATGAGCAGAAAAAGAATAAACTTAGCCTACATGCTGGAGATGACCACATTTGAGTGATGAATCCATTTATTTCCTTGCTCTCAGTGGTTCAGGTCTACTTCTCTCCTAACAAAGATTCTCTGTGAACAAAGTGCCTGCTCACGGTGAAATTCGATCCAAAAGCCGAGTGTAACATGAACCATCCATTCCCTAGTCAGTGGTGATTCCTTTGGAAGTTAATGAGTCTCTTTGTTCTCGTAGCAAAGACAGGTGGGTTTAGTCTGAACCTAAAAGATAGTAGAGACCAAAGGGGAGGACCCCACAGAAACCACGATACAGTAACAAAGGGGTTACCCACATACATACACAGAAGTCCATTGTGCATTGGTTGTTTTTAGTAATTAAAAAGTAGGCACTGCATTATTGTATAATTCTGTGGCTCTGTTTTTTTTTTTTTCCTTTCGGCTTATCCCGTGAGTTCAGGGTCACCACAGCGGATCATTGTCCGCATGATGAGTTGGCACAGTTTTTATGCCGGATGCCCTTCCTGACGCAACCCTCCCCAACTTCTACCGGGCTTGGACCGGTACTGCACTGCTGGGGAGGGGAATGGGCTGTTAGGGGTTCAGTGTCTTGCCCAGGGACAGTTCGACATATAACCAGGGCCGGGGATCAAACCACTGACCCTGTGGTCCGTGGACGACTGCCTTTACCAACTGAGCTGCCCCAAATTCTGTGGCTCTGTATTGTACAAAAAAATATAAATTCTTATCACGTGATGCACATTCTTAAAGTTGTACATGGTGATAAAAGAAGTACTCTGATTTCTTTATGTAAGTAAAAGTAGCAACAGTGTAAAAATACATGGTTACAAGTAAAAGTCATGCATTCAAAATGTTACTTCAAGATACGCGTTCTGTAAAAGCCACTCTCTACGCCAGTGCTTTCTTTCATTTTGAGAAATTCCAAATTGTTATTTGTGCAGGGGCAATGTAGAACTACTCAATATGCAGAATGACAAATTTTTAGAATGATATATTTTATCAATAAACTGCAATTATAGCTAATGATGTATTAATGAGATCACCTTTCATTCCTGCAGCTGATAAAGGTAGGCTGAATTTTAATGCTCGTGTATTTTTTTCTCAAGGTTTACGTCTAGATTAACCTAGTTTATAATTCATTTGTTGGTTATATTTTGTATTATTTAATGAATCTAAAAAGGAGTGATAGCTGTCAGATAAATGCAGTTAAGTGCAAATAACTGAGAGGTACCTCTGAAATCTATTATATTCTGTATAAATATAGAATAGAAACTCAAACTAACCGTGATATATTTTTTCAACAGTAGATCGTAGTTACTAAAATACTTTCTCATTTAGATTTAGAGCAACTAGCAAAATACTGGACGATTTAATAAAATTGGCTCCCTGCCACCCTAAACAGGATAAGTGGTTAAGATAATGAATAAATGGATGATTTACTGTAGATGCATGGGAGAATGGGATGTTTGTGTTCAATTTACATAACGTCTGTTTGAGTACTGTATATATAGTATGTGTACATTTATTACACGTGTAGGTCTCTACGTGTCCTTGCTTCACTATCCTGGTCAGGAAACAAATATTAATACTAATTCTCACAAACACCGTACTGTAGGTACATTTTCTGTTTATTACTTATATTAGCTATGATGCCAAAGAATCAAAATTTGTTACATATGTACTGGGGTCAGTACCCCACGTGACTGAACTTAATATTGTAGAGTTCAAGTGTGTCCAACAATGATAACAACTTCATGCTTTAAAACATTAAAGCAAAGATTATTTATTGCATCCATTATTGCAAGTCCTCCTGGTACACACATTTCATTCTGTAACATTTATGAATAAGCAATTCACACAGAAAGACAAACTTAAGGAAGTCTTCAAGTCTTCAAGACAACATTTGCATTGCAGGAAGAGCGTCATTCCCATTCTCTTCCCCCACTTATTTATTTTATCGGATTAGTGAAACATGTACTAATTCAAATGATATAAGAAATGCAAAACAGATCAGGACTCAAGTAGCTCATCAACAGAATTGTGATGATTTGTGTGAAATAATCTTTATCTGCATTTAAGAAAAAAGCTCTCCATCAACATGATGAAATATAAATACTTAAAACATGACAAATAAAGAATGGACAGTTTTAACATTCTGCATTAAGTTTATAATTTGCAATATTAACTGACTGACCAGTGGCAACAACAACAAAAAAAAAAAGCAAAGTGGGTGCAAAATAAATACTAGGTGCCACGCTATGCCAACTGAGAAATTATTTTGCATTCTATGGGAATATCAATATTTATTAAAACAAAAAAAACCAAAAACTGATCTGACGTTTAACCTGTTTAATCTTATTGGGAAAACTTAACTGAAAATTCAAACTTCTAGTTTCATCTAGAAAAATAAACAAAAAACTCTACATCTTGTAGGTATTATATTTATATTAGAATTCTTCACATGAAGAATAACCACCACAGATCTTCTATTCATAAAGAAGCTTGCATAAGATACATATAAAGTGCTTTGTATACATATATTTACAAAATGTTCTGAAGTAGAAAGGCCAAATTCATTTAACTTCAAATTTATCATAAATTATGGTATGTTTCATCTATTAGTCTGTCCACCTGTTATGTTTTTTAACATGTATGCCGCTCTATATTCAACTATAAATCCATTTGGCCTTTCTTTGTTTCCATAAACATAAAGCATGTCTGAAAGTAAAAAAATAAACTAACAAACAAAAAAAACTACTCTCGACTTTTACAGCTTTAAACAAAACTGTCTGATTCACGTAGCCATAATGAGTTTTTCATGGTGTAAACTAATTATGAATCTGTTCAACCTGCTCAACCATAAAAGCTAAGAACATAAGGGTCCACATAAGAATAATATGATGGGCTTTTTTATTTTTTTGTTGTTTTTTTTAAACCTTCTGCTACCATCTACTGTTGAATTCCCAGTGCTGCAACATGCAGTGTGGACTACTGGGCCAACAAGCAGTCACAAGACAGGAACTGTTTAACATGCCACCACCTTAAGAGCTGTGGCACGGCTCTGTTTGGCTGGTGATTCTTTTTTTGGAAGTACAGATTTAGCCTGCGTTGGCAGCTCCCTGTTGATACACATATTTCTGTTTATTTTTCTTTTGTTTACGGCTCTATGCATCTTCCTTGTTCTCTGTAATCTGCAGAGATTATTGTATCGTACTGGGAAAAAAAAAACTGCTATGTGTCTGTCAGTTATCTGGTCAGTTGGCCATAGCCTGTTGAATCTCAGGTATGAGAGATGAGAAGAAGGTTTTCAAGAAAACCCAAGCTGTCCACATGATGGACACATTGTGAGGTGGGACTAAAACTGCTGTCATTGGTTCTTGTCCATCAGACCCATCTGCAGCTGCTGCAGCAGCAGCTTCCTCCCTTTGTGCATCAGTGTCGACCTGAAAAGTCAAGACGCGATATATCATAAATATTATAAAACCCTGATTTCAATGACCGACTGATCAAGCTACAGCAGTATACTTTATCTTACTTTGTATAGATTTTATAATAGTATCCTAGTACATTTAAAAGGGACATGCAGGTTTTGCATCAGACTTAAACTGGTCTCAAATCCCCAGTGATATAAGAATGATTTTGCTAGAGACTTAGTAAAATAATACTAATCTGGGATATAGTTTCTTACTGGATTTGGTTGTGGGTTTCGGTTCTCGTTGTGCTGGTTGCGCTGAACCTCAGGGGGCTGCAAATGGTTTGGTCCTGGGACTTGTCTTCTGAAGGGAAACCAGCCTGCAGTGTGTCTTTTTAAAATAAAAAAAAACAGATGAGAAAATAAGTTCTTGGGATGCTTTGATGTTTTGGTAGTTTAATGGGGGTGTCAAGCTACAATACATCCTTCCTGGAGAGAAGTGGCAAGGCCATTTTCAGGGGTCCATTTGGTCAACTAACAGCCCACAAACAATACAGTATGATAACTAACAACCACTCTAAATAGCCATTATGTACACACTTATTCATCTGCATTCTAAATTTGGATGTTAGTATTTTGATCTCACCTATTCTGCATTTCTTTACATGAATAACTTGTAAACATCCACTTATCTGTTAAGCAGGATCAGGCACATTTCATAAGGCACTTAAGAGACCAAACAATTCTGGGCACCACCTATTAGGCCCAATAATCCACTTTCTGAAAGATGTCCTTTATTCGCAAACCATATTTGGCCAAGTTTACCTTTAACAAAAAGTGTGGCACAACAAAATCTTTTGTACTAATATGAAGCTCTGGTATAACAGGTTTCACAGGTGTAGATGCCAAAGGCTTTCTCAAACATTATGTATGTACACACAATTAAAAACTTCTTTGTTGAAACAACAAAGTGATAAGATTGCTAGTACACTCCTCTTTCAGCTGGTTTTACAATCCCATTTCAAAATAGGCAGTAACATTCGTTGTTTACTGCTGTTATTTAATAACTATACACAGATTGATTTTAGTGGACAACTTGGACAACCCTATCTGCTTTTACATGCTTGTGCTGCTTTAAGTTATTAATTTGGGGAACTGTTGTCAAAGCTGGTTAAGATACACACAGTGGACCTAAAGGTGCAGTGTGTAAGATTTCCTGGTATCTAACAGTGAGGTTACAGTGTTCCTCCAATGCCATGTCACTGTCAACAGCTGCAATTAGTAGCAACATGTCCAGTGATGAGATGTTTTATTCTATATTTTTAATTAGATTGCAGGACAGCATTACTCAAGAGTCCACCCAGAAAGGACGTTGAGCTACCAAAAGGGGCAGCCTCAAGAGAAAAAGAGCAGATTAGCAGCCCTCCAAAGTCATCAAAGAGAGTTAACAGATATTTTTATTTTTACACTGTAGTTATTTTATTATTCTAGTCTGCATGTATATGCCCATGGCCATGTTCTAGCTTAAACTACCAAACAACAAAGTGCAATTAGGTTGCTTGTTACTCTAAATGACCTTTACTGCATAAAGGGGTCAACTTTGGTATCACCCTAAAAACAATGGTCCCTCATCAATGCTTTCCATGTAGATTTGAAGTTTTTTTTTTTTTGTGGTTTAAATCTTAACTTCTTTGTCAAGGATTCATGCTCTGCAAACCTCCCTTTCTAAAGATTTTGGTATTTAAACTCAAATTCATCTGCTTTTTTTCCTTTGCTATAGCATCAGCATCACTGAATTCAAACTGCTTCTTCAATTAAAAATACCAAATTCCCACTCTAGAGCCAGTGTTTGGCTTGTCTCTTCTGGACTACTGTGAAAGAAATGGCATTGCAATATGGAGCCTCTGTGAGAGACTGTGTAGATACACAATGGTTACTGCCGTTATACTCACAGCTGCTGCTGTACAATGAAAACATTAATATTAATAACTTTTGCTAACAAATTACTATAAACATCACACACTGCAAGCCTTTAAGTTGTTCATAGTTATCAAAGCAAACAGTTTGTACGTACAGGTACATGAGGAGCAGGGTACTCAAAACCAGCAGAAAGCGACTCAAGCTGGAGTAATGGTACACAATCATCAGCAGAACACCAAATCTTGCAGCGGAATACACCCAGTCTAGCCAATCACGTTCTGCATCCTCCTCATCCTCCATTACAGGCCCGCCCTGTGCGTTCATCCTCATGTTCTCGTTAGCATCTCCTGGGTTGATGAAAGCTCCATCCTGCGCTGGGTTCTGATTTCCTGGCAGGTTGTTGATGGGGTTCTGATTGGCTAAGGGGGCTGGAACAGGTACTTGGGGTGCAGGAACAGGAGCGCACTGGCCAATGGTTGTAGCTGGTGCAGACGGTGTTGTGCCTGCTGCTGCCAAAGCTGCATGGCTGAAACCAATAGAAACATTAGAAACCACTAAGACAGAGTCCTGACTCATAGCAAGGGAAATGAGTACGAATTTCAACTGTATAAACAAAAACTCACTATTGCATGTAGTATTGTCGAGCGTAGATATGCTGGAGCCACAGCAGCTGTTGAGGACTGTACAGGGAGAAGTTAGGAAAAGCTGGCTGGGTCATCTGTGGTGCTCCAGGCCTGAAGTAGAAACATAGAGATGATTAATCGTTTAACAATGTAACACTAACATAATGTCGATATAAATATTTGCAGATGCAATTCATGGCTGTGTAACTGCAATGGTGCTCTTTTATTTTCCTAAACACTTGGTGATGTTGCATGTTAAATGACTACCATATTGTCAGATAAATAAAGTTTGTAAATTTTGACTTAATGGATTCTTTCCACCCCCAAAGGACTGATTTATTTCAGTACTAATAAAAAATATTTGGCATTACTAAAAACAATTTAACACATACATAAGCTCTTTACTTAAGGCTTACACTGCAGTAGCAGGCCAGGCAGGAGTCACTGTTGGGGATGCTGGGGCCTGTGAGTGAGCTGGAGTATCAGATGAGGTAGAGATCTGCCTTCTCTGCCTCATCTCTGGAGTGCTGGGAGTCTGGACTATAGGTAAACCCGACATTGCTGAGGATCTTTCAAGGTAAGGATGTATCCGCTCTGTCTCTTTGGTCTGTAAAGGTAAGAGGAGCTTGAAAGGGTTATAAATCAAGCAATGTCTGTCAACCAATAATTCAACAAAGCCACTGTGTAACTTAGAGTTATCTGTTTTATTGCAATGCATCTGCAACCATATGGAGGCTTTGCCGCATTAGGCTAAGCAGAATGGGGCACCTGAAAGTGTTGTTGAGTTATCTTTAGCTACTTTTGATCTTGAAACTGTAGCTGAGTTCTGAAGGATGACGGTTGACGTGAAACAGTTGCACTCTGTGGTGGGATGGTAATGAGGCAGGAAGGTGAAGAAGTGCAGCTGTTAGTTTCCAAACTAAACCTACTGCCTGCAACTCCAGACATCCAGGGAGCTGATATTTCCGCTCAACTTTATTAAAGGATTTTGACAATTTGATAGTTGGTATTTGATCAAGTCAAAACTTGTTTATTTTTGACTGAAAATAGCCTAAAACTAAAGTCAGAGCAATTAAGTTTGAAGAAAGCAGATGAGGAAAGGCTATATTGTTGACCTTGATTAGAAATTAGGAAAATGCAGCCAAAATTTTAGTGTGAACACACAGGTCTTAACTAAACGTAGGTAAAATATTTTATTTAGTTATAAATTAAGTCCTAATATTAAACCAGATATTAGGAAAGTAATATGTAAAATAAAGCGATAAATACATCTAGTTTGTCAATTGACAAGTAATGAAAATATTCTGCTGACTGGAAAACATACTGAAACCAACTGTCTTGCTTAGACCGACTTACATGTGGCATTTAGTTGAAAAAATTAGAAAAAACATCATCACTTCTCACCTTAGGTCTAGCGCCGAGGGGTCCTTGAGGTGGATTCTTGCAAGTGCACACCAGGTGTAGTGTGGTAATGGAGTCAGTCTGATGGCGGTGAGATAAATGCCCAATTAGAAAAGCTACATGGCACAATACACACATACTAATAAAAGTCTGTACCCAGCCTGACATGGACAAAAAAAGGGTGCAGAGGACAAGAAAAAGAGGAACTGCATGTCCCTTAATCTCCCAGAGACAATAAATTCCAGGTCATGCTGAAAGCCAAATGTTTTTGGAGCTCATTTGCATTTATCATAAACTGAAAGGCTGGTGAGAGGAAACAGGCTTTATCCAACTCTTTACACAGTTTTTTGACAGTGTAACAACAATAGGTTGCCAGTTTGAAGATTCAACTTGCTATGTGTTTTTTTACACAACTGAATCATGGTCATTTTCATTTGTTTTTTTTCCAACAACAACAGCAAAAAACAAGAAAAATGAAAAGAAATAAATAAAAAAAACCTTCATGTCAAATTAAAAACAGAACTCTACATAGGTGAAATAGCTTAAAAACATAACACTGAATGTAAATAAGTATTAACCCCTTTTTAAGTACCGGATTTACTTCCAACCCTGATGCAGCCATCTATTGCAAGAGTAATCAACTTTTAATGTTCAGTGAAGTTTTGGATGATCTGTTCTTAAGCACAGTCATGTTCACTTGCAAACAGACAAACCTTGTAAAGGCGATCTTACTCGTATCTGATGGTCCAACAATTACTTCATTCCACAAATCATTGCATTGCTAAGGGTGCAGTGCAAGTGGGGCTTGTTTGTTTACACACTCCACTAGGTCTTTAAACTGAGCCTTTTTCTCATAAATGTCGGAATCCACCTTCCTCCACTCCACTTTCAACTCATATGGAAGCTTAGAAACAATAGCCCACATACTGGATGCAAGATTAAGCTCTTCCGTACATTCCAAATCTACGATCGCGTTTACACATCCGGTTATGAAAAGAGCAAATGAACTGAGCGCTTTATCATCCTCAGCCTTAATTGTTTGCCTACTTAAGGCCTTTCCCATGTAGGCTACTGATAGCTTATATTAATTGCCAAAACTCCTTTAAAAAGCTTTCTGGCCTTTTGAAATCCTTGGCTTGGTTCCATATGAAAGCAACTTTGCACCACCTCCCTAGGTCGTTCACTTGTGTACCGCTCTAAGAGGTAGAGGCGATCACTGTCATCCCCAGTTTTACTCTCCACCCCACGTTCAAATGCTTTGATGAAGAGTCTTTAGTCTAGAAGATCTCCACTAAAGTTAGGGACCATTTGAGGAGGTAGAGTATAAAACCTGTGGTGTTTATCCAGAATTTCGGTGGTATCGTTCTGACACTAATTATCCTTAAATGAAGCACGTTGAGCCTTTAACACTAGGAACTGGTCAACAGCACTTGCTTGGAAATCACAGTGATGAGTCTCCACCTTTAGACTCCCACTGTATCCAACGCCGAAACACCCCATAACAGGTTTATCTATTTCTTCCTCACTCTGTGCAACCGCATTGACAAGTACTTTATTCCCTGCATTTGTCGTTTGTGTCTGACTGAGCTTGAAGTTGTCATTGCCGATGTTTGAATCACATGTAGCCTGCTGCTTGTTTCCTTAAGACCTAAATTTGACCGTTAGCAGCTGCAAGATCAATGTTCATTTCCAATTGTTCTTTCTTTGCTCTTATCTTCGCATCTTGCACCCTAAGCCTAGCTTCTTGCTGTTCCATTTCTGCCTTAAGTCTAGCTTCTTGCTCCTCTAGAGTGTGTCTTTGGCTTCTGCCTTTGTTAATAAGGTTGCTCTTTCTAGTACAACCTTAAGACATACCTTTGAAGCGGAAGATGCTACAGAGCAAACAGAACTTGTTTGGGATTTCCTGGATCTTCTTGAGGAAACCACAGACACACTGTCTTCAGGACTTATACACTGTCATTAGCCTTTTTTGCTTCCTCAATGTGTTGATATGCCTCTTTAATCCACCGGACAACATCATCACAAAATGCTCTGAATGAACTTGTTATTGGCTCAAACCAGCCTTGCTGATCGTTATTCATATCCTTTTTGGATTTAGGCTTATGGAATAATTCTTCAACTGAATTATTTATATCACAAAACTCGCCGAACAGTTGGTTGAACTCTGTCAACAGTTTGATTTCCACCTCTTCCATGCAGCCGTCCTCCCCTAGTAAACAGCGTATCTTGTTATTTTGTTTTGCCAGCTGGTCCAACTTGACCTTTCTTGTGTTTATCAGACTTTGCAAAGAATTCTCCATGGCTTTAAGACTTGGCTTTGCCTGTTGTTTTTCCACATTAGCTGGATCATTTTCTCCTTCCATTATTCAATGCGTAGAAATCCAAGCGTTTAGTCCATGTAGAGATGGTTTCTTACTGATGTAGAGGTGATCTTAATCGTATCTGATGGTCCAACAAATACAACGATCTCCGGAGTGTAGTAAGACGAACATTGAACATTTATTGTACTTGCTTCTCAACTTAGCCTATAACGGACCAAATTTACATGCAAGTTTATGAATCTCACAAACACGTTCACAAACAGTTTCATTAAACAAGTTTCTCAAAGTAAGGCTAAATTGAAAGAACCCGTTTCTGAAAGTATAGGTAAACCCACAGAACACGTTTCCCAAAGTACGGCTGAATCCACAGAGCCATAACCCTCCACAGCTACACACCGAACCTTTTAAACTACACAGGCAAACTAAGGCAATGATCAAAGCCATATGATGTCACTAGTGACATCATTAGTACACCTAAATGTACACCTCCTAATTCAATTAACCTTACAGGACACAACATAAACAACAAACAGAGGAATCCCTGGTTGGCTCATACAAACCTATTATGATGCATACCTGTTTAATGATATCTTTAATGTGTAGATGGTCAAGCAGCAGTTTACCAGCACAGATCAGTCTTTGGTCACTCACAGCCTGAGGACAAAGGACATTTTGTTAATTTGACATTTATACTAAAAGAAACAAGCCATTTAATAATATTTCTTCAGTGGACACATGAAGATGATGATGATTATTCTTATTATCATTATTATTATTATTATTTTACAGCTAGTTATAGTCACAGCTGCTTTGTGGAAAATGTAAACCAATTGTTGTATAAAAATAAGACTAGTGCATCTTTATGGCAAACATTATAAAGTGGAGCTGTATTAATACAAGGCCGTTACTTTTAATTGGACCACCCAGGTAGCTAAATGGTTAAGGGCGACTTCACCAATTTTCAACTTGCTTTCTATGGCTTTAGTTCAGGTTGTAAATGTACATTAAAGCTTTTAAACTTCCCTCTGACTTCTATATATCAAAATATTTCTCTACTTCTAATCATGTCATCTGGAGGAGTTTTTTAGCTAGGAGTTCAGATGATGTCATTTAGATGACCTCTGGAAAAGCAGGTTGAACATTACAAACTTCATAGTAAGAGTAATGCGATAACATAATCTGAACTGAAGGTTCCTCCAAATTAATGTCATCCGGAGGCATTTTTAGCTAGAAGTAGAGAGTTATTTTAATACAGGGAAGTCAAAGGGAAATGTATTGGCATTTATTTACATGTATTACCCAAACTAGAACCATAAGAAGCAAATTCAAAAACAGTGAGACATCCTTTAAGAGGCATGCCACATAACTTGCTAAGGACCCTTTTTGCATATCATAAGAACCCCACCCATCATGTTTCCTGTTTGCTCTCTTTAGTTATGTCTAATAATGGCAGAAATTCCATTATAAAGACATAACTAAAAAAGATTATTTGAGGCCTAAATGTATAGTAACTTCTCTGAACAAAACTGTATCAAACAAACTTAAATCAACTTAGAAACAGATCAGTCTTTACTTGCCAATGAATTAATATTTAATGTGCATGCATGGTGGTAAATGTGAGAAGAAACAGTTTGTTTTATTTATTCTATGCATTTGATCTAATGCATTTGTTTCCTTTTGAATGGTCTAAACTAATTATTTTTAATTTTAAACCATTATCATTATTTCATTAGGTAACATATACATAACATATAAAAGCATATGGCTAAATATGACTTAACTTTACAGTAAAACTTTTCACTAAAACCACTAAAACTAAAACCAAGACGACTTGGAGTTGCTCTCTGTCCCCACCTCATCTCTGCACTTTTCCCATCTGCACCCCCTCCATCCTACTATCAAAGGTCTTCCTCTGAGTCTCTTTCACTTCAGCTGCAGCCTGGATGGAACATTTGGACTTGCAGAGGCGCAGTCTTTCAGGGAGGATGAAACTTGGCACTCACTCATATGTTTATGATTTTGGCTACTTCGCTATTCTCTGACACCAATGGGTGCAGCTCACTTTCGCGTTATGCTCTGATAACATCAAACAGCTGCACTGTACCACTGTTATACAAATAAATTAATCAATAGTGCGAAACTAACAACAACATATTATCCAAATAGAAGTCCATGCCAAACACAACCATATGAAACTACACTGGAGTTCTCAGATTTCTCAGATACGAAATCTGTTATCGGATTTCCATGAGTTGTTTCAGATTTCAGGGAAGCAAAAATATTTAATTACTTTCAAAAGGGACCCAAACCACTCGTGATTCTTGTTTAGCGTTTGTTTAGGCCCACTCACATAGACTATCAGACAAAAACAGGGGAAGAGCTGACAGCTGTTCACTGGCAGCTGGCTCGTATCATGACATTCCAGAACACAGCCCCGAGATAACTAGTTCCGCTTACATTCACCAGCCAGCTAACTTCTCCTTTTCGTAAGAGCTTACCGGTTTGTTGGGGTAGACAGTCGACAAGTGCATTTTTAGGTCCTTTACAGTCCAGTTCAGACAAACACCTTCAACGATTTGGTCTTCTTGAGCCTGGTTGGGGGTTTTTATGAAAAGGGAAATTGTGTTTTCCTGAGAATCGTCCATCTTTCTCCTCTTTTACTCGTCGTAGTCTGGCGCTTCGGATGCTACTGTTTGCTCACAACGAATACAATTTAAAAAATAATAGTTTATTAAAGTCTTCGAGATAAAGTTTGTTAACAAGGGCTAAGAAAAGCGACACAATCCGTCACGTTTTCTTGTTCAGAGAAACTCCAAAAGTGTCGTTCAGCTTGCTGTCATACGGGTCTTTAACAGAGAGAAACGGTGTTTCCAAACACACTGTGGCCGCTTCTGATTGGCTACGTTCTCTTGCGCTCAGACGTGGAAGCTTGAGGGAATCGTCGCCACGTGGGCATGCGCAAGTACTGATTGTGAAGATCTTTTATTCAAAACCCGGATATGAAGTCGCTCACTCTGGTGCCATTTTTTTTTCAACTTCCCGAACACAAATAAACACAAATGCCCTACAGATCAGGCAGTACAACAAGAAAAAAGTAATAGATAAGTGCATGTTTAGCCCTTACACTACTACACTAGTACGTGGGTATTGAACTTTGAATTTTAGTTAAATTGATTGGCTCCATAACGTTTCTTCAGTGCGTTTAGCGTTCCCGAAAACTAAACAGAGTGAGAGCTCTTTACTTTAATATAGGCTATAACAAATTTCTCTCACCGCCAAACTGTATTCATTGAAGTTACATCAGTCATGTTACATCAGCTCGAAACGAACTTCCAGTAGCTACCGAACACACTGGCAATTGATTTTTTTGAGTATGATTATGAACACAGAAAAGGAAGTGTTATTGTAGATTTGCAAAGCACCTAAAACATGTAATACATCACATATAACAAACCAATTATACCGAATTACTTTTGGGTAAGAAAAGTCATCATAGTTATTTGACAGATGCAGTTAATAACAAGAGAATGTGTGAACCGGACACTCAGAGCCACTACTTTAATATTTTTTACACAACAAAAACATGCATCCTATATATTGTGATTGTACATTGTTGCATGTCATAAGCTGCTAATATACATGTGAACAGTCTGTCATATGGCAGATTTAACTAGTATGTCAAATGTCCTTTATCAAAGGTCAAAGGTCAGGGTCCGTTGAAGGAGAAAACCTGTGGGGCTGATAAGACTTGAGGGTTTGGAAGAAGCTTTATCAGGCCAGGTGCTGTGATACAGCCTGGAAGCTATAACCTGCAGTTCTCAGCCATGCAAACAAAGACACACCAAACAGAATAAACTACATGTTTATTCTGTATTTTCTGAAAACTTATCGGTCAACAACTATAGATAAACTTAACAACATTAAAAAATGTCTATAAGTAACAATTAAACATGTGGTACTGCTCAGAGTCAGTACAGCTTAATGATTAAAGGTAGAGCTGGGACAGTTGGAGTGAGTTAAGAGTGCAGAACTTTGGTAAATATACAGCACTGCCCCACCACAGACACACACACACACACACACACACACACCCATATGTTTACATGGTACATGGCCACACACCATTTAGCAGCTATCATTACAGTGTTTGTACAAGCATTTCATAATACATGTTATATAAACAGTATATAATAGTAATTAAAATGAATTGTTGTCATAATTTCTGCTGCAAATTTAAGAAAGAAAATAGAACATTTTTCGGTCCGGTAGTTGGAGGATGATGCCAGAAGAATGACGGCATCAATTTTGATTATATTAAAAAAAAAAGCAAAGTTCCAAAAGCAATTCACTTCAGTAGTATGAATAAACCCATAAAATATGTATATTGTGATTTTCAATTAAAAAGCAACAGCATAATATGAACTGTAATCACACATAACAGGATTACGTACAGTAATTATCAGTAATCATCAAGATATTCTTATGTGCAAATTAAGATATAAATGAAGAATAACAGCTTGCTTCATCATTTGTTCAATAGACTTCATTAGACTTTCACTGGCAGTAGAAGGTGAGAACGTTTTCCTGGTTTCCTCTGACAAATAGGACTGGAGGTCTCAGATCACGTGACATAAAGTCCAGCCACGCCATGTAGAGTGCACTTGGACAAACTCCCCTCCTGCCCACTGGCATGGTGCTGTCAGGATACATATCACAGAGTCACAGAAAATCCCATTTAAAGAGGTGGAAAAAATGTGTAAAAAGGGTTAAAGATGTAATGGTCAAGTACTTGATCTCTGTTAAAAAATGCTGGATAAGCCCAGAGTCAAAAGTGATTTTAGTTTGGCTGGAATGGTGTGTTTAAACCATGTAATTACAAGGCTACTCCTGTTACTTTGCATTGTCTGCCTATTAAGAAAGTAGCAGTACCATGGCCTAAATATATCATTTCATACTCACATTAGAATCAGAGCAGCTTCTCTGGAATAGTCTTGCAGAACCTCGTTCAGACGGATCTGACGGAGAGTCTAAATTCCAAAGAGAAGTTTACAATTTTGATAGAGGACGATAGAGAAAGTTTGAGATTGATTAATGCTTCTTTGGCTACATCCCAATTCTCTTATTTCATCAACCCTAACCATACTATAGGGTTGCATATGAGTGTGTCTTTCTGTGGGTGCATAAAGGACCTTGGCCTTGTTCTTCTCTAAATCCTGCTCCGTGATCAGCCAGGGCTCCTCCTGTTGTCCTGATGGCCCAGAATCTGAGTCCTGCTTGGGATCTGTATCCAGCCTGAAGCGACCTATCATGTTCTCAAACTGATGAACACTGATAAGACAGATATGAAAGCTTGGTTTAAAATGCTAATGAAACATTTACAACATTCAAATGAGGATTTTAATGAATTTGTGCAATAGTAATAAATTATTTGGATGTTTATGGTTTTTAAGGGCCATTGTGTTTTAATGTAGTGATTAACTACAGTGTGGCGATTAACCTGCCATGCACATTTAATTGTCAATTTAAAGCAACAAAACGAGCCGCAACAAACAAACACACAAGAACTGAATGAGGGAATTCTAGGGTTTTGTTTAGCTTCATTATCATTTACAGACTTCTTACTTCGTAGGCTGGGGATTCTGGTAGATGTCAGGAAGCACTTCAACATCATGGAAACCAAGACGGAATTTTTTAATCAGTGCCAGTACCCTGAAATAAAACAATGTTAATCCAGCGTAAGAAACAGCACACGTGTTGACTTGTCATAATAAGAAAACATGACTTATAGATGACTCCATTCCATTTTCTGCAGGTATGTTACTTCCAGGCCAAATGGTTACAAATAATGTGAAAGATGTTGCTTGTACTTAAGGAAGGAATTAATCAACAAGTCCGAAATATCCATTAGCCAAATGAAGTTTCATGTCGACTTTTATTCAGGTCAGTTGAACAGAATATAATAAATAAATTATTGCTAATGTTGTTTCTGCTGAATATGTAAAAACGCTAGCCATACTAACTTTTTGATATGATAAAAACTGTTTCGTTTACAGCTTGTTTCTGCTGCCCCCAAGTGGTCAAAATGAGTTATTGCACGTTTGAATGAATTAAGAGTAAATTGATTTGCCTCTTTAATCCACTGGACAACATTTTCAAATATTTTTTAGTACATTATACATTGTATACACTAAAACATAATGTCTTAGTTTTAAGAGCTGCAGTCAAAGTGTCCAGTGACAGATTACATATTACACGTCACAGTGCAAACTCCCAGAAACCAGAAAACATCAGTGAACCAAACTCTACGTGAAGTGGACATTTTCACTGAGCTCTCAAGTAGTTTGTTTGGAAATGCGTGGAAAAAAAAGGAAATGTAGTTTTTCTTTGATTCAGTAACATTATGCTGACAGCTTTTTGGCAAATATCAGAAGTTATGAAGGTGTAAAAACAAAACAGATAAATTACTAGGGGGTTGTTTGGTTGCTTACTCCTCTTTTTGCTGCTCCTTCTTGTCTGCTTCTCCTCCCACAAACACTCGGACTTTACATCTGCCCCAGCGCTTCCTGCGGGTCAACAGGTAGGGCAGCAGCAGGGTCAGGCCTAGTGAAGCACATACACATGCGCACACATACACACACACATACACACACAGTCATGAGAAGACCTGTGGTAACATTCTTGGCTAAGGCTGAGAAAGTGATAGATAAATGGTGAGATAATCAGACCTCCGTCATCAGACAGCCAGTACACGTCGATGGTTTTCTTTCCTTGTTTTGTCTGAAACACTGTACTTGGTTGAGGCTCTGGATCGATGGAAATGGAAGCTGCAAACAATTTATATACAAAGAAATCATAAAATTATAGGATTTATGGGTATTGAAGTTCAAACTTGTTTTATTGGGGAAACTCAGGCAAAGTTTACTCAAAGTGTTTTGAATCTTGCAATTTGAAACAGAAATATGTTACATGTATATACATACATGTAACACTTGTTTGAATGCGGGACTGGGCAGAGGTGGTGTTTAGATTCTCTGATCCTGCATCAAACCCTGGATTGACTGAAATAAACAAAGAAATTTTCAGTTTGCAATTCACTGATTTCCTATTAGATGATGAATGTGGACTGCACTTCCCAGCATGCACCTTTTTACCTCCGAGCAGTTTAACATGATGGTGCGATTGCTCACCGTGTGACGTTAGTGGACGAGTGATATCCAGTCCCTCCCTCATTCTCAGCACACACACACCATACTGTAGGTCGAATGCATCACTGAAAAACACATATGCTTGGGTAAACAACTATACGAACACATATTCATTCTGTGTCCTGATTAGGGTGAAATTTTATTGCAAATCCAAGACTATAAATCATAGTTCAAATACTAATAGTAATAGTTCAAATGTATAAACACACAGAATAACAAGTATTAATTACAGCTGTACTCACTGGAGTATTCCAATGTAGTTGTGTGCAGCCTGGGGTGTGTCACTGCGCCAGCCTTTCTTGAAACCGATCATTAGGACATTTGGCTTAATTCGGCCCAAACCTGCCCCCTGGTGGACAGACATGTCTCATAAATTCAGCTTCCTCAGGCTCTCTTTGAGAAATCTGGCTTCTCTGACCATAATGTTTGCAGCTCTGGAGGACTGATCTCACACCGTTGGGTGTTTCTGGGTGTTTCATATGGAATGATATCCACCCACATACTGCACATAACACTCTGAAGAGATCGAGAGCAGCAAATCTAATAAAATAAGATAAAGTAATCGGCTGCATAATAAGGTCACGAAATGCAAATAGACTACTATGGTATAAATGTGTGTAAGAATTATAAATATTTTTAATATGTGGTCAATGCACATGGAAACACACATATGCACATAAACACAATATACTACATACACAGCAATGAATCCACAAAGGAAGTGAAGAAAGAAGAATCTAGCAAACATTTCATACAATAACAGATTTAAGATAAAAATTAGTTTGCATGTCAGCAGTAAATATACTGAACTTTTGTGGTGAAAAATGAGCCGGGCTAGAAAGCAATGCACTTCAGAGTCCCCCAGGTCAGTCTACATTTTATCCCCGCGGTATGATTACAATCTTATGGTAGTGACAGAAAGAAGAAGATTGTGAATACAAACAGCCAAAAGAATTTTTGGAAGGGTGGCAGGTTTAAGACATCTAGAGAGAGCCGCCACTCCATTGCATTAAAAGGGGCCAGTTGAGGAGGTTTGAGCATCGTTCCAGCCAAATCCAACTGGGAGGAGACCCCAGGTCAGACCCAGAACACAATGGAGAGATTATATATTTTGTCAGAATCTCTCAGACTAAACTAGAAAACCTTGCCAGTGAGAAGGACACCTGGACTACTTTGCTAAACCTGGTGGCACGAAAACTTGAACAAGTGGCAGATAATGGACTGAAGAAATGGATGGATGGATGGAAATACACTCAGACCTAATTTGGTGAATAAAAATGAAAGTATGTATAACTTTTGATTGTTTATCAGAAAACTCCACAGGGCTACTTCAGTGGCCTAAAATAGGAACGTTGAAAAGACATTCAAACAGTCAAACATTTTTGCTGTAGGACCTTTGCTGAATGTCATACCCCATCTCTCCCCCCCTTTTCCTGTCTGCTTTCAACTTGTGTCTATCTAATACATAGGTGGTAAAGCAGCTGTAGCTTAGTGGATAAGTCATCCATTGACCACAGGGTCAGTGGTTTGACTCCCCATCCCTCCTACATGTTAAGTCAAGACACTGAACCCCACAGAAGTTGCTCCTGGTGGGTCACTTGAGCACCTTGCATGGCAGCCATCATTATCAGTGTGTGTGTGTGAATGGGTGAATTAGAAGCAACATTGTTAAAAGCTTTTGATAAAAGCAATATAAAAGAAGACCATTTACCATTCACAAAGCCAGCAATACCAAAACAAAATCTTGTATAAGAGGCAAATGGTGAGTCAGTTTGTCTACCACAGCCTGCAGACTGAAAATCTAGACTTAACCCCAAAGTTAGCTGAGTTCACTGTTCATTTGATTGAGATAGTTCATTAGGACAGAATAGAGGAGGCAAACTCTATTTCTCACCTGGAGCAGCATGTTCACTCCAGATCTGAGATCTGGAGACACCACTCCTCTGTAGAATGAATGGATCTTCCTTTGGATCAACCAGGCAACATGACCATCACTGGTCGCCTTCTGAACTGCAGTAGGGGAGGAAGCACCCTGAAAAATATGTGGTCAGATAGTAAATTACTTCATCTCTAGACGTCAATTTGAACAACATGTGTTTTTGAAGCGGAAAAAGTTTTCTAGCCAGTCCTGTGAGCTGTGATGCTGGAGCTGAGTTGCACTCACTGTGACCACATTGGCACACATCATGAGACTGAGACCCTTGGTGAAACAGTTTACTAGATCCACCAGAGCTGGTCGGGTGCTAGGAGGACCTGTCAACACCAAACACTGTGGTCTGAAAGAAGAGCACAGAGCAGACATTGAGGAAATCAGGCAACAGCTTCTGGTTGTAGGTAGCTAAAACTCATACTTCTCTGAGTCCATACAGTATAAGAAAGCAAACATTCCCTCTCTGGTTTACACATGATCACACATTCACTGACCTGTAGTTCTTCACATGGTCCTCCACACTGTTAAGGCCTACACACTGGTTTAGAGCAATGTTGTAAGAACTCGCCTGGACTGATGAGCCCCAGTTTACATCTAAACACAGAGCAGTAAAGTTAAAAAGCTGCATGGGTGGAGTGGGGTGTGTGTGTTTGTGTGTGTGTGTGTGTGTGTGTGAGTGAGTTTACCAGGCTTCTTGTAAAGTGTGTATCCCAGAAGGAAAAAGACGACACCAAAGGCAATGAGGGCAGCCCACCAAGTCAGCAGAAACATGATCACTACACAGCACACAGCACCCAGCAATGACAGCCACTTGCTGTAGAACCTGAAGGATGGACGCCAACCTGTGGACCCACACACACACACACACACATGGCAGAACTGTACACACAAATATCTACACAATCTCTGCATCAACCAGGACTTATAAAATTATATGTTTTTTTTTAAATTTCTCATAAGGTATTAATTTATTCACATGCTAATCCATCCATTCATTCAGCCATGCATTCATACTTTCTCTCTGCGTCTCTTACCTGGCGAGTTGGTGATGGAGGCATGGAAACAGCTGAAGTTGATAAGAGAGTAGGAGCACAAGAAGAAGTTGGAGATGATGGGAGCGATTGTGTTCAACTCAGCTAGTGGAAAGACAGATCATTTTATTGTGAAGAAGTCACAGGAAATCCTATGCATTTGTCACAGCTGTCCATCAAAAATGCATCTACAAAAACAAGACATGTTTATTTGGGGCAGTTTTTGCAGGGGAACATAAAGAAACAGTCACAGCTGCCACTTCCTCAGCAAGCCAGCTGCGTCTTGTCATTGCCTCCTGCTGGTGGGAATTATTTTTGACTGCCAATTTATGTTTTTCTTTTTTTTTTTTTGCCTGCAGAGAACATTTCTCCTCAGTTTTATACCTGACAAAGTACCTGCTTCATTTTTAAAATCAAATTGATGTCACCATGGGAACAATAGGTATTACCAAATCAACTAGGACTGAAATCTTGAGGTTCTTTACTTTATTGCACTTTAAAACATAAATTATAATTTATGTATGTCAATTTAGTAATGATTATTATAGTTATTATTGCTAATTTCTGCATTTTCTTAAGTCCAATTGGAGGGCTAAAGCATGGACAAATGGGGCCCTGGGCACACACAGGCAAAAGGTCCTCTATGCATATAACACTTATATAACATTACCCTCTTGTTAAAAAATATATATGCCACTTGGACTATTTTGCCCCCTACATGAGTAGTACAGTACCTTGGTTGGTTTTGCCTTTTGCTGTCATTTTGTAATCTCTGTTTGCTCATTTTGTCTCCTATTTCCACTGGACTTTCACTGCTCAAATTCTAACTGACCATCTGTAGTGGTCAGACATTCTCTTAAAAGCCTTACCAATAAGAATAAAGCAGGCAGCGATGATGTATGTCAGTATGTAGCCTCTGATTGGTTCGTTATTCTGGCCATAACCTTTGCCAAAGAAGCCAATGAGAGGGTAGAGTCTGTCCTTACATAGACACTGTCAGGAAAGAAAATGAATGAAGTAAATTTTCCTTTGTCAGTGCAAAGAGAGTAGGGAACAAAAGCACTGGAACAGGAAGATGGACGAGGTGGTAATAAAATATATAAAGAATAAAATAGTAACTCAGTACAACTTGTGTGTGTGTGTGTGTATATTTGTGTGTGTGTGTGTGTATACCTGGAAGACTTTGGGAGCAGACACCAGGCAGGCCAAGGCAGAGGACAGTGTTGCTCCAAATATACCAGCAGTGATAAGAGGGGCAAAGGCTGATACCATGCTCATTGACTGTAAACAGAAATGTACTGTTTAGTCATTTAGCTCATTTCCTCCACCAGGGGAAACTGAAAAAAAATTTGTTTACAAGGTGATGTGCTCTTAAATGAATTTACTCACATTGAGCTTGAAACACTGATGCAGAGTGACGTTAGATTCTAACTTTCACAGTTTTAATTTATTTTCTGGCAATGACATACCAGTGTAACACGGCTCTTTAGGCTGACAGCACCCTACTGCAGTGTTTCAGAATTCATGTGATAAATTATTTCATTGCAACCACATTTTTAGAATTTTAACTTATAATATTGGCAACTTTACTCATACACAATTTCTGACAAGGCTTTGTATTGAAGAACAGACAGGAATGTAAGGAAACATTACAGACATCTTTGGTTCCTGAGCACGTGTTTGTGTTGACCTGATAGTAGTTGATGATGCCGTATTTGCATGTGCCATTATTGATACACTGGCTGAAGTCCCATCCATATTGACAAGCTGTACCAACGCAATTCTCGATTGAAGTGGAAGAAGACAAGGTGTCATTTATACCACCAGATGCATCCCTAACCACACAGGATCCTGAAAGGAAACACACACACACACACACACACACGCATGCGCACACACACACACACACACACAGTTTTGTTTTTGCTACAAAAATATGAGACTCGGCTTAATGTCTCTGCAGACAGGACAGTAAATCTGCCATGACAATTAACAAGTTTGTCATAAATTAAACTGAAATAAAACATGAACTTGAACAAACTCAAAGTCTGTTGCCTTTTGTTTTTTCTCAGCTTTTTGTTCTTTTAGTGTGTAATTTTCAAATGTCTCCTTTTTTATTGTAAACACAGCAGACATGGAGCCAGTGTAAAAGAAAACTTGAAAAAGTGAAATTATTTAACCGTCCTTGAAGACATGAGAAAGTTATGGCTAAAAGTTATCCGAGTTTAACTGGATAGCAGAGATCAGATGGGTTAAATCAACCAGATTGAAACATCTTTGTTTGCAGATCTTTGGAAGATGATGCGTATCAATACAACTGAATCTGTAGCACAGATAGGACTGGCTTACTCAGTACACATCCAATTAAGAAATTACCAAACAAAGAGCAGATGGAAGGTTTTCCATACATTTATGACTATTTAACACTGAAAGCACTCATAACTTATTATTACTGGAAACCTGATAAAATGATATTATGCAATTACCCTGCTGTTATCCTGCACCTCAGTGGTTCCCCTTTAAAGGACAAAACTCAGATTCAACAAGAAATTGTGTTTACTCACTGTAATTTCTAAACATTGTAAAAAAAAACACATCAGTGAGCCACACTGCTGCCTTTGTTGACATGTTTCTGAGTTCATATGAAAAATGTGACCTCAGTATTTGTTAAGAAACAAAAGAGTTCCAAAGATTGGGGAACACCATAACGTTTCTTTTTCATTTCAAAAACTGTCAAAAGTAGGCGTATTCTCCTTCTGTAAGAAACAGTTTGTAAAAACAGGGCAATTCAATGACCACTACACTATATTGGTAAACGAATGCAGCCACAAGGGGACACAAGCCAGTGTCTTCTTGTGCCAGTCCCAAGTCTGGATAAATGCAAAAGGTTGTGTCAGGAAGGGCGTCTGACGTAAAACGCATGACAAATTAAACTTGCGAATCATGACTTCCACACCGAATCTGACTTCCACACCGTATCGGTCGGGGCCCGGTTTAACAATGACCGCCACCGGTCCTGTTGACTTACAGGGTGCCATTGGAAATTGGGCTACTGTTGGTTGAAGTCAGAGAGTAGGAAGGTGTGTTTGTAGACAGAGAGAAAAGAGGAAAGCCAAGAGTATAGGACTGACACTTTTAATGTTGGGACTATGACAGAGAAGGCTAGAGAGTTGGTTGGCATGATGCAGAGAAGGAAGGTGGATATACTGTGTGTCCAGGAGACCAGGTGGAAAGGTAGCAAGACTTGAAGCTTACGAGGAAGGTTCAAGTTGTTTTACAATAGTGTGGATGCGAAGTGAAATAGAATAGGAGTTATCCTGAAAGAGGAGTTTGTAGGGAATGTTTTGGAGGTAAAAGGAGTATCAGACAGGGTCATGAGTCTAAAGCTGGAAATTCAAGGCTTGATGTTCAACATAGTTAGTGGTTATGCCCCACAGGTAGGATGTGAGTTAGAAGAGAAGGAGAAATTCTGGAGGGAGTTAGATGAAGTGATGGAGAGCATCCCCAGAGGTGAGAGAGGTGATTGGGGCAGATTTCAATGGACATGTAGGTGAAAGGAACAGAGGTGATGAGAATGTGATGGAGCTGTCAAGCAGGAGGTCTAAAGTTAAGACCAAAGAGGAGATTTATGGATAGTGTGAGAGAGGACATAAAGTTAGTTGGTGTAAGAGAAGAGGATGCAGAGGACAGGGTTAGATAGAGGCAGATGATTTGCTGTGATGACCCCTGAAAGGGAACAGCCAAAAAAAGGAACAGAAGAAGACACTATATTGGTAAAAGGCAGTCTAAAGAAAAACAAGTTATACTACCAATTGTAGAAGAGATGATTAGGTAGGAGACAGTGGTCCAGAATATAGCCATCAGTGTTCCTCGTGGAATAGCCACTGTTGGATTCTGGGAAGGAGAGGAAAAACATACAAAAAGAAATGTAATATTCAAAAATGTATGTGCAAGAACAGGATAGTGTTTGGGGAGTAACATAGCAACAGATGCAACCTGACATACCTTCAGATCACCGGAGATATTAGCTCCCGCCAGGATGCCCGTGGCTGAGGGAAAGAAAATTGAGAACATGCCAAAGAAGCTACCCTCTTTACCACGCCAGCCAGGCACAAAGTTGGTTGCAAAGATAGCCGCTGTTGGAGAAAATGAAACGGTCAGTTGGAGAAAATGAAACGGTCAGTTGAATTCACAAGCATTAGACTTATTCGGAAGCTTTTATGTATCACTGAATTTTTATTGGTTATGTTTTACATCATTTGTTGCATATCAAGCCACAGCATCACAATCTTTGACTGTTGATTGTTACTTTAAAATAGTCACCTTTGTAACTAAAGAAACCCTTGGATTGTTTATCTGGTGTAGCAGGGATGATTGTTCCAACAATGTAACTGGCAAATGACACCATGATGACCAGGAAGAACAAAACTTGGGCCTGTGGAAGGGAGAACATCCAATAAACATAGAGTATAGATGCAGACCTTTACATGCACAAAGGAGCAAAACTACACATTGGCCTGAATATAAGTAAACCCCAAAATAAGTATGTTAATGTTCAATAATATCTTTTCATGGCAAATCTTTCCAGTTTTAGATTTTAAAATAAATGATTCATTGCATGACCATAACAGTTATGCAGAGTTTAGGACATATTTGTAAATGTTATAAGCATTTCTTTCTTTAAAATAAGGACAGAGTGTCTGTCAGTCATACTCTCCTCACCAATCCAAACTAGGTGCTAGTTCAGAACTGGTGCCAGTGCTGGAACTGAGGTAGTTCCAACTCTCGCTACCATAGCTGTATACTATTATGTCACTGTGTTTGTTAGCTTTTTCCGACCAAAGTTAGTGCTGAGCACAACAACAATAATGGATTACACTGTTTCCTCAACGCTTCAATTTCACATCAATAAAGTTGAGATGTTTTGGGGGGTATTAAGCAGATGCTACACCAGCTCTGGCATTAACAAAGTTATAGTTCATTTGTTAGTGACCCAAGCAACTGACATACTTTAAGTGGTGCTTTTCATTCCTTTTAGGAATAAGGTAAAAGGTGCAGAACTTTGTTTTTTGGTTTTTTTTTTTGACAATTTTAACCTCATAGCCAGGAGCATGTTTTTGGGCTGTGGGGCCCCCCAGGAGGCTAATGCTCAGTGGCCTCACCATTTGACCTTTTAGGCTCAGTGAGTAGTTGGGTCTAGATTAGTACTGTATGTGTACAGATTCTTAACAAAACCACACAATTGCTTTTGCCAGGGCTGATGATCAATAGTAAAGCCTACATGTGAGATGATTACCCAAGCCCATTAGAGAGCTACACACACTCAGGACTGGAATTACATCCAGGTAATAGTTTACCATGGTGTCACATGTTTAGTTCGACTAACCTTGGATTCCCATGCCATACCAGCCATTGAGATGCCTAGTAGGCAGGTGACAGTGATGATGCCAATGATGCGAATGTCATTGGTGCGGTCCACCATGACAGCTCCATTTTCCTGACAAAGAAATTTCAGAGAGAATAAAGAATCTCTGTTTATTGTCTAGTATCACTGTGAAAGGTGGTCTGGATTAATAAGCACACATTATCCTACTCACACGCATGAGGTCTACAACAGTTTCAGCAAAGCCCACAGTGTGCATTGCCACAGCTACAGCATTGGCAAAGGCAAAAATAAGACCAATAGATCCACCCAGCTCTGGACCCAGGCTACGGCTGATCAGGAAGTAGGTCCCACCTGAAGACAAAAGGGGAAGGGAATAGCAAAAGACAGGTATCATGTCCAATGTGCTTATAACATTAGAAATGAAGTTATTAAATCTAGGTTTGAAATTTCTTCATATTTTTTCTTGAAAATAATTATATGGTTTCAGAAACACAGTGACAACTGATTTTGACCAACAGCTAAAAATGTTAAACATAAATACAACAATATACACTGTAGCCCCGTATACTGTATCGTCCAATTGCATACGCATTCAAAATACTGTATGCACAGTATGTATTACTGTTTCACACATGAACACTGTTGCTGTTGCATGTATTACTGAGACACAGACAGACCTCCTTTGACTTTGCCGTTAGTAGCAATGGCTGATGTGGAGAGACCAGTGATGCCAGTTATACAAGAGGATAGTAGGATAATCACCCAGGTTAGACCTAATGTAGAGACAGTAACAGAAAGACAGAACACGGGAATGAGTCAGACGGCAGACACTTTAACAGAATAAAGCTACTTAGCTTTCTTTAAGTTGGACGTACCTATACCAGCTTGAGCGGTAATCCAAGGCAGCCTCAGGTACAAGATCACTCCCCAGATGTTCAACATGCAACGGATCTACAAACCGACAATTACAATACTAGTTACATCAGTCAGCATCTGAGGTTTACACCATCATTAATACTACATAGATACTATGAAGTGTTTAAGAATAATCAAGTGCGACTCTAATGTCTATTGTTTCACAGCCTGAACTCTCAGAAAATGACCGCTGAAAGTGGCTGATGACCAGGTCCCTATGACTAAGGTACTGCAATTTAACACAAAAACATAAAGTAAAACAAGTACACAGAAATGGCCAACTGAAGTGCAGATAATCACAGGGCAGGTTTGATAGCAGAACATGGTGTAATGGCTGGAAGTTATTGAGTAACACATTTTCACTAGTAATTGTACTTGTAAGGCCTACAGGTCTTACGAGGAAAACGTTTTATATGGCTTTCTAAAAACATTAATCATTGCTGTCCAATAAAAGATCAAAGCCACCACTACTGTGTTATACAAGATTACTTTCAGTATAACTACTTAGAAATGGCATCATAATGAACTGATAATTGCTTTTCTATGACCTAAAGTCATAGCAGACAAACTCCCCATAAACCATGATAATACAACAAATACTAAGAAAGGTACATGTTATTACCTTTTACTGCATTTCATTTACTTTGCGGAAATACTTTTTATTATTCATATTAAACCAGCAGTAAATGAAAGCAAGAAAAGTAAAACAGCATTATAGTTGAGTTTCGAAGGCCTGTAAACTAGAATTTGTTGTTGATTGGTTGGTTTACTTTACAATGGCACTAGTGGGGAGAATACAATTATGATTTTGAGGGTGATATAAAACATCTTAGGCAATAAAGTCATAGAATTAAAAGAAAAGTAAAAAAGACTGAGTTCTGAGAATTTCTGATATATTTAGGCAGTAATACATCATATTCAGTCAGTGCAGACACTGATCAGCCTGGAGTTACTGTTGTGGTCGACAGGAGTCAGCTTAAAGACTGAATGCTGGTCATGATGGACAGGTTTCGAAACATTATTATATTGTATATGTTAAATATATGGAGTTTCTCATGTTGGCATTGATGAAAAGGTTCTAATTCCAGCACAGTACTATTTTAATTAGGGTTCTTTAAATTGTCATTTATAGAATGAGTGTTGAAGCTGTCAAAACCCTACCTACCATGACTCCTTGTACCCAGCCAAAGCGAGTAGGCTCAGGTGGTGGCTCCTTTTGTCCATCCTCATCTTCCTCAGAGCTGTCCTCTCCTCCTTTTCCTCCTGTTGTCTCCTCGTACATTGGAGGTTTGGAGTCATCCTAGTCAGATCAAATTCAATCAGATAAAAATCCAAAAAGAAAACAGTGGTAAAGATGGAAACACCTATTTTTCATGATCAAATACAGACAAACAAAAAACAAAAGGTAATGTGACTGCAGCAGCAGGGCTACAATTGTACTTTTCCTAAGCTCGTAGCTTACTTTAATTTTCTCTTCATTCCGTTCACCAGTCTAAAAGAGAAATAAAACAAGCTGCTAAAAAGCAGAGATTCCTCACCTCTGGGCTGGCATGCAACTGGTACAGAGATGGTCTGAAGCGTCTACGCCTGCCCCAAACCTCTGTATTGGCATAGAAGTCATAGGTTGGTGGTGCATCCAGAGTCTCATAGCCAGTTAGAGCATCAGATCCACGGGATGTTACACTGCTCCCATCACCATAGAACTGATAGTAACCAGACTCATCAAGTCCCGCAGGTGTTGCCTTTCCATTGACTGACACAGGAACTCTGGGTCTGTACGCAGATAAGTGAACACCATCGCTGACTACTGGTAACTCCATTTAAAAAGGCAAATTAGCCCTACTGAATTTATAAAAACTGCAACCACAGCAACACTAAATGAAGTAAGTTGATCAATACAGTTAAAGTAAAAAAACGTTTTCTTTAACAGCCGATTGATCCTACACAACTCAATCAGTCAACAAGTCATTCAGTGTGTCAAGGTGATGGAGCCATAAGGTGAATGAACAGGAGTTTACTGCAAGGGGTTGGTTTTATATTTCCCCTTAACCAAGCAGGAAGAACCTGAGGCCATATGAGAAGGCAAGTTCAATGAACAGTCAAACAAGTCTCATTACAGGAACTATTAAGGTTTACATGAACAATTTCACGTTGCAGGTCAACATAAAATCAGTTTGGACTGTGCCGGGCCAGGAAATACACCAATTAATGTTATTATAAAATGTCCTCCTGACAATTTACTGTAACACCTTCTTTTCCCAAAACCTCAGATAATAAAGGTAGAAAATAGGTATTAAATCCTACATATTGATTTGCTAGGTGTGTTTTTGATTTGTTGAATACTGTTGAGTTTGGGTTATATAATCACACTTATTAATGAATAATCCAGAGATGGGATGGTGAGTTAGGATATAAGTTATGAACAGCATCATTTTGAAATAACCTTGACCAAGGCAACACAAGGGGGGCAACATGTGCTTCTTAAGGAATGTGGTTCATAGTGTACCAGCTGAATTTAAATATAATTTTTCTCAAATGTATATATATTTTATTGTGTGTGTTGCCAAAATGCATATTATGAAAGAAAAAAACTGACTACTTTCTCATTATAACATTATAACTAGTCTTCTTAAACATTACACATGTCATGCTACCCTCCCTTGCATGCGATTTTTAATTCAATTTGATGTCTACTGTATCTGAAATTTTAATTTGCTAACACACAATTGAGGCAGAGATTATTAGCACACAGAGATCTTTCGCAACTCAACATCCAAAAGTAGAAATGGCAATAATATCAATCAGCTGGTCTCAGACTAAAACAATCAGGGAAAAGATGGATAACAATGCAGAATATTATATAAGATTATAATATAAAAATTGTGTGTAAAAATATATAAAGTCTTACTAGGATGAAATCGTTTAGTGACTCAGTCACCATTAATGTCGGATTATTGTTTGGGCAAGTTATAAGGCAGCTAGGGTGATGGAAATTAACATTAATTATCATGGAAGGCTAGTGACAAAGGGCATGACATTTGGATGAAATTGCCTAAAAGCTGGTTGAGGCAGCCTCTGTTCACGTAAACAGAAATCTAAGGCCAAGTCATGCCCTTTGCTAGGGTGGAGATAAAATTCAAGAATGTTTTAAAGTACCACAAGGCCATTTTTGGATATTCTGTAACTGATGCTTAATACTAAGCCTAGTGTTGCTAGATAAAGATAAATATTTTGATGACCCTGCCACTCAACAGGTGCAGATCTGGAGGTGGGGCTGGGGTAGCACAGGTCTCATACAAAATCTGTTTGATCACCCCTGGTGCCACCCCTGAGTGATAAGGCAGGGGCGCCGGCTGTAGAACATTCAGCACAAATGAATTTTTAGACTTTTCTTCTCTGTTTTCTTGTGTTGTTCCAGTGCAAACAAACACAATAAGCATGTGAACACCAAAACAATTGGAACAATTTCCTGAAAGAAGGGTTGCATTTTCGACGAAATTGCAAGGGTGCCAATATTTTTGGTCATGACTGTAAAGTCTTCTTGGGCCAAGTTTTCCCCAATGTGCAGATCAGCAGTTGTTTAATAGCACATTACGTTTACCATTTCTCATTAGATTTACTTGATATCAGGGCTAAAAATATATCTAGTATATGAACTACATGTCCATTTTGACTTCTGACTCATTCAGGTGAAATACGAGTACTGTAGATTTTAAGTAAGAGCTTTCAATTATTTTTCAGTTCCAGGGTAATTTCTCTTAACCCAAGCTGTTGCTTACCATTTCTGCTAAGGAGGCGAGCTGAAATTCAGACTTCAAAATAAAAAGGTTGTTTTCTTAATAAATAAAAAATACAAAATAAAAAAATATATATAGATACTGTATAATCAATTGTGAGCGACAGACCTTTTAACTGTCCTGTAATGCAGCAAAAATAAAATCTAATTTGTTAGGTGAATTCTGCCTTTCAGATTCCCCCTCCCAACCCCTCACAGTCAAAGTTTGTAATAAAAAAAGTTGATGACATCATTGTGACATCATCGGGTTTAGACAAAGGCCCTATAGATGTTTTATGACTGTTTTCACAGTACTCCTTGTGAAGAGTATCTTGTGACCTTCATGTGTACAATCTGAGGAGTGCCTCTTTAAAAAACATTTTATTTGATGTTCACAATGTTTGACCGACCTCCTTGTCCCAGTTGGAATTGAACACAGTTACACAGTGCCCTTGATTACCATAAAAGACCCAATTTCCACTGAAATCTGGCTCATTACTTTGAACTGCTTCTTCAGTTTTGAGACATTGTTAAATGATTAAACTGGTCTATTACCTTTACAGCTATGTGACCCCTTGAGCTTGAGATTTAAACAAATTAATTTAGCTTCAAAACTTATTGCTTTGACCAAATAGCAACCCAATCAACAAACACAATCCTACTCGCACATAATGATTGGTTAGTTTTAGCCATAGCTTCTACTGTTGTTGTTGTGTACTATTATGTTTTTTATGCAAATTAAACATTACTGCTGTATCCTCTCATGTTCAGCTATAACGCAGTGATGGCTCACACTTTGCTCGAAGCGATACAAGCTGCTTAATTGTCCGAGACTTTAGTTCACACAGTCATTTACAACAATGCTTAACCAAAAGGCAGACTCACAAACACACACTCTTGCGTATTTAATCACAGAAGCAAGAGTGTGCATATAGCCACACACCTACACAAGCACATACTCAGAGACACACGCTAAAAGTTTTAAAACATGTACTGAAGTATGAGCAAACCAAGGTCACTGCTGATTGCTTTAGTTATTTGATGAAAAGTTATTACCTTTCCCCATAGATAAACTGTAAATTTACAGTGAAAATTTAACTGTATTTTGGTCTATTAATGTCATAGAGTACCATACTGTAAACTGCAATGAAATTTGGGAAAATAAAAATGTGATATCAGAATACTTTAGGATATTGCTGTTACTTACAGGAGTTTGCTGTAAAGCCATCTGTGGACAATTGAGCAAGTTGGGAAGGCAAACAAAATGTGCAGGATGTAAAATTTAAAAAAACAGCTTTAGTCTGTGTTTGAAGCTGGAATTGAATTTGTGTTGATATCAACCTTGACGCCCATTTGCCAGCCAGTCTCTGTTAACACGAAGGCACAGCGACACTATTTAAAGGGCAGACTCCACAGACTAATATAAATTGCCATTTTTCTTGTTAGATGTTAGAAAAAAAGTTAGAAAAAAGTATACCATAATCTTTGTCAAAGAAGTAAAACTATGGTGAGACATTCTCCAGCTGAAAATTCTGTATAAGATCTTTCACATGAAATTTACAGTAATTTAGCAGCTGTATTTTACATTCACAGTGAATGTAAAGTTGGGTCTATGAGCATAAAGAGCAGAGATTTTTCTAAGTGTTAAGTACTTTACTGCAGGGATAAACGGTGTTGTTCTATGGTATTGTTTTGATTGTGGTGGTACAAATTTACTAATGTACTAATATCGCTCGTAGTCAATAGTTACTTTATGCAAATGTAGATTCGTAAACACCTTTTGAAACCCGTTAGCTCCACTTTTGTTCAGCACAGGCAGGTGGACAGGGTTCTTTTGTATTTCTTTATTATTGCCATCATTTTTTACCTTTAAACTTTGTTGAACATGTCTGGATCAAATATTTACATTTATGCATCCACAGCATCAAATTCAATACTATTTTTTTGGAGTAAATTTTAGAATATGTATTTAGTCTTGAATTTGATTAAATAATTAGAAGTGGAACCTCTTCTTGTAGTGGACTAAATGTTTAGGCAAATTGCTTGCACTTCTATTTCAGTATTCAGTTTGTGGTCTTTACCTCAGGTATTTACCTGAACTATTCCGGCCCAATTCTGACTAAACTGTACATCAGTCCTGATGTTAAATGTATTTTAAACAAAATATAAAGAACATCTGCTAAAATGAATCAACAAATTTACATAAATGTATTAAAAATAAAATAATAATAGTTTTTTTTTTTGCCATGTACACTTTCAAAAATGGGTTTTCGTCTAACTGGAGTATGATATGAGCAATGTGTTGTGCTTTTCTTCAAATTCTGTGCAAAACAACCTCCATAGTTAGACAATCAGGTATTTAAGGTGCACATGGTGGTTGTGGGGAGGGGCTTTAGGCAAGCTTCATTAATGAATCTTACTTCTTTCATCTCCCAACCATGGGGCTCCATGAGTTCAGCTGAGGCCCAGTCTGGTTAGTCCTTTAAATGGTTTGTGAAGCCCCATTAGTCACCTAAGGGATGTTTTCATGGCTCAGCAGCAAGCCTTACACAGAAGCACCCAGCTGTAGTGTGAAAACACACTCAGGTCAGAAAGTGGCAAGTTTAATATAGAAAATACCTACTTTTCCCTCTTGTGATCAGGTTAGTATTTGGAGTGAAACAAATGTGCCCTTGCTTCTCTGTGTGACTTGTTAGTAGCACATTGAATGCTCACGGTCTAGTCATTTATTTTGCACACAGAATTATTTCCTGTGAATGAACGTAAAATAGGGTCAGCTGCAGAACATTATCAGTTTCTCGATGAGCAGACCTTTGACCAGAGAGGAAGCTAATGAAGAACTAGGCCATGAGACCAATGACCTCAAGCCTAGTGCTCTAAACACCACTGGTGTAAGAAAGGGAACATGTAACCATGTGCTCTGCAGCAGTTAAGAGTCAGAGCAGATGAACACAATGCTAGTACGTACTGTAATTTTAAATACATCTTTATTAGATATAAGTTGAGACCAGACAGGCTACCTGGAAGAGATAAGCATGCAGCAAAGGCCCCAAGTTGTATTCAAATCCACTCTCCAGCAGGGTCAAATAGTCTTATAGACATTTATATATAGGAAAGATCTGCAAAAGTATTCAGAAAAGAACACCAGTTTTTTGAGACTTACAATATAAACCACAAAATTACCCTTAAAAGGTCAACTGACCTAAGAAAAAAGCTCATCCCTAATAATTGTTTTAGGAGTGCCATTTTCCTAAGTAACCATTTTACGCTCACACTTGTGAACAAACAGCAGCTTTCCAACAACCATGTTCTACCTATGCAAGATAAGCCACAGACGTCACCATTTTCATATTTAATCAGTAATCTCAGAGTTCATAACAGTGGAAGATTTGTCCTTGAACTAAATGCTTCCCACAATATGATAAATTCTTATGTTTTGTGGATGAAAGTTTTTTCCACATTGTTACAAATTGACTTGACAGATGATCATAAACACTTTAGATACAGTTAACCCTGTAGCTTTCAGCACTTCTGATCTACCATGAACTACTAAAACAGCTGTTTTTTGTTTTGTTTTTTATCTGGCATAATAGAACATTTTTCCAATGGGAAGGAGGAGGCCCTAAACATGTGGAACAAAGCTTAATGTTCCATGTCAGTATTTATCAAAAGGGACAGCGGTGACATTGCAGAGGCGTCCAACAAGTAATGGCAGCCATTCAGCTGACATACACTGGCTCCTTTAATCAGGCTTCAAACATGTTCTTAGGCTACCATAGACATCCTGCAAAGTTGTGCTGTACAGTGGCATTGCTATAATTGCAGTTATCACAAGCAACAGGTGACTGTTCCCAAATGTTAATTTAGCACATGACTTGGGGGAAACAAAATGAAGATTTTGACAAAAGGCACAAATTGAACCTTTGTTTCTTACTGAAAAGTTTTACTTTGAGGTTTTAATTTAGCACAAAATAAAAGCTGCAGGCAGGTGGACTCTGCCTGGTTCTTTCCAGATGAAGAAAGACACCTGTCAGTCTACACTAAAACTCTGGTTTTAGTAGCATTACATATCCAGATTTCTTATTAAATATAGTTACTTCTCAGAGTCTTATCACTGTGCCAACCACACAACCAGAGCAGACTCCAGGAAGTCACTATTCCCAACCAGGAACTTTTGTACAAATTAAACTAAAGATAGAACATGTTAATGAGTAGTAGGTGGGGGTTTAACTTTTGAACAAAGCCCAGTGCACTCCCCCCTTTCCATTAAACCAATTGCCTACTGGGTCTAGCTTAATATTTAGCAGAGCCAGAGTGCATCGATGCTCTCACTTAAGTGTGAACAGGCATTTCCTCAGACATCTGACAACCATTTAATCAACAGAGTTTGAACACTTTTATTGAAACATGTTTGCTGTAGAATATTCTTGGCACACTGTGACAATTCAGACTGCACATCCTGTAAGAGAAAGAAAAATTAGTTTGGACAATACTCAAGGTGTACATCAAGACAGATTTGTATATTTACTTACCACGGCATCTTTTCTCCTTTGGCTGGTCTGTTTTGCCTTGTGCTGTCCACAGGGAAATGGTTTGTCAGGAACACTGAGTCACTGACTGGAGATGGGAAAGATTATGTGCACAGACAAGCCATTGGTGCACTAGACAGATGTGCTTGCAACAATTGCCGTTGGATGTGCAGTTCTACGCAGGCTGGAAAGGCCAACTTGGTTTCTCTTAATTGCCAGTCTTCTGCCAAACTTGTAGTTTTGGATAAATCTGGATGTAATGGAGTGTTTTAGATTATAGACATTTGAGGGCCTCTTAGCAAGGTATGGAAAGGTGTAGGAATGGCTGAATCTGAAAGTGCTTGCAGTCATTGATTGGGTGGAAACCTGGTGATGAGGATTTGTTACACATTTGCATACTTAACTCTGGAAATTTTTGTGACAGCATTCAGAATCTGATGACAGGACAAATAAATTAGGAAAATAAGGAATTAGGAAGATTTTCTGCCATGTTACACCTTGAGCAACCATAATGTGGTGTTCTGACTAGTAGTAATACTTTTACTGTCCAGGGTAAGCAGGGTAGCCAACCACTTGTTTTCCCACCTGGGCTTCGTACCTAGTTGATAAACCCTGCCGATATTGGGAAGAGTCAAAACCAGTGGGAGCATGAGCATCTTCTCTACTCTGACCCAAGCTGTGCTGATGAGGATAAGGGGAAACAAAACCATCTTGCCCCATTTGATAATTTGCGATGCCGGAAACTTTCCCGTAGTCAAAGGATGGCTGACTTTGGTGTGAGAAAGGAGCATATGAACGTGGTCCTGGCCTCTGAGGGGGTACAGGTTTGTGCCAGTCATAGATTGGTATTAACAGGGCATATTGTTCAGCAAAGGTAAGTGGAGTACCATCAGCATGACAGATTTGATACTGACCATAACTGATGCCACTGGGTCTGCTTTGAACATTATATTGCCATGGATCCAAAGTATAATAGGCATTATTTGGGCTAGTTTGATCTCTCCAATATTGATACATTGTAGGATTTATTTGGCCATGGTAGTATCCATTAAATACATTTTCAGGCTGCCAACTTTGCAGGGGTAAAGCTGGATACTGTGTTTGATGTGGAAAAACCCACGTGTTTTCTGGGGGGATTTCACCGTGGCTGAAATGTTCGTTAGGAGTTGAGAGTTTGGTAGCATGCTCGGTCGGAAAGGTAATGACTCTGCTGTCAGTGTGCACTCTTTCAGGCTCTGCATGGCTATTCTCAGCAAAACTGCTTCTTTCTGGTGTTAGAATTTGCTCAGAGCTGGTGGTAGGGTTTGAAGGTGAGGTAGTTGGGGAAATGGGAAGAGATAAGCTGAGTCCAAAGCTTGGCTTAGAAGTGTCATGAGGCTTTTTCCCACCGTTGTGGTCCAGAAAACGATGCAACAAAGAAGGGCTGTTGAAACTGCTCTGGATATGAACGCTGCTCGGCCTCGGATTATAACTAGCATGATGACTTTCACCCTTGTTTGAACTTGAACCTTTAGTGCTTGAACTATTTTCTTTGCTTCGGCCCTGGTCTTCCACCATAGGAACCTGAAAGTTGAATTGAAAGGCTTTGGGCATCGGTACTTGTGACTGGGATTGGAATGAACCAGCAGACCATGGCTGATTCAGGCTCCGAGTTTGATGGTCCAGACTGGGCTGATATTGCATCTGGGCTTGGCTACTGCGAGTCCAAGAAGGTTCCCAAGTACTTGGCTCACTATTGACCTGATCATTAGATTGAAGTTTTGGGTTGGACTGCGTCGGAGAATGGACAAAGTGACGATTCCCAAAGCCATATGCATCTTGTTCGTCCCTTACGCTGGGCAGTGCTTCAGAATACGAAGATCTGACTATGAGAGAACAGTTATTTTGTAGTTTAGCAGATGCTTTCATACCAAGCAACTTACAAGTGAAGTTAAAAGTGCTATGTGAAGAAACCTTTCAGTTTCATGTGATTTGAGCACAACAGAGGATCGACAGTCATTTACAGTTGATTAGCAGTTTTCAAAGCAAAGGAAGAGATACTGGGACATTAGAAGTTAAGGTGGAAGGATGAGAGAAAGCAAACAGAAGCCAAACTCTCCAGCAACACTTGCAGAAAACAAAAGTTCATCACACTGATCTAGAAAAGTTCTCATTTACAAGTGTTACTGAACTCTAATTAGCAATTTTCAAGCCCACCTGTTTAATATGATTACGCTAATTGACATCAGAAAATGGACACTTTCAATTAAAGCAATTCTCTTTTAAGCAAACTTAACTAAAAATCAAAACACACACACTTACTTATTTCTAGTCTTAGTCATTTGCCAGATAGTTTTATCCAAAAAAAAAAAAAAAAAAAACACAGCACTAACCAGTAAGGACCAAAGAAAGCAAAAATTCAAAAGGCAAAGACAAAATATTAAAGTGCTGTGAGAAGAGTTTCCAATTTATAAGACTACATTTGGAAAAAAAAAAAAAAAAAAAAAAAGGGGGTTTGATTCATTCCTGTGACACATGCACAATTCATTCTTAGCAGTCAAACAAGAACCTGCATGTGCTGATTTTCATTGCGGTTCAGGATATTTTAAAAACACCACTTAAGCAACAATGACAAAAGGTTTAAAGGCTCAATTGTGGAGCATTCCTCTACAGCCATTTGGTCACCATTACACATTTTAAAAGATTAATAAGGGTATTTTAAACATAGCAATAGGAGTCATGCTTACCTCTTGGAAAAGCTGAGCAACAGTCAAACTCAATCAAGAAGCAAACTAATAATATGCTGTAAAACAAACACAAATACACTTTATTATACATCATACATAGCCACCTACACAAAGTCTTAAGAGACTTAAAGCTTTTGGCACCTCATAATTGAGTGTTTTGGAAATCATTTTATAATTCAGACATTTTACCTTAACAAATGGACCCTGGCCACCATAACTGCTGCAGGTGCACTCACACGTCTCTTCTGGTAACTACTTGGGCCTGTTTTAGACATGTGCATGCAGAGCTGCCCTGTGAAAGACTGGATCCAGAGAAGCTGCTCTATCCCCAAGGCAGCAAGATGTGAAGGCTTTGCTGTAATGCACCTTAAAAATGTTTGTTTAAGGGTTTGGTTTTCAAACCCCCTAGGAGGCTCCCAGGTGTTTTCAATCCTGCATTTTGAATGAGGTGTTGAGCTGACTTTCCCAAGAGGGAGAAAACAAGTGTGTGTACGTGCGTGCACACACACACACACACACACACAAAACATACAGGTGTGAGGACTTGCTGTGATTGCCCTGGCAGAAAGGCTGCTTATCTTTCTCCTAGATGTGATATGATCAATGTGAATAAATCTGTTTCCAGGAATTGACTGTCTTGTTAAAGTGCCGAATTATAGCAGGACTTTTATTGGGTTGGCTGCAACATCTTAAATCCTTTATTGTTGTTTAGTTTCTGGTGTGGCAATGTTTGCGTTCCATTCATTCAGTGAAAGCAGAAACACCTTCGAGCTGTGCTTTATGTTGTTTCTAGCAAAATTAAGCACTTTAGTTTTTTCTTTTTTCAAATTCTGTTCCATATTTTCCTCTATTTTAGGCCACATTAAGTTTCTTTTTAATGCTGGAGACTGTCTTCCTGCTACAGCAAATCCACAAATCCCTCTACATGGTATTGTATAAAACATGGTGACTGCAGAAAATGTTCAAGTATAAAATAGAATCTTTTTTGAGCAGGTTTTAATTTTCATTTTCTAAATAAGTGCTCAGTGTTAAAGTCATCTGGAGCCTAAAAAGTGTATTTTGAAGCTTTCAGCTACACTTTGTGGCCTTCCTCAGCAGCTGAATTGGGTCGGTTGGTATTAATAATTCTAACTTGCCATTAATAAGTTTACATTAAATTTGCACAGTCTAAATCCCTTCTGAGAAAACCTACTGGCACCAGCCAAGCGTGTGAAACATTATTTTTGGTCTGTAGAATATTGTTGGTAATCTTCTCAAATCATGTGTCGGGTAACAGGCTTTCATTCTCAAGGTACCTGCTAATATTTTAAAAGAACATTTTGAGCCAAAGAGCACCTTCACAGCTACCAGCCATGCTTTCAGACACTGGAAAACTACATTGGCATACACATCATCCCAACAGGTCCTGTGTGTGTTTGGGACACCAATCACAACAAGTGAAGTGAGCGAAGCAGTAATGCCCTCTGTCATGCTTTCTGCAAAGGAGAGCCCAGCACTCACTGTCTAACAATGATGGATCTTCAGGTTTTAATTGGTTTACTTTTATTTATTTATGTATTTGTGTATTTACTGTGAGGTGATACCCACAGTACAGTGCCCTCTGCATAGTAAAACTCTATTGAAATGCATTTTAAGAGACGCTTCACTCTCATTTTAATGCTCTGCAATAATCACAGTGTCCTTTGCAAAATTATGTAAAAACTTAAATTGCTCTACATTTCTGTGCAGAAATAAATAAATAAATAATAATAATATCAGATATTTCATTAAACCTTTTGAGTGCTCAGTCAAAATTATGAGACATGATTATGGAGTTTTGGTTCCTTGACTCTAAATGTTTATTTGGTCAGAAAGACTGACTAGATACTGCACACAGGCACTTTTTAATTTACAACTGCATGGTGGACATATACCGATCAGGCATAAAATTATGACCACATGAAATTCTAGACAGTGGCTTTTCTTTTTTTGACAATTTTATGTTATAAATATTATAATTTCTCAGTTTTTAGGTTGAAACTGTCAGAAAGGTGATAATTCTACGTGCTTATTATTGAGGTCAAAGTGGATAATGGAGTTGTACTGAAGTGCATTATAAGAAGAGGTGGTTCTAATGTTTTGGCCACCTCATTCAGTAATTTTTTGGATAAAACTGACATACACATTCATGATATGATTAGATCTTTATAATAACAAAAAACACACTGATGTGATGGGCACAATAATAATAATAATAATAATAATAATAATAATAATAATAATAATAATAAACATTTTTATTTATAAAGCACTTTCAAATCTTAAAGTGCTACACAAAACACTAATATGCCTGTTGCATTTTTAGTGTTATACTAAACAGTATACTTAAATGTAAATAAACACACACAAGAAGTAGCAAAAGATTGTACATTTTTTCAAAACAAAGTTTTTTGGGAATAACTGCGTAATTACATCTCTAACCGCTGCTGCCCTGTTTAATGTGAGAAGTGCAGTGTTGTAGGGACCAAGGTTGGCATGGCGATGGAGGATGCTTTACTGTCTAATGGTTCACATGTCGTGTTATTCCCTCAGACATT
This sequence comes from Channa maculata, assembly GCA_020496755.1. Classification (NCBI taxonomy): domain Eukaryota; kingdom Metazoa; phylum Chordata; class Actinopteri; order Anabantiformes; family Channidae; genus Channa; species Channa maculata. The sequence continues at coordinate 17,766,704 of CM035601.1, forward strand.
CACGATGGCACGGTGGCAAGCAATGTGCTGTCCACTGATCTCATGTGAGACAACTGCCCTTCCTCGCCCTCCTCCTCTTTTACTCTCACTCTGTGATCACTAGCTCTTAGTTCAACATTGTCCTCCTCTGGGGCCTTTCTGTGCTGTTAAACCTCTGAATTATAGGTGAACAATTAATGTTTGTACCTGTGAGAAATGGCTTTGGGAAACTTTGATTGGTTGTGTGTGGAACAGTTTAGCAAGTTACTTCCTGTTTGATTTTTGTGTCTTGTGTAGAGACAGTGTTTTGCAAACACTGTTTTATGAGACTAAGCAGGGAGGCAGACTTAATCACTTACTGTGGTGCAGGAAGGTAGCGTAGTTGTCAAACAATCTCACAGTTGTTGGTTCAATCCCTGGCTCCTCTGGTCACATTTTGAAGTGTCCTCGAGAAAGACACTGAACCAACGAATGGTCTGCAGTTACATAGCTTTTTTACCTTATGGCACTTTACACTGCTTCTCATTCACCCTTTCACACTGTGCAGCTGGCCTACACTCACCAGAAGCAACAAAGTTGGGGTTTAGTGTCTTGCTCAAGGTCACTTTAAGTAAGTGGAGGTGCCGGTGATCAAACCACCCTCCCTGTGATTGATGGACAACTGCTCTAGTTCCTGCACCACACTTCCCCCCACACTCACCATACTCTTTTTTGATTGATTAGAAGGGTGAGCCTCACTCAAAACACCAGCAAAATCATTTCATACATTTGTTCTTCAACAACAAATACCTTCTGTATACACACAGAAAGTAGAGGGCTGCCATCATAAGTCATGTTCACCTGTTTATTTAAATTAAGTGAAGGTGTAAAGAAGCAAACTTTCACCTCAAAGCAGAGTTGTGTGAGAGAATGCAACATAAGTGAGGGCAAAGATCTTTTGGTTAATCTCACCATCAGCAGTAGCTTAGTTTACCAAGCTACAGTCATTACTCTGGCCAACAGTCATTAGTCTGGCCTTTGGTGTACTTAGATATTCCCCTCTCCTTCTCCTGCTGATTGATTCCTCTGTGCTTTGTGTCATCCTGCTGTGAATGATGTTGTTTGCCTCTCTGACAACGAGTCAATATCTCATTTTGTTTCATTTTCAGGGGCCTGGTGCTGTGTGAATGTGTGTTTTATGTGCATGTGTGTGTGTTTTTGGTGTGTCTGTGTCTGTTTATATTTGTTTATGTATTTTTAACAAAGTACTCATTGACTCCCTCACTAATTGCTCCACTGATTAGGACCTCATCCTCTTGCTTTGCTGCGTTGATTTATACAATTCTGCTCACACTTTGTGTGTGCATATGTGGGACTGTGTGTGCTTGCAAATACTTCCATGCACACCCGCGCTGGTTGTATATTCTCAGAGTTGTCACAGGCTGCAGCACAGCGCAACGAGCGAAGCTGAGTGGGTGTTACGCTGGAATAATGATGACAAAGAGCCACCTGTCAGAGCTCAGGCTCCTTCAGAATGTCATTTCACACTGAATGGGTAATCAGGTCGGCGGTGTGTGAATTGGAAGGCTGCAGGATTAAAGGCTTCTCAAACTTTTTAATGTCAAATATCCTCTTGAAGAGGCAGGAAATCTCATATGGGGATAATAATATGGTATAGGACATCTGTCTGAGAGAGGGAGACTTTCGAATTATTAGCTTTAGTGCAGCACAAAGAGGTGTGTGTTTCCACTTTATTATTAGAATGATAAGGAGGAAAAAAAGTGTGGCCAGAGACTCTAGGATTATTATTAGCACATAGGCTGATTAGAAAAGCGTATTCAGTTTTGTTTTTCTTCTTAATATTAAAGCAGAGTTAAAGGATGCTTTTATTTTTTTTTATTTTGGTTCTAGTTTGGGTAATACATGTACATAACCATTAAACTTCCTTTTGACTTACCTATATCAGAATATCTCTCTTCTTCTAGCTGAAAAATGCCTCCAGATGACATCACTTGGACGAAGGTTCACTTCAGATTATGTTATCTTGTTGCTCATACTATGAAGGTTATAATCATGATCAACCTGCTTTTCCACAGCTCCTCCAGATGACATCATCTGAACTTGAGGAGTTTTTCAGCTAGAAGCAGAGGAGTATTTTAATATACGGAAGTCAGAAGGAAGTTTAAAAGCATTAATGTACATTTACACCACAAACTAAAGCCATAGAAAGCAAGTTGATCGTATGCCTATGCATTAAAGGCAATGACTAATATTGTCTTTTAATCATCTTGACACTAAAACAAAAACTACCATTTCATTAAATGATTTCTGGATTTCATTTTTCCTGTGCTTTACTAAGTCACGTGGGAGTCGCTAAGATGGAAAAAGATGATGTCAGAGACATCTGGACTTTACTCTAGATTAAAGTGAAATTTCAAGAAGAGTATGGATTATTTTCCAATGCAACATATTATTTCAGTAATAATATGGGGTGAATTGGGGGCATATAATGAACATGTGCTTGGTGTGGCTGTTTTAATTTAACCATCATTTCCTAACCCTAAATTATACAACATTTTTTTACATATTATATGTGGACAGGTGCATTGGAAGCCTCCCATGACACAGACTCACATATCAGCAGTGGCAGCAGTGCAGATATTTGCTTCTGAAGGTGTTTTGAGTGAGGCTCAGCCTATTGACTAATCAGAGAAGAGCAAGGATTTCTGCATGATTAGCAATTTTATTAACCCTTTAATGCTTATTTATTCTAATTACTGTAGTACTAGCTTAAGTTGCACACTGTAAATGTTAGACGAAGCTACACAATTGGTGTATTCGTGACTTGTTATTGACATTATGTTCTTATTAAGTTAAGAGAAAATGTAGTCTGGTTGTCTGCAAAATGTGTTTTGCAATTGCAGTTTTGTTGCATAGACTTGATTTTCTTTAGGAGACAGGGATAGTAACATTTGATGAAATGTAAGCATAGATGTTTTGCTTAGCTGAGCATAAAAACTGGAAGCAGTGGGACCACCTAGTCTCTCCAAAGAGAAAATAATAAAACTGTGTATGCTTGTGTGTTTGTGTGTGTGAGAGAGAGATTTTTTGAACCCTTGTGGTTGAGGTCATTTTAAATGTTGGGGTTAATTGAATAATGAATTGTTTTGTTTTCCTAGATAACCATTTAGCCTTTGTTTAATGTTTTACTCCCCTTTCCACTTGTACCCGGTTAGTGCTCACTTTTTGAGTTGGTTACCTTTTCATGTATAGTTGTTTGTATTTAGTTCTCCCAATTCCCCCGTCTAACTCCCGGACGGTGCACCTTGCTCCCTGATTTATCTGATGTGTTTTTGGATTCCTGATTCTTGTTTTTGAACTCTGTTGCCTGCACCCTGTCCAAGGTTTGGTTTGTTCTGTGTTTTTGATTCTGTTTTTCTTATATCAGCCTTATATCCATCTGTGTACAAATCCTGACACAGGTAGCCAGAGAATTCTAATAACTACATGTTTCCTTTAAGAGACGTTTAGTTGAGTGAGTTAAAATGTCTTCCTCCTGCACATAGGTCAGAATAATAAAGTTTAAACCAACACATCCACTAATCCAGATGGTTTCATTGAAATAGCTTGATGAGGCCTTGTCAGAACTACCTGGGCATATACACTCACCTTGATCATTCCTGTTAGTGCATAGAGTTTGCCAGAATTGCTCCCATCAACTTCTACCTGACTAACCATGCAGAATAACTGAAAACACCTGTGTGGGTGTGTAGAGCTGCATATTTTATTCCACTCACTACTATGAGATTGTATGATTCCAATCAATAAGTAAATCCAAATGTGTACACTTAGATTTACCGATTTATGACCCTTTAACAGGACTTCCGAACCAACTTTTCTTTCTGTAACTAACTGGCCAGTTTAGAGTTTTCTCAGTTGCTAAGAAGTGTTTAATGAAACTGGGATCCACTTAATATTCCTTATTACCTTCTTAGCACAGCAGAAGTCTTCTCTTGCAAGTGTGATAACTCCTTGGTTTGACACAGTTTTTACATCCTTTTACATCCAAAACACACGTCATTCAGTGACCCAAAACTTTATTGAATTAACTGTCAAACAAATGTAAATTGCACATTTCACAAAATCCCAGCTGATATACTCTGTACAATGTAATGCAATCCAATAGAGCAGCTCTGCCATGATTTTCTACTTTCACAATTTATAATTTCTCAGTTTTTAAGCTGAAATTGTCAGGTGAAAATAAATAGGGAGTAGGATTATCAAGTACATAGTGGTTAGTGGTGTAGTACTCGAGTTCATTATAAAAAAATGGTTCTAATGTTTTGGCCCCCTAATTCATTTTAAACCCAGACAGAAGACAGTATGGCAGGCTAACAGACATAACATTTGACACTGTGGTCAGCAGCACAGGTGCACCTCAGGGGATAGTACTGGGCTCTCTTCTGTTCACCCTGTACACCTCAGACTTTTGCTACAACTCTGAGCTGTGCCACACCCAGAAGTACGCAGATGACACAGCCATCATAGGGTGTATTGTATCAGGGATGAAAGAGAGGAAGAGAACAGGAATCTGGTGAAATACTTTTTTCCCAGGAGTCACAGAAACCACCTGCAGTTTAACACCTCGAAGACCAAGGAGCTGGTCATAGACTTTGGGAAGTCCAGATCATGTTCCAGACCAGTTCTGATTAAGGGAGTTGAGGTTGAGGTTGTTAACTCCCATACGTACATCGGGAGAACTACAGACATCATCTGCATACAGTCATGAGTGCTCAGAGGAGATAGTTTAGCGCTCACAAAAGTAGCACAAACAGACTGAAAAACTCCTTGTCCCCTGTGCCATCATACTGTATAACCACACATGAGGGGGGAAGGGAAACAGGAGCAGAATGGTAGAAGATAGTGAGGAACAGTGAGTCTGTGCAATATTCATTTATCTATTCACAACATTAATTATGTATATATATATATATATATATATATATATACTAGATGGAGACGAGTCGGCCTACAGGTTGAGATTGATTTTCAAGTTGTACTATCTCCCATTGCACACATACTTTCTGTACATCGCTTGTTATATTGCATTCTAACTTTATATTCTAGATTATTTGTCTGCACCGGACACCAGGACAAATTCCTAGTACTGTCAAGTGTTCTTAACTTAGCCTGACAATAAACAATTTTTTGATACTGATTTCTGATTCTAAAATACTACATGCTGTTCATACATACCTCAAGCCTGTTTTTTAAAGCTTGACTTTACATCGGGGAGACCCAGGTGGAAAGAGTCAAAACCTTTAAATTCCTCGGATTGCACACGATCTCACCTGGTCTCAGAATACAAAGTACATCACAATAGGCACAATAGCGACTGCAATACCTGCAATATAGACTGAGAAAAGTTGGGATGCTGTGCAGGATCCTCTGTAACTTCTACAGGAGTGTAGTTGAGAGTGTGTTCACAAGCTCCATTATAGTCTGGTATGGGACCTGCTCAGCAAAGGACAGGAAGTCTCTCCAGCATTTGATTAAAACTGCACAGCACATCTCAGGAGCAGCCTTCCAGTCACTGGAGGACATCTACCACACCACAGCCATCAGGATAGCACACAAGATCATCAGAGACTCCACACACCCACAGAACAGCCTCTTCACACTTCTGTATCACCTGCCTGAGGGCAGAAGAAAATCTAGAACAACTAGACTGACCAACAGCTTTTATCCACAGGTCATCAGGCTTGTGAATAGTTCGCAGCACCCCCTCCCACCCACCGTCCCCCAACACATACTTTAACATTTGCACCACCATTGTGACAATTTTGTCACTTAACTGCTCCCATGCTGCTAGCACCTCGATACCTACCTCTACTCATATATGTACTGTGTTACTTCAAGCACTGAAACTTTGCTTATTTCTGTCACTGTGGAAGGAGGGATTGCAAAAAATATTTTTATTGTACGATGTAACTGCTATGTTCATCTGTGCATATGACAATAAATCTCTTGAATCTTGAATCTAATGTTCACTCTGTTCATTTTTTCTTCTCCCCACATTGTCCCTTGTCTTTGTTTTTACTGCTACTGTCAGTATTTGATTGTATGTATTTATGGTGCTACACTGCCTCTGGAATTTAAATTTCCCAGAGGCATTTGCCCAAGGGATTGATAAAGGTATATTCTATTCTATTCTATTCTATTCTAAGGTGAGAGAAAACAGTCAGGCATGATGATGAGAACCTGTGGCCTTATAAACAGGAGCAAATGGACTAAATGCAAAATTCAGGGTTTTTTATGCCTTTATTTTAATTTCTTCCATAAGGTTCATTTGGTTTCTTTCTTGTTTTTCAGAATTTTGCTTTAGTATTTACAGTTTTCAGATTTTCTTTGTTTGAACAATATGAAAAAAGAATGAAATCTATTGCAGTATGGTAAAAAAAAACAACATTCTGATTATAGGTGAAATATTACTCTAAGTCCAGTTGTCATGACTCAACCTCCAGCTTCACTAAAGGAGGAATGCAGTAAAAATCTGGTGCCATGTTGACTGTCTGAATTGGTCCAGTCTCTATTCTCACCATAGGTCCTGCATGTTGCAGAGAGTTGGTGCAGAAAGATCTGCACACATCAAGAAAATATGATTTTACTAAAGATAAAAAAAAAAACCCTGCTTCACTGCACACCTGCACTTTATTTTAGATGGCCTGTTGAAATACTGTGAAAAGAAAGTTTTCCTCAAACCTTCTTGTGTGCAGCTCTTTCTATGCTTGCTTCTACGTTTGCAATGATTGTATCTACAATTGCAAATTGCTGTTCAGCAGTAATAAACGTTTTGCGTTACTGAATGATATGCATGTAAAGGAAAAACTCTGTGAAACCAATAGAAAATTTTTAACATATCTGCAAGGGAAGACTTTCTGCTGTGCTAACAAGGTGATTATGAGGAGATGCCAGTTTCTTTGAACGCATCTTAACAATTGAGAAGAATTGAAATAGCTGTATTTTCTTGTCGACTGTGTAGTGACTGACTGAAAAAGTTTGACATCCTTTGTTGTTTGAGTGAAAAAAATAGCTAATGTTTTGTTAGTGTGAGAGCATTTTGAATGTAATTTTGAACAGTATTGCTGTTTCAACTTGTGTATTATCTGTTTTAAATGTGACTTCAGAGTGGACACAAGTGTCTAAGCAAATGAGAAGAACTGTAAGACAAAATGACAACAGGATGGCAACTTTTTACCCGTTGCAGTATGATGCAGAAAATGCTTTAATGATTTCTGTTGTTAGGCATTGTTTGCATCTTTCTGCAGCAAAGGTGGAAAACAATATCTGGCCTTTTGAGTAAACTGAACTGTGAAGCTCACATCATCTGAGCTTAAAACATGCAGCAACACTGTCACAAAATGACATTTTTTTGTTTTTGTCCTGTGCAGTATTAGATGTAGAAGCAGTTACTTTATCTGGCCTGAGGACTTTTTTTTAGCTTCAGGCGAGTTAAAAGAAATTCTGGCTCAGTAATTAGCTCAGTATGTGTTTGCTGAAACAGATTAGATCATATGTTAATTTTTTTTGTTTTTTCCTGTTTTTTTCCTGCTTTTATAAAACATGACCTGCTCACAGTGTCCACTAGGAGGCAGGGGTTTAACACTGCTGAACAATATTTCTAATCTGTGGACAAAGGACAACAGCCTTAAAGGTTTCAATAACTAAATACTAAATGTTGAATAACAAAAAAATACATTCCATATTTTATATAAAGTGAATAAGAGAGATTCAGCAGACTGAGTTAGTTACATCGAGTAAATATCTTCCAAAGTTAAACTTTGTTAATCACAAACTTCTCTCTGTTTTTGTGTAATGTACACCCTGGAGAAAAACAAAGAAGCAATTCGGTCCTTAAAACACAGCAACCTTGGAAGGTTCCAGCTTGATTGGATTGTAAAGCAGAGGTATTGAAAGCGTTCTCTCAAAGTGGTCCTCACAATGTACAGCCATACACACAAAACACAAGGACATTAAGAAAACCACTTAACCAACATGACGTGACAAATAAAGAAATCACAACCAAATACAGATGCAAAAAGAGGAAACTAGGATAGAAATGTTTCTGGAGAGCAACTACATACACATGTATCTATATTTAAATCATGTCACTGGAATGTAAAAACAAACAATTGTATGCAAGAACAACAACAAAAAATTATATTATTTATTATTATAAATCATTTTGGGACCACAGGGCCAGTAGTTTGATCCCCGATCCTGGCTATATGTCGAAGTGTCTCTGGGCAAGACCCTGAACCTCAAACAGCCCAGAACAGAAATTGGGAAGGGTTACGTCAGGAAGGGCATCCGTTTACATCATAATCAAATAGCCACTACACAAAGGGGGGCTCAATTTATGACACTGCTGTAAAACCTCAACAGTGAGTAATGACGCTTGTGGTTTTTCCTCCAGAACAACTCTGTACATGGTAATCACAATATAAAGACACATAGACTTTTAGAGAATAGTTAATTCCTCAATTTACTGAAATTGAGGTAAAATGTAAATGCACTGTAAAATGCGAAGGACAGAAAATATAATAAAATAATTACCATGTAAGGTTTTTATCAATGTACAGATTTTGGCAGATGCACAAGTTACAAATGTAAACAACAGAAGCATCATAGGATTCAGTGTCTTAACCAAGAACACTTCTCTGATGCATGAAAAGATGGGAATGGTGTTCAAAGTCTCTTCTTTGGTAGATGGCATCATGGTTTACTGTGTTTAGTTAACAGGCCCTTTAATAGTATGTAAGTGATTAAGAAAAACTATAAACTGTCAAAACTATTTTACAGATTTTCACCAATAATGGCTGCACATGTAATATGATTCCCTCTACACTGTCCTCAGACATTCACAATGGCAACATGGCAACTCATTCCTTTATACAGTATCTAGCTCTTGCTTCAACATTGTCCCCCAAAACAGTTGAGCTCGTCTAGAGACTTTTGCAGAAACTGTTTTATGAGAGTAAACAGTGGATGGAACACTGAGAATTAGCTCATAGTTTTACAGACTTGGTGTGTAGTTTTGCTCCTTGAGTTACATTTTTTAGGAATCACTTGACATGTTAAGATTTTCTGTGAAAGCGGTTATAAAAACTGAAACTCAGTGAAATAAAACTAGGCCTAAAATGTCCTCAATTTTCTCATCCAGCTGATCAACAGCCACTTAGTGATGAAAGCAAGCAGAAATATGTTGGCTGACTTTGTTTCTAACATTCCACCCTTTCTATTTAACACCGGGCCACACTCTTCATCTTCAGGAACCATTACCAATGACAACGTGGCAACAACAACAACAACAACAACAACTGCATATTAATGGCAGGAAAAAAAGCATTTAAATCTAAATACAATTTGAATCACTGAGCAGCAGGCAACAGTAATTAAGTCATCAATCTCTTTTGGAATAGCACTTTGAGGTTGATTTTTTCCACACGAGCGGAATAGTTCTCATAAGAGCTCTTGTCCTTAAGTGGCTCTTTCTAAAAAAATATTCCTTTTAAACTGTTTGTTCATTGTGTCATTAACCTCAGTGTTTATTTTGGCAGTGGGTCACATAACGTCTTATGTGTGAAATGGGGGAAGCTGCAGGAAATTATCACCCATGTTGCAGTTCCTTTAGTCTATGTGGAGTGGAAATTAACTGTTAAAGTGACTCACCACCAGATATAGGAAGCAGCTATTTTGAGCAAAGGCCCACTGTAATTACACCAAACAGCAGACTAATAGACCAAGGGGAGTGGTATGTAGAGGGTGGCATAGTGCAAGCGTGCACGTATGTCATACAACAACATACAATCTTTTAAACATTCTTCAAAAGTACACGTTGCTATTATAACTAGGTAAAATGGTAATGATTAAATTTAATCATCATTTAATAATACTTGATTTTCCATCACAATGTGCACGTGGCCATTTGGTCCTAATATTCAAATAAGTATGGGTAACACCCCCTCCCTCCCTCCCTCCCGCCCCCTTGTCACACCTCTGATAAGTTTTATGACTCTTTTGTGAAGGTATATGTTCAGCTTAAACTTTCTGGTCAAAATATCACCTTTTTTTTCCTCGGAAAAACATTATCCCAGCCGTTGCATGGATACCGTTCTGCTTTAGTGCATAAACCAGATGCTGAAAGCAGCGAGTACATGGCTTAAATAAATATCATTCTTTTTAATAGGCCATTGATGTGGTGCGGACTAAGCATATGTGATGAGACAGATACTTGGTAGTCTGGTGTTTTTCTTTTTAAAGCAGATTTGGCAGTAAGCCATCAGCAGGCCTCTTGTGGCACAGCCCCCAGTGCTAAACAGAGCAGGCACCACTAGGGTATGGCCAGATGTTTTCAGAGCAGGCTTTCAATGCATATAAATGTCTATACATATTTCGTAAAATGATTAACATGAATTTATAAATGCACATAGTCTTGCATCTTTTTTTAGAGCTCTATGGAGATGACACTTTAGCCGATGATGTGACGTCGATTTCCCCCGGAACAATACAGAAAGACATATTTCCAACAATAAACTGCAGCAATCTACACATAGACACAGCGTTCACTTTCCCGGAGCTCTGCAATCTAGGAACGGTCCTCTTCGGCCATATCGATCTCCAAAACTTAACTCCAGACTCTTTTGGTGAGAACGTGCTGGAAGAGATTGGCGATGTAATAACACCAGATTTACATAATCCTGTTGATCGTGATGTGGGAAATAAATACAAACAGAAACAGAAACAAACACACTTAATGCATTATTGCCCCCACACTCGAGCACAGGACCTTTACATTTTGTCCCAGATACATAGTGTGTTAAAGAAGGGGAGGGGAAGTATATCAATAAATTAAGTACTCACCACCTGTCAAGGCCATAGCACCACCGAGAAAAATATTTAAATCACCAGGCGGGCTATTACACATTTCCAGCGATGATCACGATAAAATGTCTGCCTCCATAGCAGAATGGCACAGAGAGGCAGGATAAAACATGCCTACTAGGCTGCCAGGCAATGACTCTGATATCACTATGGTGACGGAATGGCTGGTCAATAAGAGCAGGGTTTACCAAGATTTGCTGACCGAGGTGTTGAATGCCAATTCCACGGGTAGTAGCAAGAATGTGTCAGACAGCCAGATGCTTGAGATTGTGAGACAGTACGAGAGAGACAGGATTGACAATGATACGGAGCACAATCAAAGTGTGGCAGAAATTGTGTGAAGTTGTGAGGCAGCAGGAACATAGAGACAAATCGTTAGATGTATCAGATAGTGAGAGAGCTTTACGATGCATGCGAGAAATTGAGCAGCAGCATCTAACAGAAAGCCAGATGTGTGACAGTATGCCAGGTCACACAGCATTCAGACAGAGAATCAGATCAGGATTAGAGAGATACCAGCATTTAATTCAGTTGCACTGCGTCAGCATGTTGACCTGCGTGACATTGATTTAAACCTGCAGGATGTACCAAATAGGATTAAAAAGATCTTAACAGATGTGATAAATTACACATTGCAAAGTTCAACAGCAGATAATTGTTTAAATGTAGTGAGGACAGGTCCTTCTTTGGCAAATGATGTTCAGGCATGTTTCTGGAACATATTGCCCCGGTGATGCAAAGTAATGACACTAAACTGACTGATGACGAATTGGAATTTGTTGTCAAGGCAGCCTGTAATAAAAGCGGAGGTGAAGTTGCTCAGCTAAAGTTAGGAAACATTCCACATCGTGATATAATTAGAAAGAAAATGTCTTCTTTGCACACCCACTTACACACAATAGAGGTCAGGCACGCTGTAAACCATGGTGAGCAGCAGATTGGCAAGAAAGAGGGTGAGAAAATTACCCTAGTATTAGGGAACATTAAGGTATTAAGTCTGTGCAGGCAAAAAAGCCATATCCTGTAGGCCCCCCTCAGCTAATTTTTAGGAATTTTTATTCCATTGATAATTATTTTGGATTTGTGAAATGCACATTTCTCCCACCACGTGGCTTGTATCACCCTGTCCTCCCTTACAATGCCCACAACAAGCTGATGTTTCGTCTTTGCAGGACGTGTGCAGATGCCCTGAATCAGACTAGCAGGTGTTGGTATGGAGACAGTGATAGACGGCTGTCAGGAGTCTGGGTGTCTTTTGAGCTTCAAAAGGCTGCTGAAAAAGCCTACAGTGTGATAAAGATGGACAAGGTTTGGCACTTTCTCAGTACACAGACACCCTGTTTAGGGAATATGTCAAGACTTTTCCAACATGCAAACAAGAGCCCTCAGGTTAACCGGGGCACGTCAATGATGAAGTGGTGTGGCAAAAAACATTAAAGACAAAGTAACAAAGCTGTTCAAAGATGCAATAAACTGCTCCTTAACTCACTCTGGGGACGGTTTGGCATGAGAAGTGATATGTGAATTAATGTCTGACCCCTTCAGGTTCACACAGCTTATGTTCAGCGACCACTATGATATCCAACAGTTTTGCTTTGTCTCAGAAAAAGTGGGACTGGTTCAGTGGCGTCATTTTGACAATATGACCTTATGAAATTACAGGAGCATGTACTGTATTGTGTTCACATCTCGAGATGATGACTGGATACCGCCCCTGGGTCCGTACCTGGGTGACTTGACTGATGAAATAATGATGGTAATGTGTGCGGGCTGCCTAAGGGAGAATTCATCACAGAGTTTATTTCAGGGGTCCTAAGTAATATGCATACGTCACCAAATGTGGAGAGACAGAGGTTAAATGCACAGGTGTCGCTCTAAATGCCAAAAATGCATCTGTCATCACACCCCAGTCACTACTGAGTCTTGTTAACTCATTTGTGGCCAATCAGGTTTCTGATGATTACCTGAACACTGAATAGTGAACAATTGTTCGGAATACAAACCTTTGCCCTTACAAATTCTACACTTGTGCGTCACATGAAGGTTGTTTAAACTAAGCGGAGAGTGCTGTCTGACTATTCAACCCTTCCTTATGGCTACTGATCAGGTAGAAACATTTGACTCGAGGCTGCAGCATCCACCCAACACTGTACTACCATGTTGTCCAAAGTATTACTGAAAATGCATCACACATCATTTCAGAGGCTATAGATAATATTGTGTACATATACTGATGGTGGCAGCCTCTTTATGACCATTTATTAAAAAATGAGAGAAATTCATTTTGTGAACGTACTGCCAGACTGTTTATATGACGATGTGCTACTCCCCACACACACCAGAATAATTTACAAATTATAGATGATTTAATTAATGATGCTATCAACAGTGTAGAAGTACAAAATGTTTTCACAAAATATGCTCATCATAGAAATCTTAGGTCTTTTACCTAGTTCAGAATCTTTTTAATCAGGGTAAATCAAGTAGGACTATCAGATAAACACAAACTATCTAGTGTTTCCTGGGTTGCTTTTAATGACGCTACAAGTCCTGCCTACGAGTATCTTCTCATTGACTTTAAAGCACTTTAAAGACACCTGATTATATACGTATGTATGTTTTGACCAGAAAGTTTAAACTGAATATATACTTTAAGAAAATTGTCATAAAACTAATCAGAGGTTTGACATGGAGCATGTGTTTTTCCCACACTGTTTTGAATATTAGGACCAAATGGCCACGTTCAATGCCACGTCTATATACTACTAAGCGGTAACCTCAGTTATTTTCTAAATGCATCATATTTTAAGTCTCCACACAAATGCCTTACATTTAGTGTCCATCAGTCTCCAACATGGACTAGCCTATTTGTCTGTACCATAGAGCATGTTGTTGTCCAAAACTGATTTAAAAAAAATAAAAACATCACCCACACACTTTATTCAAAAAAACGTTGTTTGTGCTGAGAAAGAGGTCCTGCATTTAGCTGTTGCACCTGTTCATTTGATTTAATTTATTTGATGCCCTGCGTAAAGTTGTCAAGTTGCATTTTTAATCAGTTTTGGACACACCACTCTTCTAAGGTACAGAAAGTCAGCTAATGCAGGCCGCAGGCTGCAGACTGACAGACGCTAAGGCAGTAGAGGCCGTAAAAGTAGAAGTCATTGTTGGATGTATGAGTGGAGGTTGTTGAAAAGACTATTAATTTTGAATATGACCAATTTCATCGTGAAAAAGGAGATGAAACGAACACAAGCCGTCTGTAAAATAGCTGGAAAATACTGTACCTTGGGAAGCTTCAAACTGAATATAGAGGCAGTGAGTCCATTCTAATCTGAGCTGCTGCACTGTAGCAAGTATCAGGAGTGATCAATGTTTTCTCAATCATTTGAAACGGTTAAAAATACTGACATCTGCTGGCCAAATCACAGATATTACTTGCACATGTTTAAAATAATTGATAAAACAGAGAAGATGATTTTATGCTGCCATTATTATTTTCATCAGTAAAGTATTCTAAAATTAAATCACTTTAAATGGACATTGCAAACTCAGAGTGAATTTAGAATGAATAGAATGAGAGGTATATCTGATCCAAGTGTGATGTAATGAAGCTTCATTTTGGGTGATTTTTCACATGGTGTGGTGAAGCTTTGAAATATTTTGCAACCCGGCTGTTTTCAAAAGCTTGATACTATGTCAAGTAGTCTGTTTCAAGTGTAATATCACTAAATCCAGACATCTAAAAATGAGAATCATGTGATAAACTTTTACAGCACACTGCTCCACCTGCACACTGAAAATGCAAAAGACAAGTTAGGAATGTTTTGCATTTATCACATGTATGCTTGGTGTGTGGAAAGAGGAATATTGATTTAATATTCCTGTGTAGAGGTTTGATACAAAAATATAATTTTGACAAGTGTTAAAGTCTGTCTGTGTTGTTAAATATTGTTTCATGCATGCTAAACTAACTTTAGCTCTGCACCTGAGATTAACACTGACTTAAATGCAAGAGGGTTTACCTTATGCACACATATGTAATTGTGGTTGCCATGTTGTTTCCAGATGACACTGGAAGACTGAAAGAGTCAAACAGGGATGATTAGAAAGCCTTTCTGAAGACACGCTGGGAAAGAACATCAAGCTGAAAGCTGGAGAGTTCACACTGTGTCAGCAGGAAGTGTCCCACATTGGACACCTGCTGACAGCACAGGGGCTGAGAATCGACCCTGTGAAGGTTAGCGCTGTCAACAAGCTGCCAAAACCAGCGAATGTGAAAGGAATGCAGAGAAGTGTTTGTCAAATTCTTGATACAAAAAATCAGCTTATTCTATGGTTCTATGATTCACATCTGATGTCTTGACCACCAGATCAAAAGTTCGGGACATGAGAAAAAAAAATTGATGGTTGAAAAGAAAACTGTTTAGCTTTTGCGAGAGCTTGCAAATGTTTTCATTATAAATCAGTTGGTCACTATGGAAATCACAGCGATGGTGCATGCATTTCATGTTCATAGATTGTTTTTTTAATGATAATTAATATTCTGTTCACCACACCATCATCAAAGCCCATTGAATGACCGGTGTTTAAGATTTAAGTGATTTTATATTAGATTTCTGTATTTACAATTTTATCTGACCTCTTGTTACTGACTGCAGTGTCTCAGTGCCTCTTGGTTTTAATTTTCTGTTCTAACACCTGACAGTGTAACATCGCCTACTGGCACTGGAATATTATCTATTCTAATATCTCAGTGATTGTTGTCATAATTAATGTCTAACTTCTTGAAGCCTGAACTGTTTCCTTTTTTATTTCTATCAAAGTACAGCACTGCTTTGATCACATAACGGAAGGGTGTACTATTAATAATTTCCATTAGGTTAGAATCATCTACTGTGATTAGGTGACCCTGTCAAATTTGCTGTGTTTTTGATGATTTTTACCAGGAGACTTGAAGCTCTGCTGTGTGAAACTCTTGAACAGGTGTTACTCATCAGCAATTCACAAGCAGGTTTGTGCAGTTCAGAGAGTTTGGTGGATCTGATGTGCAATGCTCGTATGAGCAACACTCAGAGAAAAGTGGGAGAAATTTAAGTCAAGAATACAAAAATGTTCTTGCACTGGTCTGTTGAGTCTTATGCTTCAAGTCATGGTTGACTTTTTCAGTATATAACCAAGATTCTTGTCATTGCCCAATCTTTACCTGAATCTACTGAACCCAATTGAACTTGTCTATATACTGTGTATTCAAAACATTTGAGGTACATTTTAGGAGACACGATTGCTCATATAGTCAGACGAAACACTTGGGTTATCAAGAAAGAAACCACTGGTAGAAGAAAACAACAAATAGCATTCTTGTACTGGCTTGAACTTCACATGATCTGACTGTTTACGTCACTGTTCCTGTACTGTTCTTATGACCATGGTGTGTTACTGGCTGCACAGTTGTAATGAACTTCCTGAATGACTGTTCACCGATCAACAATGACCTCTGACAAGGTCACTGAACAAATGAGTAATTTATTCTAAGTTAACAGAAAGCACACATAAACACCTGTCTGACCGGGGGGGGGGGGAGATTGCTGGGCTTGGTGCAAAGTGTGTATTGGCTTGCAAAACCTCAAAGGCTGGAGTTTCGGGAGTTCAGTGTCCTGCCTAGGGACATGTGGACATATGACCAGGGGAGCTGGGCTGTGAAGCACTAACTGTCGATGGGCAACCACTCTACCCAACTGAGCCAATGCTGCATGATAGTCCTATATTTTTGCTATTGTCCTAACAAAATGAGTATAACAGAATACGGCTTGAACATTCTTTGTTGCACTATAAACCCTAATGAGCTACAGTCCACCTTGTCTTTCATGGCGAGGTTATGATTTAAGGTATAAATTAGTCCCCACCATCAGGATGTCAACAGCAAGAACAAGTCCACACAACAGAACTTGGACATTGATAATGCAACCGCAATCCTTTATAACTCTTCAAAAATCAACATAATTTCCTTTGATATCCTCATCAAATGTATCTGTGATGTGATTGCTTGTGACGTTCAAATGGCTAATAGGTGAGTGCTAATTCCTGTTGTGCATTTTACGCAGAGCAAACAAAATTTTTCTGTGGTAATTATTTTTAACCATCAACTGTTGATTAGGAAAGAATTGTGAATCACAGCTGACAGTGCTTTGGGGCTAATTATAAAAACAAAGTATAAAATTAACTCTGATGAATGTGGCTTTGTTTAAACCCTGAGAGTGTGTTGCCATTCAAAAATTAACACAGTGGTTTCCTTCACTGTCCGAGCTGGGTGTGTATCCAGATGACTGTGAGGCAGATGAAGGCTTAAATCCAAAAGTTCCCTGCCGCCCAGCGATAGTCACACTTGACTAAGATGTCACAGCTCAGAAGCGCCGTTTTCCCTTGCTAAAATGACATTTTCTTTATTTAATCAGAAACATGCCTCTGTAATAAATTACAACATCCTAGTGAGCTTGAAAGTGATTTGAAGATGAGCAGCAGAGAGTCCTAATGCACAGAAGAAGCTAAGCACTAAGTGTGGCAGGCATTCAGGGATTAAGCAGAGGAATGTGACTGAGGCCAAACTCCACTCCACTTTGATTTGCATCAAAGAAAATGCTGATGGTAAAAAAGTGAGCTGAAACTACACCCAAACCTGAAATCACAGAGAAACAGATCAAAACTTCTTTCAAGCAACCCTTCTGCAACTCATCTGATTTGACAGTTATCATGTTACTATAGTCATTATCATGCCTATACTCATGGTTCAGTTGGGCCCCTACTACTGTACCTACCAGTTGGCCAGTAGGTTTATTATCCTTGATCTTGTTTATCTTCTTCTTTCATCAAATCCCATTAGGCGTTGCCTCAGTGAATAGTAGAGTATCTGGTCTGCACAATAAAATTGTGTCTTTCTTTTTTCTCTGAATTCTTTTCTGGCATGCCCAGTTTTCCGAAGTTGGCACTGCGGATCAGAATGTACTGGCTTGTGCAAACTCAGTGGTTCAGGCTTGTTTTGTACAACTTTGAGTTATAGTGTCTTGGCCAGGGTCACCTCGATATATGGCCAGGGGGAAACCACTGACCATTCGATCGTTGCGTGGCAGCTGTTTGCTGAAGGATCTGAAGCTGGTCAGAGTGATAAGTCTGCTTTTAGGTAAGTCGTGGGCCAAGTACAACATGGGAGAGCTGGTTCCAGGTTAATCCCAAGAGCTCCTGAATAGCACAGAGCAGCACTGGAACAAAAGGGAGGATCAGTGAAGGCGGTGGGAAGATAGGAGGAGGTAAAGGCTATATTAGTGGCTTAGATGGGCCAATGGGCTAACTGGGGGAGACTGGAGAAGTGATAAATCAATTGTCATGGCATAAGTGACATGGAGGAGGCTTTGTGATCAGAGCTATGACCTCATACACACATCTCTGATAAACGTCTTGTATGTAACTATGTTATACCTGGTTGCAGTTCTGAGACGACTGGCATTAATCCTGGAGCAAAGGCAAACCATTACAATTGCTTGTCCACAAACATTGGTTGGAAAGGAACCATTCTTATGAGCAGGCAAACCAAAACATCATGTCATCACATGTTATAAGTATCCTGCAGGCTGCTAGGGACAAGACAATGGGCATGGACTTAGAAAGAAACCTTGTATCACCCTGAGACATTTGACTACAACAATCCAGCCAGACATGGTCCTAAAGTACAACAACAATATTGGCATATGTTGGGTAATTGACAGTACCATGGAAACATTGTGTAAAAGAAGCTTACAGTGTGACAGGAGGAAGACCAAGTACACTGAACTGTTTATGGAAGCTACAGAGAATAGATAATGAGCTGGAAGAACAAAATATTTCCTGTGGAGGTAGGCTGCAGAAGGTTTGTTGCTACATTTATGACTGGTCTACTAAGGGAGATGGAACTGAAAGGACATAAGTCCTTGTAGAAATGCAGCAGAAAATAGCTGCAATTGACTGTGGATCAAAAGAAAACCTAACTGTGCTTAAAGATTCCTGTCTCAATCTTTGGGTATTGAATGGATTGCACCTGGGATGCCAGGGACCATAATTGAGCCCTCTAAAGTCATTATGGATCTATCTACAAAAGCCTAAGAAAGAGTGCCAACCTGATGGCACATCCTTCGTTCCTGTCACCACCTCAACTCCCCCTGTCAACACCAAGAGTGTATCAATGTATTACAGGGATAAAACAAAAATAAAAAATCAAGTCCTACTAGTGTGCGTCCAGTGTCAAACTAACAATATTGTGACTTTAGCTAATGTTATCTTTTTTTGACCACAAAATAATCTTCTCCCTTATACTCACTGATTCGTTTTTTTGTGTCTAACCCTAAGCCTTTACTTTTTAACTTAAATATAGAAAGTCATGTTTATGACAATAATTATTACCTGATGTTGCCTTTCTGTGTAAAGTTTGCAAGTTCTCCTTGTGCTTGCGTGAGTTTCCTCTGGGTACTTTGGTTTCCTCCCAGTCTTCATCTTTCTCTCCTCTATCTTCTTCCTTGCTTGCCTCAACTCACCTGCAACAAAGGTTTTAGTCAGAGGTTCAGCATGAAGCAAACATTTATTGGTTTGTACAAACCCTTGTCCTCCTTTCCTTTATAAATCACCCATACATATGCTTTTGCGTCATTTTAATTTCAACTCTTACTACTCCACTCACTTTAACACAATATTACTCACAATTTTACATTTTAGCTTTTCCTCTGTCCTTCGCTAGAAATGGAAAGGTTGGGTCAGGATTACTGACACTAGGGTTTTAAATCTTGCTTATCTTATGTGAAATCACTTTGGCAGCTGAATCAATCATTATGCAACTGATGATGAGTCATTATCAATCTGTAGTTATGGTTTGGTAGGTCGCCATCTACCTACAGGCCTATTTATTATGAATAAAGAAATAAATATTACAGTCTGCAGAGTTTCAATTAGTAAAGTGATTCATAGTTGACCAAGTCTTAGAAGGGAGGACATAGGGGTAGATGACAAAACTCTGGACTTTGAGACGAAAGACACTGGTTGATGTCCCATTTGATTTTGTTACTTAGTGTTATTACTTTGATCAGTGTTATTTTTGCATTTTAACCCACCCCACAATATTTCCCTAACCCTATCTTCTTGCTTTGTGCCTAACAATGTGGTGCCTCATATTGTATGATAATGACCTAGTGAGCCTACCAGCATGTTAACCTACAGGCCCATAACTATAGTGCTGATGACAACCGATAACAGCTATTGAATTATGTAATAACATTTGAAGCAGGTGCTATGGATCAGAAAACTGTTTCTCATCACTAAAAACTTTTTTTCTAAAAAACTTTTTTTATTCTATTTATCTTGGATGCAAAGAATTCAAGACAATGTTATCATTACATATTCACTGCCTCTGTGTTCTACAACCTGTTCTCCTAGCATACATTTCTACAATTTTATCAAGTTAAATGTTTTGCACTTCCCTTAACACTTTTCAATTACTGGTGGATCATTTGTAGTTTGCAGTAATGAATACAAAAAGAATTATCACCAACCCCATGCACTCATCAGTCCCATGCAGGTTTAAGCCTCTTTAAACTACTTTGTGGTGGCAGCTGGCAGCCGTTTTAATTGAAAATGTTCTCATAAACCCACTGTACACTACATGCAAGTTAGCAACTACTGTAGCAGGTGAACATAGTAAAGAGCATTTAGACTTAAAATATCACTGTAATCTTTACAGGTTGTTTGTTGCCCCAGAAAAATCCATTATTTCTGCTTTATTTACAGGACCAGAGCCAGTTAAACTTTTGTTGGTACTACGGTACAGTACATGTACTATACAGATGTAGCATAGCATGGTGCAATGGAAAATGTACTATGGTAACATAAACTACAGTATGCTGACCAGTAATTACTACGGTACTCACCAAAATATAGCACACATTACTGTGATTTATTAATGAATTGGGTGCAAGGAGTGTAGAGGGACTTCAAGGGGAGAATGCTCAATTGGGAATCTGGGAAAACAGGAGAGACAGATTAGTGCCAGATCTAATAATATTCAATAGTATGCTCTAAGAGAAAATTGGAGTTTACTGTGGAGATGATGTGAGCCGGCGTTGAGATAAGAGGTCTGGTAGTGAGTGTGGGACTGGGCCGAAGGAACACCGAGAGTAGGAGAAGAGGAAGACAGCAGAGATTCACATTACGACACTGATCCTCTTAGTTCTCACAATTGAAGTCCAGTGATCCAAATCCTATCCAAAAGTAGAATTGGGCCCAAATAGCCAGAGAGCACAGAGTAAGGGTGTCCGGAGTGGAAGGCAGAGGGAGGCCCAGTCAGTAGAGTCCAGTTCAGCTACCAGTGAAGTCAGAGTAATTCGGGCAGGGGCAGAGGCTGACAGGCAGGTCCAAGGTTCAGAAACAGGTTTAATTTACGAGGTCTCGTCAGAGTTAGATATGGGCAGGTCTGAGATCCAAAACAGGTTCAGTACACGAGATCAGGTCAAACCACAATATCCAAATTACTGAAGAGTCCACCAATATGAGCAAACAATCTGGCAATTGTAACACGGCTGCTTAAGTAGAGAGGGGAGAAAATAGGTGAATGCAATAATGTTGATTGTGGAGGTAAAACTAAAGATATTGAGAAGGGTGAGCCCGAAAGTGCTGATGTCAAAATATAAGCCCAAAAGCAGAAGCAAACTGGAAACCGTAAAAGAGACTCGTCTACATTCACCACTGTCAAACTAAAAAAGAAAACTCAGGCCTGAGAAAATATTTTGCCTTTACCAACATTGTTACCATGGTTGCAGGTGCAGTTTGAATTTACACAAAGTAGTTAAGTAGCAGAAAGTTATATATAGTTGCTTGTAAGTAATTGTGCTTTTAAGATTAAGAGAGAGGGAAAACACACATAAATGTGGATGTGGCTAGTTGCTGGAGGGGCCACTGTGATCAGAATGAATTGTTTGGCGATTTACTCTGATAAAGAACAGACTCATCACAGTGACTGCTTGTGTTCCATACCAAACACTGTGTGACCCAGTTTATAGGGAGCTTTCCATATCAAGTTTGGAATGCAGAAATCAAGCAGGTACTTTTAGACGTAGGATTGTGTTATTATACTTCCAATAGGATCAGAAACATAGCTTTGCTTTGCCTCAGGGGAACAATTAGAATTGTCTGGTAGCAATATTGCATTAGTGCTGCACAATAGACATTTTTGACGGCCTGCTATATATTTTTGGATGTTTATCTTTATTAAATGAAAGCAGGTTTTATAACACAATAGATTAATTTGAGCAAATCACTATCCATTTGATTTATAAATGGAATAACAGTATATTCAGTTGAATTTCTATAACATTTGTGTTGTTGGAGAAAATAAGGGTTCTTCAAGATATTATTACTCTTTGATATCTCAGATGTAATAGATCTACTAACTTAAATGTAATACATCTATTAACAAATACGGAGCCTGATTATACACTGTCTTTGTGTATTGGGGAAATCTGCAGTGCCATTTAACTGCATTTACTCAAGCAATGCACAATTATATATTTGACATGAGTATATTCACCACTTTGTATGTCTACTCAGTTACAGCTTAGAGGGAAATATTGTACAGCAAAATAAAATTCTTAGTCCATAATATCATGATCACTGCTCTGGACTCCCTACCCTGGCCCACTCACATTTCTGTGACACACACACACACACACACAATCTTCTGAGGTGCATTTGAATACGTAAATACAAATGACCCTGGCCCACTCACATTTCTGTGACCTACACACACACACACACACACACAATCTTCTGAGGTGCATTTGAATACGTAAATACAAATGAAAAGAAGACAATGATAGTAGCTGCAACAAGCCCAACAAATTAAACCCAGTGAATTTAAAGTAAAAGATCCAGAAAGATAGATTCCTATTTCATCTGAGTGTGTATTAGCTAAAATGTTTTTGGTACAGGGTGTTGCACATCTGTCAATCCACAACAACTAATATGATTAAACAATATGCATCATTATCCATCTTTAATATTACAGCCAGCTATATAAAATGAATAATTTATGAGGCAAAAGAGTGTTAGTAACTCATGGGATGACTGTGTTGATGCTTCATACATATTCTTGTAGTAAAAAAACATAAAAAACATGGTAATTGACTGAGGTTTCAATGATAATTCAAATTTGAAATGGTAATACTAAGCGCCAGAAATGATACTAGGAGTTACAATGAAACTGGTAACAATTTCATCCTTCGTTGAGGCAGCTTATCAGGATGCCTCCCATGTGCCTGCTATTCTAGGTTTTCCTGTCACGCCCAACTAGGAGGACACCCACAGGGTGATCCAAAACACACTGCATATCTCATTTAGTATGAAAACTATGTAGAACATCCCAGGCAGAGCTGGAAAACACTGTTAGGGAGAGGGATATGTAGACTACATTGCCGAAGCTGTGGCCACTGTGACCCAACTCTAGATAAGTGTGAGGAAACAAGTGGATGGACAGAATTCTGCTTACAGGATTTTTAATTGTAATTAAGTATTGATATATTTGGTGACATTGGTACAATCTCAGCTATTTTAGGATAGTATGTCACTCTAGCAATTATTTTCCCATCCCCTGACAAATAAACTAACCTGTTCAATCCCACCTCTACAATTATTTTCTTTAGTACAGACATAAATAACAATGAAGGCTGTAACATGAGAATTCAGTAAATCACTGTATACTAGTTTTTTTCTGAACATATATCAGCCACGGTCAAACTTTATTATTACCCTTATTATTTTAAACTTATTATGCTGCTTCATGTTGTCTTTTCAGGTCACTTCTCACATTTTCTTGATGCTTTAGTTTCTCCCTTTAAAACCAATATGCAATTGTTACACTCTAAAACCTGAGATCATTATTTACTTAACCTAACCTAAGATAACCTTTCCATATCAAGTTTGGAATGCAGAAATCAAGCAGGTACTTTCAGACGTAGGATTCTGTGATTATATTTCCAATAGGATCAGAAAAATAGCTTTGCTTTGCCTCAGGGAAACAATTTGAATTGTCTGGTAGCAATATTGCATTAGTGCTGCACAACAGACATTTTTGACACTGCCTGCATAATATTTTTGGATGTTTATCTTTATTAAATGAAAGCAGGTTTTATAACACAATAGATTAATGTGCAATAGATTAATTAATTTGAGCAAATCACTATCCATTTGATTTATAAATCTAATAACAGTTTATTCAGTTGAATTTCTATAACATTTGTTATGTTGGAGTGTTATTGGAGAAAATAATATGGTGATAGAAGGGCTCACCCCTTCTCGATATCTTTAGTTTTACCTCCACAATCAACATTATTGCATTCACCTATTTTCTCCCCTCTCTACTTAAGCAGCCGCGTTACAATTGCCAGATTGTTTGCTCATATTGGTGGACTCTTCAGTAATTTGGATATTGTGGTTTGACCTGATCTCGTGTACTGAACTCGTGTACAGACCTGCCTCAGGGCTCTGCCCATATCTAATAATAATATTAGATATATGACACAAGACAATTGTGAAAAAACCCCAATCTTAATTTTTACAATGTAATGAACCTTTTTTCTACCTAGAAACTCAGTTGATGTTTTTCCTGACAACTATCGTTTATTAGTCACACCGTTCACATCATTCTGTGATTATGCTTCAACACATTTTAATAAATCACCAATTCTTGTGAACCACACTTGAGAACAAAGCTCTACTGAAAGCTAAAGTTGTTTTTGGTTATTATAAAACTCCCTGATGAAATAATGTTTTTGATAAGAAATAAAAACTGATGTCAGAGGGCTGAATGAAAACAAATTACAGCAGGATCTAGACAGCTAATAATTGTGCTTCACAATTATTCAGTTAATTTCCAGAAATCAGAATAAGATCAACTGGGACATGGCATTGTTTTCCAAAAATATTATTGAAAACTTTTCTCAGTTTCTGTTTTTGACCACTGATAAGCTCCTAAAGGAACAACTTTCAAATTCATATGATTTACACAACAAGGAAAATTGTGAAGAATTTGCATAACATGACTACACAGTAAGATAAGATCAGTAAGATCAACATAGGTCCTCCTTCCGCTGATCCTCCTCAGTACACTGCTGGTCTATCCACCTTCTCTGACAGACGTATGGATGAAGTTACATAGTACAGAGCCTTAATTTATTCTTTATAGGTATCAGTAGATTCCTGTACGGGATTTGATACCACTGAATACTGGTAAGCGGGTAGTACAGTACTTGACTGGTTTGCATCATCTCTCCTGGGAAGTTTGTCTCTAAAAATGTTGACATTCTTCTTGGTCTATCAGACTTAAATTTATTCATCTTGCCTCTTGGACAAACAAAAGTAGGACATAAGCATTTGGGTAATAACAAACTTCATTCAGTTTATTGATGACATTAAGACATTATCACTTAAGCCCTTGGACTTGGTGTTATACCTCTGTGCCAAGAAGTACTGTATGCTGTCCTTTATGCAATGCAATCTCGTATATAAATACACGCTATAAATACATGCTATAAATACATATATAAATGTTGTGCTTTGCCATTGATACTTTATTATCTGAACTTTTTCTCTATTACTCTTTAAATTATAAAGATCAGTGACACTTTAACAAGGGTAGACAACAATATATATCTACTAGCAGCGGTTGATTACATTAGCTTAGCATTAGTACTGTATCTCAGGAGAAAGTTCCAGCACATAATTCCCTATAAAGTTCAAATTACTGTTGCAGTTAAGCCCCACTTAAGTTGAATATATCCAGCAACACTGCCTCCATTACACCTTGCTTGCAAGCAAATTGGTTTTCATCAAATGTGTAAATAAACAACTGGTTGCACCAGTGGTGATTAAGTTGAGCAAATTACTAATTATTACTTGATGCGAATGGTTTCATAGAGATCAGTTTTCCCTTTGGGCTTGAAGAGCAAATTTTTGTACATTTTTGGCCAAATGAAGTTGACCATGCTTCAATGTTGTAAAAGAATTTCAAGGTGAGGGTGATGTATTATAGGTACAGTATATGATGGGCCCAGCAAATTCATTTGCTTCTTTAAATCTGGGTGGCAATGACCATTAGGGATCCTAGAAACTAAAGCAACAACCTTCTCCGAATACCATTAAGTATCCATAGCAGGTAAAGACTAAACTTTCTGATGCATTAGTGCACCACATTTTTCTGTAGCTCTGCAAATTACAAAGGATGCAAGTTTAACAACAATTTTAACATGTTACTGGTCAGCTACAGCTCAGTTGGAATCTCATGGGTATTTGAAAACTAATTTACATGCATGATTAAAAAATGAATGAGGCAAACATTGTCATATTTCTTTCAGCACTTAATTACAGTTTTGCTAGTTGTAGATTGGATAATATACTGTTGGTATGGCTTCCATATGCTTATAGGATGATATTTTCACTTTTCACTTTAGCTAGAAACAGAGCCAGGCTACATATCTTTTCACACTTAGACCTACACTAATTCATAGAAAAAAGAGAATGAGAATTCAGTTAAGTCTTGAATATTTCTTTGGCATATTGTTTCCCATTCTCTCTGTCCTCTGAGGAACATAATTTTACATATTCTTCATCAACAAAACAAAATCACTGTGTAAGTCCATGCTCAGTTTAAAAAATATTAAAGTCAAGACATCTAGTATCATTGCACAGAGCAATGTATTTCACTTATGACCTAAGAGCACAGAGTAACTGAGGGGTATGACCTGCGTGTGATCAAATTCAACAAAGAGTGAGATATAGATATAGTAAGATGTAAAATTAATTAACTGGAGGCAAGTACTTTTTGGAAAGATTTGCATCAAAAGTTCTTCTCTGAGTTATCTGAACACACAGACATGATATGTGCATATGGTTAGGTTGAGTGTGACTTATACTTTACAAAAATCTCACCATACCAAATGTCTATCATGAATAAATCACAAATCTGCATAAAATGCATAAAAAAGAATTTACATGGTTACATGGTAACTCTTTCCAGAATTTTCCAGAGTTGCCTCAACAGCGTTCAAATGTTTTCATTCTTGTCACCATCAAAATAAGTCTCTGATACATCCATGGCTACAGTGGACACTAACACTGCCTAAACATATTTTATCATATTTTAAAATTTCTGGACAATAAGTGACCATATGAAAGCATCATGCATCCTGTTTTATGATGATGATGATGATTTTTGATTATTTCTTTTCTGAGCATTGCCCAAACTATCAGATTTTGAAAAGCCCTGTTATAAACTGCTAACTTGTAAATTCAGTTGAAATATAAAAGAACATATGTTTTAAAAATGGTCATATATTGTTTAGAGAGTACTGCATACTGCAGGATTTTCTGTGTGCTTAAAGGAAGTAGCAGCTGTTTTTAGTCACTCTTCAAACTTGCTTTTAAGCCTGTTTTGTTAAGCAATAAAAAGGAGAAGGAGAGTGTGATTATACAGTATATGTAAAAATGTGTATGTGGTAGAATCACAGAATTCAAAAGCTCATAAAATTATGCTTTTCCAATCAGTGTTAAGATGCTATCTTCCACCTTGTTGCCCTGTACCAGGTAATCCTCTGTGTGCTTTAGAAAAATCAGTGGACCATCGTTGTTAATCTCTCCACTGCTGTATGGCCCAAGGCTCCTCTTAAGCTGTCCACTACAGATAAGTCCAAAGAAAAAATCTTGCCTGTTCTATTATCATATTTTTATCACATCCTCTAGGTTCAGATCTTAACACTGCTCAAGTCTTTTCTCACAGCAAAGTCACAGCAACAGTTAAAAAACACAGGAATCTGCTAGTGGGGATTATATTCTCTGAATTCATTATAGAACAATTTAGTTTTGAGAGAATACCTAAATCATGGACACAATAAGCCCGAGGAGAAATTGTACACTATTTCGAGACTCTCCTATAGGCATAATGTGCCTACATGCTGCAGCATTGAATCAACTATTAGAAAAGTTTGATTACAGCCACACAAGGAACATAATAAGACTTTTTACTACAGTCTGAAAAAGTTTGTCATTTGGCAGATGCTTTTTTAAAATTTTGTCATACGAATCAGAAGCAATTAGATACTTACCAACTGTATTCCTACTGGTACTTAAAGTCCCTGGGATTGGTGTATGACTGCTTTAACTCCTTGCACTCAGAAAGAACCACTTTTCAAAGGTAACAATTACATTTACACTGTAAGTCCTGTTGAAAATACTGGGGTGTACTATTGATGAACCGAAAATCACTGACATCAGTCTGAACTTTAAACCTAATTTTGGTGATTTTGTGGGTGCAGCCAATCATTGTTGGTCACTGCTTGAATGGGCAAGAAATTAACTGGGCTTGTCATGCTGTATGTCTTAGTCCCAAACTCTCTTACGACTGTCTCTCTCTCTACACTTAAATGGAGCATAGACAGAGACACACAGCCTATTACCTGGGCAAGTTTTGGTCTCTGAAACACAGCTGTAGTAAATGGTAAATGATCTGCACTTATGTAGTGCTTTTCTCTCTATTGGTACTCGAAGCGCTTTACACTGCTTCTCATTCACCCATTTACACTAACAATCACACATAAACTGGCTGGCCAACACTCACCGAGAACTAAGTTGGGGTTCAGTGTCTTGCTCAAGGACACTGCAACATGTGACCAGAGTATTTGGGGATCACAACTGTGGGACAACACTACTAGTAGTGTTGTAGTGTTGCAAATTCGAGACAAACTGAATCCAAACCTTCTCGTATGACAGTCCACAGCTACAACAAATTAGCTCTAGTGTCAGAAATGAATGAAATGAAGTGAAATGAATATTTTTTTATTAAAAATGTTTTTCCTTTAGACTTATTCTGTGAGTTTAGGGTTGCCACAATGAATTATTTGTCCGAATGTTGATTTGGCACAGTTTTTTTTCACGCCGGATGCCATTCATGACACAACCCTCCCCAATTTTGACCTTGCTTGAGACTGGCCGTGCACGGCTGGGGATGGGCTGTTGAGGGTTCATGTCTTTCCTAGAGACCAGGAAGAGCGGGGCGTGAGCCGCCGACCCTATAGTCGGTAGGTGGGCACTCTACCAACTGAGCCACTGCCGCCCAAGAAATTTAAATATGACTGAATATTAATTGACAATCAACACTGAACTCTAAGCTTGCTTTGGTTCGATGCTATTAATAAAACATTTACATTTTTCTAGTTTGACCAAATCTGATGAAGTGAATGTGAGACAAGTTAGTGTGAGTTACCTGCTTTAGTTAGAAACACGATTCAGCTGACTGACTAGAGCATAAACTGCTACATGTCATGTCAATGTTCAATAAAAAAATAAAAATAAAAACATATAAATACCCAAAAGGTACCACGTTGGTTGGTATGACTTCCAGGGTGATTGATTAATTGCCTGCAAACACCTTGATAGAAGACATCAACAGAACAATATGTTTTCTGAGGAAGAATTGTAGTGAAAAAGTGACAAATGATGGGACACTTCCTTATTATTTTGCATTTGGGCTGCTGTGTCCATTGTTATATTAAGACTGGTGATGCTTGCTCCCAATCTTAGCACAGCAAGTGACATTTTGTCAGGCCATTAATGAGGAAATGTGGAAACTGAAAATGAAACTGTCAGTGCTAACTGAGCTCTGATGAGTGTAAAAACCACTATTGTGTTTGAGTTAGAGCTTGCTCACCACACTTTCTAATTATCATTTTTCAACTCAAAATGATTGTCTGCGAATATCATAGTTGCATGTATGACCTGTTACAAATATAGTTTAGCATATTAATATACTCATATTTGCTAAACCTATTCTCAAGTGGCGTTACAAGTAGGAATGGACACACTAACAGTTAAAAAAGGCACTTTTTGCATTTTTTCCATTTTAAGACCAAAGTGGCGGCGCAAGCACATCACGAGACCTGGCGTCTCTCCAGTTTTTGCAATTTTGCATTATTTTTCCAGCTTGTTTCGGGTCTGTTTGCTGAGGACAGCTTTGCTTTTACATTGTACACCCGGCAGGAACTATTGGATACCGGTCTACACTTCTCACTAATCTATGACCTATCCCTGATATCTCCAGAACAGCGGAGGCTATGCACTCTGGCCAGCCGGATGGAAGTGCACGCTGGCTCCATCGAGATCGTAAACATCAAAATTAAAAGGGCCAAGCACTGATACAAGTTGAAGGTAGAGGAACATTTCTTTAACTCTGAGCCCCGGCATATGTGGCCATCACCGACTACAAGCTCAGCAATTTCACCATGACAGCCAAAGATGTCTCCTTCCTCAGTGAGATAAGTCACTTCTATACTCGCTTCAAACAGGACAACACAGAAACAACAACCAAGAGCACCTTCTCTGCAGACACTCACCTCCACAGATGTTTATGCTGCACTGTGCTGGATCAATGCACAAAAGGCTGCTGGCCTCATGGCATCCCTGGACACATGCTCATGGCATGTGCTGGTCAGCTCACTGAGGTTTTGTGGGCATTCATGCAATCCACCTCCATTATGCCAGTGCCAAAACACTGCTGTGTAGCAATCACACCCATTGTTATGAAGTGTTTTGAGCGACTAGTCCTGGCACACCTGAAGGACAGTCTGCCACCGACACCAAACCCTTACCAATTTGGCTACCACAGCAATAGGAGCATAGAAGATGCAGTCTCCACAGCACCGCAGTCTATGCTCAGACATCTGAATAATAACAACACATATGCAAGAATGTTGTTTGTTGACTTCAGCTCAGCATTCCACACAGTCATACCTTCCAGGTTGACCACTAAAGTTGGAGATCTGGGCATAAACACATCCGTCAGGTCAGGTCACACCTGCTTCACCACTATCACTCTCAACACTGGTGTACAACAAGGGCTATGTGCTCTGCCTGTTCCTCTACTCCCTCTTGACCCATGACTGCAGACCTGTGCATGGCTCCAAGTTGATCATCAAGTTTGCAGACAACACTACAGTAATCGGCCTCATCTTGTAAATAAGTGTTTATAGTTTCTGAGACTTAAAATCTAATAACACACGTTCATCTGTACATCATGTACACAGTAAGCCTGTCTGTAAATTATTTGTTCATAGTACTTCCACGGGTATATTATGTCGATAGTATTCCATCTGTATATTATGTCCTATTATGACCTACATTCAAGAGTTTTTGATTTGCATGTAGCTGCAAAGGGATTACAGAGGTCTCAAAGCCTTTAGACTTTAGACTTTATCAGTCCACAGGTAGATATACTGTCTATAAATGACGATGATGTGGTACTGTGACTGGTAACTTCAAAGGCACAATGCACAATGATAAAGTAAAAAAAAGAACCATCGAATAACAGCTAAAGATTTGAAGGATTCTATGGAGTTAGGCATGTATCCATGGCAGGACACCACTGAGGAAACCATTACTTTCTGAAGAAATACTGCAGCACGCCTGAAGTAGGTCAAAGTCCACCTTGACCACACTCTACAACACTACTGGGAGAATGTCTTGTGGATAGATGAAATAATGATATATGATTTATGATTTATGACTTGCTTTGCTACTTCTGGACCTGGACCACTCATACCTGTGAATGAAAAATTAATTCCAAAGGTTATCAAGGTGTCTTACAGGAAAATGTCAGGGTGACTGTCTGCAAACTGAAGCTCAGAAGAAGCTTGTTGAGTCAGCAGGACAATGACCCTAAATGCTGAAGTAAATCTATTACAGAATGACTTTAAGGGAATACAATCCACCTTTTGGAATAGCCCAATCAGAGCCTAGAGCTCAACAGAGATGGTGTAAAATGACCTCAAGAGAGTCATTAACATGTACTAAGAATAGGGCTGAGCTGAAGCAACTCTGTATGAAAGAATGGTTCAAAATTCCTTCTAGATGTTGTCCAGATCTAACAAACAGCTAATTGAAGCACTTGCTTGATGATATTGCTGCCAAAGGTTCAATCAGTTATGAAAACTCTGTTGCCTTTAATTTTTCCACCATTACTTTGTATAATGGGTGTGTTCAGCAAAGGCATTAAAGATCATGAGTGTATTTTATCAGCATAGAAATATTATGTTTATTTATATTTGTGACTTAAGTGAAGATCAGATCACATTTCATGACCAATTTAGGCAGGAAACCAGGACATTGCAAATGGTGCCTTTACATTTCTTGCAACTACAGTAATTGGATTCAGATGCCCTGATGTGACTCAGTGGGAAGGTTTCCAAAACACAGCAGTTTGTTTGCATGTAATGGAAAAGCTCAAACTCACAGTAATCTGGATCATTAACAATGAAACCTTACTAAAATTAACACATACTTTCATGAGAAAGACAGATCAAAATGATCAATACAATTTCAAACTAAATTGTTCACATAGGAGTTCACTAAGGGGGAGCTGCTAAAACATTATGATGCGTTCTCTGCTTTTAAGCATCACTTAAAATCCCACATTAGCTGCTGAATTTAGAAAAAGCTGGAGGTGTTAAAAGCACTTTTGACTGAGGCGGGCATAGAAAGAAATGATCCGCACGACCTTCTCCAAATCAGCAGAAAGTGCAGAAATGCCTTTATTTTGGAGCTGTTTTTCTGTTGAATCGGGACTGAAGAAGCATCTCACCTCTACTGACCCATCTGTCAATAAAAAAAAAACCAAAACAACTTTTGTCACTCTTTAAAACTCCTGACATCCTGTGTGGTTCCGGATGAAATAAAAACTGTCAAACTTTCCTGGAGAAAACAAGTATTTTGTTCTCTTGAATTTTGCCTTTCTCCCTTCTCTCCCAATGGCTCTCTGTCACAATAATGTAATTGCAGGATCTGTCTTCCAGTAGTGTGTGAAGAAAAAATATCCTGTTCAGTGTGTGTCACTATGAAGTCATATATTAATTAAAGTGCACCATAGAATTGGGACTTGGAATCCACAGCAACAAAAAATCAGCCCTGACATCCACTCATTGAACAAATGTGTAGGAGTAGCCTTCACGCTGACAAAAAACAAAAAATCAATTCTTGATTTTTTTTGTTTTTCATGGGTTATCCTCTTTATAGGTCTCAGCTTAATCCTTTGGTAGGACTATGAAACATGCTGCTTTATTGCCACTTACCACCTGCACATCATGTTATTGGCCTCAGATGTGCACAACACTTTTAGAATCCTTAATAAATTAACACTTTTATCATGTTGACCTTGTCTTACACAGACAACTTTAACTGAGCCCTGGAGGAGTATAGGAGGCTTTATATGTGGAAAAAATGTTGTTTCTTTGATGCATAGCAGAGATTTGCTGCATAAAGTTAGATATGCAGTGAGGTTAAATCTTTACCCCAAACTCCTGGACCTTTGCTCTGGCTGTTTGCTCTTTGGTCTCAGTCCATTAAGCTTTTCATTGTGTCTAAAGAAGCCATTTTTTAAGCTCTTTTAAGATCTGAACCCCTCCCTCTCAAGCAGGTTTGTCCTCATGTAGAGAATGGTTTTTCCGTTTATACACATATTTTATATATGGGAATTAGGTTAAATCTGAATATAGTGAGCGTGGGACTTATTAGGGAGCTTAGTATTATTTGCAATTGTATTTTTTCTATTTCACTGTGTATGTAAATTACGGTGGCAGGGTGGGTTATAGAAATTATGAAATGATATGGCCCAGTGCTAACTGTTTGGGAATGCAGGTGCCATCTTATGATATATCAATCAATCAAAATTGTAATACAAGGTTAAAAAGTTGTTTGAATTACTCAAATTTGATGGGGATTGGAGGAGTTGAATAGCAAGCAACAGTATTTGGAAAAATTATTAAAAATAGATACATACATACAA
Source organism: Channa maculata (assembly GCA_020496755.1). Lineage (NCBI taxonomy): Eukaryota > Metazoa > Chordata > Actinopteri > Anabantiformes > Channidae > Channa > Channa maculata. The sequence goes on from CM035601.1 coordinate 17,800,497, forward strand.
CAGTTTTCAAGTGGAAAGATCTGCTAATTCACAAGATGGCAAATTGCCAGAGTGCAGTTTTTAGTAGTACTCCTTATGGGAACATCTTCAGATTCACGAGCAAGTCAAAACAAATTGTCAACCTCACAAACAGCCAGGCAGGGGAACTCTCATGGGATGGTGTCACCTAACAGTAAGCATGGTATCAACTTCACTGAAAACATTTTGACATGCGAAACAGGTTTACAAGATAAAGGTAATGATGGATGAATTCCACGTAGCTGCTTTAGGATCCTGGTCGGTTTCACAGTGGCCCAATGTCACGACTTATCTTAACACTTACTGACTGTACAGCTGATTATGAATTTGTTTGTGATGACAGGTTTGACCTGGTTCGTATTGACAGTTGGCAAAAAGTGTGTGCTGCATAGAGTGTCATGATCTGGACTTCAGTTCCACTTCCTGCCCTGGCTTTTATTTTGTATCTTCTTTTCTCCGCTTCCTGTCCCCAGTTAATTTCTCCATCTTACCACTCATCATCACCGCTCTCAATTGTTTTCACATGTTCCCCTGCCCTTGTTAATCCCAGCTCTCCCCCTGTTCCTGGTCCGATCATCGTCTTTGTTTCGTTGTGGTTACCCATGCAACACCCTGTCTTCAAGTTTACCTGTCTCATGGTTTTTGGACTCCTGGTTTTGTTCATGTGGACTTTGTTATTTGCATCTATGGTTTTTGGGCTCTAAAACTCTGTTCATGGAATCCTCCTGTCACCTACATGTTGGTCTGAGGTTTGGTAGCTGTTTTTCCCCTTTTACTTTAGCTCTGTCTCACTCTTTATGTTGTTAGCTGTTTGTCACCTGGTTTTTTTGTCATGCCAATTCCCCACCTGCTTGATTCCTGCTCATGTACATTCTCTAGTCTAGTTTCCATTCAGCTGCCCCTGTTATTTTGACCCAGTCTTGTAATTAGTTGGCTCCAGGTTTTTGTCCCCTTTATGGTCTCCATTATTATCAGTAAATACCCCCTAGATAGTCTGTCCTCCTCGTTGGAGTGATTTTTAGTTCTCCCTTTTCCGTTATCCCGGTCCCCATGATAAGTTTGTTTAGTCTGTTGTATTTTCTGTCTACCCTGCCTTGTCTTTGTTTAACTCCTGTTGTTCCGTCTACAAATAAGTCCTGGGCAGGAAGTGGAACTGAAGTCCAGATCATGACCTAAAGATTCAACTCTTTCGTCTTAAGTTTTGTTTTGGCCCGAGAACTCCAGAATGTCTAGTCATTCCCGACCAGTCCTTAAGTGTGTTCACACAGTCGTCAGGTGTGTGCTGCTCCCAGACTGTCAGAGATTTGTTGGAAGCAGTCTTTATGTGTGAACTGTCCGGTCTTTGACAGTCTTCAGATCTGTCCCCAGATTTACTGGGACACTTGAATAGAACATCGTTAATAATACTAACCCAAATGCTTTCCCTACTATGAGCTAAAACATTGTCTGTGAAAAGTCTTTTATTTGCTAAAGTAGTCAGGACATTGATTAAAGTGGCATTCCTAAAAAGTGTACTTGTTCTGTTCGGTTCATGTTCTGTTGATTTAATCACTAGCAAATACTACATGCAATTTGAGTTTTTCTTTCAGAATTTGCTTCGGTCATTGGTTGCTCCAGATGACATCGTGGAAGGCTTCAAAATGACTCAAATGTCATTGGGACGGAGATGAAAAGTGAAGGCAGAGTAACACAAAGAAACATGACTTCTTTCCAAAGCTCTCAGCTCCACTGCTGGCTGTCAGTGAAGTCAGCTAAACTCCTTTTGAAGCACATCCTGGTACAACGTCCCCGGCTACTGTTTACGGTGACTGACTTTTGTGCTGACGGTGCTGTCAGCAACCTGGCAGGGAAGGATTTTACTACCGCTATAACTCTGACCAAGAAATTAGTTACAACAGTATTTCCTCAGATGTGTGGGAAATATTGTTTTTAGGTTGCAGATGATAATCAAATCTTATTTACAGGTACACAGATCATGGACTGGGAATCTCATATTGACTGTTATAGCATTTAAACCAGTTCCTTTAGCAGCAATGCATATGCTTCACAGATGAAGTGCTATACTTTAAGTTCATTCTCTTTTCTGGTGTAAGTGGATTTTTGTCTAATCTGTCTATACAATGCTTTTCCAGACCGTTAACAGTGCTAACCTACTTTTAATTTTAAACCCCTATAATTGGAAAATGACTCTACCAAATTTTTGACCAAAAAAATTAAAGCTGACAATCTACATTTAAAGCACATTTCGATCACTTTATTTATAGTGTACTTTGGCTGTGTGTAGAGCCAAAATTATAAACAAATCTTGCCACTGTTTTAATGTCTGACCACACTTATCTACTGTCCCACTGTTCAACTACTGTGTGAGTAAGACAGGGGTGTAGCGTGTGAACAATAAGACGTACAGTAGATCAAAAGTCAAATCAGTAGATCTCAGCCTTTTGTAGAGTGATGAAAAATTAAGAACAGCTGTGTGCGTAATTCAACCTATGTGTCGTTTGACTACATTTCTTAGAGTAGTTCAAATGCTACAATGTTCACTTTAAAAAGGTGAACAACTTCTTTTCCTTTCAGCTGTTGCCTTTCAGGGGTCACCGCAGCAAATCATGTGCCTCTATCTAACCCTATCTTCTACATCCTCTTCTCTCACACCAACTAACTTCATGTCCTCTCTCACTATGTCCATAAATCTTCTCTTTGGTCTTCCTTTAGACCTCCTGCCTGGCAGCTCCAACCTCAGCATCTTTCTGCTGATATATTCAGTCTCCCCTCTGAACATGTCGAAACCATCTCAATCAACATCTTAAGCTCTGCTACCTCTTCCTTCTGTCTCTTCTTCAGAGCAGCTGTCTCTAAGCTGTACAACATCACTGGTCTCACCACTGTTTTGAACTTCTCCTTACATTCTTGCTGATACACTTGTATCACACAACCTGCCTGACACTTTTCTCCACACATTCTAATCTTCTTGTACATACCTCTTTTCCACGCTCTCCATTGCTCTGGACAGTTAACCGTAAGTACTTAAAGTCCTGTACCTTCTTCACTTCTGCTCCCTGTAACCTCACTGTTCGACTTGGGTCCCTCTCATTCACACACATGTATTCTGTCTTACTGTGGCTAACATGCATTCCTCTCCTTTCCAGAGCAGACCCCTACCTCTCTAGATTTTCTTCTGCATGTCATCTGCAAACATCATAGTCCATGGAGATTCCTGTCTAACCTCATCTGTCAGCCTGTCCATCACCAGAGCAAACAAGAAGGGGCTCAGAGCCGATCCTTGATGCAGACCCACCTCCACCTTGAACTCCTCTGTCACACCTACAGCACACCTCACCACGGTCTTACAGCTCTCATACATGTCCTGCACCACTCTAACATACTTCTCTGCAGCTCCAGACTTCCTCATACAATACCACAGTTCCTCTCTCGGCACCCTGTCATACACTTTCTCTAAATCTACGAAGACATAATGCAGCTCCCTATGACCTTCTCTTTACTCCATCAGCATCCTCAGAGCAAATACTGCATCTGTTGGACTCTTTCTAGGCATGAAACCATGTTGCTGCTCACAAATGCTCACCTCTGCTCTTAGCCTAGCTTCCACTACTCTTTCCCATTTCTCATGCATACTCTGTCTCTAAGATCTTGTTAAACAAACTAGTCAAACTCTACTGCCACCTCTCCTACACACTTTCATACCTCAGGTATGTCACAGGACCAACTGCCTTTGCACTCTTCATCCTCTTCAACGTCCTCATTTCACTCATACTAATCTTTGCTACTTCCTGCTCTACACCAGTCACCACTTGTACTCTTCGTTCCTTTCATTCCCTTTCATTTTCCTCATTCATCAACTCTTCGAAGTTCTTCTTCCATCTTTCCATCGCACTCCTGGCACCTGTCAATACATTTCCATCCTTATCTTTAATCACCCTAACCTGCTGCACATCCTTCCCATCTCTCTCTTTGTCTGGCCAACCTGTACAAATCCACCTCTCCCTTTTTAGTGTCCAACCGAGCATACAAGTCCTCATATGCTCTTTGTTTGGCCTTTTCCCCCTCTATCTTCACCTTACGCTGCATCTCCCTGTACTCCTGTCTACTCTCTTCAGTCCTCTCAGTGTCCCACTTCTTCTTAGCTAACACTTTTTCCCTGTATACACTCCTGGACTTCCTACTTCCACTACCAAGTCTCCTAATCAACTTTCTTCTTTCTCGATGACACACCGAGTACCCTCCTACCTGTCTCCCTGATCACATTAGCTGTAATGGTGCAGTCATCTGGAAGCACCTCCTGACCACCCAGTGCCTGTCTAAGCTCCTCCCTGAAAAAGACCACAACATTCTTCCTTTTTCAACTTCCACCACTTCCTCCTCTGCTCTGCCTCACCAAGAAAATCATTTTACACACCACCATCCTGTGTTGTCTGGCTACACTTTCCCCTAATAATACTTTGTACTCAGTGATCTTTTTCAGATTATGTGAACACAAGATGGAGTCCCCCTACATGCTTCTACCTCTACTCTTATATGTCACCCTATGTTCCTGCCTCTTCTGGAAGAAAGTGTTAACTACATCCATTTCCATCCTTTTTGCAAAGTCTACCACCGTCCATCCTTCTGCGTTCCTGTCCTGAAGAGCAAACCTGCCAATCACATCCTCATCACCTCCTGTTCCCTTCACCAACATTTCCATTAAAATCTGCATCAATCACCACTATCAGGGGCTGCTCTGCATCACTTCATCTAACTCACTCCAGAATTTGTCCTCCTCTTCTAACTCACATCCTACCTGTGGGACATAACTACTAACGATATTGAACATCATGCCTTCAACTTCCAGCTTCAGACTCATCACTGTCTCAGATACTCTTTTAAATAAACTGTTTTTGTCACTGGTTTGGGTGATTATCTAACATGGTAAAGTATGTTATATAGAGTATTGGTTAAGATTTAGTGTGCTCAGTCTCGGTGTAAAAAAAAAAAAGTATTTCCACAGTATTGAATTTGCATCTACTCATTGCACAAATGTAGGAGTCTAGTTCAGGTTTGTCCGACAAAATTGAACATTATGTCAACCAGTAGAATGGTGTGTTGGGCTGATGTCCAAAAATGATTTAAATCACAACAACCGAGGCCAATGGCACAGACAAACGTGATAATGCAGAGGCTGCAGGCTGATGCTATGCGTAAGATATGGGGAATTCATTGTTACAGGAGTGCAAGTATTCTAAAGTCTTTGAACAATGTTGCTGCATTTTATAAAACGTTTAATGCTGGTAGACAGTTTTTAATGTACTGATTCATGATTGAGAACACTTGTTTTTTAATGATCACTAAATCCCAGTATTAGATTCACAGTGTCTACTCAAATGCAGTCCTGAAATATGTTGTTGGACTGTGGGTTAAGCATGTTTTGTGTGTTTCGTTTAGTGGTTGGAACATTTCACTTTTAAGTCCACAATGAGATCTTTCACCTCTGATAACATGATAACTGTAATGCTTTTTCTGGGATAGGAATGCTGACAGATGAGTGTACAGGGAGGATGCACAGCAGGTGCAGTCTCCACTGCTGGTGTTGCCATGTTGCGTCTCCATGATGCCTCCTGGATGTTTGCTTTGTAGTATTGTCCACAGTCATAACAGTATCACTTTTTTTCATGCAGCCCTAGCAGCAATAAATTCAAATTTAAATCATATTTTGTATTGCAGGTGTGATTTCTTTTAGTGGTGAATACAAAGATGTTTTATGGATGATTGAGGAAACATTCAAGTAAATTTGACTTGTGCAGCCCAAATATACCTCAAATCAATTCAGACACAAACTCAGCCATTTGAAATTAAGAAAACAACTTTAATGTGTTTCTGGTTTGGCTGAAACTGGAGTGGATTCAGTCTGACCTCACAAGATATAGCAACAGGTGGAGGGACTGCATGGGTTAAGAACTAGATCTATATCTTCTGAAACACACAGGAAGAGTACAAAAAAGAGTAACAGTAACTGGTTAAAGCAATGGTTAAAGCAATGAGAGTAGCAGCAACATTTATGTAGTAGCACGAACTGGTAGAACCATGAGAAGAAGCAGTAGAGGCAGTGGTAGTAACAGGCAGCAGCATCAATGCTAGTAACTTGCATTGATAGATGCAGTAATAGTAGCAATGTAAGAAGCAGTAGTTATAGTTGTAGCAGTATCAATACTCACAGTATCAGTATAGTCTGTATAAATAGCTGAAGTTTGTTTGCTGTCAGTGTCCCTGTTTGATCAGCTCATACTGAGAGCTCGGCTTCGTCTTCTCCAAACACAGCACAAGGCAAAGCAAACCTGCAGCAGAACTTCAGGTGAGCTACTGCCCCTTCACACTGATAAAACATCACTCTGAGCTTCATGTGATCATTTTTTGGCATCAGGGAAAACACGAAAATACTATGATCGCTTTTGGGTGAGGAAGAGGCCTCAATCACGGTTTCACAGTAATTACATTTACACACAGGTTAATTAAAATCATAATCATCACAACTTTCTACAGTATGTTGTAAATCTTATTTCTGCTAAAGTTCCCATAAAGCAGTTTTTAGTATCTATGGTGAGGTGGAACAGAAACATGCAAAGGTTTAAAATAAGTTAGACTTACTGATTGTTAAGATAAGGAAGGCATTCAGTTCGAATGAGATGTATCTGATAAGGTCAGTCCTCCATGTTGAGCCGCCATTTTGTCCAGAGTTGTTGGTTGATGGAGTGACAGCTACATGTGCGGGAAGAAAAGCACAACCAAATACAATTACTGTAAACACAATTTGAAAAACACAAAAGAAAACTCAATTTTCTAACTGTACAGATTTTAGTGAACGACACGACAAGGCGAAGTGCAACTGCTCTCTTTGAAACATTACAGGTGCCACGGGTAACTCTACAAAGTGTAGAGTGCTCATATATTTTTACTACAGGTCTGAGCAAAGGTTTCCGTCTTCAAAAGAAAGTGATTGTGACATTGTTTGATAAACTCTTAAAACAACTTTTCTGAAGCTATGTGGGCACTAGTTTTTGCAAGATCAGTGACTATAGATGGCATGCTGTTGAGGGGGACTGCAGTGTGCCTGCTTTGATGTTACTGGACTAGTACTTGTAGTTAAAGCTGTTTACTGTGATACAAAATGGAACTCTGCTGCTGGGTATTATCTGCATCTTCAGCCCTTGAGAGGATGAAACGATGTGAGTTATACACCAGTCATGTGGAAAGTGAAAAGTGGTGATTCTTACCTGAGATGAGACTGAATGTGTCCACGAACTGAATGTTGTCATTTAACCTCCTGCCACAGAAGTACAGTCTGCAGTCCTCTGTTGTGATGTTGGTGATCAGAAGGCTGTTTCCAAAGATTGAATATTTGGGTTTTAAAGTATGAACGTAGTACTGGGATTGAGAAGGATCATTAGTGAAACTGTATCCGATGCATCCGCGAACCTGGCTGTTGATCTCTGTGTACCAGTAGGTCTCTGACTTTTTCCCTGAACAATTCAAAGTGACATTCTGACCCAGCTTCACTTTGACCTTTGTCAAGGCCTCTACACAGACCAGAAACACCAGCAGGATCATCCAAAGCAAATCCATGATCAGATTCAGTATCAGAAACTAGAGAGAGTCTAACACCAGCACAGCTCCTTGTTGTGCTCCCCCACTACCTTGTAGTCCGTTTCCTAAACAACTGGTTGGTCAAAACATCAAAGGCAGCCGTGTGATTCATTGATGACATCATCGTACACTTATTCATAAGTGTATGAATGGTTTGTCTGTTGGTTTGTACAAAATGACAAACTGTGTGAAGAGATAATGAGTGCCATGACACATCAATGTCGTATGTCCAAACACACTTGTGTCCACAGCGACCATGTAAAAGAGTCTTTTTGCTGTAACTAGTTTATAGAAAAGTCTCAGATTAAATTTAGGAATTTAGAATTTTCATTAGAGATTAATATTTATTAGTAAATCAATACCCAACCTCCAGGTCTGTTTACATGTGTGCTAAATCAATTCAGACTCAAACTCAACCATTTGAAATTAAGAAAATGCCTTTAATGTGTTTCTGGTTTGGCTGAAGGTTTTCTTGAAACTCCTGAAACACACAGGAAGAGTACAAAACAGAGTATATACAGGAGTTGAACCACTGATACTACCAGCAGAAGTGGTAGTATTTTTACTACCACTTCTGCTGGTAGTACAAGCCATTGTACTATATCATGTATTACTGTATAGTCTGATGCAGCAGCAGGGGCAGAAATAAGCATCATCAGGATCAGTAACAGTAGTAGAGTGAGTAGAGTAGTCGTATTAGCAGTAGTAATGACTCATTCCCAACCTAGAGGGGGCAATCCACCATTTTCTGGCAGAGAACCATGACCTCAGACTTGGAGTTGCTGACCCACATCCCAGTCGCTTCACACTCGGCTGCAAACTGTCCCAGTGTATGCTGAAGGTCACAGAGCCACATCATCTGCAAAAAGCAAAGAAGTTATTCTGAGGTCCCCAAACTTTTATTTAGTGGTCTTCAAATGTTATGTGTATTTATGGAGGAGTTACTTTCTAGATAAGGGGAATTGTCCAAAGGTAAGATCAATGTGTTTAAGTATCTTGAAGAGGAAGATAAGCCATTGAAATTCTAATTTTTTGCTACAAAATGGGGGACAAATATATGCCATGTTTACTTCTCGTTGCAGAATGATCTCTCCCCCTGGCTTTTTTGTGAAGGGTGTGTAAAACAACACACACTCAGCACCTACATAAATACCCATGCAGACTTTATTGATTTCAGGCTGAAATACAGTGGATGCATAAATGGAAAACAATAACAGCACAAGGTGACAGTACTTTGCAGCACTTTCATTGTAGGTTTAATTGATTGCTCTGAAACTACGGGGGCAGTGCAACAGATAAAACACAACAGAGCTGTAACTCAGAGCACAGTTATCTTTTTTTCATTTATTCTTTAAATGCAGCACCTGCCTCAGCCACGGTGGATGCACGCTCCCATGGTCCTTTTGAGCTTAAAATACATTTTTGACACAGCACCTGGAAGTGCTTCAGGTCTGGATGGATTCAGATGGAATGCTGGCTCATCTTATCTCTCTCTCTCTCTCTCTCTCTCTCTCTCTCTCTCTCTCTCTCTCTCTCTCTCTCTCTCTCTGCTCAACAACTCTGAGTCAGGATCACAACCCGCCCATAAATCTGTGCTCGAGTCAAGGACAGCGCAGCACTGTAATTAACACACAGATTGGGAGTGTGCAAGGAAACGAAAGGGCTTTTTGATTTGTGTGTGTGTGTGTTTGTGTGAAGGATCACAACAAAACAAGGCCTGTCACATAAATACCATGAGGATGAATAGATTGTCATAAAATGTGACGTATATAGAGTAAACACTCTCTGCAATGCCAGAGGTTGGCTGCTGCAGTGGTTGGAAATCCTTCACACTGGTTTATGATGTTTTGTTCTGCAGGATAATTCTTGCGACATATTGTCATTATTTCTGGAACTTTGCTGCTCCTGTGTGTTTACCAAGCATCACCACAAAGATATTACAACTGAGTGATGTTCTTTTTGAAAAATAGGAAGCACAAATGTCCTTCAATTGGGCTTGATCTTCTTTGACAAATGAAAGGTGCAGTCTTTGCCAGCCAGTATTGGGTTGTTGAACATTTCATTTTTGAGCTTTTTAAAAAATGTTTTGATTCAGTGGCAAGACATGCTCGCAATAACAGAATAAATGCCTTTGATCACTCCTGCTTAAGCTTTTAATAATACAGAGGTTACAGAGGTTAGCCAAGATACTCTGAAAGTTCTGACAAAGGATCAAACCCCACCAATCGTTATTAATTAAATGAATTGGGAAAGTTGTCTTTAAATGACATAGATAAAAACAGACAGATAGTTACTTGATGAAAACAACCTTGATACTATTTTGATACTAATTTGATACTACTTTGACATTACATTACAGTACTGGTCTTAATAAGGTCCTTAATGATATTAAACTTCATATTCAAAACTCTCTGTGCTATTTGAATTCATTGCTGCATTTGATATTGATCACAATATTAGTAAACAGTCTTGAATATAAGTTTGGTCTCACTAACACAGTCCTATCGTGAATGTAGGTACTATTTTGTATTAATTGGTGTACTAGTCTGCTGTATATGTAGCTGTTTAATAAAAACCATCCTTAGTGTCCAAACTTAAAAAGAATTCATAGAAAGAAATATTCCATCATTAGACATTTTTCCATCATTAGACATTAGACTTTTGTATAATTGTTCTGCATGCCAGTTTTTTTTATTTGATTTGTTTGTTTGTTTTCGTCAATAGATTTGCCTCAGAGCAGGAAAAATTGTTCTGATTGTTTGCAATCATGCGACAGATTCCTAGGATATAACTTTAAATCTAACGGAAATTGTTTTTTTTATTGAAAACCTAGAGGCTATTTTTCAGGATCAAAAAGATCAATATAAATTTGAAACATTTCTTTGACTTTACATTTGTTGTGTCTGGGTGAAGGCTTATCTCTTTATCCTGTTTTCTCAAGGGAAACATTTGAGAGTAAAAATTTGTAATAAATAAAAGAAGAAAACAATTACACCTATAACAAAAGGCTACGGATGTTTTTTTTTTTTTTTACATATCCAGTATCATAACTTTTTGTCCTGTTAGGGGTCATGGACATGCTGGAGCTGATACACCCATCATCTTCCTATGCACTTAAATCTATTAAAAAAATAAATAAATTATATAAAAAAAACTTCCTTTCTGCTCTTTCTTGCATGTGAACACTTTTCTGATAGGACTTTGCTTTGATGTTTTCTCCTCGACTTAGATTTTTGCTGCCTTGTACCTCACTTGTAAGTCGCTTTGGATCAAAGTGTCTGCTAAATGACTAAATGTAAATGTAAACAAAAGGTCCCCAGTTTATCTCAGGCCCAACAAGAGAGATACACAAAGACAATTTAGAGTCACCAATTAACCTAACATGCATGTCTTTGGACTGTGGGAGGAACATTTAAACAGCCGCAGGTTGCAGGCTATCTGTATTGGCCAATCAAATCTGCCTCTCATACCCCTTAAAAGCAGCAACAGAGAAATAGTCTGAGGCCTCAACCGAAAGAACATTTTGTCTCCACAGCCCAGCAGCAGCCCTCAGCCTATATTTAATTATGGGTCAGGTCAGGACTAAATAAGTGTACATAACTGATTTAGAGATAACTGCATGCAACCCATTGGCTCTTATTTCTGTTGCTGTGTGATGAATATACAGGTATTTAATCAACTACAAAGAAAAGACCAGGCATTCTGCACAAATCTATGCTGCAGCTCAACAGCTCAGTCATCTGTTACGTTAGATTATCCGTACAACAACATTTCTGCAGAGGCCTGAGTGTCCTGCAAGTGTGTCAGACGCCATTTATTGTTAATTTAATGATAAAGCATAGATAGTGGAGCATGTAGAGAATAAAACACTAACTAACAAACAGTTCACCACTTGTGCAGGCCTGTTTCTGTATTGGTGGGTCATTCAATTGAACATACTGTGGAAACAAATGCCTATAAGGGACTGTTCTCTAGTGAAACATGGCTTTACCTCTGCCTATAATTCATCACATGTATTATGGGATTGCCTTCTGGTCATTGCTTTTACTGAATTGGCTTCTGTTGGTAGCCACATGATAACCCCTTTTTAGTAAATAAAACATGTTGACCATGTTAAACTTCAAACCATGGCCATACTTCCTACTGTCGAATAGGGCAACGTGAAGAAGTGGGCACAAATAAAGTAGAGGAGCAAACTTTTAGAGATTTGCTATTTATGCTGAAGTAATGAACAATCTGTAAATCTCTGAGGCACTTTAGGTCTAATACAGTATAAGGTGAAGGTTGAGTTTCAAAATCTAATAAAACAAACTGTCATTCAAACAGTGTTTTCAGTGTTTGCTTTCCCATCATTTACTTTCCCATAAGATTCATTGATCCAGTAGCACACAAGACCCGAACATCTCTGCGCTGTTCCCCATTTATCATCTGTCTTTGCAATAAATATTTTACTTACCCACATGAAACTTCTGATTCTTAATATTATAATCATGAGAACTTAACATATGTAGGGTGATGTACATGATGTGACCTTGTAAATGTCAGGAAGCAGTGATTTTAGACCAAAACTACAACATTTTTACCAAAACAATTCATGATTATTTAGTGCCTAATCTTCATCCATGAGTGTTTGTTACTAAACCCAATCAAACTACTATGTTTAAACATAGTATGTTGAAATAGAATGTCTCTGACTGTTTAGAAAGAAATGATTGAGTTACACTAGCCACCGTTTCGGTGCTTGGCACCAGAGTGGTGTAATTTTAGATGCCTGCTGGCTGGCATGGGGGTGCTCTTTCAACAAACTCCTCTGTAGGTCAAAGGAACAAATGATGTATATGGACATTTAGGTATGGACTTGTTGGCCCACTGCTAACAGGGTGCTAGAAACTCTAAACAAAAACTGGATACCTATAAAACCTGTTGCGTTTCAAGTCCTGAGTCCTTGAAGTACTTGGGTGATGACTCCTGCCGTGTGTCTTTCCGGTCTTTTCTGTCTTACATGCCTGCTCCCACACCATGCACAGTATTTGTGCAGCCCACAATATCCTGACTGTATACTGGAAAAAGTTGTCTGAACGTGTATGACAGGTAATCAATATTTCTGGTTGAGTTTTCTTGTTGACTTGTTTGTTCCCTGCAGACCCCTTTAATCTTTTTTCTGTTCTCTTCGTGTTCTAGTGGAAAGGATACAATGCTGACACACTGATGCAAGCACTCCCAGTCAGGGAGGGAATTTCAGTTATAAAGAAATGTGACACCCATCCAGAGCTCATCGTGAGGAGACAGTATGGGCACGTTTCTCAGAATGCCTTTTAGTGCCTTTCATCAGACTTAATTTAGTTTGACTAAATCTCCCCACAGAGTCACAATGGATCCAGAATTATTGGAAACACTCCTGACTGAGTCCAAGCAAGCTGAACAGACACAATTTGCTTTCACACCACCCTCCCCTGTGAAATATGGTAAGAAAATATACATTTATATGAACCAGTATGCAGATGGAGCCTTTCATCTTCAGGTCTTTTATTACCTTGACTATAAGCCTGATGAGAATTTACTTCTTTGCTGGGTTCACAATACAGGAAATTAATAATAATTTGTAATTTACAGTGTTCCAACATTTTTGGAAACAGGTTAGTATATTGACTGCTAATTTCATCCATTTTAAATTAATTGTACAACACAAATGTATGTTTCAAGTAAGCTAAACAAGTGTATTCAGGTATTTGAGCATGTTACTCTAGTTTCTCTAGTGTGCACATTTTTTTTCCTTTGAAATATACAACCGTAGGCCAGCATGGTGGTGGAGTGGTTAGTATGCCTCATAGCTAGAAGGTGCCCTGTTCGAGTTTGCATGTTCTCCTTGTGCTTGCGTGGATTTCTTTCGGGTACTTTGTTTTCCTCCCACAGTCCAAAGACATGTTAGGTCAATTGGTGACTCTAATTCGCCCATAGGTGCGAATGGTCGTCTATCTGAGTATGTCTCTCTATGTTCGGCCTGAGACAGACTGGCGGCCTGTATTACCTCTCGCTCAATGGCAACTGGGATAGGCTCCAGGCCTCCATGACCCTCCCCAGAATAAGTGGTTAAAAGATAATGAATAGATGGATGTACAAATATATGTGTACAAAAAGTAACATTTTTGAAAAAACTCAACAATTAAAATAGTTTTTACTGATAGTAACGACAAGCAATGTTTATGAGTGATAGGTAGTGAGTAACATTTTATGTATATGTAAATATTGCCCAACACTATCTAATCCATGTGTATCCATGTGTTATTTGAGTAGAAAAATTTGCACTTGTGCTCAAGTCATGAAAATATATTGGGAAAATGTTGCACCATATACCTTTCAGTCATCCATCTTCTGCACATTCCTATCGTGTTCACAAATACAGGGAGGCTTGTGCCTGAGACACAGCAGGCACCCTTCAAAGTTCAAATACATTGAATACATACCTCATTGTACGGCAGACTTGTGCTCATACTCGCATGTACATGTCTTTGCACAGATATATTTGAGGGTGGGATTCATTAGTCAGACTATTAGTCATCTTGTCTTTATAATTACTCAGTATTACAGAACCAGCAGCAGGAGTGCAATTCACTGATGCACCTCTCTCTCTTTCTATCACACAAACACACATATCACGGGTTACAGCACACACATTTGAAGGACTGAGCCGATAGAATCAGTAACCTTCAAGGTTTTTTTTTTTGCATGCCTGTATCTGAACTGAGAGAGTTCGGGATCCAAAGTGCCTGAGTGGGACAGTCGATATGTGTCCTCTAAGATAATCCCTCTTTGTCTTGCTCGCTACTCTGCAGGGACATGGCGAGATTATGGATCTCAAGAATCCACACCATTTTTGGTTCATTGTTGGTTTTCTGGCTCTGTAACTGTTGACAACTGGTGTTTTACACATGGAGCAAATGGTTCTGTGTTTAAAATCTTGGGCTCACAGCTTTACAGTTTTGGTTTGGATAGTGTCTCGGGGTATGAAAACCAATGTATGGAAAGCTGTTTGAACATTTAGCCAAATTGCTGATATCAGACTTTCCTCTATCAGTTTGCACTATGAGCTGGATATGACGGCACACTAGAGTAAGACTTGGTTGCACTAGAAAAAACATGCTTATTAAAGTAGAGCTTTAACTAGTTGGCTATTAAGCTTTTTGACTATCACTAGGTAACTAGACTGTATTTGTGCTCTTACTACTAAACTAGTAAGCATTTCTGTCCAACTAGTTTCACACTAGTAGGAGGCAGCCATTTTCAGAAAAAAAGCTCTGATCTTTAGCTCTTTATTATTTTTTTTGTCCTTTCGTCTTATCCCGTGAGTTCAGGGTCGCCACAGCGGATCATTGTCTGCATGTTTATTTGGCACAGTTTTTACACCGGATTGCCCAGAGACACTTTGACATATAGCCAGGACCGGGGATCCACTGACCCTGTGGTCCATGCACAACTGCCTTACCAACTGAGCTACAGCACCAAACAATAGAGATACAAAATGAATGACTAGTTAGAGGCCGATTGTTACAGTTGGTAAAGTAATTTAGCAAGGACCCAAGTTAGGAGAAGGCAAGAAGAGGTACAAAGAAAAAGGTATTTATTTATAAAGAAACTGGAGGGGTTAACACAACTGAAAGTCACTCCACGAGGAAGGTAATAAACTTACAGAACAAAAGGTAACAGACAGACAGGACAGCTATTCAAACAAACGGGGTGTACACATACAGACAGACAGAATCCAGACAAGACAGAACCAATGTAGGGTACACCCAGGGACCAGACAAGACTGTAACTAATATTAACACACAGGTAAAGGGATAAATTAACAGGGTCAAATGAACAGAGTTAAATAGGAGAAACAAACACAAGGAGCAGGATAAAACAGACAGGAGGAGGATAAACTAATGCAAAACGTTTTCGCTTCACAATGTACTATGTTGATCCAATTAACTAGAATATAATTTCTTATTAATTTGTTTGTTGAAAAATTATGTAATGCAGCTTTAATGCAAATCTTTTGTTCTATTTCCAGTAAATTTGATTTGTAAAACCCAGCACCAGTTTTGGCAAACAGCTCACGCATTTAGAAAACAGGACACTACTCTGGTTATTTCTTGGATTTTCACTTTGAGTTCATGTCAACAAGATTAAAATCTGCCATATAAATGAACTGTCATGTATATTTATAGTCTGGCATCACAGCAAATGTAATAAGGAAAGACATGTGAAACACTCTTTCATTATACACTCTTTCATCTCACACACACAGTGCTGGATGAAAAATTTAAAACCTGTACTTAAATACCAAAGCAACACTGCAAAAATACTCCATTATTTAAAATCTCATTGTAGGCAAAAATTAGCAGCAATACAATCAGGAAAATTGACTTAAATATTTTAAAAATGGAAAAGTATCTAGCGATATACACACATTGATCAGCCACAATATTATTCCACCTGGTGGTTTTATTATAAAAACAGCTTATGTTTCATTATGGGTTAGCCATCAGCACATACAATGGTTAAAATCAGCTGCACCTTTACCAACAGTTCCCTTTGACCTTTTTCTTTATTATTTACTGTACATGTTTTGCCACAATTACCACAATCAGTTTTGTTTAGAATACATTGTTTTCTTTGTAGAGTACTTTTACCTTTTGTCACAGCACCACCTCCCACATCCTCCTTTCCCCTCCTTTCCCCGCTCTCCCTGTCCGTATTTGTGTATGTGTTTGGTGAGTGTCTTTGCTTTTAGTGCACCTGGAACTGCAGCAGCAGCCACACCTGCACGCAATCATTCACCTTGATGACAGCTGCTCATATATCGGTTTCCTGCACGCTACAAGTTGCCAGATCATAACCTCTATGGTATTTGAGAACTCTAGCCTTCTAAGCTGAACTCTCTGAGAATTTCTTGCTCATCCATTGTATTTCGCCCACCTACAGAACCTCCGGTCCCCCTGCTTAGCCCTGTCTCCCTCTCCAGCTCCTCGTCTCCACGGCGTCTTGTCCCTGGCTTCCTCCCGCCCTCCTCCAGCAACTCACCGCTCCACCGCTCCCTTCCGCATCAGGCTGCTCGCCTGCACTCCCTTTCCCCCAATAAAACCATTTTTCCCTTCCCTATTGCCTGGTTCCGTCTCTCTCTGTGGGTCCGCTTCTATTGAATACACGCAGTTAGTGTGACACCTTTGTATTTAAGTAAATATGTAAGTAACCTGTGGGCAGCATGGTGGTGGAGTGGTTAATGTAGCTTCACAGCTTGAGAGGTGGGTTTGCGTCCATGGCAGACTGAGTTTGCATTTTCTGCCTGGGCTTGTGAGGGTTTCCTCTGGGTACTTCACTTTCCTGCCACAGTCCAAAAACGTGCATGTAAGGTTAACAGGTGACTCTAAATTGCCCATAAGTCATGTGAATGGTTGTCTATCTGTGTATGTCTCTCTGTGAGACAGACTGGTGACCTCTCCGGGGTGGACCTTGCCTCTTACGCAGTGACAGCTGTGATAGGCTCCAGCCCACAATGACCCTGAACAGATAAGTGGTTACAGGTAATGGTTGAATGAAGGTTCAGTGCATGACATGTAGTCTTTTACTATTTTTTTACTTGAGTAAAAGACTTGAAACAACTAAATCCCAAGTTGCTCCTAGTGAGTCACGTGAACAGCTTGCATGGCAGCCGGCATCATCGTTGTGTGTAAGTGTATTATTACCAATGAATGGGCAGCTGAATTGTAAAGAAGTTTGGATAGATGTCCATCTACCAGCTTCACAACTAAGCGCTTTGGAATTAAGGTACGTGGTGTGGTGGTGTGTATTTTTGACCACAACAGAGTGCACAATAAAGAAAATAGGAATAAAATACACTGAAATACTAGTAAGAAATGTAGTGGGGTAGACATACAATATTTCTACAGCCACTGCCATCAGTGTGTATGTGAGTGTGAATGGGTGAATGGGAATCAACAATGTAAAGCGCTTTGGATAAAAGCGCTATATAAGTGGCCATTTACCATTTACAATATTTCCCCCTAAATTGTAGCATGAAGTAGAAAACAAATTAACAACAAAGTACAATTACCTTCACATTGTATGTGTAAATGTAGTTACTTCTTTTCACCAAAGAGAATATTTTTTTTCTGTTCACCTATTGAGTTAACCTGCAGAATGCTTATAAAATAGCTCATCATATGCAATTGACTAACAGTCAAACACAGGAGGAGGTGATAAAGCTGCTGATGACAGTATTTCACAGGTTATAATACAGAGTTTAGATCACATTTACACATCAACCTCCTCCATCCTGCTAGCACTTTCAAATTCATTTAGACTCTCCTTGCTTTCCCTTTCATATCTAGTGTCATTTGTTAAAACCAATGTTCCTCCATCTCTTCTTTCTTTCATATTTCGATTCTTTGATTGATTGTCTGTCTCACTGTTGTGACATTTACTCTCTCTTTGACTTTCTGACAAGATGACAACTGGATTTTCCTTTTACACTTTGGCAGCACCAATTTTCCTCTCCGATGAGATGATTTGAAAGTAATTGTACATTTTTTTCCTTTTCTCTGTGTGAATATAATGCCTGGTTGGAATAGCCAATAGGTAGCAAGGAGGGTTGATTGCCTTCAATATCTTCAGACAAGTCACTGTCATATAAAAGTTCCACTGCTCAACACAGAGACATTTTATTTCTAGACCAGTGCAGGAGAGACAGACAGAAGGAAATTCACCAAGCACTGAAATTATGGAACAAAAACTAGAGTTAGAATTAGAATTACAAGGACTTATTCATGAGATCACAGTGTTGTGGTTAACGTTAACAAGTAGGTAACAGGCTTTTTCCTCACCATCAATAAACTACACTCTGCTACATAAAAAAATAAATAAATATAAAATATATTACCAATAAGTTATCTGCTAATTTACCACAGACTCACGATTTTGCCTCATCGTGAAAAGAACTGAAGAGAAAAGCACAGCAGCTCGCCAAAACGTGATCTGTGCCACCAGAATCCAAAATGACATCCATTAAGTATGGAATATTAACATTTTATCAGATGACTGTTCAATTTTTATTATGAAGTTTTTTATTTTTTTTTACTATAAATAACCCTTAAACACAGGTGCTACCTGCAGATATCTCTGCCAGGAGGTGGATGACAGGGATGTGACAGGACACTGTAGGCCCATATCATTGCTTGGCCTGGCACTAAGCTCTTACAGAGGTGAGAGAACAAGACAGCACCTGTCAGAAACCCAACAAGAAAGAGGACGATAGATGAAGAACTTGTTAAATTATTGCTGTTGACCTCCAACCCATTCAAATTTTTAGAAGACAAAGCTCTCAACGCTTCCAATACTCTTCCATCAAGGTAGACAGTATCCCAGACATTATTTATTTAAAAAAGTAGCATTACCTAAGTACAGCAGTGTGCTTAACCACAGGACATCAAGAGCTACAACTGTATTTATGACAGTAACATGTAACTTTTTTCGTAGATTTCAACATGTCTTCCTGTTGGACAGTTTTGAATTTAGTGATCAGTGCACAGCAGGAAACTTGGACAAAAAGCTTCTCAATATGGCAAAACACTGGAAAATGAAAGATAAAGTCATGACATTACCAAGGCTGCACAGCAGAATTTGCAAAATGGAGTCATCTTCCATACCTGGTGAGTAGCATTAATCTGATTACTGTGAAAGGCCTAAAAGCAACTGTGGACAAAGTGAAACCCTATGTGCTCCTATGAAACTTTCAAAGGAGCACACAGGGTGCAGAAAAAGAATGCCACTTGGATCCATAGAAATGCATAGAAAAAAACGATTCACGACTGTATCTCAAGATGTATCTCCGCATATGACATCTTGTAGAATTGTCGGCAATCCAAAGATGCCATTATCTCCACTCTGGCCATCACAAATGCATCAGTGAGCTCTTTGTCACAACAGTAATGGAGTATGCTGCAGGGGGTTTGCGACATCCTGGAGCCCTTTCAGGAAGTCACTTTTGAGATTACTGTAGGGATGCAGGGACATACTGTACTGTATGTCCCTGCATAGTTAAGAGTTAGTGAGCCAAACTACCTGATACGAATGTCTTACTCTATTTTATTTTTTTTATATAATAAAGTACCAGTGTGGTACAATTTAGAATTGTCTCGGTATCTCTAGGTATATGCCCTGTTTTTCTTCAATAGCTACTGTGATTGATAACCTTAAAAGTCATATTCCTGGCCAAAGGACTGCAGATGACCACAGAAGAGTAAATACGTGAAAAGAATCTGACTTGAACAACTCAATGCAACACGACAGGTATGTTCCACAGGCTGGAATATAACCCCACTTGACCCAATAGGCAATGGAATATAATCATACACTTGGCCAAATACTCAGAAAAGTTGGCCTTTGAGAATGCCAGAGTTGCAGATTAGGCTTTCCAGACAATAACTGCGGCAGGAAGTCTCACTGTTAAAGCATTAATCCAGTTTGTTTGCAATATAAAAACAACACATTTTTCTTGACACAAACATAAGAATCAGTGAGTGTTAATTAAACAAAAATGTAGGATATAGTATTTTGAATGTAGACCTAGTAAAAGCAATAAAATGACTTGTGGTCATAAAGTAAACTGTTCATACATTTATCTGTGAGTAAAATAGGCTGATTTCTAGAACATAACTCATTTTTCTAACAGATTTCTGAAAATGTTCTTCAAAATAAGAAAACAAATTGTGTCTGAGTCAGGGCAAAAACATCATGTTAAACAATGCCCACTGGCTTTATTAAATGTAAGTGTACAGAAGTAAAAATGTAATTCTTCAATACACTTCATGGAGCACTGCATTCAAAATTATGAAAAAGAAACAACCATCTTAACTCAGGAGTTAATGATTCTGAAACCAATATTGTATTGTGATACAAAATGACAGAGCCTTTATATTCAAGTTAGCAATGCAGGAACATTTTGGTTACCCTGTGTTATCTAGTTAAAAATAAAGTATTTTCCCTTTAGTGTTCAAAAATTACTTTAAAAAAACTCCAGAAATGTTGTCTGTGCTTTTTCCTATTCATCCCATCTCCAAAAATTATAAATAAATGGATAAGTAAGAGAGACTGAGGTATCAACCGAACTGAGGTTATTATATCCCTAACCTTAACATGCTGTATGATGAGACATACAGAATGTTTCCACCATGAGAGTCTATGGAGCGCTTTAACTGTTCATGCTAGGAATTCTACAAATACTCTAGTTTTCTTTCATTAAAAACTGTAATAAACTCATCATTTCAAACTTAAATATATTAAGTCAGAACAAACCATGTTCAAATCATTCCATTTCAAATTCCTAGTAAAAGGCAAATTTAAAAAAGCACTTTTGTGACAGATTGCATCTGTTTGACCACATCTCTGTGAATGCCGAATGCTCTCATTTTCCAAACACTGTGGCCCCAAGTCTGTCTTGTTAGTCTAGCTCTAATAAGTCTGATGACATAATCAGGGTTATTTTTTCAGAATTGACAAATCGAAATGGTTTCTCTTTACTTGTAAACTAAGGTTTAAATGTAGAAAGACTATAAGGCCCCGAAAGTGCTCTTAATTATAAAGAAAAAACCTTAACTTTTTTGCTTGCCTTGTACCTCACTGGAAAGTCAGTTTGGATAAAGGCATCTGCCAAATGACTACATGTAAATGCAAATGATAGTGGGATAACTATTATCAATGTATAAACATAAAAGTAAAAAAACCCATACATATTTATACATACGAAATTTTGTAAATTGGGTTTTTCATTTCTCACACACTTATGTTTTAATGTTTGTGTTTCTAATTCAGGCATTTGATTAATGTCAAAATCAGTCAATCAATCAAAACGTATATAGTGCCGTATAGATAAATACAGAATATTTCAATTTAAAGTGCTGGACAGTACATCACAGCTTGCTGCATATCCACACTTGTCCATGCTGACCCCTTTAATGTTTACTACAAAATTAAAATCGTTGTGTGTTATAAATGTTGTCGTTTGATCAGGATATACTGTCATAAGATGATTTCTTTGTCGCACACTGCAAATCAGGGTTTTCCATAACTTTTATGAAAGTGTGCTCCAGTACGATTCCCTTATCCACTTTGACCTCAATAATAAACACATAGTAGAATTATCACCTTTCTGAAAGTTTCAACCGAAAAACTTAAACTAAATTATAACCTTGTAAAAGTAGAATTTATGTCAGAGCTGCTGTATTGGATTGAATTAAATTGCACAGGTGGTCATAATGTTCTGCCTGATCACCTTGTTAAGTTATAACTGTTCCCTGTTTGAACAAACAAGAGCAACATTAGCTTCCATTACCTTCCACTGTATGTTCAGACTCCTTCTTTGTGTTTTATTGCATCAACTGATCAAAACCACTGAAAACTGGCTAGATTTATTCTAATCCGCAATATAAACACTGTCCTCTGTGCTTCAGTTTCTTTAGAGTCTGTACAATATTTAAAGGAGCTTTTGATCTGATGCATGTGTTACATCAGTGTGTTCATATGTGTTTCATAGCTGGGATGATAGTGATGTGTAAGAACAAAACAAGAGGCAAAGAGGAGCTTTAAGAATGACAAGGGTAGAAAAACAAGGGTAGACACACACACACACACACACACACACACACACACACACACGGTCTTGTTAACTCAGTTCACCTTTCTATGAGACTCTAAAATGTGTCTTCTTTGTCTCGGAACGGCTGCTGGTGTCATAACCTAGTAGAGAAATGAAAAAGAGAGAGAGAGAGAGAGAGAGAGAGAGAGAGAGAGAAAGACAAAGAAGTCCCATGTGCAGCATTTCTCACAGAGTAAGAGTTCTGGGTCTAGATCTGCAGAGACAGAGCAAGGAGAGGAAAGGCAAAGCCAGTGGGAGCTACACTGAGCTCAGTGAGTTGTGACACATTCAGAATGAAACTCATTACACCTAATACAGTAGTCTGTGTAATACTTATCAGTTCAATTTTCCATTTCAAAAATGACTGCATAAAGCTGGATAAATAATTTGTTTTTGTTGTTGTTCATTTTCTTATAGATGAAATTAACAGAAACCAGACTTTTTATTTTTGTTTGTTTCTTTTGGGATTGATCCATTAAAATTTCTCATCGTGGGTTTAACAACCTTGAGCATATCCAGATGGACGTGTGGCATCTACAGAGTTTTTGTTGACATCCAATGCTTCTCAGAGTATCTATCAGCTGTTTTCAGTGTTCTATAACCGATTTTATTGTCTTCATCTTATCCCGGAGACACTCTACAAAGGGCTGAATGCATCAAATGGCAACATTTCAAAGTTCAACAGCTTTCGGCTTCTTCCGTCAGGGGTCGCAACAGCGGAACGTGCTCCACACATTGATTTGGGATTCGTTTTTTGGGATGCCAGATGCCCTTCCTGCCGCAACCCTCCCGTTTTTATCCAGGCTTGGGACCGGCACAAAAGTGGCCTTTGGTGGCTGAATGTTGCCACAGCTGGTGCGGTGGGATTCCCTATAATTGACATAAAATATTAAACAGTTAAAGGGACTATTTTGCTTACATTTTGCTTAAACAACATACTTTTGATTTAGTATGAATGCAGGATGTTGTACATGTTGTGTGTTTTTCTTACTTTTACATAAATTAAAATAAATCTAAATTCTTCTTTTGCCACTGCTTGCCAGAAACACCTCACCAAGAAGCCATATTCTCAAGTATAAACTGAGTATTTTAACTTAACTTTCAACAGGTATAAAAGGGCCTGTTAATGAAAATCAAAGGAAACACACTGGAAACAATTTGTTTCTGTGCTGAAACAAAGTCAGCATCTTACTGTAGTTTACTTCACGCAGGCTACATAAACACAGTAAAATCTGAACAAAAAAAGGTCGCAATACAAATGTTGTGTCGTATAATTTTAGGAACCTCGTAAATGTAATCTAGAGCTTTATGGATTCTTGTTCAGTGTCAGGTGCAGCAAACATTCAACTGAACTAACCAAACTGGAAAAATGTCAGTTGTTGATGTGAATGCATATTAATCTGCAGAGAACAGGGATAGACCTGTTGCTTTGACTGTAGCTGCAGGGTGTTTATTTTATTTTTTTCTCTTTCATTTTATTCCATCCGTTCAGGGTCGCCACAGTGAATTTTTAGTTTGCATGTTAATCGGCACAGTTTTTACACCAGATGCCCTTCCTGACGCAACCATCCCCAATTTCTACCATGCTTGGAACCGGCACTGCACGGCTAGAAATGGGCAGATGGGCTATTGGGGGTTCAGTGTCTTGCCCAGGGACACTTTGGACATGTGGTTGGAAACTGCGGGGCACAAACCTCCAACCCTATGACCAGTAGGCGGTCGCTCTACCAACTAGGCCACTGCCGCCCATACTGTAGCTGATGGGGGTAAGATTAGATTTTTGATTTAGATCCTGTTTTGCCCTGGGAACAATTGCATCCGGTATTGACTCAGCAGGTGCACTTTGGCGTCAGTATCGGATACTCCAGGAGAGTCACCTTTTGACGTCACAAGAACAACTTTATAGACATGCAAAAAAAAAAAACTACATTAGGGTTAGGAAAAACAACTTCAGGGCAACATTACATTACAGAAACAAAGGTTAGGGTTAGGCACAAAAACGTAAGGGTAAGGTTAAGTTAGAAGATAGGGGTAACGCTTTGGATAAAAGGGTCTGCTAAATGCCTAAAGAAAAATTACATTAAAATAAATTGCTACAAACACTGACAATGGCACACACGTGCTTCCTTACTATAGTAACTACTGTACGTGCACTACGTTGTGAAACAATCATCAGGCAAGCGCACAATGTCTCACACCGTGGAAAAGTCCTGTGTCTTGTTGTACTATCCACCTATGACACTTTTTCTTCTCTTATTTTAAATCATCACTTTAGGCGCTACATCTTGATGCACCAGGGTTTCTATTTGAGTAGGCTGAAAGCTTCGAGTATCAGCCACCGACACGAACGGGTACCTTAAGCGTCAGCATTTAAAGCAGAAGGGACTGCCCAAACCAACAATTTTTACCGCCTCAGGAATGAGAATGGGCTGGTAGCTGACAGTGGTAAACGATGGTCTGCATATGGTACAGTAGATGTATGGAAGTTTTAGATTATTGGGAATGTCAATTTCCTGATAATATAAGGTCTGGTACAGTAATAATAGTTATTTTTAGAACAAAACAGCAGTGGTGAACTCTGCTTTCAACATCTTGTGTCTTTTACACTTTTTGATGGTACTAATTTTGAAGTGACCTTTAAACATTGGGTAACTGGTAATTGGTAATTGGGTCAGGACTGATGGAGGAGAAGATCTTTGTTAGTCTCTTAGTTTTTCTTGGTGTTAGACATGCAGGTTGGTACAAAGACATACAGGGGTATGAGGTGTTGAATGATGCTATTTTTTATTCTGAGGAATGGAGCTGTGCTGTAACACAAACTGCTGTGTAGTTTATCAGCTCAATGGAGAACAAGATTAAAATATCCTAACAGTACATCTTTAAACTACTTAATTTTGCTATTGATTTACCTGAATAAGTGAACCTGTGCACAATAGCAGGCCCCTTATCTTAGCATTTATCAGATGGTCACTTTTTTTAGCTGCAGTTACATCATTCTGTGCACAATGCTGCTTGGACATTGTTCCTTAGTTACTGGAAGCATTTAAAACATTTATAAATTGGATGAACCAGCAGAAATCCAACAAGAATTTGGGTTGTCCTGTCAATTCCTGCAGTAGGCTGGGGGTGGATGGTGGTAGAGTCTTGGCAGGACTGGTTGAAGAATGTGACAGCTTTTGAGTGGAATTAGATTATGGTCCTACAGTAGCATTTCCCAGGGGTAAGCTTCATGAACCGGTTTCTTAGCTGTGGTAGAGTGAGCAATCCCAGCAATCATCTAATGCAACAAGTTACCTATGCTTGGGTGGGGTTGCATGGGTATAAATTTCAGCTTGTATTTGTGTTGACTCAAGTAGTTCATAGTGATAGTGAATAATATGGAGGAAGTTTTTGTTGCAGACCTTTGCTTCAGAGAGAGGAAAATCACAATTCACACCATGCAAGCTTTTAATGAAAACTTAAACATATTGTTTGAACTATTATCATTTTAATTCAGTCAGGACAGTTGTGGGTAAGAACACTAAACATGTGTGTTGCAGTAGCCTGCAGACAAATCTATAATGAGCAAAAGGCTGTTATTTTGGACATCCATTGAAGTGTGGAGCCTCTTCATAGTGTAATATAACCATCTGCTTTATGGTTACAGATGTTTGGGATAATGTTTGTGACTGCAGGCAATTTGACAAAAGTAGTACTTACCTGAAATATATTTGGTATATTAAAAATGTCCATTCTAAAAAGCTAGGATTTAGCATTAGATGATGATAATGAAATGTTATGGTTATGATCGAGGTTAGGACTAGTTGTGTTGGAGGTGGAGCCTTAGGTGTTGCATGTAGAGGGAATGAAAGCCAGAGGAGAAGTCCCTATGGTGCGCTGTCCTAAAGCATCTCATTTCACATCCTCTATATTTGCTCTCAGCTGCCAAAGGGTGCAGGGATGATTTTAGCAACCAGTTAATGGAAAGCTACGAGGCTCGTCTGAGTCTGTCTGCTCACTTGCGCTTGTACAGTGTTTGACAAAAAGCGGTGACGACAGTGGCACTAATGAAGGCCTGACTCATAAGAGGTGAGAGGCGATGATGGCCACCACTGTGCCTCTAGTCACATTACATCCACTGGAGTGTGCACATCAGAGCGGATTTTAGAGATGGGGAAGAATGGGCAGAAGACAGGAACAGGTAAGCAGACTGCAGCTTTTGGTGAGGAGGAGCATGAGGGATGACACAGCCATACTAATGCACATTCAGAAAGCTCCCTTCCACACCACTGCTCCACACACACACACACACTCATGCACACACACAGATAAATGTGTACACACACACACATCAATGGTGGGACACGCATGAAAACCAGCTGTCTGTCCCTAATGGGCTCTAGTAGAATCAACCTTTCTGCACAACAGGGCCAGAGGGAGAAAAAGAGAAGAGACCCATGAGTGTGAGGAATATGGCATCAGAGGGTTTAGTCTTAAATGGGATATGAAATCCTGGCGTTTAGTGGGATTTCTAGATAGAACTCCTTTTATAGAAGAAGACCACCATCAGCCCATCATTTCTGAAGTTAGTGAACGGATGGCCACTTTTCTCTGTTAGTTGGACATCCATACTTTGCTCCAGATTGAATATGTTTTTTAGATTTTGGATTGATTAAATTCCAGTTTGATTAACGTATGGAATCCTACTGGCTTTGGGGAAATCCTGGCTTTTTACTCTGGAGTCACCAGGGGTTACACTGGGCTGGAGATTGCAAGTGTGGAGCTCTGCCTCCTGACATCAGCATGGCACCCAACCATCTCCGTCAGCATCACAGCATTGGCACTTTTGATTTGAACGTGGCAGGTCTCAGACTCTGTCTTACACTCACCAAACAAATGCAGAATGTAGCCTAGTTTCTTTGAGCAAATTAAATCACTCTGGATTTTAAACTGTCATCACTTGTGTCCATATTGAGAGAGGAGTAGCATGTGTCACTGTAACTTCAATAATTATCAAAATCTTCAGCGCTGACCTTATGCTACATTATTTCTGCACATTATTTTTTGCAAGTTAACCCCTCATAGGTGTGCATGGTTACACTGTACTTTGTTAATCCTCCTTATTACATCTACTTGTTGTTATTTTTGTAGTGTAGCAGTGTGGAGAATGTTCCGAGTTTCATTCAGTTACTGTAGGTGATGTGTCTGCTGCTGTCAGTGAGAGAGAGCTGTGCAGTGTTGCTGCGCCAAACATGTCACCGCATCAGTTTGTGAAGCTGTGTGTCACTGCGCTGCAGGTTGGTGACACAAACAAACTGAGGACAACAGAATGAGGCTTATATTATAAATAACCTTTTTTAATCAAAGGTCTAAAAGTCAAAGGAAATTAGTCTGTAAAATTGTAATCCTTCTTAATTTGATTTGGCACGGCCCAGAGTGAAACAGAAAATTACCTCCACTCATGTTTGGACTTTTCATGTGGCCCCATCACCTGGTGAGAGCTTCAGTTTGAGTTCAAAAGGCTCTAAAACTAGTGACACTACCATCAGTCTCACCTGTGTTACATGTAACATGGAAAACAGCAAATGTTACCATTTTAACACAGTCAGCTAATATGGTAACTAGAGGCTGCTGACACCAATCAAATACCAGTTCCATTCTTTCTCCCTCTCCTAAATGATTAACCTGTTAATAACATCTGTCAGGAGGATGCACAGTGCTTAACGTAACCATGTGAAAAGCATCATGCCTGAACAAAAATAGGAAGAAGTACATAGCAATTTAACAGTATTTTTGATTAGTCAGCACTATTCAAAATGCAAATTGAAATGAAAAAATGAAAAACAAAAGTTTGTCTACATAATTACGGTTTAAAGAATTAATTATTCCATTGTCAAACGTTGGCTGAAGCTAAAAACTTTATGTAGAGTGTAAATCTCAGTATGTAAACTAAAACTTTACGCATTAATTAACATAAGAACAAGATACTGAATCTTAAACACTCACAAATTAAATTCTGAGCCATTATATCTGATAAGGAATTTAGTCACTTTCTCCAGTATCAGATTTGCTTTGTTGATGTCTGGGGGTAGTTTTCTTTGCTCCTAATCTGTTTCCTGGAATGTTTTTTGCCGTGGCACACTTCTCTTTACGCCACTCGTTGCCTTTAAAAATGCAACATTATTCTGTGCATGATGCTTCTGCAGGTTTTTAATCAAGTTGGTGGAGTTGAAGTTGCCAACGCTGCTGCCATGTGTCATGTTGTGCTCATGTTGTATAAATAGCTTTGCGTTTTTCTTCTTTTAGGTACAAATAAATCCACAAAGCCAACATGATAACTGCTGGCAGGTCTTACTTCACATCCTAGTCACATCTCTTTGTTTTGACTGGTTGCAGGTGTCAGTCAGCATTTATATGATAATTTAACACTAACGGTCACAAATCGGATTATTGATTACTGTACTGAAATTCACTTTTATCTGTAAATAGTAAGAAAACTCTTGTTAAACTGCAGCTTGTTCAATGCGTCTGCCGGGATTTGAACAGGTACCAAATACAAGATACATGTTCCCATTCTGGCTTCTTTTCACTGGCTGCCAGTTAGTTTTAGGATTGATTTTTAATTTTTACTTTTTTTTACTCATTTTAAAAGCCAAGAAAGGGCTGGCCTAGCCCTAAGTTGCAGACAGCGTTTTTGCAGTCTGAGCTTAAACACTATGCTGTGCAAAAATCTGTTCTTAAAACACATTTTTGCTTTTTAATGTTTAACTTGACCTTACTGTTGTGAAGCATTTTGCAAATGTGCTTTATCATAAAAGTATTATTTATTATGTATCATTAGTCTTGTTTGACTTTTGTCAATTAAATAAATAAGCACACACCCAAACAACTTGAGCTATTCTTTTAACCGCGACTGTCTTAACTTCTGAGTACCATCTGGAGTTTTAGCCTGTATGTAACCTTTAATGCGACCACAGTACCGTGTGGTTCTTGTCGGTAAAGATACAGTATGTTTGCTGGGATAACTAAGAAAGTAGAAAGCATAATTGTGTGAAATCTCTAAAAAACAACAACAACTAAAAACAACTGACTTTCATTGAAATGATTTGATACCTATTACTGCACAAATATTTCAGATGTAGGTTTTAAAGAATGATTGTCCTTATTAACCAGTATATTACTTTACATCAGATCAAATGATGAATATATAATTATGAAATAATATACAATTAATTCATTTTTTAACTTAAATACTGTGCCTGTGACATACCTAACTGATCAGAATGAGCATTCGTTGCCCAAGTTTTTGCAGTTTGTCCTGCTCTGTTGGCACCATGAGATCAGTTGGACAACGAATTATTACACATATCTGGTTGAAATACATCAGTATGACCTTATCACCTGTTCAGTATGTTACCAAGGTATTCAAAGGTGTATGGACACATACATATGGCTTAGTAGGATACTGCAGTACCTGCCAGAAGGCACAGTAGGTGGTTATCATATGCTATTATGCTCTGGACCTTTGTTGTCATGCTTTGTTTATGAAGTGTATTTGTACTCTAAGGTCTTTTGTTTCCCTTGGAAGACGATCCCTTATTGTGTCTCATGTGCAGTACATACATGCTTCTCTGTAGTCTTTGTGGTCTGTTTAAATGTTCCTTGTTTGGCGGCATGAATGTGGAAACCAGCTGATGTCACAGCTTTCATTGCTGCATGCTCTTTGATGCTGGCATGGTTTGTCTCTGCACACTGGTACAAATTATTTAGGGAAAATGTGGTTTGTTTAGTTTTTTAGTGGACTAAACAATTTTATCAGCACTGCTGCTATTTCTATAATATGCCTGTGCCAGCAACTCAAATAAAGCAGCACAAACAACATCATTCAGCTGCAATACAAATCAAGAGCTTTCAATTTGATTAGACTGATTGTAGAACTTCAGCTCCACAAATTATTCTACAGTATCTGGCAGAGACTCAGTGCTCGTAAAACAAAGCTCCCTGTAATTCCAGAGGGCCCAATTTTAGTAAAGGCCCACACATTAACAAAGGCCCAGCTGTCATCACTTCTGATGAAGGCACATTGGCAAAAAAAGCTTTGATTTATTCAGTGATATATCAGATAAGATCTAAACGGTAAAAGAAATGCTGATAATTTCAGAACTGAACTTCTTTGAGAGTAGTCAATCACTCAAATAGCAATGTGAATGTTTGTTTGATATATTTAACATCAAGCAGGAATCATTTAAGAGATGAATGGGAAAACTAAGTTATATCTCTCAGTGTATGGAGATGATTACACATGGATAGGAAGGGGCAGATTAATTCTTAACAAAAAGCTCACGCATGGACGACCTCCAGCTCTGCCTCCTGTCTTTTCTTCAGTGCCACTGTCTCTAAGCTGATCTCTGGTCTCACTACTGTCTTGAACACCTTTCCTTTCATTCTCACTGATACTCTTTTATCACACAACACACCTGACACTTTTCTCCACCCGCTCCAACCTGCCTGCACTCGCCTTCTTCACCTCTTTTCCACACTCTCCGTTGCTCTGAACCCTTGACCCTAAGTACTTAAAGTCCTGCACCTTCTTCACCTCTGCTCCCTGTAACCTTACTGTTCCAATTGCTCCCACTACAGGTCAAAATGTCATCTGAAAACATCATAGTCCATAGAGACTCCTTTTTAACATCATCTGTCATCCTGTCCATCACCAGACCAAACATGAAGGAGCTCAGAGCTGCAAGATTACAGCTCTGCACATCTCCCTAGTTCTTAAAAATCTGCACGAGTACACTTCTCCTCCATTCTTCAGGCATCCTCTCACTCTCTAAGATCTTGTTAAACAAACTAGTCAGAAACTCTACTGCCACCTCTTCTACACACTTCCATACCTCCACAGGTATGTCATCAAAACCAACTTAACATACAAGTTGCTCTACAAATATGCTCTTTGTTTGGGCTTTGCCACCTCTACCTTCACCTTATGCTGCACCTCCTGGTACTCTAGTCTACTCTCTTCAGTCCTCTCAGTGTCCCACTTCTTCTTAGCTAACCTTTTTTTCTGTATATACTGCTGAACTTCCTCGCTCCACCATCAAGTCTCCTTATCCACTTTCCTCTTTCCCTATGACACACTAGGTACCCTCCTACTGTTCCTGTCTCCCTGATCACATTAGCTGTAGTTGTCCAGACATCTGGAAGCACCTCCTTACCACCCAGAGCCTGTCTCATGTATAATAAGAAGTGTAATGTATACTGAAAAATCACCTTAATAAATCCATGCCCAGTACACAATCGCCTCCTTTATCAGCGACAGATTGTTCAGAGTGAATAAAGGAATTAGTTCTCTCAAGTCAGTTAGTGTAGGCAATTCTTCTGTAGCATTAATTAGGGCTTATATAAAGTGGACTAAAGAGTTTGAGTTGTTAAGAGAAGTTCATTGGAGTCTAGTTAGTCAGCTAGACTATCAGTGTCTAAAGATAATGTGTAATTTTAAGGCGGAGACATTCCTTTTAAACTCTGCAGAACTGCTATAACACTTTTTGTAAATGTAGATAAAAACTGTTCAGTACCAGCAATGGGAATAAAGCTTGTAATATTGAATTAGGCTACAGCTGATTTACATCTAATATTAGAGTCATAAATGTCATGTCCCAACTGCCAACACCAGAGCTACAGTCTGGGTAAAATATGAAATTTGTTGTTATACTACTTGCATTTAAAATGACAAAACTGTCTTTTTAGCAATGCAGGTTCTACATAAATTTCATTAACATAAAGTATGTCAGTGCACAGTGTTTATTATCACTGCGGACATGTGTAAGCCACCAGCCACCACACCCTTGTTGCGACATTGTTGTAATACCTTATTGTATTTCCTGGTTATTCATTTTACCAGGTCACTTTTTTCAACTTTCTGTGATAATAATGTTAGTTCACGTAACTGGACCTACTTTCCTCTGACCTGTTTTACCTGCCATCTGAGAACTGTTACTGTTATGGAACCCTAACTGAAAAGGGACATCCATTTAGGTGCAGCAAAAACAGTTTATTATTATTATTTTATTACAGATAATTAGAAAATATAAATAAATTTTGGCCTGATTATTGAGTATTTTAAAGATTTTTTTAAAATTCATTTACATAACATTTTTCTATTATATCAACTCATATACACTATACTATTACTAAATTAAACTAAAGTTTAGCTATTATTATAATGGAGTTAATAATAAGTAAATTTTAACTCTTCTTACTCAAAGTTTTGGCCCTTAAAATCTACAGTTATAGTTCATGTCACTTTGTTGCCACATTTTTTTAAGAAACCAATGACCACAGATTTTACAGGGTATACTAAACATAAGACATTTATACTTTAATAATCTCATCAACCTCTAACAGAGCAGAAGATTTAGCCTCGACAACCATCCTTGCACCGGTTGCTGAGTTACTATGGGCAACCATATCTGGACAGTAGTATGTTGTGAAATATGTTTCATGTTTTTATCCCTCTTGTTTACCAAGATAAATGTTAGTGCTGCTCTCCCGGTGATTATCAAATGGTAAATCAAGTCATCCAAAGTGAACTCCTGTATGTATAAGTACAAAATATCCGTAGTTCTTTATGTGTGCATCAAATATCCTAACCATTTTATTTTGCAGTTGATTGGAAACAGTTACAGTCATGTGCAAAAGATAGTACCTACTTATTTAGAAATTTCAAGAGAAAAAATAATATTTTTTTCATCAACATAACATTCATTAGCTCTTACAAATGTGTCAAAAATACTAAAGTTAATGTTTTTATTAATTTACCAAGGGGGATGCAAATTTTTGCTCTTATGATTTTCATTCATTTTCTGACAAAATTACTATAATATCCCAACAGTCCTGCTACAGGCTGTGTGTGGGCTGGGTTTTTATATGTCAATTTTGGAGAAAAAGTCCTTTTCGATAAAGATGAATAGATCACACAAGCAAACATCAAGTATGCCACTTGTGTTTTTTATCTGTTATTGCAGGGGACAGATTTGTTCTCCAGGACCTTTTCCCTTGAATGTACATAAAGATGAAGTAGTACTTTGCTACAAACATGTCTTCATGTGAAACTACCGATCTCCTCTGTTCACCTTGGCTTCTCATTTGATATAATGATATGAGAAAGCTGTCAAGCCTTCTTCTTAACTCTCACAGACAACCTAAATAAATACCAGTGCCAGCCAAGGCACTCTATCAAATATTACTTGACACTTGGCCTTGCCTCAAGGCTTTTGACAAGTTCTCCTTGAGACCCAGCAAGACCTCTACTTTCACTTCAGTGTCTTCATGTGGAAAACCTTGCCCTCTTCTTTGGGCAAGAGCACTGTTGTCTAGAAGGCTTTTTTTTTTTTTTTTTTAAATCTAGCCTAAAAGTGTAGTGGAGAAGGTTACACAGAAAAGCATCTTCACAGCACAACAGTGCCGCAGGTTAGAATGGATGAACTTTTCTATAAGAGAACACCAGCTTCACTGAAACCCAAAGACGAGCATTTCTATTTCTATTTTTTCATTGAGCCTGCTTTGCATAGAAAATCTTCAAAAATAAGCCCAATAATAATAATAATAAAGCACAAAATAAGTTCTTAAATTGGCATTTCAGACCATTTTCCAACCTGTGCTGCCTGGCTCTCCTTCATCTGAGCTGATTGTGTGATTAGCTTGCGGCACAGGGGACAGCAGCTCCCATCCATTCCGTCAGGGCAGACACTTGTCAAAACAGAGGGCTTTTCGATTGATCTGCACGCAAACTGATTTAATTAAGCCCTTGTAGCAGACAGGCATGGCCCCACATAATCAGCCTGATATTGTCTGAAGAACTTAGAGAAATGGTGTCTGCCAATATCAAACTGAGACGTTATGCCAAACTGACAAGGACATTTTTGGCAGTGCTTGTCAAGCAGCTTTTTTTTTTTTTTTTTAAAGCTAGTCTTTTCCTGATGAATGTCACATCACCAGAGATCCCTGCTGCACTCGCCATTAGCTATGCTTCATTGTGTTTTTAGCAGTTAAATCCTTTCTTACATTTTGCAGATTTAACTTAGAATCTCGGTGGAAATAGTCATAAACAAATGATAATAAACATGTGGGGAGATGTGGAATGGAAAAACTGGGTAGGGTTGCGTCAGGAAGGGCATCCAGCGTAAAAAAATGTGTCAAATCCACATGCGGACCAAAGATCCAATGTGGCAGCTCTGAAATTACAAGCTGAAAGGACAAAAAAATGTAAAAAATCTGTTCAGGTCTTCTTGTGCTGAATGTTTTACAGTGGAACGCCCATCAGATTTTAGGGGTGGCCAGTGACCCCTTTGCTTTGATTTTTGAAAAACTTTGCTTTTGATTTTTAATTTAAAGGAATATTTTTAATAATACAACAAAGGCCAAAAAACAGTGACAAACTAAAACAGGCCAAATTACTGCTTACAAGACTGAAGAAAACAGTTTGAAATATCATCATGATCCTTTCTAAGTTATTTTTGATCTTTTATAACAAAGTTTGTTGTATTATTTAAAGTATTATGTTGAGTTCATTTTGTTACTTTTTCCAGAGAAAAAGTTTTCCCCATGGACAAGTATCTTTCATATCTGTAAATTATGCTTCAGGATTGTGCTGACATTGTGTTAGTGAAACTTTGCTCATCTTATTAGATTCATCTTATTAGACAAACTTTTGTGCTAATACAATTATAATTTACTTTGTGGCATGACTTGTATATTCGGGAAGAAATGGGATTTTCACACTTTTACCGGAACAGCAGTCTGACAATAAGAAGTTAATGTTAATGTGACATAGCCAAAGTAGAACATGTAGAAAATGTCAGTCATAATATTGGATGCACAGCCGTCTCCAAAAGTGTAGGAATGGCAGTTAATTTGTGGGGGGTTTCTGTAAAGTGAAGACATTTGGATTTAAAATTAAAATGTGGATGTTAGACAAAAAAAAAAAAGAATGTTAGCTATTTTCATTTATAGTACTAAACAAAAAAGCACATGTAGTATTTAATGACCCTACTTTCTATATGAGCAAAAGCATTGGAACACGTGACTGACACCTTTGATTCTAGTTATGAGCTACATGTATTTGTGGTGGAGCTTTTTGGAACGTTTTATTGAAAGTTTAACTCTGACGAAAGTCGACAAACCTTTAATCCTTGGTGATTTTAATATTCACATCTGCTGCCCAGCTGACCCGTAGGTCAAAGATTCTAAATTTTAGTGACCCTTTTGACTGACCCTTCTGACTATGTCGGTGCACGGCCCTAAACACAAGCTTGGACATAAAGTACATTTGACCTTTTCATCTCTTGTGGGCTGCCAGTTTTTTACTCATAAAATATGTGAGTCCAAGTTTTGTAAATCTCCCTCCTGATCGTAGGCGTACGATCCTCCCTTCAACAGCACGGCGGTTTAAAAAAACACTGGGCTCCCTGCTACTACATGAATCCTGAGGATCTGTTATTCTTGTTAACTTCCACTTGTGAGAATATTTTGGAGTCTATTGCTTCACTTTGATACAAACCAGCCAGGTTGTGAGCAAATCCTTGGCTTGTCACTACAGCCAATGTTTTTTTTTTAGTTCCAGGCTCCACTACTGTAATTCATTGTACTCTGCTGTTAATCAGTCATCCCTCTCTCATCTTCAGATGGTTAAAAATGCTGATGCTTGTCTCTTTATTAGTACAAGAAAATTTGATAAAACTCTTTCCACTGGCTTCCAGTCAGTTTTTCAAATGAATTTAAAGTTGTTGATCGTGAGTGATCTTTTTTTTTTTTGCTGTGTCAGCCCCTAAATTATGGATAGGAGTTTACCCCTGGATGTTAGATCAGCTTTGGACCTGGCAGCTTTTCTATCATTGCTTACAATGTATTTATTTTCCTTGGTGTTTAATACATAGTAGAGATTGATACTGTAATTTTAAATATGGTTATATGACTTCTGCATTTAATTTTGTTGTATTATTTCTTGTTATATTCCCACTTTACTTTCATTCATTTAACTTGTATTTATTATGTTTGTGTAGAAATACTTCAACAGCATGTTGTTTTTATATATACAGTGCATCCAGAAAGTAGCACTTAACTTTTTCCACATTTTGTTATTTTACAGCCTCATTTCAAAATGTATCAAATTCATTATTTTCCTCAAAATTCTACAAACAATACCCCATAATGACAACATGAAAGATTTTTTTTTTAAATCTTTGCAAATGTATTAAAAATACAAAATGAAAAACACATATGTACATAAGTGCCATGACACTCAAGATTGAGCTCTGGTGGATCCTGTTTTCACTGATCATCCTTGAGATGTTTCTAGACCTTGATTGGAGTTCACCTGTCGGAAATTCAGTTGATTAGACATGATTTGGAAAAACATACACCTGTCTATATAAGGTCCCACAGTTAACAGTGCATGTCAGAGCACAAATCAATCATAGAAGACGAGACAGAATTGTGTTGAGGCACAGATCTGGGGAAGGGTACAGAAAAAATTCTGCAGCATTGAAGTTCCAATGAGCACATCATCCATAAATGGAAGACGTTTGGAAGCTAAGCCAAGCTGACTGATCAAGAGAGAAGGGCCTTAGTCAGGGAGGTGACAAATAAACTGATGGTCATTCTGAAAGAGCTCCTGTGTTTCTCTGAGGAGAGAGCAGAACTCTTAAACAACCATCTCTGCAGCACTTCAGGCCTGTATGCTAGAGTGGCCAGATATTGAGGGAAAGATGAATGCAGCAACATACAGACACATCCTTGATGAAAACCTGTTCCAGACCGCTCTTGGAACTCAGACTGGGGCGACGGTTCATCTTTCTACAGGACAATGACCCTAAGCACACAGCAAAGGTAACGAACCAGTGGCTACGGGAAAACTCCGTGAATGTCTGTGAGTGACGCAGCCAGATCCCAGACTTGAAAATTTCAGATGGCTGCCTTTGCAGTATTAAGCAGTATTGTACGTGTTTTGGTGTACCTCGAGCGGTACTTATGCACTTATACATCCTCTCTTGCCCTGACAGAGAAGCCATGGAAAAATACATATGGCAATCCCTGCAGTCTGGCCTAAACCACCCATCTTCCTCCCCAGTTGCTGTTGGCTGACAAAACCCTCCGCCCATGCATAGTCTACAGAGGACTGACAGAGCAGGACTGTAGGTGCAATAATCCATCATCTGAATAAAATACAGAAAT
This sequence comes from Channa maculata, assembly GCA_020496755.1. NCBI lineage: Eukaryota > Metazoa > Chordata > Actinopteri > Anabantiformes > Channidae > Channa > Channa maculata. Next base: position 17,838,031 of record CM035601.1, read on the forward strand.
ACAGAGGCTAGACCACAATATTCAGACCCTTCATCAGCAGAAAGTATCAGAAATTCATGTTGGAATTTGCAAAGTTCTGGAACACAGTTTTATGAACTTTGTTCTTTCAAAGTGATGGAAAGACCAAAGTGTGGAGGAAGAAATGATCTGGGGATGTGTGCCATCGCCAGGTTTTTGCAGGAGCAATTGTCAGCCTCTTAAAATACACATAATTCCAATATAGTATGCTACGGTAACTATTATAAGGTACCCTTAGTGTGACCAATTATAATGTTCGACATTTTTATAGATCAGTGTGTCATGTTTCCAATGCTTGATGGTTACAGTATAGGTTGATGTACTCTAAATGTTTCATTGCAGGATAACTGATTAAAAACCTGACAGTTCATCTTGTTATGTCTTATTATGCATAGAGGTGCAGCATTAGATGGACAATGGATGGATTTCATTCTGAACTGAGGACGAATCCACAATAAAAACGATCCGATCTGTGCTTTGATATGAACTGTATGAATGAGGAAGTGAAGCGTTCTGCTTCTGGAACAGACTTACTGATCTTTATTCATGATATATCTCAGGATGGTGGCAACAGAATAAATTTAGAGAATGGAAACCTTTTGTTTGCTAATTTATAGATATGTGCACTGAAGCTAATGAGGAGCTACAAAAACACACTGTCAACCCAAAGGACTTCATCAGACGGAAAAGTTGAGGCTTTTAGAATAATCACGTCAATTACCAAATCCTAAACTAACTGAACATGCATTTCACCTACTGAAGAGGCCGCAGTAAAAGTCTGGCAAATCAAATCAAAAGAAGAAACCATCAATTTGAACCCCAGGATTGATGTAAATACGTCAAAGGATTTGCAACCAAATATAAATTATTTTTTCTCTGCTTTTTAACGGGAAATGAATTTCTTTGTTGTACAGTGCCACAAATTATAGGGTTAAAGGCACATTGGAAACTAAAGAAAATATATGATGGCATAAATACTTAATACCTAATAAATAGCTTTAATGCTTGACACAAAAGTCCTGAAAAAGTCCTTTAATATCCTGTCCAAATGTGTACAGTTACTGATCAGGTTTACTTCAACAAGTGTGTGAATGGTTAGACCTCCTAAAAAATAAAGGAACTCTGCATGCTGCATGATCCAAAGAAGCAATGGCTGTTTGCCTTTTTTGGCCAAAATGAGTGAGAAGAAAGACAGAAGAGAATCAGACAGACTGACAGTCAGTCAGACAAGATTGAAAGCAGCAGAGAGCAGAGAGCCTTAATATTTCACATCTAATGCATTATTTATACCCTAGACCAGTCGGCCGAATCTGCCAAAGTGCTCTTGGGTGAGTTGAAGATTCTGCACCGTGTGTCTGTGTGTGTGTGTGCGCGTGTGCGTGTGTGTGATTAGCAAAGCAGTGGATGAAAGACAAAGATGAAAGCAGCAGCCTACAGGCTCTAACTGCAAGATCCATCTGTTGGTGGTGTGAAGCTCTGAAGTTACTTTAGCTCTCAGGTAGACACCCTAGGTGGTCATTGGTCCGACGCTTGTGTGTGTGTGTTGTGTTTCATTAAAGTCAAGGTGGTGGGGAAGTGAAGTGCATGAGACATTTGGCCAAAGCATGTGTTATTAGCAAAATCTCAAAACAACTTTTTTATTTACTGTACAATATGAACATACAGTACAGTATGTACACTGTACAAAAATTGATTTGGGGGGTAAATGAAACTTATGATCTGTTTTTTCCAAAAGCAAAACATCTGCAAAGTTAATATGAATAACAGAAATTTAGGCACTCAAACCCTGGATACATTGTTATGCATTTTGGATATATTATGCTGAATTATGTTACCATGGAGATGTAGTCTTTACAGCTAAACAACCAGGCTAAGATTAACGCTAGTGATTTATCTGCTAGTTCAGCTGTCACTGCTATTAGAAATTAATGTTTTACACTCACTCCATGGTCTTCTGTAAAACAAAAACAGATACATTGTCATTAATTTAAAACATGTTACATTCATTTTCAGAATACCTCATGTAGTACTCATTCTTAATGTCAGGTCCAGACTTACATAGCCGGTGATTATGAAGGTTGCTGTTCATATTGCTGTCAGAGGGTTGATGAATTGATCAAATACTGTTGTTAAAAATATAAGACATGGCTAATGAAGTTGCAAATGCAGTTTCAATTAAGCCTGTGATGATATTCTTTATGAAGGATAGACGGATTAAATATTTTTAAAAACAACAAATTTATAAAAATAGATCAAATTATTAGATTATTCATAAAAACATTTAGATAAAATAACCTTGATATTAATAGATAAAAGTGTAGATAGTTAAAATATATTAGATTAAATAGATGCACAGTGTAGATAAACGTTTGCAATTAATCTTCATGATAAATTTTCTGAATAACATACACTTTCACTGGTCACATTAAAGGCAAAATGCAAACTGTTAATAAGTGAAAATGACTCAACTCCTTGAATTGTAATTATGATGTTTCAGTGGATCAGTGGTTATTAACTATTCATTTTTAGACTACTTATGCAATCAGTTGGTCCATTATTGTCTGCCAAGCTTTTTCTTTTTGTTTAATTATAGCAGCCATATTTCCCTGTTCACATCATATGATTCACCTCTTAACTAAATGTTTCCATAAAAAGCAGTTGTGCAATAGGTGTAAAGTATTCTGTGATGGATTCTGTAATCTGTATAAGAATGCTCTGATTGTGCACTTATTCCAACCAACCAGTGCTGGGCTTGTAACTCAGAAAATGCATTCTATGTTCAAAATTAATATTATCATTTCACTTATGACGTCCTGTTACTTCAGTAACTCGTTATAATTCTTTTCCAAAGGGTTATTCTGAATGGAAATAGGCAACATTTCTTGCGTCACATTTGCAGCTACAAGCTTTGTTAGTTCTTGTTGGTTGTTGTAGCTGCTGTCGATACTTAAAATCCAGGTGTAGTTGTTTAACTACTGTAAAGCTACAGCCATCCTCCACGTCCACAGAGGACTCATCTTTGTTATCTTCGTCTTTATCTCGATGAGCTTTACATTGTTGTGCTGTGTCTCAAGGTGTCTGAGGTTTTACAGAGTGGAAAGAATCGTACTACTACCTCCACTGAATCTGCCTGTTACAATCCTGTTCTTGTCACCTTTTGACCTAACAAAATCGAAGTAGTGGGAATGTAGACACTTCCATCTTCCTGTCAGCAAATGGTGCTGCTAATAGTGACGTGTCCAAGTGTAACTATGAATATTAAATGTTGAATTTCAAATCCATCTCTGAGGTGGTGACAAGGGGAATTGAGTTGTTTTTGGAGGGACTAACTTTAATATTACTCAATTTTTATTTGTAACTTTTTAAAGTACTCATTACTGGAAAATGTAATTTAATTACAGTAACGCATTACTAATGCTGTACGCTAATAAAGTTAGTAGTTACCCAGTAACGCACTAATTATAATAATGCTGCGCCTTTTCACTTTTCCTGAGATTCCTAATTCTACTTTTGTGTAAGACCACACTGCTCTTGTCAAGTGGAAAGATGTCGTGTGTGTGCGTGTGTGTGTGTGTGTGTGTGTAAGAGAGAAAGAGAGAGAGAGAACAAACTCTCAAACACACAGAAACCTGTACACGTGGTCAAAGCATCACTTCCATACATTTACGCACGCGCGTAAACTCAAGTCGGTCCACTCTGTGCATTAACGCACCTGTTTCATTTTTAATTACCCCGCGGCGGTAATTCGGCACTGCCGGGGTCGATGCACCCCAGCTAACCCCTCCAGCCTCCTCTGTGTACTCCAGCTGTGTGTGGAGGGGGGGAGAGGACGGCAGAGGCGAGCAGGTCCCGCCTCCTCCCCTCCTATTGGGCTCTGAGACTACAGGCAGGCTTGGGGAGGGGGTTGCAGCGCTGCGTCTGACAGCTTTGCAGCGGCCGAGCGCAGCTTGACTCACAGGCTGCTCAGCAGGGACTCTCCTTCCTGTTCTTCTTCTTCTTCTTACTATTATTATTATAACAACAGTGTTGATCATTTAAATTCTCGAGAGGACTTAGCAATGCCTCAGCCAGGACCCGAGAGCGCAAAGGCGGACTGACTCCACAGCATCGCATCGCTGTAGTCACCTTTGGACACATTTCTCGAGTGCGTCTACTACTCAATCTCCCAGGCTGTGCGCGTCGGAAACAAGAAGCCCATGGAGGGATGTCGCGATGCTCTGCACAAGGAGAACTAAAACTTTGGTGTCGACATGCGTGATCCTAAGCGGCATGACCAACATCGTGTGCCTCCTGTACGTCGGCTGGATCACCAACTATGTGGCCAACGGCGGTCCCAAAGTTCCAGAGAGCGGCGGCGAGACAGAGAGAAAGTTGGAGGAGGACAATAAAGGAGAAACCTGGAAGATTATGAAGAGGCTGGACCGACTAGAGAGCGTCGTCAACGAGCACATTAAAGGTGAGCGCAGCGTTTTCGTCTTCTGGTGAAAGTTTGAAGTCCGAACCAGGCTCCAGAGAAGCAGGAGCAACATTACTTTGGTGTGAACTGACTGTACATCTCCCTCAAATTATCTTGACTACAAACTTATTCACTTATACCGGCTTCACAAAACTGAGTTTTTACTGATTTTTCTAGTCTGTTTTCTATCCAGTGCTTAAAGATTGTTGGTCAGACTAAAAAAACAAACCTCTTCCCCAGTGAACAATAATAATTATCAGTATTATTTACTTTTCTGTAAATTTCCAAAACACTCCACTTTTAATTATTGTTGGTTTCTCGTGAGGTTTTTTCCAATTAAGACTCTTATATTAATTATACCTTTTTTAAAATATCTTCTGAAAATCCACAATATGCAAATGGTTTACCAGCTGGACACTTCAACATCACACTTGTATCATTGGGGAAACACAAGCTGAACTCTGATTTATGATGATTTCAGAGAACGGAAGTTGTATAAAACCTTCTTGTGGCAATAGAAAGAGCTGCGTGCAATGTAAGCAGCGGTACTAATTAAAAACTACAAGTTTTAAAAATGAAAAAAATGTGTGTGTATGTGTTGGGGTGTGCATTTGAAGTGATGTGAGGTAAGCAGACCACTCAGACCTACTGCTCATCTTGCCTAAGGCTAGGGGCTTGAAGCTACATTAGCTTCTTCTGGCGTAACACACTTGAATCTCCCACAGAGTTTTAGAGCTTTCAGGAGTTAAGCTGCATTCTGGGAAATGTAGACACCAGACTGTGCCAAGGAAGAAGGATGTGTGGAATAAAAATTATGATATATCTGCTTCTGCAGCATCTAATTGGTTTAAACTGTCCATTTAAACATGATGGTTTGATAAGGTCAGTTTTAGTGCCACCCAAACACATAATACAGCCCTGTAGAAGCATTGTGGGTCCTTGCTGTGTAAGGCCAGTGATCATTAATTCATCATAATCTTACATTCCGATTTTGTGTGGTGACAACGTGAACAGACCATCAAATCCATTGACAGTTGGTGTCCCATTTTAATGTACTATTTTTATTTGTATCATCAGCCCATTCATAGCCCTCTCTGGCCAACTCCTGCTTGTGTTTACTGTCAATGGCAGAGGGCAGTTTTGTTCATTGATAAAATGTTTTAGTGACACACACATACACACACACACACACACACACACACACACACACACACAGGATTGTTTAATTATCCCCCTTAGACCTGTACTTCAGGGAGTCAACACAGATTAAAAAGTGGGACAAACTCTTCCTTAATCCCTCTGCTAAATGAGACGATACATGAGCCACTAACTGAATGTAGGAGTTAAGAAAGACAGCTCCTCTCTGGTGCCTGATAGACAGCTAGAGAACATTGTTTGGTGGAATGACAAGAAGCTGTAATTTATCCTTGAGCGTCTCAGAGAAAGGCTGTTGGTCCTGGATAGAATTTCAGTTGCATATGAGCCTGTTGAAAACGTGCTGATAATCAGAGAGCCTGCATTTAATCTGATGAGAGAAAAAAAACATGATTTCACATGCAGCCATACATAACGGGTCACTGTGTAAGTCTGTTTGTTTGATGTCAGTGTTGTGTACTTGTAATTTCTGTATGTGCCCGGGTTCTCCGTCAGATAATAAGCCAAGTTTCTATTAATGCTGCTACAAGTGTATGTTGTTCAACTTAATTTTTTTACACACTACCTTCATTCTCTCTGCTGTTGTATCAGTTGCTTGGGTAATGAGGTGGTAAAAATCTCACATAAATCCAAATGTGAACAAAGGCAGCTGTTAAGTCAGATTGTCAGTTCACAACAGAGGGCAGTGTTTCCACTCTGAATGGAGATTGTAAAGTGGTTGTCCTAGTGATACAACATCAATTTCTTACAGGTGGACATTATGTTGTTCACTGTAAAGAGTTAGATGCAATTTTAGGCAGATGCAAAATTGCACACACACCTGCATGTAGCATCAGTAGGGTATATAGTAGCTCAGCACTCAGTGTTTTAAAGTGGAGCTTCTCTTTGTGCTGAGAGATGTTTGTATGTTACAAAGCACTCTCATCATTACCATTGAGAATGACAGATTCATACTGAGCTGTTCTGAAGTGCTAACAGAACCTGCATAGGCTCCGAGGTTACAGCGAATGAGTAAATTTAGCTTCCGGAGCGTTTGGCACACTCCACTCCTCCACCTCGCTTGGCGCTCGGAGCCGGTGCCAGATTACATTATCGGCCGGGGGCTGATGTGTTTATGTGTTTATGCTTTGTCACTGATACAAAAAAGTCCAGGATTGAGAGTTGATGTACAGGTTTGAATGAGGATAATTTACAATTAAGTAGGGAGCAGAGCAAATATTGTGCATTTGGATCTCAGTGATGATGCTTTCACTGGCATTGAACTGGAGGCTGACTCAGAGGTTTTGTAATGTCTGAATGATTGTTATATGGACATAATATTCTCAAGCACTAAATGTTCCTGTCCTTCTAAATACAATGGTGTTGTCACAGTTCAGTGCATTAGCTCTACATTGTGTCTTCTACATTCTGGAAATGACCTTATGATGACACTTTGATTTCATAATGGAACTTTTCATCAGTGGAGCGGTTAATATTCACTCCCTCAGCTTTCAAACTTCCAATCACACGTCATCAACCTCTTTTGGCAACTCCAGTGGCTTCCAGTGTATTAGCTACCTCCTATTGGCTACAAACAACCAACAAGAAAGACACTGTCTTTTTCTTATTTTGTTTGTTTTTTTGTCTGTACATGGCTGCATGCCTTTCTCAAATGCTGACTAACAATAAGAGAAACACTATAAATAGATGTCACTAGCTTAGCAACATCAAGGTTACAAATGACCCATGATTGTCTGTAGACCATGTTTATATCTGCTCTTGCAAGATACAGTCACGAATACAGCACTCACCATCTGGCTAAATTTGGATGCAGTTTTGGAGATTGAGGAAAGATGCTGAAGAAATGTGATTGGCTGAAAGGTGAGAAGGCAGAAACACCGCTGACATGAAGAGCATTAGGGCATTATGTAATACATTAAATACAGTTATATCCTCAAATATTTGAACAGTGAAACATTGAAACAGATTTTTTAAAATTATTTGGAAACAATAATTAAAGTCTACACCAGGACCTTTTAAATTGCACCCTGTAATTGACTGCAACTATAATGTTAAGTGTGTTGAAATTCCATCTTTCACAAACTCCTTAAACTTAAGCTGACTGTCTGCATTGATCAATGTACAAACAATGTGATCAAGTCATTGAATTGTTATTAAAGTTTTTATTCAGCAGGGCATCTAGTACCTCCCCGCAGGCCAGTGGGTTCATTGTCATCAGTTAGTGTGAATGCATGACCTACTGAGCCTACTGGCATGTAGAGCAGAGAACTGCTGGCCCACAGCTACCGTATGGTCCTGTAACGGAAAATGGCCATTGGATGACATATTAACATCCAAGGCAGGTGCTAAATGGACCTGGCTATATATTTTACTTAGTGTCAGTGGAAGGGAAAAAACTATATTGTCAGGTTTACTTTAAAATACAAACATTTATAAAATGAAATTTCGTAATTTAAAATAAATGGCATTTTAAAAATTACTTAAATGATGTGAAGTTATTTGGTCTTGTTTATATATGGTATTTTACTTTATTTATTCATATGATCATAGTTTCATTTATTTTATGTAATTATATTGAACAATTATGGACTCTATGTCAAAAGCTAAGCAGAAATGAGTAGTCCTGGCTCGGCCGAGTGTATCAGGTGGCCCCTCTGGCTGGTGCTGTGTTACCATGTTGGCTATGCTGAGGCAGAGGCTCAGTGCAGAAGAGATTCAGGTCATGAAGCAGTGCATATTTTAGCACATTTGTTTACAGCCATTCTTTCCTGCACTGCAGGGCGGCTTAGTTACGAGAGACACACAATTTTAGAGCATGAGAATAATAACTTTTTAAGACCTAAAGTGGGTTTTTTTTTCTTTTTGGCCACAATTCTTACTTTCTTTGAGTCATTTGCATCTTTTGAGGATCCATTTCTTCACATGTGATGTTGTGTTTTTATCTGTGTCCTGCATTTTTTTGTTTTTATCCTGCCAAGTCCAAGTCTTCTTTTTAGTAGTCACTTTGAGTCAATGCAAGTTGATCTATGTTGACAGTCTGCTGAAGGGGTGGAGGAGTGCAGGGTGTAGGGTGGACTTTAGAGACTCTGTGTGTGTGTGTGTGTGTGTCTCACAGTGTAAGTTGCATGTCTGGTGTTTCATCTCAGATGCACGATGGTGTGAGCATGGACTCTACAGAGCCCGTGTGCTGTTACATGAAGAATACTGTCACTGTAAACATCCAGTGGGATCGAGCTGCCATGACACTGTAACACATGGGTGCACAGGGACATTTAAACAATGAAATCAATCCTTCTTTGGCTTGTGTTCTGGATTTTTACTGCCACTTGCTCTTTAAGATGCCTGAGGATAGTGCAAAATAATACAATTTAGAGGAAAAGCGAGAAAGAAAGAAAACATTCATGCAAGTTGACATTAAAAATTGCTGGATCATCCCCGGAGGTAACAGGGTTACATATTAAACCAGAAATAACATCTGAATATTAAATTCCTTTGCTCTTTCGCTTGCATCTGCAATGTCACACCACTGAAATTCAAAGGAAAGGTGCCAGGAAAGGTGTGATGACTTAGTGACAAATCCACTTCTATATTCTTGATTCTGTGTGTCAGATAGAGGAGGCGTGACGACACAATTTCAGAACTGTCACTTTCTTCAGATTAAAGCGAGTGACATTGTTGCACCTCCTCCTTATAGTTGCATCGTGCTGATGTGTGATAGCAATGCACAGGTTATTAAGTTGTGCTTCAGGAGATTTCACCCCCATTACAGGATACAGGGGGATCTGTAAGACAGAATCCAAAATTAACTTCTTTTCTCAACCTGCATAAAACTTTGACCTAGAAAAAAGTTTTAGGTTTTTTTTTTTGTTGTTGTTGTTGTTGTTTTTACAAGGGGAAAAAAAGAAAAATGGAAATATATTAACTAAACACTTTCATATCTCCTATACCAAGAAGCCTCAGGATCTTAAAGTTTTGTGCATTCCTGTTTAATTTACACTAATTATGTCTTTTTGCACACACAAAGAAATGGCACCAACTTATACATTGCCCTTTGTGTTTTATCATTGCTTGACTATGTTTATAATGTTAGTTACTTGTCCTTTGTTGATTCTAGTGACAAATGTTATTTCCTTACTACATGAAGCTTGTATTTGACGGGCTAGTAAAGTTCAGCACTGCAAATTCCACTGCAGTACTTCCTGGTTATCAAAGAATTGTAGTAAAGTAGCTAAATTTAGAAAAAAACAGGTTTATAATTTCATAATGTTACCAATTCCCAGAAAATAATGCTACAGTATATAACTTTGTCTGAATATTTTTTTTGGTAGAAATATGTAACCCAGACTCAAAGAACAGCTCTGGTGGTGCAGATATCTTTAATTCTAATTGTTTTAGCAAGGGTTAGTAAGTTTTGGAGCATTCACATTTGTTGTAATTTAATATTGATGAATACCTGAAGAAGGTGGCAGAGCGTTGCATATTGTAGCAGTGTGTAGCAGAGCAGAGAAAGGCTGGGCTAGGTGGAGCAGAGTGGACTCATTTAAATTTTTATTGCAAAGAAAAGCAGACCTCTCCAACACTTATGGCAGGATATACGATGGGAATAATAATAATTAAAAAAAAGAATCACCTCTCTTGGATGTTTTCACCTCTTATTATTTTACAATATTGAATCATGATTGACTTAATGTGGCTTTTCTTTGACAAAAATGTAAAAAAAAAAACAATACAAAAAAGATTCATGTGTCAAACAGATCTCTGCAAAGTAATCTAAATTAATCAAAAGTACAAAACTAATAAATGATTCCATACACATGTACACCCTTCAGAATAACTCACTAAATCATCACTGGTCCAGCCAGTTGGTTTCAAAAGTTACACACCTAAAGTTAAATGCAGATCACCTGAGTACAGTGAATGTTTTTTAAATGATTATAGTGTTAATACACCTGTATTACTGGTGAATCAGTGTGCTGGCCAAAAACTATACCAATCCAATCAATTATGTGATAAGTTTATTGAAATGCAACAATCAAAGGATGGATATAAGAACTTTTCATAGTCAATAAATATCTCTTGGGCTGTAGCTAAATCCATCATTAAGAAATTGAAGGGATATGGCTCATGTGTAAATCTCCTCAAAAACTGGGGGACTTTGCAAGAAGGAGACTTTTGAGGGAGGCTGCTCAGACACCTATGACCCCTTTAAAGAAGTTAGGAGATTCAGCACGTTTAGAGGTGGACATCTTTTGGGATTGCTAACAATCATAGTCAGGCACAGCACAAGGCTACCATCCTTTTAATATAAAGGAAGAGTGTTCCCCCCCCCTGGATTTTATTTAATTTCATTGGGATTTGAATCAGTGGATAATTTGTACTATGACCAAAGGGGAAACTGATGAGAAGCAAATGGTGTGTTGAATAACATTTACTAATCTACAGACATGTTATACTGGCAGGTGGTTGTAATTTCAGAGCAACTTTTTTTTATCACATGCAATCTGCCAGACTTTTAAAACAGGTCCATATATTGCAAAATATAAAAATAAAATAAAATAAAAACCTCTACAATGTAAACAGACGGGTATGCATGTTGTAGATCAGTAGACCAGACTGAGTTATGTAATTGCCAGTGTTCAGCTCAAGTCCACAGCGATAAGTATCAGGCTGAGTCAGGACATTGCAAGAGTGAGAGAGAATCTCCACACAAATATGATACAGGGTGGATCAAGTATCATTGTTACATCAGCCAGGAAGCCTACAACGACAGCTAGTACTTGTAACAAACTCATACACACAGTCTGCCCTGAAGCAAATAAAAAAAAACTGTCCAAAGTCAATCTTTGGCCCTGAATTGGTAACTATTGCTTGTTTTTTTTTTTGTAAAGTATTCTTCAGAGATATTTTTAAATTTCAAGAAATTTCCAGCTGCATCTTTATCTTTAATTCTTTGCACAGCCACAAACAATAGGATAATAGTTCTGGCATTAATCTCCGAAAGAGAATGATGTGAAACTTATCAGTAGGCACACAATCTCTCCCTTGGCATTTTGGCTTTGCAGACATATTTTTATCTTTGTAAAATGTATCCTATATTCATCCAAAAAGGCTTTATGGGTGCAGCTAATGCAGCACTGATACCACCAGTCTGCATTTTGTTTTACTTTTATTTCTCTCTTTTCTTAGCAGTTATCACACATTTTTCTAAAGTTCAATTTCATATCCTCACTGCTTATTTGAGACAACAGATTTTCCAGCCAGATATGTTGAAATTAAAGTTAATTTGCCCATTCCTGGCTAATGTGAATCTGCAAGTTAACCATTATTAAGGTATATGTCTTTCTGTGTTGGCCCTAAGATAGACTGGAGACCCCTACAGGATGTACCCCAGTCCCCCCAGATGTACCCCAGATAGGCACCAGTCCCCACATAACCTTGAACAGAAGAAGTGGTTAAATAAATGGAAGGGGGTCTCTATATATTTATGCTAATCGATATTGTAAAACCGATCACATTTGATCTAACTGGGCTTCTACAATCTGTTACAGTTTTCAGTTACTAAATTTGGGCAAACATTAATCCCAGTAATCAAATTACAAGAGTGTGACTTATACTAACCAGCATTTCATCAGAACGCTACTACTAACCATGTAAACAAACCTGGTGGATGGACTTAAACATTTTAAAATGAGCAAAACAACAGCAAGTCCAGTCTTCCAGTTTAAGACTCGTCTGGTGATTAAATCCCATTTTAAGGGGCACTACACCCTAGATTATTATGTTTTTATAATGAAGTTTTTATACATCACATTTTGAAATACTTTAGATGTGACAGAGAAATGCAGAAACCTATAGTATACACTGCCCCTTAAACATGCTCAGGGATATTAATGATGGGATATTAATCTTCTTTTACTTTTGGCAGTTCCCTTTCAGGGGTCGCCACAGCGAATCATGTGCCTCCATCTAACCTTGTCCTCTGCATCCTCTTCTCTCACACCACTAACTTCATGTCCTCTCTCATTACATCCATAAATCTCCTCTTTGGTCTTTCTCTAGACCTCCTGCCTGGCAGCTCCAACCTCAGCATCTTTCTACTGATATATTCACAGTCTCTCCTCTGAACATGTCCAAACCACCTCACTCTGTCCTCTCTGACTTTGTCTCCAACAAATCAAACATGAGCTGTCCCTCTGATGTCCTCATTCCTGATCCTGTCCATCCTCGTCACTCTCAAAGAGAACCTCAACATCTTAAGCTCTGCTACCTCCAGCTCTGCCTCCTGTCTTTTCTTCAGTGCCACTGTCTCTAAGCCGAACAACATCACTGGTCTCACCATCGTCTTAAACACCTTTCCTTTCATTCTCGCTGATACTCTTATCACACAACACACCTGACACTTTTCTACACCTGTTCCAACCTGCTTGCACTCGCCTCTTCACCTCTTTTCCACACTCTGTTGCTCTAAACCGTTGACCCTAAGTACTTAAAGTCCTGCACCTTCTTCACCTCTTCTCCCTGTAACCTCACCGTTCCACTTGGGTCCCTCTCATTATAATAATGTAATATTAATGTGTCTAGAAAAGTCTTGGTTCCTTAACACAAAGTAGTTTTGACAGGATTTGTTTTGGAGACTTGCTGGTTAAAATGAAAACAGTCCACATTTAGTAGAGAATCAGAGATAAGAGCAGAGCAGGGAGAGGGTGCGTGAGGGCAGAGTGGACTGATAAATTACAGTGCTAGTTTGAGTTATTTATTGTAGCTTTTACACATAAAGAAGCACAGTTTGCTCCATATTTGAATCTGAGTTTCTGTTATAGTTGTAAAGTGTTAAAGCACATTAGCAAAATAAATATCTTATCAGCGTTGCTGTTTACAAACTATTTTCTTTAGTTTTTTCATTCCATGTTATACACCCAACAAGTCCAGAAGTGCAGGTACTGTGGCTATAAGGAAATCAGGCTAGTGAGCTCCTGGATGCTCCTGTGAAAGCTGGATGTGTGAGGGTGCTTATGGTGGTCAACATCCACCCTGTCACTTTTCACACATTCTGTCACACACACACACACACACACACACACACACACACACACACACACACACACACACACACACACACTGGAAAGACTTTACAGTGGTTTGTGTGGTTGACCTGACATATATGTGCAAATTGTGAATATGTCATGCACACAGACACACAGGACAAAGACACACATAGAGATAGATACACAGCTCTAGACACAAAAGTGCAAGCTGCTAATTGAACCAGTCATGCATTCACTTGTCTCATCCCATAAGGAGACTATGAGGAGGTACGCCTGTGTAATTCTAAATCTGCGTGTGTACGCACACACACACATACACACAAGTTCTTGTTCTATCCTCTAGCTTTTGCCTGCCTGCACACCGTCATCGTTTGCAGGAGATTTTCTCATGGTGGCAGGCTGCGTGGCTGAGCCTGTTCACATTTCACACACGATGTGTCCAACACGGAATCTAACACTTGGAGAAGTTGCCATTGTCACTCACTGTCTTTTAAATCCCTCCGTGTATTTCCCTGAGGCTGCATTATGACACCACAGGGAGGCTACCCTCTGTGCTGCCCCACAGCTAAATTGCCCCAGTGAGGCTTTAGGAAGACACTCAGCAGGCTGTAAGCCTCGTGCACTTGTCATCTAGGAGCTCCAGAAATGTACTTCTGGTGTCAGGTCTCAAGTACAGCTGATAGAGCACTGGATGGGCCTCAGGAAAATAAATATGGATGGATATACTATACACATACAGACTAAAAGAGAGTCAGGAGCATGATATTCTTCAGATTTCTTTTTTGTACAATCAGTGTTTCTTCTTGTCACATACATTATTATGTGTAGGGTTCATACAATCTCTTAAAATATTGAGTTCCCCATTACTAAATATAAATTAGAAATAAAACTTTTCATTAAATACAGCTTTGTATCACATTGATGATTATTACTGGAGCATAGCACACTATGTTTTGTGATATAGCATGGGTTGCAAAATCCAGAAAGAAAGGTAAAACAGTGAGGGGCATAGAGAAGAGACCGACCAAGATAAAAACAACAAACTATAATATTCTTCTGTTGTGAGATTGTCCTCTGGCTTTAGGAGCTTTTGCTGCACACTTTCCTGTGCAGCAAAAACATCAGTTATCCACAGTTTCTACGCTAAAACAAAGCAGTTGCATATGTGTGTCCAGCCCCATTCCTATAATATTTTTATATCAGCATATCAGTTACCTCTGAGTAGCAAATGTCACATGAGTGGTTTTTACAGGACATTTTTTTTGGTTCTGAAACATTACTACACACTTTGAAGTGAAGTAAATTAATAAAAATGTTGTAAGGCAGCTGGGGACCTGACAGCTTTAGTTACCTACAGAGTCTTGACCCAACAAAACCGTATAAACTAAATAAAACTATAATTAACCTATAAATCAATTGTGTATCATTATTGAACTTCCTGTACGAAAATTGGTTTAAGTCTTATATAACATTGTCTTATAGTTTAAGTAATCAAAATGTAGATTTTTGAATACTTGATTACTAAAAATAAAGTAAGACCTAATTATGTGAAAAGGAACAAGGAAATCTGTGTTTTATAAATAATTCCAAAGGTAGTGTTAATGTCAGTGCAGAAAGTGGTGAACCTGAATAACAGCTGATCACTGTGTTGTCTTTGTCACATATATGTTTTAAATTATTTGCAAATCACTGCATTCAGTTTTTATTAGTTTTTCAGTGATTGTCCCAACTGTTTTGGAAGTGGGGCTGTAATTGAATTACGTACAATTTAAACACAATCTTTCAAACTCACTAGTATTCAACTCATAATATTCTGTTCCGTTAGACTTAAGACTTCTTTTTTCCCCCCATTTTCGTGCCTCTTTCTGTTCCTAATTCTGCTACGCTTACTGACTTTCTATCCTACTAGCATCATTGGAGATTCCCTTTGAACTCTCTAGACCATTGCTGCGCCTTTGCTTGTGGCGCCCTGCAGCTAAGTTCCAGCTTTCAGCTCTTGGAGAGGACTTTCACACACAGTCAGATTTCCCTCCATGCTGGGATGAAGTCATCACAGAGAACTGAAGGCAATGCAGGCAACTTTCATAGCTCTGTTATCCAAGTAGCAGCGATAAAAACTTGCAGAAATACACTTTAAAGCTTTAAGTTCTTCATTGTTATTTTATGACACTTCACCTTTGCTGAAAAATAATTTAAATGTGTTTTTAAAGTATGTACAGTGCAACAATGTACTGATTTTTTTCTGCTTAAACCACATGTTGGTCTGGTTGCACTAAATCGTTTTAAACAGCTGGACACTGATGCAGTTACTTAAAGTAAATCTTTGAAATTTTTTTTGTGTGTGTTGAGCTGAGCTGAAGTGAAACCAGAATTCCCAACTTTTGCTTCAGAAACAAGAAAACATCATCATCATCATCATCATAATCATAAGAATAATAATAAAGGCTTGGAACAAAGTCTTTCCTAAAAGAATGTAAGTTACTCCTTTAACTTGTTCCTCAGTGTGTCTCTTTGAATGAACTTTTTGTTGTTGATGTCTATAGTTTTGGCTGTTGAGCGATCTGCATAGTCACGTGGTTTTCTCCATTAAACAAAAAACTGCATCTTTATGTGCTTGAATAAAAGAAAATAGCAGAGAGGAGGTGGCTGTTTCAAATGTCAGAGTGAAATCCAAACAGACAAGTTAAACTTTGACAAGTGTATCCACTAACATGACCTTCAGGACACATTCTCTGCTAAATCAGGTGAGAATGTAAATGCACCAATGAGGTAGAAAAGATGGTCATATTACTTACATAGATGGATATTACATGAATTTGGAAATGAAGATGCTTGCTGGAAATGTGTAGAGTATTTAAAAGTTGAATTGTATAGAGAACATACTCCTTCATTGCATGATCTTTGTTAACAACCTATAGCCAACAGTGAGCTGTAGAAACACACTCTAATGATAATGCTAAACAAAATTTTATACAGTTATCTTTACCTTTATTTATTAAGGGGAGACTTGTTAAGAGGCACATCTCTTTGCATCACACACTCTGCTCCACTGCGGTTGTTTATAGGGCACCACATTGGTGTTGACAGGGGAAGAAACAAGTGCTGCTTTTTCACTTGTCCTCTGGCTTTACTAACTTTTGGGCCACCACTGCAGCTATTAATTCTAGCAGTTTGTGCCAGAGAATTCAGTGCCTTCATAAAACAAGGGCTCTAAAAAGAAAAGTTTTCTGAAGATTTATCACGAGTATTAAGTGTTCATCATTTTGTTACTGAAAGTGCAGAGCTCTGTTGGACATGAAATCTACCATTGCACAAAGCTGCCTCTGGCAACTGGGCACCTCTGGTACCTGAATGTAAGACTGATGTGTCTCGCCCTCAGGCTGTCCTGCATAGACAGAGGGATTTCTCTTTAGCTTACTGCAAGCTTTTGTGGTCTACAAACAAAATATTTAGTATATATTGATTCTTTCTCTGTTGATGATGGTTTACCTGTTAAAACATAAAACCAGATATGAATATTTCAAGGTAAAAAAAAAACATATTCTTTTATTTAAGATATTAACCAGTACTTGATAAGGATACATTTGTTTGTAAAATGTTGGGAATAAGCAGAAAAACAAGTCGGTGTTCTGTACTAGGTCAAGTTTTAACAGTGAGGCAGTTTCTAAACTACCTCAAATATTTGACCAGCCAATTCCAAGTTAACGTCTACTTACTTTATGTGTCTCCGTGCTAACAACAGCCATGAACAGGCATTCAGTTTCTGGGTTGTCAAGAACATTCTTGTGATCGTTATATCTCAGAAACGGCTTGATGAGAATTCTTCAACATTTGCACAAACATCCACTTTGGACCCATTTATGAACTATGAACTTGAACTTTGTAAACTGTAACTTGACTGCTTGTGGGAGACACAAATCTAGGCAGTAGTTCTAGTAGTTTGTTTTTCCTAGAGCTTCAGTCAGATCACACAGCCTTCATCACCAGATGATGTGTGATGAAGATGTGATGTAAATGCAGCAGGAGATTGGTTTGAAAATTCTTTTTTTGTCACTTTTTCCTTCATTATGTCCTTGTGAATAAGACAAAGGTATTAATATCCAAATAGCATGTCGTACGTTAAGAAGGCATATGCATTTTATGTAGTTTTAGTTGTAAAGCAGAGTTTTGTAGATCTAATCCAAGTTGTTGTATTTGTCTGGCTGCTGATGGAACTGGCACATTGACATTTGATGATTTCAAATGACAAAAGCAAGAGGATAAATGAAGAGGCACACAGGAACCTGTTTATGCAGATTCTCACAAATGAAACCAAACATACAACCAAAGGTAAGTTGGAAGCCTCGTCAGGTTAGGCCATAAATCTTGATTTCAGTTTGACTGAGCCGCTGAATACCAAACTTTAGGCGAAGAGACCCCACAACAAGCAAGAGCTGAAGGTCTGGAAAATTATCACCAGGGAAGAATTGTGTCTGGTAAAATCTATGAGACAAAGACTGCATGCACTTATTGACCTCAATGACTGCAAATCTTGTTTCACAATATTAAATCTGATGGTTTAGTTTGTTTTTTTTGTATCAATCCATATTAGTTTGAACCCCCAAACTTTGGAAACTCTCTGGTTGAATGGCTGTAACTCCCAACCAGCTCTTCTATACTGCTGAAAAACTACTCAAACTAAAGTTGAGACATGGCACTGGAATGGGGTATCCATTATTGTATTTCAAACTGAAAGGGCTGAAGTATTGAACCTAAAGAACAGAAAGTGTGTTAACTGTCCAAATAGTCTGGACTGTAAATAAATATCTGGACAGTATATGACATTTTCACAGACGTTACTGGAAACATCTGTCACTGTCACTCAGTGCCTGTTAACCGGAAGAGACAGAAGTATCTGTTCTTCAATCCTACAGGCTTGGTACGTATAAACTGTGTGTGGACACAACTTTTTGATATTTTTCTTTTGTCCTGGGCCGGTGCTGGTGTGATAGTAGACTGATTGATTTGTTGTGATACACCACTTCCTGTGTGCCACAGTGCAGGGCTGGTGGTACGACAGTCACTTGTCAGAATGTGGTATTCACCTAAGGTTGACTTTGTCCACTTTACATGCCATTACCTCAGGTATGTTGGATCTGTCCTGTTGTGATATGAGGCACACTGACTGCAGTCTTGCAGAAATCACAGCTAGATATACATCTAATACTCTCCACCTAAACCACTTCAGGTCACACTCAGGGTTGGTTCCCTGTTAAAAAAAAAAAAAAGGTTATCATCAAGATCATGTGAAAACACCAAAATAATCTGAAAGAGGGGCAATATTTGGCAAAATGTGAGCAATTAGGTTAATTGGAATCAGGTCAATAACATGACTGGGTATAAAAGGAGCATTTTAGAGAAGCAGCGCCTCTAGAATGTAAAGATGTGGAGAGGTTCACCTATCTGCAGCAAACTGTGTCTAAAAATTGTGGAACAATTTCAAAAAAAATTTTCCTTAATATAAAATTGTGACTTTGAAGATCCCACCATCTACAGTATATATCATCAAAAGATTCAGAGAATCAGGAGGAATCTTGCGCAAGGGACTAGGACGAAGGTCAAAACTGGATGCACATGGTCTTAGGGCCTTCGGGCAGTACTGCATTAAAAACAGGCATGATTCTCAACTGGACATCACTGTCTGTGAACAAAGATCACTGTGCAATCCACAAATGTAATTCGCTCTGTTCTTCGGGCCAAAGCTCATTTAAAATAGTCTGAGGCAAAATGGAAAACTGTTCTGTGGTCAGATGAATCAAAATTCGAAATTGTTTTTGGAAACCATGGATGCCGTGTCCTGCAGGCTAAAAAGGAGAGGGACCATCCAGGTTGTTATCAGCAGCAGTTCAAAAGCCTGCATCTCTGATGGTATGGGGGCATTAGTGCCTATGGTGTAGGCAGCTTAAACTTCTGGAAAAGCACCATCAATGCTGAAAAGTACAAGGCTTTAGAGCAACAAATCCTCCCATCCAGACTATGTCTCTTTCAGGGAAGGTCTTGCATATTTTAGCAAGACAATGCTAAACCATATACTGCATCCTTTACAACAGCATGGCTTTGCAGGAGAAGAATCCCTGTGCTGAACTGGCCTGCCTGCAGTCCAGACCTTCACCAATAGAAAACATAAAACATCAAAATGAAGCCAAGTTAAGTGAAACCAGAATTGTCCTTTGAGCCTAATGTTAGTGCATGCACAGCTTCAAAATTTGAATGCACATTTAATTAAAATATCAAAATTTTGTTCATGAGTCACTGCAGTGGAGAATGAGCCTTGCAGGACTCTACATGTGTTCCAACTTGTGGCCCTGACTCAGATTTAAATGGCATTGATCTTCTTAATATTCAAAAAGAAAGTTAAAGGGGACCTGAGCTCCACCCACAGTGCTGTGCTACTTCAGCTTTCCACCATTTATGTGTGAGAAAATCTCCCCACAGAGAGATGATCTATAAGATTCAGAGCACTGCGCTGCGCTGGAGATTTTCCAACCTTTTTGTCAAACTCTTTTGCTCTGGGAAAATTATCTCAGATGTGGGAGTTTGCCACCTACTGTCACTGTCTGCCAGCTGAGGCCTGCAGAAGCCTGAAGCTCCCTGAAGGCTTTTCAGCGGCCTCCTCCTCCCTTCAGATCGCCCTCTCTGTACCACCAAGTTTCAAAGAAGTGTTTTGATTACTGAATTCCTTTGGCCTGAAAGATGACATGTTCTCTAATCTGTCAATGAAGCACCTATACTGTATATAAATGGAGGCTAATACATGAACCTGATGGAGAAGATTTTTGCGTAGTGGAGGACAGGTTGTTGCTGTGCACCATGTTTCATGATGAATTTCACAAACACATACTGTACTTTCCTCTCATCACAACTCTGTCTTATAACATCAGACAACTGCGACTTTTTTAATTTTAAAGTTCAATACTTTGAAAGCATTTATTTTATAGTATTTACTGCATGCTAGAGTTGCTGTGAAGACAGAGACAAAGGTCTGTCCTTAATATAAAGCTATTTAGGTCCTTTTTTTAGATTTGTTGATTTGATCTTTGTCTTGACATCATGCCCAAATAGAATAGAATTGAATGGTCTTTATGGTCATTATACGTCACGGGACATCCTTGGAACACTTAGACATTCAGTATACTCAGGAATATATTATATTTAAAATATTATTTGGTCAATAATTTTAACATAATTTACCGTAATTTAGCAACTGGCAAAAACTCAACATGAATGTTTTTACAGTACCTTGTAATCATGCAGACTGGGTGCATGCAGTGTCAGCTAACCTGTGTTTAGTGCATCTCTCACTGGTATTGATTCTGTCACTGTGCTTGAGTGAAGTACTTTGTGCCCTCAAGCTGTTCAGCTCCAATGTAGAGAGCTTTCTGTGCTACGAAGCAGCCAGACAAAGGGCGGAGTGCTGGGACAGGCAGGGTTTTTCTGTCTTGTCTGCTGTTAACTGATTCCTCCTCCCTTGGTTTCTTGGTCTCTGGTCCCTGTGTATGAACTAGGGCGGGGAACTCTTTCACTTCAGCCTAGTAATGTGTCTGCACTTTCTATAATAGAGCATTTACCCAAACATTTTCTGCAACTCATTTTGTCCTGATCCCACCTAAGTCCGTCTCTGTATGCTTTTTAGGTTTCCCACAAATATCAGTTGCATCAGTTAGTATTATAAAACTACAGTAACTCCTCAGTACTTTTTTTTTGTTTTGATTATTAAACTTGTCCAAAAGAGTTATGTGCAGACAATGAAACATTTCCCAATTAGTGCATTAATTAGCTAAATGAAAGACCTCATTAGGATGGCTGGTTATGGTTAATATGCCACGGTGATCATAGTGACACTGACAGTGCTTCTTTTAAAGAGAGGACATGGAGTAAAAAAGGCTGGGAGCTTTCCTAGAGACACTTTTATTGGTGTTTTCCCAAATCCACGTGCATGGCATATGTTATATGTGAGTCTATATAAAAATAAGGAAAATCTATATAGAAAAACTGAAATGAATCAGTGCATAAACTTCGAAGTGTCACCAAGCACTAGTAGGAGTTGTACCACAAATCCTCATCCTTGTACACAAAATAGGATTTGCTTTATGATGTTTACACACAGGGACCAAAGATGCAAGAAACCAAGAGGGGAGGAATCAGTTAACATCAGACAAAAACCTGCCTGAGCCTCCTGGAAAATGATCAGAAGCTGATCAGAAACATTTGGATGAAAATATCAACAGGAGTCATATGATACAAAGTCCTGGATAGAAGTAGAAAGAAAGGAAAGGAGAGTTAAAGGAAAGTCCCAGGACAACTGAATTGCCAGAGAAACTTTACTGAAAAGAAAGAGTAAAGGGAAAAAGAAAAGACAGGAACCACCTTCTACCCACTAGCATTCATTGAGAGAAAGAATTGGTGATGCTGGTTCTGCAGTCAGATGCTATTAAGCATTTTGCAGATATGATTTAATGGCATCTTTTAATTACATTTATGTAATTGGTTTAAATAATTAAGAGTGTGCCTGCTAAATCTCAAAGCTAGGAAAAGAAGGTAGAAAACATGTTGGAAATATGGTTGTTTCTGAGTGATTACAGCCTCCTCACTGCTCCTAGTGACGCTTAATACACTATGTGTTTCCATTTGTCACAGTTTGATTTTTATCTGTACACCAAATGTTTGGAATATCCAGTATTCTAATTAAAACACAATTTGTGTCAGAAAGAAAAAGTAGGGTTATAATATTGATGCTGGGATAGAATTAAAGCCTGGTTTCAACATGACAGACATGGACTTTAATTTATGAATCGACGTTACTATAATTTCCTGAAATACTTGAATTTCTGGGCATTTATAAAATCGTATTGCATCATATTTATGCCCAGACTGATGGCATACAATGTATAGTTTTTAGTATATTCTATAGTACCAGCTTCAGAATGTTCAAACGTAGTTTCCCAAAGCCCAACAAGATATAACCCCAAGTTTTGTTTGACAAACAGGTAGGAACCCAAAGATCCTCCTCCACCTATCCATTATCTAAACTGCTTTTCCTGTTCACAAAGAGGCTAGCGCAGATCCCAAAAGTCAATGGGCGAGAACTAGAGTACAGCCTGAACATGTCACCTGTCTATCACAGGGTCACACATAGACATGTAGGTTTAGATCATTTCGAGTCACCAGCTACCCTGTATGTCTTTGGGCTGGAGAAGTCCATACAGGAAGGGAGCAGCCAGCTGGTGGATTTGAAAGCAAAACCCTCCTAATATGAGGCATGAAAGCTTACAACTGAAACACTGTGCCACTCCAAACATCTGCTATTTGCTTCTACATACTGTATATTTAAGAAAAGTGTAGCTTTGGACAAAGATTTCTTCCAGGTAGATATGATGTGATTGACAAAGTTTCTGAAGAAAGTTTCTTTTCTAGTTCCTGAACTTGACTTTTTTACAGAGCTGCTAAATACTAAGACAAGATAAGACAATATTGATCCCACAATGGAAGTTCCACTTTTCCAGCAATGAATAAAACAAGCACCCGACATTGACCCTCACATTAAAATGAATATTGCTAAAGAGCACAAAAGTTACATAAGAATTGCGTATCACTGTATTGATGTCTTGTACAGTCTGATAGCTGTGGGGAGAAATTACCTAGTGTGATGGAAAATCAAGTATTATTAAATGATGATTAAATTTAATCCTTAGCATTTTACCCAGTTATGATAGCAACTTGTACTCAGTGTACTTTTGAAGAATGTTTAAAAGATTGTATGTTGTTCAAACTTTGTCTCTTATATATGTTTTGTCTCGAAGTGTTTGCAGAACTGCTACAAGGTCAGTTATTGTCTAACAGCAGACCATCCCACACTGACTCTGACCCAGAGTTACTCCATGCTCACAGGTGCTTATCAAAGTGCTGGAAAGGGAAATGGTTTCCATAAAAGGAGAAAGGGCTGGGGGCAGTGTCCTGAGGGTGGAGGATGTTCTGCCCAGCAACAGAAGGTTATAAAATTATGTTGGAATGTATGAAGTTTAGAACTGCATAGGATAGAGATCTGAAACTCTGTTGATGTACTTCTCTCTTGCAAGATAATAAAACCCTAAAAGACATCCTGGATGTTGAACCTTCTTTACTAATTACACTTGAGGTGTCTAAGACCAGATATGGTCATTTTTGTCATGACACCTAGTTCTCATTCTTACACTGGGAGTGTAACAGTCTTGTGCTGAAGAAGCTGCTTAGAGTCTCCACAATGTGGTGCTGGGTGTGATAGAGCTTCTACGTGATGGATATTTGTTTGGCTAATATCCTTATCTCCGCCACCTCCTGGATGGAATCGAGTGGGCAGCCCAGGACAGAGCCAGGTCTCTTAACCAGGTATAAAGTCTGGAAAACTGCAGAGGCCACCACAGTGTCATAGAAAGTTGGGAGAAGTGCCCTGGTCACACCAAAGAACCAGTCTCTTCAACATATGGAGGTGAGTCTTGCCCTTACTACACAGGGCATCAGTGTTGTTAGACCAGTACAGGTTATTGTTGTGGTGCACACCCAGGTATTTAAAAGTGTCCACACACTCAATGTCTGAGCCCTGGAATCTCATCAGTCGGACTAATGCAGCTTGCTTATCTACTGTACATGTATTCCCCAAATTTAACAGTCCAAAAACTGAACCTACATTCTAGTTTGTGTGGTTATGATTTTTAATCAGGTTTTTGGCACAGGAGTTTGCAGTAGAAATGTTTCCCCGTCTTCTTTCTCACAGCTGAGCTCGGAATGATCTTAGTGAAGCATTTGAGCGTTCAGATTACTGCGACTTTTATAGAAAAAAATGCACTTTGTGAACACTGGCAATGATTGAATGTGGTGGAACTGAAATGAAACGAGGTGCAGCTATGTAAAGGCTATTGTTGCTGCAGCAACACAGCTCTGTGCTGCTTCGCCCCATTTCTGCTTGACTGGCTGTCACGTCACTTGAAGGGTTACAATGCAATCTCTCGGCACACATGGATTTGGAATCGCTGTAACTTTCCTAGGTAGGAGGAGGGGCCTGGTATGAGTGGCAAATTGAATCCGAGGTGAAGAAAATTTAATTCTCCTGAAGGTGAATAGCACAGAATAGGTCATAGCACAGCACTGAATAGGTTTGCTTACATGGAGTTGGAGTTGATTGGCTTCTTTACGGAGTAGTAGTTCACATGTGAAACAAGAAGAAATAACTTATTCCAGCATCCTTTTTCCTGTTCAGACTGATTCTGGCTATTTCCTCTGATAGCAACCTGTACCAATCTGATGGAATGAAACAGCAGCAGAGATTGCAGAATTATTTCAGTGATAGAAAATTTTCGGCAGCAATCATTGTCAAACCATGGGGCCTGTCAGAGAGAATGATGAAAGAGAAGAGGAAGGAGAGGTGGAAGGGAGAAAAGCACAAGGGAAAGAGGAGGGTGAGGGGGGTAATTGAGAGAATAGTAGGAGGAGGCATCATGAGGATAAAACGATTGAAAGGGAGATACAGGAAGAAAGGAGGCGGTGTTTTGCGTGTGATCCTGAAAGAAGATAAAGGAAAAAAGGGAGAATGGAGAAAATGAAAGACGGTGAGGGGGAGAACGAGTTTCAATCTGTCTCTGGAGAATTACCTTTCTTGTTGATGCTCGGGCTTGGAGATAATCAGGTGTTGCAATTCCACTTCCCCAAGGATCCCATGAGCAGATTACAGAACAACAGGCCTCTTTCTCTATCTCACACACATACTTTGGCTCAAACACTCAAGCATATGCAGACACCCTCTTACCCTTACTCTTCCATGTCTTTTGTCCATATTGTTTCGAAAACCTAAGGGAAAGGGTAGAAGAAATTAGTGTATCGGTGTGAGTGCATACAAGTATGATTGCTTACATGCAGCATGTGGGTGGACACCTGCTGCACAGTTATGCATGCATGTATCTGAGTAGGTGTGTGTTTGAAGCAGCAACAGGAGAAAAGAGTCAAACTGGGGTGTTTTGTGTCCTTTATACAGATGGAAATCCTGTCTGCTTAGCGGAGAGAACACACGCATACTTTCCCCTGACTGCCTACGAAATGTGAACAGCAGGAATTTTTTGCCTGTGCGTGTGTGTGTGTGTGCTTTGAATACAAAATATTCCCTGATTTCTTTTGGTCTTTATTGCACATTGAATCATAAAACAGGTTAGAAAACTGCATAGCTTAAGCTCAGTAATGAAGCTGCTGTTGCTTTAATGTTTGGCTCTGCGCCTTGAGGAAATACTTGCAGATTTCTGCCTCTTCTTTGTTTTCTTACTGCTTTAATAGACCAGATAAACACTACACAATTTCCTCAATCCTCTTTGAAGAAATTATTTGAAAACCTTGCAATATAAGCTTCATTTTATAGCTTGGGCTACTGGGAGGTAGAAAATAAAAACATATTTAAGGGTTTTTTACAAACCCCGTTTTCGAGTAAGTCAGACCACTGTGTAAAATGTAAATTAAAAAAAGAGAATGCAATGATTCTAAATAATTTGAAACCTATTTTTTATTATAACTAGTACTAAGCAGCCCATATGCCCTAATCTACCTAGTCTACCTGGACTCTTTTTTTACTACATGTCATACATGCAGAATATGGTTTGGTTTGACATGCAGAAATGAGCAAAACCTTCCCTGAAAGACAAAGTCTGCATGGCAGGGTAATTTATGATGCTCCAAAAATTTGCTCAGCATCCCTGCACCATCACAGATGCTGATTTTCGGAACACAAAAATTGTGTCTCATGTTCCCTTTCAAATTTCAATTTCATAACTTAGCATTCATAGCTCGACAAGTGTGGACTGGTGGCTCAGTCATAAAGCATTGGGTTGAGATGCACAGTGTCGCCAGGTTCAAATCCAACTCCACCAGCTGGGAGGGAGGAACAGGAGGGTTGCAGCAGGAAGGGCATCAGCGTAAAAACTCACGGCAAATCGATGTCCACTGTGGCGACCCCTGAAGGTACAAGCCAAAAGCCATTCATCTTTTGATCCTAGCTTGACCGTTAGCTTAGTCGGACACAGCTTTCATCAGTTTACTACAGGAAAAGTATTGTCCAATTTCGCTGATTATTTGCAGCCCTGCTAGCTAAGCTAACAAGTTGACTTCTGGTGAGCATAGCTGGACACCTTAGGTTGCTCATATGTCAAACCACAATTACGCCTACAGTAGCAGCATCATCAGCTGGCTTCACAGTTGTGAACAACTCAAGTCAAAGAGTAAATATTGTTCTGTGTGTGTGGGTTTCCTGTATTCAAACGTCAGTTTTGAGGCTTGTGTCCTTTTTGATGTGTACCGCACGGTTCAAGACGGAAACACAGTTCTCTTTGACATCCCCCTCCATTTAAACTTGACCACTGCATTAACATGCTTTGTGGAAGTTAAAACTTCCTTTGTTTAAATTTTAGGCCAGGTGTCATCCACCTGCCTAAACCAGTATGTGGGTTTTGTTCCTATAAAAGAGCTCTGTTCTCCGCTTCTTCATTGTAGGGATTGGCCACAATCGGGGACACAGGTCAACCCATGGTACAGCGGTGTTTCTGTCTGTAAATAGCCTTGCTGTACATGAGGTCAAGTAGGGCACAATGTGGTCTGGGCTGATGTTGGTTCTGTCAGACAACATGCTGTCTTGTAGTAGCAGTATTAATATTACCATTTCTAAAGGGCTGCCCTCCACTGTAAATGCCATGTAGGATACTTTATATTAAAATATACTAAATATGATGACGACTCTAGGGGGTACCCTGCCTCTCGCCCTATGACAGCTGGAATAGGCTCCAGCCCCCGTGACCCTAAACATGATAAAAGATTATTGATAATGGATGGATGAATATGATAGAGAAAAGGCACTAAGAGCATTTTCAAACATTTAGTGCATTTGCTTTGGTCTGAATCAACGGACTTGTTTGTGAACTTTATCCTTTTCCCCCTTTGTTTGGTTTCCTTTCACACACAAAAAAAAATCCAAGCAAATCAAAATACCTCACAAGATGGCAGGCAAGAATAGGCTTTTTTGCTCATTGGTTAAACAGATCTGGAGCGAGCACAAAGACCTAAACACAGGAAGTTCCTGTTCTGTATTGGTGAAAGATTGCTATAAAACATGGAATAACTGCACAATTAGCATTTCTTCATAAATGTGATGACTATCCGGGCAATAAATCAAACACAGCTCTGCAGCAGATACTAAATGCAGTATAGAAAAGTGAGAAATGAGAAAAAGAATACAACTACATTATACTTTGTAAAAAAAGATGATTTGCCAACAAGCTGTTTAGCCAAAACAGTAAGTTTTGTGTCGGATAAAGGTCGCATCGTGTTCATATCACAAAGAAACCACTTCAGAGTTTCTTTAGAACCAGACCAAGGCCACGTCAAGCAATAGGTCTTAGTGCGATTGTTTTGCACTTGAGTGAGATTGCTGTTTAAACCTGCCCAAACTGCACCAAAGTGGAGATTAAATCACTTCAAATTCTTTATTGTCCTTTAGCACTTTTTAGACCAACCTTTTAACAATTGTGCAGGCAAGATAATTCTCACTTGACTTCTTGTGATTTGCTTGGATTTTCATGTGTGTGAAAAAGAAACCGAAATGGGGGAAAACAGACTAAGATTAAAATCTGGTCCACTGATTCAAACCGGAGCAAATTAACTCCAGGTTGGAAAAGCACCTTAGATTATGTATGTGTAAGTTATGATAAACTCTGGTTTATCAGCAGCAACAACATTTTTCACACTTCGAATCCAAACTTCCAAGGGCATCTTCCTGGCAGATTTTAAGCAGCCATCATGATGGCCCTGACTGAGGGCTGTCATTTTCACCTTTTTATGCTCCTGTGTGGAATCTAATCATGCAGAGAGAATGAAGGTGACTGACAGAGATGATAGGATCACGCACAGGCTGGATCAGTCATCTTATTAAAGAACCATAATAAGGTAATAACAGGGAAGTCACATGGGATACACATTTTTCCAGACTAAGGTGAGTAATTTCCTGTCATGTGCTGGAACAATGTCCCTCCCTGTAGGTTTTTAAGTCTAAATGAAAGCCTTTTTTATCACTCTGGCTTATCATTTAGTGTTTTAATTATCTTTATTTATTTATTTTTTAGTAGCATGTTGTTATGTAAGTTGATTAACTATCTTGTTGTTTTATTGTTTGATTGCCAGCTAAATTGACTTTTACTTTGAAGGATGCATTGTATTGAAAAAATTATATTTCCACATTCCCAGTCTAGATGGGATAACACTAATTACGCCGTCACAAATAGAGGAAATGAGAAGCTAAATCGCTTAGTGACACATGAATTATGACTCCTATTTGAAATTCTCCCTGGAAATATGAATCTTCTTAATGCTCTTTTTATATCTCACACATGCCTTTCATTCATGGGTCATTATTTTTCTTTTTTGTTTTTATTGCATATTCTAAGGACTCTCAGGGGAGCCTCGTATTTAGCGTAATTATGGCGTCTTAGTTTGTGATTAGTTTTTTTATAATAAAGCCAAGATACCTTATCTGTGGCCTCAGAGTAGGAATGTAACAAGGGTTCATTTCATGGATTTGAGAATTTTACATTCTTATGTATTATGTGGACTAGGCGCGGCAGTAGCTCAGTTGGTAAAGGCAGCCGTCCACGGACCACAGGGTGGTCGATCCCTGGCCCTGGCTATATGTCGAAGTGTCCCTGGGCAAGACACTGAACCCCTAACAGCCCATTCCCCTCCCCAGCTGTGCAGTGCTGGTAGAAATTGGGGAGGGTTGCATCAGGAAGGGCATCTGGCGTAAAAACTGTGCCAAATCAACATGTGGACAATGATCCGCTGTGGCGACCCTGAACTCACTGGATAAGATGAAAGGACAGAAAAAAAAAAAAAATTATTATGTGGACTCTAGACAGCTGCAACTCTGTTAGGATTTTATCTATGGAAGAATGTGTATGTCTAATTTCTCCTATTAAATAAATATTTCAGTTGATATACTATGAACTAATTCTTGGGAACAGTAAACCAAAAATCTTACCTTGTGTGAGCAGAGTTTAGGTAGAAGTGGAGCACGCCAAAAAACCTCAATGCAGTAAATATATCGCAAAACCTGTTATTGCCAGACTTCTGCTGAATCAGAGCAGATCAGTAATTACCATTACCAGTGGCTAAAGGAAGCCCATTTTTCATCAAGCAAAGCTAGGAGCAGACCTTAAGGGGTTGAATTCTCATAATGTGAGATATGCAATGAACCAAATGCATGTGGATTATTTGTTTATAAACTATAAATGCATGAGATAAACCTTTATTCATCCCACAATGGTGAAATGTCCATGTTACAGCAGCAGCAAAAGTGTGCAAAATGTGCAACAATTTCTGTACAGAATGAAAAACAAAAACTCTATAAATGAATCAATATAAAAAAAGAAATAGTCTATAAATAAGTACAATTTTACAATCATACAGTACAGATAAGTATTCAATCAACAAACAAAAGATTGCACCAGGGTTCATGCTGTTGCACAGTGTCACAATCAGTATTAGGAATGTGTATTATAGTGAGTTTTGGTTCACTGAGAGCAGCTCTGGATGTAAAGTCTGAGAGCCGCAGGGAGAAAAGACCTATAATATTGCTCCTTCAAGCACCTAGGATGTAACGGTCTGTCAATGAAGGAACTGCTCAGAGATGTCCCTTTGTCATACATGGGGTGGGATTAGCAAGGGTGATAACTTGCCTACCATCTTCCTTTCTCCCACCTCCTGTGTCTAGGGGCATGCGCAGAACTGAGCTGACCTTGCTGATCAACTTATCCAGTCTCTTCCTGTCTACTGTAGAGATGTTGCTGCACCAGCAGACCACGCCATGAAAGATGGCTGAGGCCACCACAAAGTTCTAAATGAAAATATCTAGTTTTATGGAATAAATGAACAAACAGGATGACAACATTTTGCTGAAGGGTTTATTGCCCCTAGGCACAAAGTCATGTTATACAAAATTCATGTACTAATTCAACACATTATATTTAAACATATTCTTACACGTTTTTAATTCATCCTCAAGTTTGTTCCATAAATTCATAATTTTGACAAAAACATCTGCTTTTCAAAATTGTTTTGGCTCTGATTTATATATTTTAAAACAATGTTTCCTTTAAGATTACAATGCTCTTTTACAATCTTTTTTATATTCTTTGATGGCAATTTTTTTTACTTGCTTTATATAATATTAGCAATTTTATTAGCTGTTATTTGAGAAACAGATGGTTTGAAGGTTCTCAATAATAAATACTTGTAACTTTGGTAAAGATCAGATCACATTTCATTACTACTTTATGCAGAAAACCAGGAAATTGTCCTGTGTTGAACAATCTAAAAATGAATGCTATTTATATCATAAGAATTTTAACCAGGGACATCAATCTCTACTCACATTAAAAGAGCGGCAGTGCCAGTTGCGTATTGCATTCATAAATGTGCTGAAAACCCATTTTCTCCACTGACTTCTTATTTTTGAGAGAAGCATTTCTCCATGAACAGATAACTGATTTAGTTTTTATTTCTGTTTTGCTTATTTCTTGAGACATTTCTGTATTTGTATTTGCCTGTGCTTATCTCAGCCAGTGTTAAGAATAAAAAAAGATTATGTCATGCGTCTGTTATTTGCACCAATAAGAAATGATGAAATCTTAAACAAAATGTAAAGACAATGGGGCATATTTGGTTGCCAGGAGACTGTCAAATCTCATACCACATTCTAATAGTCCTCAACACTTAACTTTAACTGACTGTTCTACTAATGAAAGGGTTTTTCTAAACTTGTGTTATAAATAAATTACATTAAATGCACAAGAGAGTTTCAAACCTCAATATTCTTCTCATAGTTGTCAGTCTGCAGCACATC
Organism: Channa maculata; assembly: GCA_020496755.1. NCBI lineage: Eukaryota > Metazoa > Chordata > Actinopteri > Anabantiformes > Channidae > Channa > Channa maculata. The sequence goes on from CM035601.1 coordinate 17,869,643, forward strand.
TTTGCACTTTGTGGCGAGTACTGTCTCCCGATCAAAATGTAACAAGGTCATTTAAAAACTAATTAATTAAACTCCTGTTGGCTGTCCATGATGGACACTGTTCTTGTGTTTATATCCCACAGTTCATAGCGCCTTTTTCTTGTACCCCATTGTGGGTCACTGCTCAAGTTCATCTCAGTGTTGTTCAGTCTGTCTCTCAAGTAGATTTCACACTGGGAAGATAGCAATGCCATACACATGACTTGGAGGATGCTAATGTTTTTTGATCTGTTGGAATGTGTTGTTGTAGTGTGTCTTGTTTCCATACAAATTAATGTCCATGCTGGTTAATGTGTACAGGCTTTGATTTTCATGCTTGGGTGAAATTCACATCGCAATGGCAAGTGAGATGTAAAAGAACAACACTGGCGGCTTTAATCCTTGTAGTTGCCTGATTGCTTTCACACTTTTTATAGAATCTGCAGTTTTTTTTTTCTTCAAGGCCTTAAAAGACGGTGGAAAGTGAGACACAGATTATAAAGTGTTGCATCTCTTTGGTATTTTTTTCCTCTACTTTTGTCACACTTTCTGGTCCAGCAGAACACCTGCAGCCCTGAAAATATACAGAGAAGAAATAGTTGCTTTTCCCTCTGTGAAGTCTATGCATTTTTTTTTTTTTTTTACATTTCACAATGCATTATTCATGCATAGGCTTTGTATCAAGGTCAAGAAAGATATCTGCAATCAGAGTAAGAAAAAAAAAAAGAAAGGAAAGGAAAATAGGAAATATCGTCAATGCCAAGGCCCCTGTAAAATCAAGACCAGTGGTTACAGTTTAAAAGCCTATTCGCACACCAGAAGACTCACATACTGATATGAAATAAGTGTGTCCAACCAGCCAGTGCTACGTATGTTTTCAAATGAATTTAATTAGCTAAATTAACTACTGTACATGTGCTGTGTTGCATATTTGGAGAGTTTCATTAACATGCCAAACCAGATTTAAACAAACTGCAAACAGCTTTTTGTAAATTATTTCAATTGTTTTCTTTAGCATTATTGTGGGATTTTACTTGATGGACTTTCTGATTCATAATCTCTGGCCACATCACTGGGGATAACTGATGTTCAGATCATCTATATTTTCTTTCTTCATCCCAATCTATCAATTTCACACTTGAAACCAGCCTTACCTGACCACAGTGATCCTGATCATGTCACATCTTAGAACTGTGATAGTGTGCTTCTGTTTTCTATAGTGAAAATTAATTGACAGCTTGCTGAGATCCTGATTATTTTCAAAAATGTTTTTGCAACAATTAGAGACTAGACTAGACCACTTCCAAACTACTATTCATTGCAAAAGTCCTACATGCAGCAGTCTAATTTATTTTTTTGCCAGGAATGTAACATTAATCAGTTGGGTTTACTGTGTAGAACAGTCCATTAACACAGTGGTGCACATTAAACTTAAAATAGTCTTTATTTGCCTTTGCTGGTAAAAATGGTATATTTGTTAATTAATGGTATGTTAAATTATGATTACTAATTTAGACCAAGTATTACATTTACAACCCTAATGCAACCACAAGGGGACACAAGCTAGTGTCTTCTTGCACCAGTCCCAAGTCTGCAGAGTATTGTGTCAGGAAGGGCATCCGACGTAAAACACATGCCAAATTAAACGTGATCATGATTTTCACACCAAATCTGACTTCCATATTGGATCGATCAGGCCTGTGTTAACAACGACCGCCACCAGTGCTGTTGATCTACAGGCTGGTGGAAATTGGGCTACTGTTGGTCAAAGAAGGAGAGGACATGAAGTTAGTTGGTGTCAGAGAAGAGAATGCAGAGGATAGGGTTAGACTGAGGCTGATGATTTTCTATGGCGACCCCGGAAAGAAAAAGATTACATTTACAACTCTCTTGCATTTTTATATTAAATCCTAAAAGAATTTGTATTCAGCATGTGGGCATGTGTACTTTGGTTTCTAAGTCCCGTGACACAAGCATGGGTCCAAAACGTCATCCAAAGCAGAATGATGTAATTTTATTTGCCAACTTTATGTTGATGTGTTAAGTGAGAATGAATGGAATCGCCATGATTCATTCTTTGACTAAGCCACCATGGGCATACAGCACTATGATCAGCAGCACAAATCTGGTTGAAGTAAACGGAGAAACAGCTGTGTCTTAAATGATGGAGCTACTTCAAATGCACTGTTCTTCCAACTTTAAGCATGCTCCACAGCACTTCTGAGACTCAGTCAGAGTCAGAATTTAGTTTTTCCCCAAAACATGTAATGAAGAGCTTTCTGCAGCATTATTGAATTTCCAGCATTCTTGGATTTCATAACCACCTGGAAAGTGTTTTTTATCTCAGTCCTGCTGTGCAGAGAGGCTATCCTCAAGCCATGCATCAAAATGCACGGCAAAATGCATTTTACTAGTTTAATATATCATAATGCAGGGAATACAAATGTTTTGATATTCTCTCAATGCAGCTTGCACTGTGTTCTCTGATACAGATGGGGAGCTTTTAGAATATAAATCAATATGTAAATTGTAAAGTGAAGCTGAATGCTTAAAAGAAAGTCCTTGATATTTACTGTGTGATAATACTGAGTTTTCACATTAACACTGATTGCTGTATCTTTTGAGTAATTTCTTAACTTCAACCCTTCAGACGAGTGAACATGCATCTACTTCTTTAACGGTTTGTCTTTTACTGCTCAGATTTGTGTCAAGCTTATAAAACTTCTGCTGTGCCTTTTTGGGGTTTTTCATTCTGTTAAAGGTAATGAAAAGTGATGTGTGTTCCACCCAAAGCCAATACTATGTCACCTCTGACAAATCTTGAAGTACTACTAACTGGCAGCAGTCACAAAGTCGTACACTTTTATCGATCGGTCCAGCTTTCTGCCAGGTTCCCTCGTCATTAAAGCAGCAAAAACACACACTGTAAAATGGTGAGGTGTCTTTTCGTAAATGACCTTGATTTTGTCTTCTTACAGTAAGTGACGAGTGAATACAGACCAGAAATACACTATGCACATTTCATAAAGAACCACAGTATCTATTTAAAAAAAGAAAAAGATCCTAGCTGCTTATAAATAACTGCTTACATATACCTAGATGTTGTCTACCCAAGGAGATATTTATATTTATTTTCCACCTATCACTTTTGAGATTCACACAGTTTACCAGACAACTCCTCCTCAGCTTCTCTCACCACAGCCTTCTGTAACACTGCTGTCTCTTTTCCATCCCCAACTGTAAGAGCATAACAAAAAGATGTTGCTTTTCTCAGTTACTTTTGGGCTTGTTACTACACATACAATACATGTGCATAGTTGGCAACAGCTAGTCTTGACCAAATGGAGTGAGTATTAGAATGAAATTAGAGTGCAGTTTTGTTTTAAATGTTAAGGATGCAAACTGTTCACCAATGTATTTGCTGATGGCAGGACCTGTGTGAGCCTGATGTTGTCTCCTTTGTGACCACACTCAACATTGTCAAAGAAATCCACTGCTGTATAATAATTCTTAATAATAATTAGGACTGTCCTTTGTTATTTTGCTGTTCCTGAATGACTAATAATATGTATAGTAGAGATTTGTTCTTTTACACTGATATTTTACACCCAATTGGGATGTAATCACACCATTGGGTGGAATATTAATTGTGCTTATCAGTCCATAATTATTGTTTAGTTGGCAATCAGTAGGCAGTGCTTTGACTCCCACTTCCTCCTGGCTACATGTCATATCTACAGTAATAGGCCCCTTTTGACTTATTCTTATGAATATTGGGTGTCTTTAACATTTTATTCACCCAAAGTCGATTTCTTTAAATCCATTTACAAACAAGCCCAGAATCCTTTCTGTCCTCCAGTAGTGTGTTCTGATAGACATTTGCATTAATAATAGCCACCTAATCTAATTGGCCAGAGATGTGTACACACTCACCCCAGCAAATAGGCACATGACCCAATGAACACTGTAGTTGACCTTGCATCTCTGCCTCAGTAATGGCAGCCACTGGAGTACATGGAGTAAAACAGTAGTTCAGTAACAAAGTAACAGTAATTTAGAGGAGCTAGCTTAGCTTTAGCATAGATGTCTTGTATTCATTCAGCTGAGTAACAGAAAGAAACTATGACCATGAAGTTGTTAGTCTCTAAATCTGGGGATGCACTTGAAGACCAGCAAAGACTGACAAAGACTAGACAGTTCATACACAAAGATTTGGTCCATCAACTATCACAAATATCTTATCTCTGACAGTCTGGGAGCATCACACACCTGATGACTGTGTAAACAGGAAGCAACACACAACAACTGGTTGGGAACAAATGGATGTTCTGGAGATAGACACATCCCCAACTCCTACAAAAGCAGGAAATTCTTATGTGTTTTTGCCTAAAACAAATTTGGCAACAACCAAGAACTTTGACTTTTACAGTTTGTGTTTTATAAATGAATAACAAAAAGGCAGCCAAATCACGAATGTAAAGGCGAGGACAAGGTGGACTGTAGACCATAGAGAGGGAAACATTAGCATCCCTTAGTTATGATGTCAACGGTCGTTGACACTGGTCGTAAATATTAAACGTTTAAAAAATCTTTGTGAGAACCACTGGCAGACAATGGCTCTTAGGACTAAACACTAGAATATTTACCCAACACACACTTAATATTCTTCTTCGATTTTATTTGTTTTCCATAATAGTAGTACATCTCTTAGCATCTATAGACCTGTGGGAATATGTGGCGACAAACAAAAGTCTCAGGGGCCTGGGGTTGGTTTAGCAGCAGTCCCCCAGATCATATCCAGCACATCAGCTGTCATTGTTTCAGCTTTCATAGATCTCAACAGCAGATGCTGCTGCCAGGAAGCTGTGGTTATAAACCTCTACCAAGCTTAAGAGCCTAGTGAGATCTCAAAATCTGAGGAGAAAAACAGAAGCAGGGTAAAATATGTAAAGGAGTATATTGAGAGATAGCAGAGGAAGTAGTGTAGAGAGGGAAATGAAGAGGGCATGTCTGCTGTGATATGAACAGTTCCTGGCTAAACTGGACAAAGTTATCACATACACTCCAAATGTGCCTTTGGTCAAATATCACAGGTTACATTGTATAACTTGACTTTGAACTCAACCCAACTTAGCATGTGCCGTTCATATTGTTACTGTGTTCTTCTAGTAATTAACTATAATCTTTTTTTTATAAGCTTTTCTTTTGTTGTGCTCTTTAAAAATATTCAATATAAAAAGATTTCTGCATACCTTTATTTATCCAAGGCATATTTTCATCTTTGTTTCTCTGCTTGCACACTCTTAATGGACACTTTATTCCATATAATGATCCAAAGCCTGTTTTATGTGTTTTATTTTTTTTGGGGGAGGAGAAACTCTTTGGTATTGCCCACTGACTCAGGATGTTTGTGTTGTCTGGTGTCGCATCAGCCTGCAAGGTTTTCATTTGCCGGTTTCTCACTGCAAATAACACATTCAATCCTGATATTTCTTTTTATGAAACCAAACTCAATATAAATGTCCTGATAAATCCGCTTTTTCTTCAAAAAGACATTCAATATTCTCGACTCCTTGATGGTTGGCCATTTTTCAAAGTTGTTTTTAGATATTTTTAATACACATTTCTTTAATGTAGTACTAGGCTATTGAAGTGGCTTTCTCTGTTAGAATATATTGCACCATAATCCTTCTGATATATTAAGTATAAAATACTTTAATTCTGTGGTTGAGTCCCAAAAATGAATTAAATTAATTGTCCTCTTAATCCTATGTAAAATCCTTGGTGATCCCCATTTTGGCAAAGTGCTGTGAATAAACCTTTCTAGCGCTAATAGAAATTTAGTCCATTGAGTTTGTCCATTGATGGATTTCAAAATGGCTCCATGCAAGAGGTGTGAGAGTGCAGGGAGCCCCAGAGCCAGGACCACTGGAGGAAGTGGTTATAAATATGTCTTAATTGAAAGTTATAGAGTTAAGTTAAATTATGCACTATGATCCCAAAGTGACAAAAACTATGAAAATAAGAGAAATGTTGATCAAAAAGACACATAAAGTTACAAAAAACAACTTTAACCAAAGATTTACCAAAAAAGATGCATAACAAAAAACTGATATATACACAAAATGAAACCAAAGAGACAACTCTGAAAAACAGATTACGAAGGCCTCATTTCTAGTCATTGTGTATGACATTTAGTCCATGAGTTCTACTGTATAGACTATAGAATTGATGGGGGTCTTTTACTCATCTGTGCAGAGGAGCACATTTTCTACTAATCCACGCATGGGTTTGTCAATAGTGGCCAAATGTTTCACATTGCACTTGAGCACCTAACCACTGTTAATAATGGAGTCAAACAAATAATAAGTAATGGAAACAGCATGATTGAGTTGCAATAACATTACCTCGATGGCAGAGAATCTTCACCAACATATCTGTTAAACAACTATTGTACAAACTGGCAAAAAGAGGCATTTTTCCCGCTGTTATTTTGTTATAGTTTCTCTGAAGTAACAGGTAGTTTTAGCACTGGCAGAAAAAAGGGCACATATAACAGAGAGTGAAGGACAGACTAGGAGAAGATTGACAGTGGTTTAGCTCCTTCTAAGGTGAAGATTATTCTCAGTGTGGCTGGCTAATGAAAAAGCACTAAAGCTGATGATACTGGATGCTCTTGATCTGCTTTAATTTCTCAAAGCACCTTTTAATATTGTTTTATCAGTATCTGCATCATGCAGCAGGAGGATGTTATAGCTAACACTAATCCGTATTAGATTTGTTTTTACCACAGCATTTTGTGCGTGCGTGTGTGTGTGCGTGCGCCTGCATGCACAGCGATCTACAGGGAAACCGTGAAGACATTGAGCAAAGTCTGGGATTAAAAAAGAAGCCAACGAGAGAAAGGACAACAATAGGAATGTCTGATGAAATCCAGAATTTAAATGATTTTGGAATCAGTAATAATAGTCTTTTTGTTTCACACTGACAGCAAAATGCTAATGAAAGTATTTGAGTATGTGTTTAAAATGTGTTTTTTTTTTGGGGGGGGGTTAATAAGATTATCAGACCACAAAGGAGCTACCAGGCTTTAAGAACAAAAAAAGCGCAGTCATAAGGTTTTCACCTGACTGCAGGGCAATGTACTGATCACAAGACACAGTTCACTTTCTTAATCATCCACCTAAGACAGAGGAATCATAGACGGAAACTAATGGATTTAAAATGATATACTTTGATGCTGGACAGTGTACAGTACTAGAATCTGTTACAGCCCAATGGTTTACCTCAAAGAACACGATAAGCAGATTACAGTGTTACAGCACCGCAGGGGGCTTTCAGATAGGAACATGAATAATACCTGCAGTGATTGTCTAGTGATACTAATGTTTGTTAAATCCATCTGTCTATCCACTCTCAATGTATTTGAAAAGCCTCTTCTTTGAGCCAGATCAAGATAAAAAATTCCACTTGTACTCATAATACTGTATTTAAAAGTGTATTGGAGAAGTTGCTATAAAATTACTGAGCCCGGTGATTATGTGGAGAGGATGGATGCCATGCATTGGACACTTTATTGCCCCTCAGGGCAAAATGTCAACAATCTTGTACATGCATTTGATTTGGTTGAACTCTAAGGACTGTCAACATTTGGTGGTGTGCAATGCAACACAGACAAGAGCAGGGCTTGCAAGAGTATAAACACCAGTCATGTTCACATTATAAACCCTTGCGCTCATTTCAGATTTTTCATTAGCTTCACATTTTTTCACATAAATTGCACCACAGTCAAATCACACAATTTAAAAAGAAAAACTGTCCGGTTACCTACAGTTCTCTCCAAAATATTAGAACAGCAAGGCCAATTCATTTTGCTTTACGCTATCCAAAGATGAACATGAGACAGAAGTTCAGAATTCATAGAATTCATTTCACCTGTTGAAGAGGAAACTGAAAGGATAAAAAAAACCCAAAACAGCTGAAAGGCTTTGAACATATCAAAGGAAGAGAACATTTGGTGATGTCTGAGTCAAATGATACATTTATTGCAAACAAAGAATACTTTTCTGATAAAAAAGGCTTATCATCTGTCCTATTGAACATACTGTATCTAAGTGCAAATACAGCCGAAAAAAATACAGCTGAAATTCTGAACTTTCGTCTTATATCCACCTTTTATCTAAAACTTAAATGTCTTCAGTGTACTTAAAAAAAACAAAACAATGGAATAGCCATTCTGACAGTTTTGAAGGGGAACTCTAGGCTCCATCCAGTTTGGCCTAAGCTGGATATCAAATCACCTCATTCACTTCTCAGTCTGCTGTTTCTCTATGTTCATCATTTCTGGATTTTGCACACGCACACTGAGGACAAAAAAAAATGCACTAGTTGCATTGTCAGATATTGAATAATATGAATAGGATTTAAGACCACATATCAAAGTGGCCTACATCTGATATGAAAAAAATTTCCAATTTGGTTTGTTGTTATCGCACTACTTTTCAGTACTATTTTTTTTTTATCATAGAGGAGTTAGATCAGAGAGGTGGAGAAAGTGTTTTATTGATTGAGTCTGTGTAGTCCCACCACCACAAGCAGAAACCAATGCAACACTTGCATTAGGAGAATGTAGCAGCTGATGAGAAGTTTAAATAAATACCGTACAAAGTAGTCCCTTGTCCTATTACCTTTTTCAAAGTATTTTTTTCTTGTTTTGTGCTTTGGAAAACCATCCACATATTTCTAGTTCTTTGTCGTTTGTTTGCTCACTATGGCCAAACTGATTGCTTTTCACGCAGTTCATTTGAGCAGGTCTGAAGGGGCACTATAAGAAAAACTGCACTGAGCCTCTTCACGTTTTGTATGGTCATTAAATAAACTCTGGAGCATTTAGTTAGATGTGAGAATACAGTATATGTTTTCATTCCAGTCCAAAACAACAAAGTTGATGGCACCTTGTCTTTACAAAGTGTGAAGCAGTGTTGTTCTTCTGCTTGGTATATCGCTTAGATAATTCTATTTACTGGAGTGCAACTGAATCTTTTTCCTGGGTTATTTTTGTGTTCCTCCTCAAGATCCATTTAACAAATGAGCAGCCAAGACTATTCTCGCCTGACTTGTAGTGATGCATTGTGGTTCACTTGGATTTTCTGTGTCTATAAGAAACCAAACAGAGGAAATGGAACAAAGATTCCAAAGTGGTCCAATGATTTATACCAGAAGACAGGAACTGTAGTATTAAAAATACCCTAAGATGGATTCTGAATAATCTATTTGGGCATTGGTCAGATGTGTATGCACACACCAGAATGTTGCCTTTACCAATAGAATACATTTTTGGTATCATCCTCAGAGGTGGAGAGCCTATATTATCCACAGCACTGGAGCTATAGAAAACCAGAAAGGTGTGAAGGCCTTGCCTTCACTGTAAATATCGAAACTATTCCATCAGTTTGTCAAAGGGTCTTCAGAGGTCTTTCACTCTGTCATGAGAAATTCTAATGAAAAACACTTCAAACAGCCTGGATCCACCAGCACAGAACCATTCAGTGATCCATCTTTAGCTGTGAGGACTTGGTTAGACACTAAAAGCAGCACAGACGAGTGTAGCAACATATTTTATTGGCTCAGGTCTTCAAGATGTGATGGCATGACTACTGAGAGAACAGACTCTAGGTTTCAAACAATTTGTCAATATAATCAGAGTTGGAATCATATATTTCTGTGCTGGAAGAGTGATGACTATCATTGTACTGGAGTAAAATCGCACCGATGGAAGCGGGCTGTTTCTCTAATCTTGGCCTTGAGCTGACAAGGCACGTATCTGTTCGTGTGTGTGGTTGCAGGACCATCATCCATCTGTGCTGTCCAGATTACTGACTGTAATCTTAATCCGTCTGTAGATAAGCAGATACTGACCCCCAAAAAAACTCTTCCACCCTCACGTTTTGTCTGCATCTTTCATTCATGTTTTCTTATCACTACAGTGCTGTCACTGTGACAAACTGAGTGCACTGCAGTAAAGTGCGATGGCGTTTAGGAAAATATGGCAATCACAACACACACACACACACACACACACACACACACAAAAGACAAACAACTTTTTTTTATCAATCATTCATTTCACAGCAGCTTTCCAGGAATTAAATGATATGTAATCTCCCACCAAACTGCAGGCGCGTGGTAAGGTTTGCTTTTGCCCTAAAATGTGACCCAACTGAAGTTTTTAAGTGAAGACAAACTCATTTCATGAAGTGGCAATGAGGTCATTTAGAAGGAGGAATTAAGCTCTTAAATCCTCAAGACAGAGGGAGAAAAAAATTTCTCAACACCTTTTAGAACTTACATGAAACTTCATCACACACTTGTCATATGCTATGGCCATCAAATTCATTCATCCATACATCACCTGTCACCACTTATCCTATTTGTGTCACGGGGGGCTGGAGCCTATCCTAGCTGTCATTGGGCAAGAGGCAGGGTCCACCCAGGACAGGTCTCCAGACTAACTCAGAGCCAACACAGAGAGACATACACAGGCAGACAACCATTCTCACTCACATTCACATCTACATGCAATTTTAGATTCACCTATTAACCTAACATGAATGTTTTTGGACTGTGGGAGGAAAATGCACACTTCAAACAGCCACAAACAGACACCCTGCTGCCAACCACTCTGCCACCATCAAATTCACTCAATGTTTAACATATATGGGAGACTTGAGAGCATAGTAGATGCTGCTTTCTACCACGATCATCACAACACCAAAGGAAGGGAATGTTTTTTAGCAAATGATCTCTGACATGGAGCAGTGAAATTGTTTGAAAACTATGTTGTCTATGATAATAAATTAATATTAAATCTTCAATCGTGATGAGTGTGATGTGATCTCGCTTAATGCAGCATCTGGATAACATGTTTATGTGAACAAGTGAAGTTGCGAGAGGTGTGTGTGTATGTGTGTGTGTGTGTGTGTGTGTTTAAGACTTAGTGGCATCTAGCTGTGAGGTTGCAGATTGCAATCATTTGAATACCTCCAGTGGTACTTAAGCAGATTTTTCACATATCTCAAATGCATCTAAATATCTATAATTTTTGCTTCACTACATTTCTAATGAAAGTAACAGTACTTTGCACATTTCACAACACTTTTATTTTTTGTAAACTAAACTAAACTAAACCAGGCACAAGCCTGCACAGTGTCAGTTACTCTTTCCATGGTCTTAATTAAAAGACTTATTTTACATCTTAGCAGTACTCAAAGTGAGCCAGTATTCAGCAATTGTTTAAGTGAAAATCCCCGCTGTAATGGTCTATTTTTACACATAAAGTTACTGAATTTGTGGTAAAATGGGCACCATTGAATGCGGTGCTAAGGTAGATCAAACAATATAACAACAACCCCTCAAATAGGTTTCTGAACGTGAACATGGCATTGCCTCTCTCTCCTTCTCTCTGTGCCAATGCGTGAAAAAAGGGTGGGATGTAAAGCAGAGAAAAGCGTGTTCCTGGTGTTACTGCTCTTAAAACTGAGAAAGGGTGGTCTCTGCTGATTCATACATAAATAAGACCAATTAATGTAATGTTTTGTTCTCATGTCCTTCTGAAAGAAGGCAGTCACATGCGCTAGTGTGCAGTGTGATTATGCATTATGTTTACCTGGACATTCATTTTTAGTGGCTTTATTAGTGGTATTAGTGTAGGCTGCTACTGTCACTATGTGAATTTACATGAGTATTTCAGAAATTAAACTGAAAAAGCATCTGACAGCTTCAACCCATTATTTATGTCTATTACCATTAATTAGTTAATGCCCCCACACACACACACAAGTAAAATATAAATCATGTACTTAGTTTAACTTAAGTGGAAGTGTCAGTGGGTACTTACAGTATACTATATGTCATTTTTGTTTGTGTATTTGTACTTCTACTTCAGTACTTTTTTTTTTTTAGTACTTCATCCACCATTAAATACCTCCCAACCTTCCCTTCCGAAGTATGAGAGACCCAAGGGTGCCCTTTAACCGCCATTTTTTCAAGTGTAAAATTTTATTTAAAAATTTTAAACTAAAGATACAGATCCACTTTGAAATGTCTTTCACCTCCTTTAGTGTCAGCAAACTCTTTGCCACAGTCTACAGGAAATGTGCTACTGCAGCTTGTAGATGGAGAACAACTTCATCAGGGGAAAATGTTCAGGACTCTTCTACTAACAAGTTAAATTTCCTTTTTTTTTTTTCTTAAATGTTGTTTTAAATACTAGAATGTTAATTGCTGTTAGTGGCTTAATGGGAGAGCAGGACAGGCTCCTGAAGATAATATTAGTGCAATTAAAGAGCATTAACACTAATTAGCAACAAATGATGCAGCTACAATTGACAGACGTTTGCTCTATCACCCAACAGGAGAGGCTTTAATTAAGGCAACTTGCCTTTTACACAGCAGAGCCCAGTCTCTTTTTATTTTCTGTCTTTGTCAAACAAAATGAACAGAATCATCCTTTGGCAAATCAAAAATCTAAACAGTGGCACTGCCAATACACTGAAACAATACTAAAACATAATGTATTGTCTGGATATCTAACTTGATTCAGTGCAAACACTCTACAACATGGCTTTGACCTACAATATTTAGCTCTCAGGGTTTTAGGCTCTTGAGATATGGCTGTTCTTGGAGGAAATGTGTTTCCATGCAGAGAACACCTTTATGTGCATGTTTCGCTCCCAAGGTTGTTTCTGCCTGAGTAGCACTGATGTTGCTTTATCTGTGAATTTGTTAGGATTTTCTCCAGTTTTTTAGAAGCAGCCGAGAGCCACAGTTCTAAGAAGGCTGTGTCAAACACAGTGGAGCAAACACTTAGAAACCACTCAGCAGCCAAGGCAAAGCCCAAGGTTGTTTCAGAGGGGTGAAATGTCGATTTTCATTTAGAGAAAATATGAACGATGTGGCCAAGCTGTCCTTTCTTCAAATAAAGTCAAGAAGCATAGTGATTTATCCCCTTACCCCTGACTGGGACTCTCAAAGCTAAACCAACATTAGATTTTATACACACGCACACGCATACACACACAAGCAGATATGCACACCTGTATATATGCAATCCCCAGAAGCATACAGAGACAAGAGACAACATCATAAAGATATTAAAATAGTCATTCCCCCACCAAACACACACACACACACACACACTTTTGTAATGTAAAGGCAATTTTTCTCCAGTTTTTTAGAAGCAGCCGAGAGCCACAGTTCTAAGAAGGCTGTGTCAAACACAGTGGAGCAAACACTTAGAAACCACTCAGCAGCCAAGGCAAAGCCCAAGGTTGTTTCAGAGGGGTGAAATGTCGATTTTCATTTAGAGAAAATATGAACGATGTGGCCAAGCTGTCCTTTCTTCAAATAAAGTCAAGAAGCATAGTGATTTATCCCCTTACCCCTGACTGGGACTCTCAAAGCTAAACCAACATTAGATTTTATACACACGCACACGCATACACACACAAGCAGATATGCACACCTGTATATATGCAATCCCCAGAAGCATACAGAGACAAGAGACAACATCATAAAGATATTAAAATAGTCATTCCCCCATCAAACACACACACACACACACACACTTTTGTAATGTAAAGGCAATTTGGGTGTGTGTAGGCAAACTTAATGTGGTTTGTGATTTAGTTATGAGCTAAGCAAAACCCATTTTTTCATATGTTATTTTGGTGACTTAAGCTTATGAGCATAATATGCTGACAAGAGAACTATGTGCTTCTGCTGTGTTGTACTTTGTCTGGAGACCTCCCACTAACATATACACACACACACATACACACACACACACACTCAGGTAGCTACTTATGACAGTTGCTTAATAATAAAACGGACTGATCTTTTCAACATTCTGCAAGCTGAACTGTTACCTGCTCCCTTTGGGTTAAACAAACCACTCAGTTCCTCTTCCCTGCAGCTCTCCTTAATGAATGCCCTAAGGTGTTTGTCTAGACTATATATGACCACCTGCATCACCAACAATTGTGCAGGATTCAGTTTCATTTCTTTGTGAGTCTTTATAGAAATGCTGGTGTTCTGAAGGGTTGCCTTTAAAAAGTCACTTCACATTTTTTAATCTTTCTTCCTGTGGTTCTTATTTGGAGCATACATGTTAGTGAATGGTGTTATACTCCCCTCTCCCTTCCTTTTTATATGGAAAAAAAACAACCTCCAGATGATGTCAGCTTAATGAGTTCTCAATTCAGATTACTCACTTTAGGAACAGGGCTAAATTAGCCCCAGTGCCACAGTAGCAAACTGCTAGCTTAGTTCTCTGGGCTACAGAGAAGAAGCCGACACATACAGTATGTCATGTTTGTTTGAGTCCTGCAGATGATATTTGTAATTTCTATGATGACGTGTAAAATCAATTTATTGCTATCACATGTCAAAGGCATGGCATAAGGTGTCATTAGCCAGGTGTGGATTTCATCTTAAAATAAGGCTCTTCTTTTAAATAAAGAATTTAAATAATTTTCTCCCAAGTAATAAGATACACAATTTATTCTCTTTCGTTCAGTAGATTCAACAATTTTGTTGCTAAAGCCTTTCCTCACAACAAAAAAAGTTATTACACACTTTATTAGCCCACTATTAGTTCATATCAGTCCATACTTATGGTCTAGTACTTGACCTTTTGTAAATTGGAGGGCTGGAAAAGAAAATGCTACCAATCTGCCAGTTAAAGCCAGTAGATGTTTGAATTCTCACTGTACTAAAAGGTTGAAATCACTGTTACTCTATAAATTATTCTAGCAGTACTTTATCTGTTCCTCTAATCCCAATCCCTCTATCTCCCCTCATTTCTCCATCCCACCCTTCTCATGGGGTTGCAAAATTTCCCTCTGCCCAGATCTCTCCTGGGCCTGCTCCTCCTCCTTCAGGGCCCTGTCTCTGGAGAAGGGGCAAAAGAGGTTAATTAGCCATAATATCTACCTCCAGCACAGATGAGATGAAGGTACAGTAATGCCATTCAAGCAGTCTGCTGCAACGGAGAGATTTGCTTTACGTGTGTACTCTTTTGTTAAATTACATTTATACTTGAATATTACACGAGTACCTACTTATTCTTTGATGCAGGCATACTGTATACACTGTGACAATTTATCAAGCACAAGGCCAGAGGACTTAAGTATATGTCAACCCAAATTCTTTTAGGTGTAATAGTGTGAAAGTGTTTTGTTTTGGGTTTTTTTTTTTTTTTTAAACAGTGGAAATAGAGGAGATGAGGCATAAATAAAGGCAGTGAGATCAAGCACAATAGAAGAGATGACAGGTAGGAACAGACGCTTTATGTTGACATAGAGTTGGCAGTGCAAGGAGGAGAGAGGAGAAGAGAAAGGAAGACTGAAGCCAGTGAGACGCTGAGCAGACAGGGTTTGTCTTGAAGGTATTACAGCTGATTGATAGAATGAGAGCTTGTCTTGGAATCCAAGACAGGGTGTCATGTCACTGACGGAGAATAGGAGACTAGAGAGGGAGGACACAGAAGGATACTCAAACATAGGAAGTGTTTGAATGTGGGTCTGCATCTGTCTGCTTCATTGTCTTTGTTGTCTACGAGGATATCTATCTATCTATCTATCTATCTACACTGCTAATGTATTGTTCTGACTTGCCTGTTGATTGTCACCTTTACTCATACATTATATATAGATGTACATTAACAATGTAAAGCCTTTCGGTGGTTATTTTGCCCAATCTTTTTTTGGCTTATGTACTCTTTCGGGTCATATTGTCACATTTGGATACTTCTTAGTTAGTGGGAACAATTGTGCAATTTCACAGATTCTGACACGACACGTGTTATTGATGCCTCTCCTTCCCTTGGGCTCTCTTGTAGAAAGGTCTTATAATGCTACCAACAAGGTTTGTTGAATACGTAATTGGACTGAGCCCTCCCAGTCCTGACCTCAAGCCTTGCACTGGAAAATCTGATGTCAGAGGAGTATCAGAGACTGGCACTGATGATCCACAAACAAACAGTTGTAACAGGTCTTCTTTTTCTTTCAGCTGTTCCCTTTCAGGGGTCACCATAGCAAACTATCTGCCTCTATCTAACCATATCTTTTGCATCCTCTTCTCTCACACCAACTAACTTCATGTCCTGTCTCACTATATCCATAAATCTGTGCACTATGGTCTTCCTCTAGACCTCCTGTCTGGCAGCTCCAGATCCTTCTTCTGATATATGCACAATCTCTCCTTTGAACATGTCCAAACCACCTCAATCTGGCCTCTCTGAATTTTTCTCCAAAACATCTAACATGAGCTGTCCCTCTGATGCACTAATTCCTGATCCTGTCCATCCTGGTCACTCTCAAAGAGAACCTCAACATCTTAAGCTCTGCTACTTCCAGCTCTGCCTCCTGTCGATTCTTTAAGCCGAACAACATTGCTGGTCTCACCACCGTCTTGAACACCTTTCCTTTCATTCTTGCTGATACTCTTTTATCACACAACACACCTGACACTTTTCTCCACCCGTTCCAACCTGCTTCTACTCGCCTCTTCACCTCTTTTCCACACTCTCCGTTGCTCTGAACCGTTGACCCTAAGTACTTAAAGTCCTGCACCTTCTCTACCTCTGCTCCCTGTAACCTCACCGTTCCACCTGGGTCCCTCTCATTGACACACATGTATTCTGTCTTGGTGCGGCTAACCTTCGTTCCTCTGCTTTCCAGGACAGACCTCCACCTAACTAGATTTTTCTCCAACTGCTCCCTGCTCTCACTACAGATCACAATGTCATAATCTGTTGTAACAGGTGAAAAAATTATTCATATCAAATTGGCAGTATGAGCATGGGTTAAAAGTGACTAAATACGGGTGGGTATTGGGCAAATTAAAGATGAGAATGAAGATGAAACTGAAAAAAGTTTTCCTTTTAATGAGAGCAATTTTATATACTGAGAATGCACTATTTGTGGATTTAAATCTTGTGGTGGACAGGACTCAGCTTTGGAAGAAGTTTATGCTGGCTGTGATCGATAGGCGTGGCTCACAGCTTGCTTTGTAGCCTGCACAGCTGCAGACTGATCAAAGTGCCCATACTGAGCCCTGTCTATGTTGTGACTGGGTTGGGTTGCAGGTCCAATATTAATGGGTCATATCAGGTTCGGATATCAGTTTTATAAGTGCAAGTAATAGGTCAGATCCAGTACAGAGACTTGAGGTTGCGGGGATGGATGTGAGTTTGCAAAACTGGACTTATCCATATAGCAGCACCTTCCTTGTCAGAGTCCCCACTCTATTTTGTGTAGCAAAAGTTTGTTTTATTTTCTCTTTTGTATATCATTTGTCATCTCACTCAAGATTGAGAGTTTGGGTTATTTTATGGGTCACATTCCACAGTTAACTGTTTAACACACCGGTACTAAAAAGCAGAGTATAATATGTAGATAATACTTAGATAAATCTTAACGAAAGCACAGCCTGTAAACAATCACTGAGAAGCAGCAGGAGGCAGATGTCAGCTCCAGTGTGATGCTGATAAGCTGACAGATTGAAATGTTAAAACCATTCACCACTTCATTATGGACAGATGAGTTAATCTTCTATGATAAAACTGCAATGCTGTGTTTCCACTCTAAAGTAGTCACACAAGGTATCATTGCACAGCTGGACCCCATTTTCCACATCATTGAAGACTCAGTTCTTTTTTTGTATGCAGGTTGACAGAAACACTCCAGTTACCCAAACCATGCTGAGCGTTGGTAAGGTCACCCAGTGTCCTCAAATGTCACCACAGAGATGCCTTATCCATGTTGCTTGGAAACTAAATAGAGCTCAGGTCTGTCTTAGTTAATTTTTTCAGGATCAGGCTGACAGTGATAGAAATCTAACTGAGAGATTTGTCTAGTGCTAATTAGCTGCAATAAATGTTTGTATCTTTATTTTATGATTTACACATTTAGGTGCATTGTAAATAAAATTTTACTTGTATTTGAGTATTTGTGCAAAATCGCATTGGTAGACACTGTTTGAAGTACAAATCTTGATCTACAAGATCTATGAAGTTGTGCATTTTCAGATCTAATCCTGTGTATATGAATCTTCTCACACACACAAATAATCCCCATGGATGGGGAAGTAAAAATTTCCCACTTATTTGTATGTGTATTTTATGATTTACAAATGTAAATACAGTGTAAATGAAATTTTTTTTTAATGTAGCTCAAACACCACCTTCCACTGTGATACAACAAAGTTTTTAACAGTTGTGCATCGGAAACACTTGATCAGAGCTATAACCATAAGAATTTGCCTCACTTGGTCCATCCACTCATAAATAACAAATGGTCATTTATGGCTGTGTATTAACAGCATTGTATAGGTTTTGTTTTCTATGGCTGACTGTGATAGGGTTTACCCTGCAAATGATGAGATTCACTTTTTAACTACACCAAAAATTTGGAAGCGTGTCCAAAGACACTCTGGCATGGGGACTGGGGGAGCCAGGGACTAAACCACTGACCCTGCAATTAGTGGACAATGCCCTAAAACCTCTGAGCAATCGATGCCTGTATTGTTGATTTATGAAGTGACAGTGAAATTCTCATGCACTGTTTTTATTCCGTGAACTTTAAACATAGTAAGAATTAATCCGGTCCTGTGAACAGTTATTAATTTTCTACATTCATAAAAAAGAAAATAGCAGTATATTAACATTTGTTATGTTTGTTGCTGCAGCAGTTGTAAGAATCAAACCTCTACACTACAAAATTCCTACTTTTGTGTCTCTAATGTTAAACAGTCTGTAGTAGTAACAGACAATCTGTTGTAGTCATTTCTTTAATGTTTTTTTACTTGGTGCTTTATTACCTCTAGTACTAAATGAGTTAGTTCACTGCAGAGCACGTTTTAAAACCCTAGAGCTTTTTAAGGTTCAGTTCATGTAAATGTTAAAACCTTTCCGAGTCAACAGATTGGTGAGAGCCGGAGGCTTTATGGGTCGAGGGGATTACATCTGCACTCTCCTCCCTCCTCTTTCCTCATCACTTCATCTTCATCCACACTCTCGTTCACTTTCTACTCATCCCTCCATCCGTGATTCAGTCCTTCAGTCTCTCGCCATCTCCCTTTCTCATCTTTTTTTCTTTCCATTACCTTCCTCTCTACTCTGTCTCTAGCTTTGTCCCCTCTCCCTCCTCCCGCTTGCAGGCTTTGGCATTCTGCCACGTTCATGCCACCAGTTGGTCACGGTTGACAGATGGCTTGATGGCAATGGTCGAGGCTATAAGACAGTGAGCCAAATGAAGCAGGACGGGGCCCATACATTATCAAGACTCAAGGCCGAGTCTTATTTTTAACCTTTATATTCCCGGGGCAAGCTGATGCAGAACATCATCTACACTTAACAAAACTCTGCTCTTTGCTTTAGAAGAGCCGTGACATTTGGAATACCTGTTCTTTCTCTTCAGTAGGGCACTTGTCACATTTTGGGAAGGTGAACTACCATCACAAGACTTTTTTCATTTTGTTCTCAAAGTCTGACATGTGCCTTCAGAGGAACCAGAACCAAATTGAAAATGTCACCATTTTCTATGAAACAAGATCGTTTGTGTGATGTTGTCCCAGTTCTGTACATCCCTCAGATAAAATATACTTGTTGCCACAAGAACCATTCCATAGCGACAAATGTCAGACTTCAGAAGTGTATTTATTTATTTATTTTTCTTGTCTAATTCAGAAAACATTGGATGTGCTCACTAGGTAATAACAATTTAACATTCAGCCAATGCTTCTAACATTTATATTAGATATCTGCTAAATGTCGCATCCTTTTGTCATTAACTTTAAGATTTATAGCAGGACAGCCTTGTGTGACTATTATAAGCCAGTACATCATTCTTTGACATCTATTATAAGACTTTCTGCGCGAATGTTATAGCAGTTTGTGCCAAAAGGGTACCCGCACCATATCCAGTGTAGTGGCAAATAAAAATAACATCAATGATATTCATTGCCTTAATTTTCAAGTACCTTTGAAATCATGCAGTCTACATTTTGATAATTATTACAGCATAACTCTGCTCCTAGCTCTAATTCCCGTTAACATTACCCTCCCCATCAAGCACTCTCTGCCATAGGCAAAGCAGCCCAGTCAGACAGTTATAATCAAGCCTAGGTTTTTCCTCCAGCTCCAATCTGCCTCATCTATGCACAACACCAGCAGCCACCTTAACACACAGGCGGGACTACACACTGTAGCCTAGTTAAAATTAGATTATATAACTTGCAAAAGAAACAAAATGGTAAAGTTTAGTTCTTAAGTAATAAAACACCCTGCTCGATTCAATACAGTTGGGCTGTTGCTGCTACAGTCGTACTCGTTACTCGTTACTATGGCAACATAGTGATGGTGTCTTAAAATATCAGAACCAAGATATTTCTTTGAGTTATAGGGAAATTCATTGTGCTATTATCATGTAATCACTTAAAACACCCCAGAAGCCACAGTTGAATGTTAATCCATCCATTCATTTTTTCTGATCTGAGGTCAGGTCATGGAGGAAGTTGTAGCCATGTAATGGTTGTAGCCAGGGTGCCAGTCTTGCACACTGACAAATCACAATTTAATATTATAAAGTGTATACATAGTAAATTATTAGTTTCTGCCAGCCAGCCCTACAAAGGTGATATCCCGAAGCACAAACCCCTTGTGTATCCAGAATCTGCTGTTCCTAATTTCCCTTGTGCCACAATTATTGCAAACTCAAACTCCCTCCCTGTTTACCTGTTGTCTTAATAAATTTAGCATACAGGACTGTATTAGCATTTATTTATTTATTTATTTTCTAGAAATTAGGCTTAAAAAAGAGGGGGTTATCTTATTTTTAAAAACAAGAAAATGGCATTTTTGACATGATCAAGTATTCTTTTTTGAATAAAGAGAGGAGCGATGTAATACATCAGGAAGTGTGAAGTCCCAGTGTTAATAGGCAAGAGTTTTATAGCTGATAGTAAATCTTTCAGTAGAGTTTGTTCAACTTAGAATAGTATATGGAGGCTTAAGTGATGTGATTTGCTGCTGTGGAGCAAATAAATTGATAATGAGTGAAAACAATATCATAATGTTTGACATCTTTATAGCAGAAATGAATAATGACAACCCAGGACTACAGCTGTCTTGGATAAAAAGCTCAAAAGCCTAAAAAAGATAAAGGAAACCAAAACAACAATTGTCTAATATTGGGCTGTTCATCAATATGTGATTGTTGTTCCAGCACCATTTTTTTTAAATGGAAATCAGTAAAACTCAACATGTTTTGCTAGTTTCTTCACATCTAGAAGTCATCAGGAGTTCCCACTGCTGTGACTTGGAATTTTTACCATAATGATAAAATAAAAACAATCTTGCCAATACAAAGTTGAGCAACAGTAAATGAAACTCAGTATGTAACTGCTGAGTCTTATTATTAGGTAAATACAACCTAATAGAAACATTGACATACATAGCCATCTGACCCATTGTTGCTATACAAATATTAATTTTTAACTTTACGATCTAATGACAAGCAAAACAGTTTTCCTACAACAACAACCAAAATATCTCCTGTCCTGTGTCTTTATGAATAAGCAATATTGCTTAGGAAAATGGGGGAGTGGTTAGCGCTGCTGCCTCTCAGCAATCCCTGCTTCTGTCTGTGGCCTTTCTGTGTGGAGTTTGCATGTTCGCCCCGTGCTTGTGCGGGTTTCCTCCAGGTACTCCCATGATTGTCTGTCTGTTGTATGTCTCTCTGTGTTGGCACTCAGACTGGTGACCTGTCCTGGGTGGAATCCACCTTTCGGCCAGTGACAGCTGAGATATGCTCCAGGCCCCCAGCAACATAATAAGCCCGTACATATAATGGATTGATGGACATTTAAATAATTAGGGTTAGTGACATTTATAATTATAGTGAATCAAACCCTCTGTCTTAAATATTACAATACAGCTGCTGCAAATGCAGTCCAAACTAGGGAACTGCTAATATTGCCACACTTGCATCAAAAATGTAGCACCAGGCCTTTCAGGAAAGCTGGCAGAGAAAGGTAGCATTTGAGTTAACAGATGTAGAAAATTTGAACGTTTCCAACCTAATTTTCCAGAATGTGTGGGATTACTAAGCCTGTAATGTCACACACTCAGCCACCTACTGTATGGCACATTACTCACACTATGAGAGTTACACTTGTCTTAATTAAGTCAGGTGGATAAAGGGGGGGGTGGGAGGGGAGGATCGAGTTTAGTTTATAACACTGTGTGAGTCTAAACCTCTGCAAATGGTAGAAACTAAAAGACACAGCAGTATGTTTTCTTGCCACCATCTAATGAGAGTCACAGGAACATCTTAAGCAGGTTATTCTTAATTGGAGAATGAGCTTATCCAGGTTTCTCTGACCCACTCCTGATTAAGCTGAGGTATGTTTTCTAATATTTTTCTAATAATAGTTTTCTAATATTTTTCAGCAGTATAAAAATATGGGTCGTATAGATGGTGTTTTTTATGTGAAGTGGCTGTGGCTGTGGCTCAGTAGGCTAGAGGAATAGTTCAGGATTTTGCAATCTGGTCTTAATAGAAAGATGAGTGGTATTTTTGCATCTGACTGAGAGTCTTTGTTGCTAGAAATTGCCCTGCGTCTTCAAATGTTTCCACCTGGAACACGACTGACCTGTAGGAAATGAGGGCCACACTGTACGTCCCTCCCTCTGTGGAAAAAATGCACCTTAAAGTTCACATAAGACTCGTGAAATGGTCACAAGAGCTAATTGGACTCCTTTCAAAGTTGGTCTATTTAATTTTTTTTTTCTCCCTTACTCCCTTGACCACAATGGCGTAGTGATACTGAAGACATGCTTCCGTTTGTTTTGATGACCAGCTACCTACACAAGTTGTGAATGGAGTTAACTTGGAAACATACGTGTAGTTTGCAGATACAGAGGATGGTAAATTTTGCAGTTTATATTTTGTGTGTGTTTTTTCTCCAGCTCCAGTTGTCATCCAGACAGCAAGGTGTTTTTCTTGTAAAAATTGATCTTTTTTGTATTTATCCACAAACAATGGATTGATTAAAGTGTAATATAGATTTGTCCTGAGAGATCCTGAAAGGAGCAGGTCATGGCTATAAGATCAAAATGGACATAAAACACTGTTTGCAGACTGTTACATGTACGTGAAGACTATTGCTCAGAGGATGATGCTGTGAGAAATGTCTGTAACATGACCAACAAACAGTTGACAAGGGGTTCACAATCTGCAGCTTCGAGTAAATTGAGGCTGCAGATTGGTGCCATAGACCTTCTTTGTTCTTCAAGTATTAAAAACACTTTCAGCCAGTCACACCGCTCCACCTGATGACATGCTTCTTTATTCCAAAAACCAAGACCTTTGTAAATGTTGTCCACATCTTCAGAGTCTCTATAATTTCACCTTGACTGTAGCATACAGTATGGGCAGTTCACCAGCAGAAATGCAAGGAAGTGCCTAATTGGAGCACACATTACTTCGCGAAGCTCAGGAGAGCACAAAAAGTTTCTATGCTCTGATAAATTCAGAATCGATGGCGCCCAGTGCGACTGCTGAAGAGTCACAGGTGAACTTTGAAGTGCTTTTTTTTAAGATGGAACAAGGACTTAAAATTTCTTACAGCGTAGTCGCATTCAGAAGCATAAATATTGATGAAGTTCTTATTTAGACCAGCTTGAAAACTCTCAAAGTAATCCTTTATTTGGGTCCTGGGTTCCTTTGTGGATAGATGGATGGACAATGCACTGAGCTCTGGGTTATGTTCAACACTTGTTACTTACGTTGTGCCTGCCAAAAGTCTGTGTGCAAATCTGATCATGAAGCTGGATGGGCTCTTCATGTTCATGAATACTTGGGAGGGGGAGGGGCACATGGTTAAAAAACTCTAACTAAAGTAGTAAATTAAATTAGGTGCAACAATGTTCAGCCAATACATCATATTTTCACTTTTCTTTCCTTTGTAAGGGCAATAAAACGTATCCTGAACTGATATTTCTGTGCATGTCTCGCTTTCCGTGAATCTGTGTGTGTGTGTGCATGTTCTTGTGTTTGTGTGTGTGTGTGTTTGTATTGACTCTCTAGTCACATCCTCTCTTCCTGGTATCTGTACTGCTGAGGTCATCTGTGTCTGTGCTCCCCCCAGGTTAACACATTATCTAAATGATTTAATATAACTGCAGCCACCCCAACCCTCTCCTGTCATTGTGCAGTGAAGCAGGGAGACTAAGCACTCTAGGATGAATACTGAATACTTAATAGTATTTTTCATTGCTGTTGTAACAAAGGTATAATGTATTACACCAATCATCTACTAATTCACTTTGTAGTTATGTATTTAATACCTGCAGTTTGTCACAATGTCAGGGCCAAAAGCAGAATTCAGCTGAAGTGGATCTTTGTCTGTTCCATCCATGTCGCAGTGTGAAATGACAAATGAATTTGAACCTCTACAACTCCATTGTTAGAATGGGAATCAAATACTATCTGAATTTTAATGTTTTATGAAGCATCTGTCCTTTAGGAATGACTAGGAATGCTTTAAGTCTTCTGTTCACTGTTTTCTTATTTATTATATTCAGCTTTGTATTGATTCAATGAGCAACAACTGGGACAAAACTTTTATTTGCTGTTGGGTTTTCAGCAGTCTGCACACACAGTTATAAAATTAAACATACTGTGCAACTGTATAAACATTTAAAGATTAATTAAAGGTTCGACCAACATTTCCTATCCACAAATGTATCTATTGCGTCTTACAGTGATTTAGAAAGAGATTCAATCTACTGTAAGTGTTCAAAACAGCCTATCCATGGTGCTTTACTGCACAGGGAATGTGTTTAAATGAACTATGTCTGTCAGTGTTGTAATATGGGATTAATTGGATTTGAATTCTCGTGTTTCTAACTCTATAGTGTAGCTTCCTGTGGTTTTGTGAGCTAAATGTTTAAAAAGGAAGTATCATTAAATGGTGAAGGTAGTCCAACTTGTTTGTACTACATACACACTGTAAGGCTTTAAGTATTAACCAGACTCAAGTGTGCTGTTTCTTGAATGTACAAACATGAGAGGGAGGACGACAGAGACTGAATGGAATAACAGAAGATATTCCGGTGACTACAGAAATTAGTCGGAGGCTAAGCTGAATCCTAAGCTAGCCTCTGTTCCATTAGCAAAAGCAATTTATTGCAATCCCCCATTTGGCACTTTATAGATTGTTGTTTTTAGCTGGAGTTTTATTCTGCCCGAAAACTTTTATAGTGATACATCTCATGGGAAGGGCCTGTAAAGAAGTAAATATTGGAAAAACAATGAAATTAGATCATCCTCCAAAAGATTCTTTACTTATCTAAACACAACAAATGATAAGTTGCACAACATAGTGCTGAAATAGGCTGTATTTCAAGGCTGGATTTTTAATTTTTTTTTTATAGCTGTCTGTACAGCTGGAATAGTGGCTGCTTGTGAGTAATAAACTCAAACAGTTCAGGATTCATAGTTGCATAAAAGCAAAATTACAAAACTTACACACACCATTAGAAATATAAATGAAAAATGCTCATGTACAGCAGGGTGTAAACAGTTGCACCCCCCTTACATTGAAATGTCATGTTGTAAACTTAAGCCCAACCTTAACATAATAAAGTTGCCCAAATATGCTTTCATCATCTAAAATAAAACAAATCAGTCAAGGAGCGTATATATAAATTTATAGTATACTAAAGTCAGTCCAGACTTTTGAATCCCACTTGATAAACTAAGTAAAATTTTATTAATCTTATTTTAAAAGGAACATTTTTATGAACTAAATGTAAATTAAATGTTATGTTGATAAAAGAAATTATTTCTTGTTGGGGGATGCAAAATTTTGCACCCAACTGTAAATAGTGACAACCAAAGAAAATAGGTGATGGCTTAGATTGAAAGAATTTTGAAAAATGCTTATAGATTTTTTTTTAATGAGACATAAGACATGTTTTAATTCTGATTAGTTTAGCTTAACATAAATACTGGAAGCATAAGGGTGCAACAGAGTATATCCAGTAAATATAAATATAATCCAATATCCAGTAAATATAAATTATGTTTAACAAAACTACTCCTATTTTGTTATTTATCTCAACTTGGGTATTTGTATTTTTGTAATTTTTGCCATTATCTCTATTAGCTGTCACAGATTTCTCAACAAAGTAAAAAATATACAGCTTAAAACTTCTGGACTGATTTGATTGTTCCTAATTTAAACAAAATTCATTATTACTTATGCATTTTTAAACCTCAGCCTCATTAAGACTCGTGACTCCGTGGACAACTGCCTTACCAACTGAGCTACAGCCTCTCCTCCTACAGTATGAGTATTAAACATAATAATACACACCACACAAATATAAAAAGATTTTTTATGTTACCTTTATTGTTATTGTTACAAATACATTTCCAAGCAGAACTTTCTAATTAACATTTACCAGCTAAAAACCAGGGTAATTACTTTACTTTAATATTAACCACAGAGACATATTTTTACATCTATGAAGTGAACATTGCAGAAGGGCCTGGTGGACCCGTGGTAGAGAATTGGGTTGGGATGCAGAAGGCTGCTGGTTCGAACCCCACCCCACCAGGTGTGGCCCTGTCCAAGGCCACCAAGGGCCACCTTTGTGGCGGTCCCGAGTCCAGATAAAATTGGAGGTTTGCAGCAGGAAGGGCATCTGGCATAAAAGCACATGCCAAATAAAGTTGCAGAACACGTTATGCTGTGGCGATCCCTGAGGGGACAAGCCGAAAGCCGTCAATTATCAAGGGAACATTGCAGTAAATCAGTCTAATTAACTTTAATTAAAGAATGTCTGGGGAAAAAGTGAATGTAGTCAAAGTTAAATCACGATATCTTACACTCTTGAACTCGTTCTTTTTTTAACACCGCATGTCTGCTTGTTTATAGTAGTCCTAGCCAAGGACACTGTGCTGCCGGTAGCATTTCCCTCTACCAGCCTACAGCTCCGTCCTCATCACTCTGTCTCACACACACACACACACACACAACAGAGTATCAGTCCAGTGACCCGCAGTGGCTGTCAGATATTCCCTGCTGCTTCTCATGCAGATGAATCAGAGCGGGAGCAAATGAGTAAGGACATGGACAAGTGACACGACTGTTTGACTAGACAAGACTTTTCTTTAGCAGTTGGAACAAAAACTGTGTTGTGTACTGAGGGAAATCTGTAATAAACAATGCTTAGACAGAAGTATTCTTCTACCTCAGACTGGTGATCAGAGTGACAGGCAAACAGCTCAACAAACCAACCAAACTGGTGAACAGCCTGGAGGATGAGCCATGACAGGAGGGAAGGCAGTAAGAGGAAGACACACAAAGCATTGTTCAGAAGTATGGAAATCTGTGCGGTAATGAGGAGATTCTTCTGTCTGAAGGCCAGTAACAGTCACCTTGTCATTGCACATTATATTGTTGCCTATCGTTACCCTTTTAGTGACCAAGGGAGACAACACAAACAAACAGAATGTCCTTCACAAACTCCCCTTCATGAATTCGACTTTAAAAAACCCCATGATTCAGTAGCAACAGGAACATGAGACATCACTTTATGTCCTTCATTAACAAAAAACCTCCATGGCTCATGTGGCCTGTTTCCCTGCAAAAATGTAATGTATATATGTATATATATAGTTAATGGACAGTTAGACCTTGGACTCATGTACAACTCTGCATTGTGAAAAGTCTCAGCAGGGCTTGTTTGGATGCCCTGGCAGCTAATGTCACAGCTTGCGTGCGAATGCAAACTCAAGCAGCTCCCGTCAGCGTCACATGAGAAAACGTACTCAGAGCACTACACTGAAGATTCAGAGTGATATTCAGATCACAGCGAGCGTCGATCATTGTGATGTTCCAATGCCCTGAAGCCACCATGGCATTTTCACTGAAAACTAAAAAAGAATAAGACATTGCAAATGTCAAAGGGGCACAGAGTGCTCTATAACCTTTATCCCAGTCTGTCTGCAAACAGTGGCACATGCAAAAGCAGATTTTTTTCTTAACATATGATACAAGGTCCTGGTTTAGTTGAAATGTCAATTATGAATGTGAATTATGAATTATGACATAACATGAATTATGATGTGAATTATGAATTATACATAACGACTGGTTGGACTGAGTTGGTCCTGGTCAGTGCCAGTCTGGCTCAGTTGATGCTGACTACCAATGCTGGTGACCAATGACATCAAAACCAAAGGAGAAATACGGTAACTGCACCTTTACCTGATGTTTGCTTCATTCCCGTTTTTTTTTTTTTCACCTCTACTTCCCTCTGTAGGCTCTGTAGTTCATGTTGTCCTCACCTCTCCCCCAAAAATCTTATTTTGGCTTTTGTTCTTTTCAGTGTAAATTCACAAATTAAAAACAATAAATTTGCCACCGCATTTGTTTTAAATATGCCAGAATTCCATTCTTACAGAATTTGTAGGTTTGTCCACCTCCAAAACATCCAGTAAGTAGACAGAGTGGACTTTTCATGTCCCTTTTTTGGATCAACATGACTTGCTAGACAGTGGAGGGATATGAAAACATGTTATCATGACAGCAAACAGAACAGGGTGGAGTCCTACCCTGTCTACGGTTGTCTCTCAGATTACCCTTATCTTTTTACCCATAGGATGTTTAAAATCAGATGGACCAGTCTGGTCTGGGTCAACCAGGTTTCCATACACAACCTACACACAAGTATCGATGAGTTTGCAGGGAAGCAGTGAAAGTAAGGTGGTGCTTATACATAGATTGTTATGAGGATGTAAAACAGGGTAAAGGGTAAAACACTTGATTGGCCACACCATACTGAGCACTGGTTAGTACTTGAATAGGCGTCAATCTGCAAAGTCTTGCTGGTAAAGTTGCTTTTTTAGCATTAACTAATGACAGCTGCAGCCACCAAACCTGCATTTTTTTTTTTTTTTTAGAACAGGAAGTTTGATTTACAGTGTTAAAAAGCTTGAAACTCTGGATGGTCCTACAGAAGATCACTATTGGATTCCAGTGTGAAAAATTGTGTTTTTTATCCATGACCACTTCATAACATTAACAGTGTGTTTTATTAGTGTAATCACAAAGAAAAATGGTCTGTAACAATAAGGAAGTACTCATTTTGAGCTAAACTTTGACCATTTGACTAAACTTAATCAAGTGTGCCTCGATACAGAATTATAGAAATACACCAAGTGAAGGAGTTTAAGTATCTTGGGGTCTTGTTCACGATGCATTGTGGGATTGACAGGCTGATTGGTGCAGAGTCAGCAGTAATGCGAAGGTGGTACCGAACCAATGTGATGAAAACGGAGCTAAGCTGCAAGGCGTAGATGAGTTTCCTGCGAAGGTTGGTTGGGCTCAGCCTACGAGATAGGGTGCAGAGTTCTGACATCCGAAGGGAGCTCAGAGTAGAGTCGATGCGATAGATAATCTCCTTTTACTCTAAGCTCAAAATTTTACTTTGGCATATTTAGAGGCTGTCAGTACTGAGTTTGGCAAAGCAAAATTCCACAGACTAATGATTTCTTTTCAGACCTAGTAGTTTTAGAACTAGTTGGTATAGTTGGTATATTAGGCCTTTAAATGGGGGCCATTAAATATCCTGTATTAAAGTTAATCAAACAGAGTATATGCTCATATGTGCTAAGCATAGACATATAGAGATGATACCGTATAAAGCAGTGTAACACCAGCTTTTAGTCTTACTGCTCTGAGAACTCCGATAGAGCGCTTCCTGTTGATTTATGCAATAATATGACAAGATTTTTGGGATGATACTGTTTGAAAATGTCCCCGTCTGAAGGCAGCAGAACACATGTGCTGTTGCACCATTGGATTATGTGCGACCATCCACTGTTTACCTCAATTTAAATCCAAATTCCAAATAATCCTATAAGATAGCCACAGACTTGAGTTTCTCCTTGTTAATGGATTTCTGTGGCTCGTTGTGCATTCTGATCTTATTTCCAACTTTCTTGGTGTATATTTACTGGTCCATGTTTTACTCTTTTTTTGTTCAAGTCCTACCTTTACTTCTCTTCTATCTTCTGTGTTCAGAATGTCTTCAAAAATGTGTGTGTGGGGAGAAATAAAAGATCAGCTTAGATGTATGTTAACTTCAGAGCTTAGCACATCTGGTTATTCTTTTAACGTGGAACAAGATCGCCAATGGAACCAGCTATTAAATTCCATCCCTTGTTTCTTATAAACACTTGTTTCTCATTCTTATAAACTATGATTGGACAGTTTGGTAATAGTTGGCAGAAGGAAACGCAGTCAATATTTTTGTTCCAAAGCTAAGCAACTTCTGAAAACCAGAATTACTTCCATCACCTAAAGTGATGGCTGTCTACAAGTATTGATCGGTCTCCTGTAGATTTAATAAGGTTGGTGCCTTGGTGAAATGAGCAGCTTAACTCCACCCCTGTCAAGCCTATTTACTAGCCCCCTGGAATTATGCCATATACTACCTTAAATTTATGTGTTTGTGCAGCATGTGTGTGGCAGCAGAAATGTGTGTGTGACTCATGTTGGCTCCTTATCGATGTGATTACTATGACTATGAGACTCTGTGAGCTCAAAGCTGAACACACATATTCATGGTTATGTGATTGATTTGTAAAGCCAAAGAAGAACAATTTTCATTTTCCAGAAAATGGCATGCCTGTGTGGGGAAGGGATATTAATTTAATCTAGAGTCAAACTCAAGACAGAAGCTGAAATGTAGTCTGTTTGGTGCTGTTAAATCATAGAGCAACAAAGTAGCTGTTGGATATATTTCAAACAGAGGAGCTTTCACTGCACTTACCTTTGAGTTTTAGCCCTTTTGTTAGGCACCTATGTAAGAATTTAGATCTCACCCTCGAGCTATGATTTATTCTCCTTAAATTAGTTCTCTTATGATGCGAGAACCAACCAGGAATAAGCCCATTACTGGCTTAATAAACCAGGACTTGTAGCTTAAAACAACAGCTTAATACTTGGAGCAGAAATAAATTTTGGCAGGTTCTTAAGACAAAAGGCCAAGTTGGCAAAATGCCCAAAATGCTGTGCACTCTACACTGTGCAGAGAATGAACAAGTTGGATTTTTAACTCTCTTTAAAAGCTAATCTCAGTCAGTTCACCATTTTGCTTCAGGTGAAAATATCTCAACAACCCATAGGATTACTTGTAAAACCATTGCTGATTCTCTCATTTCACTTGGTTCATTTTGTCTAACAGTTGGACAAATTTGTCCAAAACTTTCATTTATGATCAAATACTTACAGGATAAAAATTTAACACATCTGTCTCAGTTTTTCTTTATATTAAAACTAGCAAATGTTTTCTTGCTATCACATTAAGATGAGGAACATGGTGAATACCAACTAAACATTAGCTTATTACTATTGGCTTTGTGATTTTGCTAGTATGTTAGCTTCTAGTTTAAAGTGTTTTTTCCATCACAAGACTTTCCCAAAGCTTTGCATTTGCTCCTATAGAGTCCTATGTATGAACACATCCATTCTGGGTCCACATGCTCACAGTGTACACAGTCACATCCACAAACTGGCCGAACAGAACAGAGTGGACTTGGGGAGAGGGGGGCTTTAAAGAGACAGGAGTTAGAATGAATCATTTCTTAGAGAGCTTAACAAGTATTGTGTAAGACCTGTTATTTGTCAAATAAGCAGGTTTTGGAATTGTAAACCACAAACTATTTCAGTACAGCCACAAAACTATACACCCAAAATGTTGCATAACACAACCTCTTTAATTCATCATTAGTATCATAGAGATTTTTTTTTGAGGAGCCAATTGAATTGGGAGTAAAAATTCTGTAAAGTTTAACGTAAGCAAAACCTGCAGAAAATCAATGGCAGTTCATTGACAAATTCTGGCTCTTTTGAAGTGCTTATGAGCTGCAAGCAGTTCAGTTTTGTTGTAATGCTTTATAGATTTAGGCTAAATTAAAACTACTGGCACCCTTAAGACCTACAGTATACTAACAGGTACTGACTATGTTCTGCAACACCAGTGGTTTGAGCCTGTCCCATCTCTTCTGTTTCTGTGATTTTTTTGTTAACTCCACCTTAAGCTGGGTACAGTCATAGAAGTCAAGACAAAATTGTTTTCAACCATTCTGCCAATATCAAAACCATTATCAAAAAACTTTTCTTTTGTCACTTTCAATGCCATTACAAGCACAATTTAAGATCTATGTGTATACAAAAAGTCATTTGTTTTCTATGAAGAAGCATCTCTGTTTCCTCCTTGGGTTCACTGCCTTTTTGTGTGTGTAATGTCTGTGCCAGAACCTTGTGGTCAGTTCTCTCAGTATGAATGTTTTCAGTGGCTCAGCTGGTTGAGAATTTCTGCACCTTTCTGACAAACAGCTTCTACATCGAATCGTCTCTCACAGCTGTTTGGCTTTGTTTTTTGGCTGTTCTCTTTATTTTCCTCAGATCAGAATGTTATCTTTAATCTTCATGAATCCTGGCTGACATTGTAAATTGGGTATTAATACTAAACCTTGGTGTGATTTGATGTGTTTAATGGTGTCATTGTTTGGACTGACAACTCTGTGCTCTACAGGGATTAGATACGATGGGGTTTGTTCATAAGCTTTTAAATTCTCCTTTCCAAACCTGCTGTTGACTAATTGGCTTCCTGCATCAGCAGTAACAGGTTTTTCTCTCAGTGTCTCCAGGGTCTCTTCTTTTAGAAACATGCGTGGCCCTCTGTTCCTCTGATTATGCCCCCGCAAGTCAAACATATTGTGCTGTTAGAGCAAACAGGGCACCACAAATGCAAATACCTCCAGTCTGTTGTTGCATATTAGAAGCAGCTGCATAGCAGCACATACTGATGTACATTTTAAAAAAGGGATACTGGACAGAATAGTTTTGGGAAGGCATTTGTTTGCTCAAACATGACATTCTGTGGGATCTAATTTATTTATTCATTCCTTTTCAACCAGCAGAATAGGTCAAAAAAGGTCACAATAGTTTTTAATATTTCTCATCTTCCTCTGAGCTCACACACACTGCTCCTTTTTCCTGTACTCATGTGTGATATTAACTTGGTAGAACTGTTTTATTATAATTTTATTTACTTATGCTAAAGTTCAACTAATTTGAGGCAATAATGGGGGCGACTTTGGCGCACGAGTTAGAGCGGTCATCCATTACCCTCAAAGTTGTTGGTTCAATCCCCTGCTCCTCCGGTCACATGTCAAAGTGTGTGTCAGCAGGACACTGAACCCCAACTTAGTTGCTCCCAGTGCATAGCAGCTCCCCCATCGGTGTGTGAGTGGGAATGGGTGAATAAAAAGCAGTGTAAATCGCTTTGAGCACCAATAGGTAGAAAAGTGCTAATGAGTGCAGACCATTTACCATAAAAATAAAAGCATGATTGGTATTTATTTTCTCAAAAATTACTGTATCTAAACCCTTTGTTTCCTGTTGTCATACAGTTGGTGCAACAAATGAGGGCTGTAATCTGTAGTTACACAGTAGTTACATCATAAGTATTGATGTAACCATGTAAATAATCATCATGTAATAATTTAATCCCCTTAACCCTTAACTAAAAAATACTTACACAGTAAGTTTTTATGTTGTTCTCATCTTGTTACCCTGTTATTCCCCAAACCTTGCTTAGTGTTACAAGAAACAACAAATATGTATCTATTGGTACTGGTGGAGGTAGACCGTTGTTACTAATAAGTACAGTTTGCTGTACTTACCCTGTAAGTCATGGGCTGTAATGAATAAGTTTGATGATGAAAGGTTAGTACAAAACTGCAGAGGTAACTAAAATGTTAACTACCAAATAAGTATTAAGACCATCCCCATCAGTCGGTATGTATTAGCATGTTTAGTATTTAAGCCTTACTATCTGTCACATAGCAGTAGTTCAGCTGCCAGACAAGAGCTGGACTTTACATTCTTCTCGGAGACAGTTACATTTTACACACACTTTGCATCGCAAAGTTAGAGCAATATGATTTAGTGGTCAGACATAGAGTCACACTATAACTGCATTTCTAGTTTAGCAGTCCGAAGTTGATGGGCAAGACACTGACCCCCCCCCGACAGCCCATTCCCATCCCCATCCCTATTTGCTGACAAAAGCTAAAACCGCCAAATTATCTATCTGCAGTTCTGTTTTACTATAAAGTATTGGGAGTATTGAAAACTATCACAAAACTACTGTGATACTTAAAACTTGATTAATCTAAGGCAGGTTCTGAAAAGTTAAGATCCATATCTCAGAATTATGAGATCCGGATCGTAATTACGAGACAGTAGTTCTGTGAACTTTTTTTTTGTTGCACCTCCATCACCGCTCTAGTGGAGCTGCTAAATGATCAGCAAGTCAGACTGTGGTTATATTGCAAAGCTTTCACCGTGTAATCATTGTGTTCCTGTAAAACAAAGGTTTTATTGTTTTCATTTGGATTCCGTGTTCTTCCTGGAATCTACAAAAAAAACCTCTTGGAAAATAAATTCATAATTAAAATCGTGTTGCCGTTTGATACAGCAAAATAAAAACCACTACACACAAACAACTTCATGTAGTAACTACTGAAGCAAGACACAGCTTGATACAACAATCAACATCTGCTGGATGTTATGTGGAGTCACTAGGATGGCCAACTACACTGAGGTACTCTATCTGCAGTGGAAAAGTAGGTACATATTACAAAAAGCCAGTAGAGTAGACCTGGTACCCTGTGCTGGAAAACACTTTGTGTTGACTTTAATTTGTTTCCAAACAAGGAAGCGAAATCCATCCTTTTTTTCTGCAGCACAATGACAGAGTGTGAGAAAGAGCAAGGGAAACAAAAGCTGGTTGAGATGAAACATTAGAGTTTTTAAAAAATGGCTAACTGTACTGTAATAAGAGCAAACACAAACCAAATGTCTACATCCACTAACACAGATCAGCCACATTACATATTTTTTAACCTTAGCTCTCCCATCATGGAAATTATTTTAGTCTCTCTGACTGATTTCCATTTGGACTGATCCCTGTCTGTGCTTATCTGCTGCTGCAAAATAAATCAGGAAATGCTTGGCAGCAAATTAGAAGAAAGAACTCTTAAATGCTTTTTTTATTAGGCATGTTTTCCAGTTATGACTCTTTCATTTCATGATGAAAGAGACGCAGCTTTTCTTCCCAGCAGAATGAGCAGATTGAACAAAATGAGATTGAAGAACTTAAAACCTATTGATGCCTGGTAAAAAGTCTCTTCTATTTTCTTCTATTTGGTTTCTTTCTTCTTTTATTTCCAAGAAATGCGTTTTATAACAACCACATTGTCTTGCTCATCTGCTTGGATGAGACAATGAAACCTTATCAGTAGTGCTGTAACGTAATTAGTGGAGCGGTGGAGCCGTCTGTTGCAGCACAGGGCCATATGGACTTACAGGAAGACCCACTCAATCTGTATTGATTTCTGGAAGTGGATGACTTGGAGAATCCAGACTGTAGTCGAGCTGTGATCGAGACGTAGTTTACCCTCCCGTCATGTTTTTTCCCTGTGGTTGTGTGTGCAACTTTTTTCAGTGTGTCTCACTTCTTCCAATGTATGTATGTATGTATGTAAGTGTGTGTGTGTGTGTGTGTGTGTGTGCATATGTATATGCATTTACCTAGAGTTGAAATGGATAATGTTTTTGCCTGAATTTCAGAGGAAAATTATCCATTGTCCTCTCACACACATACACACACACACACACACACAGCAGAGCATGTGTCAGGACGGCAGGACGAATAGCAGTCATTTGTAGAGAGCATCATACTATGAAGACATTAAGATGCGGAGACAATGATGGCTGATGCTTCGAAAAAGTTCTTAGCATTTTAAAGGAGGCAAATGGCTTGATAATGGAATCTAGCACTCAGATCTTTAATCTGCCTTCTGTGAAGCTTTGTGTTGGTGGACAAATGACAGAGAGGAACACGCTGCATTTTCTCCTTAGAAAACTACAAGCTGAAGTTTAGCTAAGTCACATCATTTAAGGAAATTGCAGGTGTTATATTTTTTGCTTAGCTTTCAACTCAAATCAAAATCTTAGAAATCCATTAAGGGTAAGATGTTTTGACTCATATGCCAAAGTTTTATTCTAATAATGTGCAACCGCAAATCTGGATCCAAATTTAAAAAATTGTTAATGCATCTCAGATTCCTTAGCGTTAGTGGTGACCATTATGTGCACTGACAGTATGTAACTAGGTTACTAAGAGATTTCAAGATTATCAGGAAATACTGTGGGTTTACATACATAGCTGTATATACACGCAGCAGATCAGTAGTTTGATTTCTTCTCTATCCCTGACTTCTTTTGGAAACATGACTCACAAATCTTAATTATACAGTGACAGAAGATGTTCAATGTGTGTAAGAGCAGACTGACAGTGTTGTGAAAGAAAGACAGACACAAGGGAGCTGATTCACAGCAAAAACTGTTGGAATGAAAAACTGAAAATTACTGCCTCACGTTTTCAGGCATGTTGCATTTGATATGCATGTCTGTCCACACTGAGATTCTTATCAATTCATCCACCAGTCGAAGTGGACATTTGTGCCAACGTTCACAAACTTGTGCCAAATTTAAAGAAATCGTTCAATGTGAGAAATAAAATTTTTCACAGAATGGGATGGGCAAATGGATGGTAAGGCTAAAAATATGATGCCTCCAAATAAAATATCAGTCAAGAGCACAGAGGCATAAAAATATGAGGTGGAAAGTACTTCTTTAGATTTCTACAAGTCACATTATGAGATGTTTTAGTCAGACTAATAATTTAATAGCAAGGAGGGTTGGCTTTGTGTAGTGATCTTTTTTTTTTATCAAGTCACTCCACTACTTTCACTGTCTGCAGACCTTTTTCCTGAACAAGTGCATTTGTTAAAAGCTAAATAGAAACTCAGCTACATACACACATAGCAGATAAATCTGCAGACTCTAGACATAGTGGGTTCCTCTAATCCCCAATTTTGATCAGGCGCAGGTCTACAATGTTTTTAGTGGGATGGCAAAACTGGGACGCATGTTCAGAAGGTGGGCACAATTGGAATGAAGTACAAATTATTGTGTATGTTGTAGTTGTTTGTGTAGTTAAAAATTAAAACCTTTTCAATACAATAAAATGTACAATATACAAATTGTATATGAGGAAAACAGTAATTTTAAAAATAACTACTGAACCTTTCACTTTAAGTCAAAAAAACGAGTAATATACATTTAGGGGAGAGATTTTAAAAAATCATTATCTGTCTGATACAAAATGCTAGTGTGATTAAAAATATGAATACTGCCTAAATATGTAAGTGTTATTTATTTTTGATTTATTTCAGTTGCATGTTTGGTCAGTTCTTGTGCTACAACCAATGTGTAAGTCTAGTAGTGGGGCACCATGAGGGGCCAATCAGATTTGTAGGGTGATGGTTACCACCTGGTTTCTTCTTTGCATGACATGTAAAAAACTCCGCTTACTGAGGAGGACTGACTGTAACTGGATTACTTACTTACACTGGAAGAACAGATTTGACCTGTCCAGGTGTGAGACATTAGACACATTTTTCATACCTGAGGGGAGAGGAGGAAGACAGAGATCACCATCTGCTCACTGCTTGATTAAATTAATCATGTGTGAACTTTTGTTCAAGGCCTCCATCCCCCTCTCTGTCTGTGTCACACGCAGTTTTTAATTCTCTCTCAGTATGTGCGTCCTCGTACCCTAAGCAGCTGCATCACAAAACTTAACAAAAGCCTGTTTCCCTTTACTTGAGGGATGTGCAGATGGGCTCACTTTTTGGCCCAGCTGGGAGCAGCACACCATTTGGTAAATGACTCTTGTGTGAGCACGCTCGTGGCAACGTGATCAAACACATAGCAAACAATTGAAAAAGCACTTTTTGTGACTCATCGCTCGCTGGGATATGAAAAAGAAACTGTTGTGTGATTTGAAGGGGCTCGGAGTCGGTACAAAAGCCAAATGAATTGCCTGTGTTTTCCCTTATGCCTCTTTAAATATTGGAACACAGATATCTTTCAGAGGGAGATAATGTTGCAGGGCATGCAGAGCAAATGAGATTCTCTCCACGAAAACAAATTCTTTCAAATCCTCGGGTGTGAGTGGGTGTGTGTTTGTGTTACAAGTGCAAAGCCTGCTGGGATTGGTGCTTGCGATGCAGCAGCAGCAGCAGCCGCAGTGAGCACTTTAATGCGGGGCTGATGAAAAACTTCAAAAGTACTCGGAGGAGGCGCTGAGGTCTAATTGAGTGTTTTTACATTCACAATCTGTGTTTTGCAAATCGGGCTCATGTCCCATTTAAGGTCTTGATCAGTTTAAGCGGCTTATGTGAATCTTTATATCCCACACATAATTCAATGAGACTGCATAAACAGAAAATTTCCAATTTTATCGTGATTTCTACAGAGACTGAAAACAAACACTACGCAACTCATGTCTGTAAACACTTGAGTGTACATGCTTTTACACTGTCAAAATAAGAGCTGATTGGAAACAGGATATGAATTGCATTCATGCTTTCAAGGCGACAACATTGACATTCCCTGAATCGATGTGCTCAAATGCAAGCACATTGGACTGCGGAGTGTTTTGGAGTGAGTCTTTGGAAACTATCTTGATTGAGGCCAGTGTCTCTGCAGTAAGAAGAAAAGGTTTCTGCTGGAAAGTGTTCGTTACACTGACTAACAGACAGAGGAGCAGGAATGTGTGCACCCTAGACAAGATTCAGTACTGAATTGTTATGACAACCCTTGAGCAGCTCCCCTCTGTGCCAACAGGCTCGTTAACAATGTTAACAATCGTCATGACGTTCTCAAAAGACACGTGCAGTATTTATTTTTTTTTTTTTGCTTTTATTGAGTGGATCATGTGACGTTTTCCACCAAAGAATGTCAGAAAACAGCACAATGTTTTGGTTGGAAAATTGACGGTGAAATGCTTCATTCAGAGCACATCTGCCACTCATATTCATCCTGTACCTACACTGTGTGGAGCTTTGAATTTCCTACATTTATTTTTGATTTGCTCTTTTCTCCTTTCTAACTGCAACCTTCTACCTGCTGTAAAACTGTCACCCGACACTTCATCTCCCTGTCTACCGCTATTCAACTGTCAATCAAAAACTCCACTAACAGCTGAGCTGCTGAGCTCTTGCAGTTTCAGACAATGCTGTTACCCAGCCAATGTTTGATGGACAGCAAAGCGCAACAGGT
Organism: Channa maculata; assembly: GCA_020496755.1. Classification (NCBI taxonomy): domain Eukaryota; kingdom Metazoa; phylum Chordata; class Actinopteri; order Anabantiformes; family Channidae; genus Channa; species Channa maculata. Next base: position 17,909,003 of record CM035601.1, read on the forward strand.
GGCCAGATTTCACATCAGCTAACAAGCCGTGAATATTACATGACATGTAAATCCACAAAGAAACAGAAAGGTTTTTCTGTTTGGTAAAACAATGCCAGCAGTATGTTTGATGATTCAAAGGGCTTGGACTCAAGCTGATATTTGCACACAGATTCAAACAGTGCAGGACTCTGCTTAAAGTGTATCTTGGTTTGTAGATACTACTGTAAATCCATAACCTTACATTTTTGAAAGCATATTCAATCATGTTTTTATGAATAAAGGACCCAAATGCAACAAGAGGGAGAGAGAGAGAGCATGGTGAGGTAAACAGGCTTTAATATAGATTATAGAGTGTAACACAAAATAAATAAACCAGAAGGAAAGTTGAAAAAACAACGAAAATTCAGTCTGGAAGCAATTTATTCTAGTGTTGAGAAGGGAAAGACCCTGTGGGATAGCATGGGGAACATGGTGATCATGGCATAGAGCCAATCACTAATCATACAACAGAGGGTAATAGAGGGTAAGTGCTGTGTTGAAGTACCGTTGGTTTGATGAGGTAAGCAAGGCCTAAGGTCTCTATTTACAAGATTTGGTGAAAATCTTTTAGAAGGGAAGTGGGGGTTGGTGGTTATGTGTTTAGACTATAGAGTCCAAAGTTTGGCCACATTTATTTTACTGAAGCTATTTTATTTCTTCCTAAATCTAACCAAACTGCTATGATTTCACCATTTAATTACAGTGTATTTGAGGGTTTACGATACAAATGGTGGTACACAAGGTGCTATCTTGGTGTTTGGCACCAAGCATGCAAACAAAGTGTATGGCCGTTCAGGATGGTGGAGTTGTTTTTATTTGCAGCATCTCTTTTGCAGTGTAGAAACATTAGCATGTGTGATCTCTTTTGCTTTTTCAAAACGCTAACAAATGGGGAAAGTGCAGTATATTGCTTCTGATTTGCTCCCATTCCCATCCTTTTTAATTTCACCACACTAACATACAGATGATCAGAATACTGCACTAATCATTTTAAAACATCACATTTTACCATTAAATTATTCTTCAATTCCTCTGTATTTTCTGTTTGTGAATGTATATTTTCAGTTACATGAGCAGATTTCAGAGGCAAAGCAAGTCTACACTTGTTGACTTGTTTTTCTCTTCACAGTACAAGCAATTAATGTATAGTTTGTCATTTTTAGTTAACCTTTTATGAACTTATTCATCAACACTGGGCAGAGCTTATGTATTTGTGCATAGCTTGTTGCACCCTGTTTCTGTTCTAATTTAGCCCTAGTCCCAGACCTCATCTCTGACCACATTAGTCTTGCTGTCGTGTGTTTGCTGTTGGTTGAGAGCCAGTCTGCAGCATTCAGCCTGCTGAGCTAACAGCACGTCAATTCTGCAAAAAGTCACTGGAGGACAAGGTGAGACAATTTGTTGCTCAGCAGAGCTGCCTGCTCCTAATCCATTAGGTTATGGGGAGTCTGGACCCAATGCCTTCAGGGTCTGGAGAAAGGATGTGTCCCGGTGTCTGAGCTAATAAGAGCTTCTCTTTGCGAGCTGATGTGATGGAGCTCAGGGTCACCTAGTTTACAGATGCCCAGGGATGAATACCTTCTGTCACATTCCCTTCTTTCTCTTCTGTTCAGCTCCCTCTCTCTGCCTCTCCTCCAATGTAAAACCAATGCAATTGCAAATACATTTCGTAGGGAACATAACCATTGGATGGATTACGTTCTCATGAAACCTAATTTTTGAGCGAGTGAAGTGCTGCATGCATTAACAGAAACTGAGTCACAAGGAACAGCATATGTATTGGTATTCACCAAAAACATACATGCATACAACATACATATCCCCATTATGGGTTGCATATAGTCTAGTCTTTTTGTGAAAACACTTGATATTTAGATAAATGACAGATTTATATTTAGATATAAAAAATACTACTAGATATTAAGAAAAAAAACAGATTTTAATTTTTTTTTGCAAATGTTTTTACTGCAGTTAATTACAGTGGACCTCATACTACATCCCATCTGTACTTTTACTTTGTCACTGTCCTGCAGTAACTCTTTAACTATACTGCTTTTGACATCCATACATATGGTTGTATATCTTAATTTTTCTGAAGCTTATTTTTAATCCAGCATATGTACTTTTTGTTCCTTTGGTGAGAAAATTTAGAATTTCTTGCCCACAATCTCGTTCAGGACTGTTCTTTTCTGCATGTGTGCGTTATTGGTTTGTGTGTTGTTGTTGTTGTTTGCAATCACAGCTGAGCAGATACTGACGTCCAGCCAATTCTCTATCCACAACAAGGTTATAGGGACAGGACAAAGTTACTCTGTTTATTGTCACAGCATAATCCTGAATGCTGCCACAATGTACAGGGACCAGCATTTGGGTGAGTTGCCTTCTGACCTCCAGGTCCTGTGTTTCTTAGAGGTTGGATCCTTGACCTTACATCGCCTGAAAACTATGTTTAGGCAAAAATTCTGGCATGGAATGTTGCTGAAGTAAGATTGTTTTTAGACATGAAGTAACAGAAGTATTTTTTTGGAGTGGCATTTGAGGTCTGTTGTGTGCTTTTGAGATTTTTGTAGGCCAGCTTGGGAGTTAGCAACCTGATTTCTTCGACAAAAAGCTAGTAAGATTTTGGCTTTCAGATATTGTAAATGTCAGTTTACACTTGTAAACTGTATGTGAAATGTAATATAATGTGAAACATATAAAATTACACAAATGCAAAAGGACAAATGTTAACAGAAATGCTTACATGCATTGATTGCTCTGTCCTACTGCTCCCACACCATTGTACAGGTACATAGACAAAAAAATAGAATAAAGGTCATGTATTAAATGGTAAATGGTCTGCACTTATAAAGTGCTTTTTCTACCTTTTGGCACTCACCGGGAGCAACTAAGTTGGGGTTCAGTGTCTTGCTCAAGGACAAACGATATGAGCCAGGGATCAAACAAACAACTGGTGGGTTGGTGGACGACCGCTCTACCTTCCTGCTCCACAGTCGCCCCTTACACATAGACCAACACACACTCCACTTACTACTGCACCTCTTTATAGATATGCTGTGCCCTCAGGCTGGAAATGGTATCAGGGTCTGACTAAATTAACAATGAAATATGTTACACACAGTGCAGGGCAAATACAACACATTCCCTATGCTCACTTTGCTCTGTGATGCATCTGTTCTTTCCTTTGGCTTTGGCTACACTGAGAAACCTTTCACAGTACACAGTCTCATTCATGATGTCCTCTTGTGCTAAAACCCATAATACTTTGTTTGAAAGCATCGTTGAGCTATTTTCTTTTTTCTCTCTGATTTCAGACTAACCCCTAATCAGGCAACTTAAACTCCTAGAAATGTATTGTATCCAATAAAAGAGTAACTAAGAATCATTACCAGTGCTCTTTGGGTGCTTATTATGAGGCTGAGAGTGGACTTGCAGAGAGACATTTAGCCCTCAAGAGCATTAAGCATGTTATTGTCAAAGGTGCAAGTGCAGTTCTTGGAACTAGTAAAAAAAGAAAAAACAAAAAAACAAAAAAAAGGAAGGAGAGCATACACTTCACAGTCCCTCAGTCGACCTGTGTGACGGCCAAAGGAGAAAAGAAAGATATTTGGCATATATGATTTGAAATTTTAAATTAAAAAGTGAAATTAAATGGGCTAAATAAAAAACACAATTTTCTAAGCTGACAACACTGAAACCCATTTATATTCCACATTAGTAAGTTTCTACATTCTTATTTTCTATTTATTAACAATAAATGGTTTCTTCTCACAAAATTGATTTCTTTGATGTGATGGTTTAAACTCTTTGACTTGGTTGTTGTGTTTCTTTTTAAAAAGAAAAATCCAACAACCTACTTTTCACATGGATGAAACATTCGTGAAACAAGTTACAACATATGAAAAATGCATTTACGAGATGAGTGTATACCCGGTCTATCTATTCGTATTAAAAAGCTACTAACTTACTCTAAACAGTGCCCAACTCTCTGGGCCTCAGGTGTGCTGAGAACTCAGCTTAGTGGTGTGTGACACATCAAAGTTCATCGTTGTCTAAGCAGTATAAGCATGGATGGATTCACAATCAGGACTACTGGGTATAAGGCCTTAGGCCCATGGGTGTATTTGGTTTTATTTAAAAGTGAAATGAAAGGCAAAGAGAGGCAAAACTGTGAAAGGTAAATGCATAACAAGCACAAAAAAGCTAAATTTCCCAAAAATGATCAACAAGGTCCTACAATTACCTACAATTAAGAGATTCAAAACAACCACAGCCACAAACTGACCAAAACTGACCAAAAAACAGGCTGAAAACATAAATAAACTTTTCCAGTATAACAGAGACAGGCACAAATCAACCAAAAAAAACCTCAAACTCTGAGTGTCCTCTCTCCTAGCTCAGTCTCACAGTCTCTCTGTGTCAGATGAATTGCCTCATACAAGTGCAGTTCTATGATAACATCACATCCATCAATTGTAAATGTTTGGAAGAACTGTAATCCAAAGTTAACATTGTTATGTGTAGCTCTAGAAGGGAGCAAAGAACAAAGTAAAAGTCATGTAAATTATCAGTTGACTCCATTTTAGAGGCTGTAAAAAATGTTCAGGGGCCCTAAATGCTCTGACGTGTTTTCAATCGTACACACACTGAGTAGAGGTCTATGGTTCTGAATTCACAAACATTACAGTCCATAGATTACTCTACTGAAAGGTTTGAGGGTCACCTAGGTGTGTTGTGGGAAAAGCGTCAATGTTCTTTTGGGTTAGCAGTGGTTTTCACCTCAACATCCTCCCATGATGCCATGTCTACCTTGTGTTTCTTAAAGTAAAATTATGAAAACTGACCTTCATTGAGGTGAGTGGGGCTAGCAGGTCTTTAGAGGCTTTTGTGACTTCCCAGATGAGTCATTGTTTTTTGGACTAATTTTGGAAGGTCAGCCACTGCATATGAATGTGTGGATCTGCAGACTCCCAGATCCTCGGACACAGCTTTGAAACCCTTCCCAGACTGATGGATTTCACTTTGAATGTAGTAACTAATGGGGCAAATCACCTATTACTTCAATAAATACAACTTTCATGTAAAATATGTAATATCACTTGCCTCATAAGTATTACAGTGCGCTGAAATAGGAGGAAAAGGATCTCTAGTGCCACACACAAGCTACCAACAACTGAAAAAATATGCACAGAGAAAAGACCTTCACCAAGGAGATGTTTTAAGTAATTTGCAATCCTTATACGTTTATTTTCAATTGCAGTAGGCAGGGTTCATTCCTGGCTTCAAGCTGTGACAACATAACACTCGGGTTTATGTGATTTCTAGATATTTAATATTTCTTAATATTTACAACCAGATATCACTGATTCATAAGTCTCTAAACGACTGCTGATCTGTGCGCTATTGTGCACTATAGATGGAGTAGCTCAGAATTGCTGCCTTTATTTCGTCATCCCGGGTCATTGACATTCAGTAAAGAGTCCATTCTGGATACATCCCTCCATCCAACAGGACTAGAGTATGAAGCACGCAGCAGTTTTAAGCTGCTCTATCTGTATTTATAGTAAGAGAAATAATTGGAAAAAATGTGCAGTGTGTCCCATGATTTACATTACCAGTTTCTACTTACAGGTATTGTGTATAAATTGGTCATTTACTAATTAGGTTCTGTTGTTGAACTACATACTTTGGGAAATGCCTGTTTTTCAGCTCCAGTTTATGGTTTGCTTTATTTGTTTTATGTGAAGGAACATGTTTTTGACAGATTGGTAATGACCAGATCAGAATCGAAAACCACTTTATATGTAAGAAACACCTGTATAATTATTGTTGCTCATGCAGGGAAGCTGAGCAAAGGGGAAAAGAAAATGATTTGTATAGTTTTCACTGATAGAAGCCTCACATTACATCACATCACAGTTGGGGCAACTGTTGGGGCAGGAAGGTAGAGCGGTCATCCACCAATCTCACAGTTGTTGGTTCAATCCCCATCTCCAGTCACATGTCAAAGTGTCCTTGAGCAAGACACTGAACCCCAACTTAGTTGCTCCCAGTGAGTGTTGGGCAGCTGAATAGCAGTTCCCCATCAGGAGTGTGTGATTGTGAGTGGAAATAGGTGAATAAGAAGCAGAGTAAAGTGCTGTGAGTGCCAATAGGTAGAAAAGCGCTATATAAGTGCAGACCATTTACTATTAGCAAACTGAAGTAAAATAAATAAATCCAGTGTTATTTGCATTTATCATAGAATACATTTCAAACTCCTGCTAAAATGTATGTCAGTAAAGTTTAAGTGTACATTCCTTTGTCTTGTGCAGGTCCCACAAAAAGGGAATTACCATAGAAAGTATTGGAGCAATGATGCCAGTTTGCATAAGTAAGTATTGTGCTTTTGGGTCGTCCTGTGTGCATGTATCAGACTTGTTAGATCAGAACAAAAGATCATGGAAATATGACTTCATAAAATCTCCATAATGACAGATTTAAACACATGAGCTTAACTATCTAAACCAAAAGAAGTAGAACTCAAATTGAGCTAAAATGTTAGTAATAAATCCCCATTGCAGAGGAAACGTACAGTGCATCCAGAAAATATTCCCTCCGCTTAACTTTTTCCAAATTTTATGTTACACCGCTATTCCCAATCAAATCATTGCTCGATCAAATTCATTGCTTTCCTCAAAATTCTACAAACAATACCACATAATGACAATGTGAAAGAAGTTTGTTTGCAAATATATTAAAAATAAAAAACAAAAAAATTACATGTAGATAGGTATTCATGGCCTTTGCCATGACACTCAAGATTGAGCTCTGGTGCATCCTGTTTCCCCTGATCATCCTTGAGATGTTTCTACAACTTGATTGGAGTCCACCTGTGGGGAATTCAGTTAATTGAGAATGATTTGGAAAGGCATAAACCTGTCTATATAAGGCCCCACAGTTAACAGTGCATGTCAGACCACAAACCAAGCCAAGAAGTTCAAGGAATTGTCTGTAGACCTTTGAGACAGGATTGTGTTGAGGCCCAGATCTTGGGGAAGGGTACAGAAAAATGTCTGCAGCATTGAAGTTCCAATGAGCACAGTGGCCTCCATCTTAAATGGAAGAAGTTTGGAACCACGAGGACTCTTACTAGAGCTAGCTGGACGGCTAAACTAAGCGATCGGGAAAAAGGGCCTTAGTCAGGGAGGTGACCAAAACCCAATGCTCACTCTGAAAGAGCTCCAGCATTTCTCTGTGGAGAGAGGAGAACCTTCCAGAAGAACAACCATCTCTTCAGCACTCCACCAATTAGGCCTGTATGGTAGAGTGGCCAGACGGAAACCACTCCTCAGTAAAAGGCACATGACAACCCGCCTGGAGTTTGCCAAAAGGCACCTGAGGGACTCAAAGACCATGAGAAACACAATGTAGCACACAATGTACAGTCATCCTTGAAAAAAACCTTTTCCAGAGCACTGTGGACAAAAGACCCTAAGCACACAGCCAAGATAACAAAGGAGTCGCTACGGGACAACTCTGTAAATGTCCTTGATGGCGCAGCCAGAGCCAAGACTTGAACCTAATGGAACATTTCTGAAAAGATCTGAAAATGGCTGTTCACCGATGCTCCCCATCGAGCTTAATGGAGGCTTAAGAGGTACTGCAAGGGAGAATGGGAGAAACTGCCCAAAAATAGGGGTGCCGAGCTTGTAGCATCATAATCTAAAAGACTTAAGGCTGTAATTGGTGCTAAAGGTGCTTTAACAAAGCATTAAGCAAAGGCGGCGACTACTTACTGTATTTTTTTATACATTTGCAAAGATTTCCAACAAACTTTTTTCCACTTTCATTTGGGTGTATTGTTTGTGGAAATGTCTTCACGTCCCAAAGAGTTTGCAGATTCTGCAAGGAACTGAATGAACACTAGAAACCCACAATATCAATTGCTTGTGAACAACACATCTAAAGCAGGAACAGCAAGACATTTGCTGTTTGCTTTTTACATGTAGTGTGTGAATTCATGTGGACAATATGAATGTGCATTTATGTCACATCTTGCTGACAACCTTCCCTCCTTGCACTGTTTTGACACCCAGCATATTAGTTTTCTCATAAGTAACTGTGGGCAGACTGGACAAACTCCAAATCCAGATTCCTAACTATTAAGAACAAACATGATCATATTAAATCTGTTGTTAGGTCTTTGCATTGAGTACTTGCTAGTTGTTGAACTGATTACAAATTTATGCTCAGTGGTTTTGTTTTGGTCTTTATTGTCCTGACTCCTGGAATATCTAACCAGACAGCATTAAGTACTTTAGCTCTTTAAAATCAGATATCAGATATTTTTTGTCCTAAGCATCTGATTATTGTATTGTCTGTTTAAATTACATCTGATTGTGGCTAATTTGGTTTTGGATTTCTGCATTTCAGCTTTAGACAAACAAGATGAGCTGATACATGAGAAAATGGTTTAGATAGTTAAGTTAATTTGTTTAAATCTGTCATAATGGAGATTTATGAAGTCATATTTCCATATTTCTTTTGTTCTGATCTAAAACAAGTCTGATACATGCACACAGGACGACCCAAAAGCACAATACTTACTTATGCAAAGTGGCGTCATTGCACCAATACTTTTTTATGGTAATTCCCCTTTTGTGGGACCATCACCAGACAAAGCCATGTACACTTAAACTTTAATGACATAAATTTTAACAGGAGTGTGAAATGTATTCTATAATACATGCAAATGCTCAACAAATAACACTGGATTTAGACATTACATGCCTAATAATCCAAATATTGCTTAAACTGCATAATATTTAAGTGTATTTTAATTGACAGCTCTTCATAATAACTGTAAGGGTAATGTTAGTTTAAAGTCAAATTCCCAATCCATTTTATTTTCCTCTGACCATGATTCTGTATCAGTTTACTCCTAATTTATAAGCCTTTCTCAGCCTTGTTAAACTCCAGTAATTAATCATATTATTACATTTAGTGTCTTCTACTGTGACTGCAATGCTGTTGCTAACTGCTAGCTGCTAATGTTAGCACGGAACTGCAGGGACCCAGCTGTTGCTGACTGACAGACCACCAGGGTAGGACACACATCTGATGCCTAAATACAAAGCTGACATATACAAAACGTTTTTCCTTTCCTCATCAGTTACGTATTCTTTGTGAACTCACCTAAAATATGTTCACGCTTTTTTTAATGGAAAAAGTGTTGATTTCAATTAGTTTGGGTCTCAATTTGTAATTTCTATTTTTATAACTGTTTTTGATTGCAAGGGGTTTTTTGTTTTGCGATTGCACTAATAAAGTTTTGCTCTCAAATGTCTATTATTTGTTTGCATAATACCAGAAAAAATTTAGCTCCATAACTTGCAACCATGTTTCTCATTCACCATCAGACTTGCCTACCTGCACTGAGACACTATCCCTGCAAACACGCAGTTTAAACGCTGCTCAAGAACAACAGCTCAGATTAAAAGCACTAATCCTAATAAAATGTAATTTACTAAGGGTATTGTGTTACCTTTCTAGTATGAATATACTATGCAACACTGCAAGCAACAGACCACTGCATTGACATTTGCACAACATATTTTTGACCTTCTTGTTTCAAATGAGTCAAAATCAATGCAACTTCACCCCTTTGTATCTTATAATTCACGCCATGTAAAAATACTTCAAACTATGAAGTGGGACTTGTTGTTTGCAGCCTTTTCCAAACAGACCTCAAGCATATTTTCTGTTCTCATTGTTTTGCATCACACAGGAAGAGGCTGGTGTTGCACATGCAGAAAAGAATGACTACCCACTGACTAAATAAAAAAGGGAAAAAAAATGTTACCTTGGGCATGTTAGCGGATTTGTGTCCACCTCTGCAGAAATACATCAGTGTGGCTGCCAGAATGAGTTATTTGTACTGACAATGAAAATCCCTGTTATTTCACATCACATTTGTGTTCCATCTTGTTTTCCCGTGCTGCCGAAATTATTCTTTCAGCCCTCAGCAAACGGGTTTTGTTTGATAACCACACAGCATACTTAGTGCTGGGCCACATTCATTTTTCCTGCAAAGCTCCCTGAATAGAGCTGAAGGAAGTTCATTTGTCATTAAATTTCTTCACAGTGTAACATCAGGTAGCTGTCACAGCATCTGGCAACACAGTGGTTAGTGATAGGACTTGGGGAAAACTGCTGAAAAACAGTTGGAAAAAAATAAAATATGTTAAAAAAAAAACTAATCCAACAACTTGTGTCCCTCTCTCCCCATAGAGGCACCACAGAAGGATGGTGAAGATGGCATGTCTTCATCAGACTTGGCCTCAGACCCTGCCTCCTTGCTATTCAAACACTGGGGTCACGACCTGGGACCTGAAAGTCGAAGGGTGGCATTGAAGAAGTTCCGTTACTATGGTTACAACAGCTACCTTAGCGACCGCATCTCACTCACCCGGCCGATCCCAGATGTACGACCAGATGGGTCAGTCTGTCGATTGATGTGTGCACTGTGTATTGATGCATTCATAAAGTTATGTGATGATGGAGTTTACCTGTGTGGATCCAAATATTTGCACTGTCACAGTATCCTTTCTATACAAATAAAATAAAAAGCCAAAGAAAACCTTTTTATCATCTTTTTTTCTCCTAGGTGCAGAAACATGTCGTATTCATCAGACCTTCCTCAGCTCAGTGTCATCTTTATCTTTGTCAACGAGGCCTTATCAGTACTGCTGCGTTCTGTCCACACAGTTATTCAGAGGACTCCGTCTCACCTGCTCAAAGAGATCATATTGGTGGATGACCACAGCAACAGCCGTAAGAAACCTTCCACAATAATGGTGGACACACTCTTTAAATCCATGGAGTGAGTTCACCTCAGTCTTAATAGAATCTTCTCTGTGTCCCTGTACTGTACTATATTGTGGTAAAGACTTAATTTCTTGCCAACAGTTAGCTGAAAGATTTTCTTATGTGTGCATTAAATATCAACATATATCCAAGAGATGATTAGCTTAGCTTACGTTATAAAGACTGGAAGGCTCATTCAAAACAAGGATAATACACTCAGCTCTGTCTAAAGTTGAAATCATTTCAAATACCAGATGAACAAATTTAGATTTTTTTTTCATATTATCCCATAAGCTTAGGGTCAACCCAGCAGATCATATTGTCCCCAACTACCTTTGGCACAGGTTTTTATACCATATTTACACCATATGCCCTTCCTGACAGAACTCCTCTAAATATTTACTGGGCTTGAGACTGGCTTGGACAACCCCAGCATCTAGTGTTGGGCACTTTTGGGGATCCGTGTCTTGCCCAGGAACACTTTAACACTCACGGGGGAGTCAGGCCAACTAAAGTTGCCAGTAAATGGCTGTTAATACTTTACAAAACAGTTAGTTGTTGTAAAATGTTTTTACAGGTAATTTTTGCTTTTTACATTAGCAGCTTTTACAATACATATTCAGAAATGTTTTAAATTACACCTTGGTGCAAAAGTAATCCAAATTCCAAAATCCCCAAAAAACAACTTTTATTAAAAGTCAAAAATATTAAATAGCTTTAAGAACATGGGATGAAAGAGGCTTCATCTTTTGTACAGTATATGACTAAGGCTCAAAGGCATGAAAGTCCACTTGCCTGAAGAGAAAAGAGACACAAAGATTGACTGCTGTTGTCTTCTTATGCACTTTCCCACTTCCTATGCTGACCCACTTTGCTTACCCATATCTGAAAATCACAAAATTACATGAAAAGAGCATTAATGACAAAACTGATCACAGCTGTTCTACATGAGAGTCCATGTCCAAATCCATATGGTTATACAATACAAACTAATCATTTGCCCTTACAAAATGGAAATTGGGCTGTCCAAGCTGAAGTATCTCTGCAATACAGTGACTAATACAATGCAAATGTGGGGTTCTTGACAGGTAAAGGGAACATTTTAATATCTTGTCACAAGATTGTATGAGTTACTAACCAATAGTGAAGAAGTTTTAACATCCTAAACTCTGGTTGGATATTTCTCAATCAGCCCCAGCTTAGATGGACAACAGCAGAAACAAACAATTGTACCAACTTAGTACTCATTACTAAATATATTGTTGTCAAGGTTTAAATGTCCTTCAGCAGTTGACTTAGTTTGCTGCTGCTGTTGTTGATGTGGAGATGTTGGGAATTGTCTAACAAAATTACTTATTAAAAACTGGTCTAAGTTTCCTTAATATCCTGATGAACACCCCAACCCATATATAAATGTTAGTGCAAACCTTATACAAATCTCAAAACAAGTCAGGCCAATTAAACTCAAAATCTTTTAGCTAGTTAATTAACCTAATAGCCCAGGTTAGCCTGTCTTTCTGCAGAACTACTTGCAAAACGTCTGATATCCCATAGTAATACAAGGAAGTAGTTCTGCAGTGGGATAAACACAGCATTTGGGTGAATAAGTGCTAACTTACCTTACCTTTTACCCCTAAATCAACCTCTGAATGAGTTTTACTGTTCATCTCCATTTTAAAATATATCTCACTTAGCTACTTCAATTTTAGAGTTGATTTTAGATTGTTTCTTTAATGAGTAAATTCGACTTTTTTCCTGTCTCCTCTCTTCACTCTGAAATAGGAAACATCCCTGTTAGCTTTAGACAGTAGCTGATAACACTAAATACACCAAAGCTACGCTAATGTTGCTAGCATGATAACGCTCTAATTAGCATTATATCCATTAAACAGAATTAGTACACTATTACAAATTACACATGTAGTAACCTTCTGCAAAGGTATGGAGTCATTTACAAACAGCATTAGAGTAACTAGTCTTTCCCGATGCTCTTTGCCCTGTTCCTGACCAACCAGCAGCTTCACTCTGGAGTGTTGATGGGGTCATAACAGCTTAGTTAAAATAATGGGAAATTACAGCCACTATTACTAATAAGACATTTGTTCTCACCAAAGATATGAATGTTGCTCCTCTGCTTCCGTCATCAAATTATCTTGCTCAAAATCATCAGTATTAAGCTGTAATGTGCATCATCTACAGTCAAAATACAACTTACCTATAATTGTACATTATGATATAGTAGAAAAATGCTTTTAGCAACTGTAATTGTGTTTTTACCCATGATGCACTGCAATACACTGGTAAAGTTTGTAAAATGATCAGGCATAACATTATGACAACCTGTCCAATTTAATGCGGTCCAATACAGTGGCTCTTCAATTAATTCTACTTTTACAAGGTTACAATTTCTCAGTTTTTAGGTTGATGCTGTCAGAAAGGTGACAATTCTACTTTGTGTTTATTAATTAGATCAAAGTGGGTAATGAGGTCGTATTAGAGTGCGTTCTAATGAAGAGGTGGTTCTAATGTTTTGGCCCCCTCATTCATTTTAAATAGGGTGACCAATCACTGACCTACCTGTAATCGGAGTAATAAGTTATCTCAACAGAGAACTTTTCATGTACATCACAGATTTCATAGAATAGTTATTACATTTTAAGATAATACTCTAGGCAAGAAAGGAAATAATTCTACTTCGAAAAAACAAACAATTAACCATGGTTATGTAGATAGTAGGACTATCACAAGAATGTTACATACAGTCAGTAGCATGTAGCATGCAACAATAATATATATACATTTTTTATTACATATTTTCATGTTTTGGTTGGGTATTATGTTGGATGGACATGGAAACCTTATATCTACTATGTTCCATCTTTTAAGTCTTGTTGCTACCAGCATTAGTATGTACCACAGTACTTAAAGTACAATAGAAACCTTTTGCTTTGAATACATACAATATTTATAGAGCTATAATTGTAGGAGCAGCACAGTTTGGGTTTAAAGCATTTAGGTCTACAGGGGCAACTTTTAAAATGAGACGGTATAACTTTTGTTACTGCCTGTGGTGGCTCAGCGTTAAAGCAGACAGTGTAGATTTTGATCCCTGCTGTGGACAAATGTTCTTAAGCACTAACAAATGTTGTTCAGCACTTCTCTCTGGTATTAAGGTGTTTAATTGCTTGTGAATTAACCTTTTATATTTGAGAGGAAGAATGTGTTCTTACGTGTCTCAAAAGTTGCATAGTCTCAACTTGATGATTTCTCTGCCATATCCAATATTGTTAAACTTCAGCATTAAATTACAAAATACAGCTGTTTACAGTTTTGTAATTTGTACAGCTGTACAAATTACAAAACTAGCTGTTTACTGTTTAACAGCATTGAAGTCAAGTTATATTCAGATAATGAATTGAATTAATTCAAAACAGTATTCCAAACAAGTATTCCATCGCTTCATTGAGCAGTGTATTTTATTTCCTGCTATTTTTAATATTCTGCTTTAAATGTTGCACATGATAAGGAAATTCAATTTTCAATTCAATTCAACTTTATTTATATAGCGCCAATTTACAACAAAGTCATCTCAAGGCACTTTACAGAATAAAGTCCAGACTACACAAGTATGTAGAAGCAACCCAACAAATCCCCCTTGAGCAAGCCCTAGGCAACAGTGGAGAGGAAAACTCCTTTAATGGGAGAAACCTCCAGCAGAACCAGGCTCAGGGTGGCGGCCATCTGCCTTGACCGGTTGGGGTGAGTGGAAAGTGGAGAAAGAAAAGAAAAGAGCAACGAAAAGCAACAACGAAAAGCAACAACAAAACAACAAAAAAGCAACAACAAAACAACAAAAGCAACAACAAAAGCAACAACAAAACAACAAGAAAAACTACAACAAAACAACAAAAGCAACAACAAAGCATCGTGCAGGTTGTAGGATATAGAATTAATGGTATACAGTAGTGACAAGTAAATGTATAGAGAAAAGCTAGTTCAGGTTGAGTGAGCAGTTTAACTATAAGCTTTATCAAAAAGGAAGGTTTTAAGCCTAGTCTTAAAAGTAGAGAGGGTGTCTGCTCCCCGAATTTGGATTGGAAGCTGGTTCCACAGGAGAGGAGCTTGATAGCTAAAGGCTCTGCCTCCCATTCTACTTTTGCAAACTCTGGGAACCACAAGTAGGCCTGTATTTTGTGCAGGCATTACCTCTACCACTGGAGTATGAAAACAGATTGAAATTTAAAACTTCCAGCAGTCACAGGTGAGGCCTAGCTGTGACTTGTCTGCTAGAGGCCTGGTGTTAATAATTGCATCATGTACTTCAGTAACATATTTCACTGCTGTCAGATCTATAATTACTATTGCAAGATCTTTCTATCTGTTACCATTGCCTGCCTGGTTGTATGGGTCTTTCACTGCTGCTCTGTTCTTGATTAATACACTGTATCACAGTCTAGTTGTGGTAGCTGCACAGGGCTGAATGCTGATTAGTCGTGCAACCAGGGAGATAAATAGATTCAACACTTACCTCAAATTATTCCCTCTTAATGCATTGCAACTGTTCAAGCTAAAGATTCTCTGGGAAGTAGGATTTAATGCCTATACTTGGCAGTGAATAACAATCACATGGTAGTAATTCCTAATGGAGGTAATTAATGTGAGATTGCGCAGTGAAAGTGCATCATCACTTCAATTCATAGCTTCTTAATTGTATAAAGTGTAATTTTGACTAATGGGGTCAACTGAAGTTAGATGGAGGCAAAAGTGGAAATGCAATCAAGAGTAAATTAGCAGACATCAGGGGTTGTATACATAAAGCCTCAAACTCTGAGTCATGAAAATGTCACTCAGATGTCACTCAAACGTCAGCCAAATTTAAACAATTTATTCAAAATTATGGATGCAAGGCATTGTATTTTCACTATAATGTGGAGTAATTTAACAGATATAATTTAATGTACTGGCTAATTGTGGAAAAAAGGTTCCCAGTATTATGCTGTTGTAGTGTCTGAAAGGACACCTGTCAGTCCATCATCTAATTATACTGATTATTTGCCTATTTTGCACATTTATTCACAAAAGCATTGAGGAACATTGGTGACCCCCTAATTTTCCATGACATCAAATTGTTTTTACATCAAATGTTTATCTTCCATGAATTTACTTTTTAATTAAATCCTTAAGATTATCTTTGTGTGCATGTTACTGATAGTAGGATATACTGCAGCTCAGGAGACAACCTTATCTGGAAGCTACCAGATAAAAAACCTTAAGTTAATATTAGACCTGCATCCCCTGGAGCAATGCAAATTGTTGGGACAATGTGGGTAATTTTTTTTCATCTTTAGCAGAAAGAAATACATGTTTACTTCATAAACATATCAAGGTGAAAAGAAAAGGGAGAGAGACTGGTAAATGGTAGAATGTTTGTTTAGCAGTGACTTCTAGATTCAGTTTCAGGCATCAGTGTGCTTGTTCCTAGCTAGGTTACATCTAAACAATTAGTACATTGGGTATTTAGGATGTGTAAATGAATGAAAACAGACACAGATGGCCTAACTCATATGCATAATGAAAGGCAAAATTAACTTTTTTCTGCCAGTGTTCGAAAATTTATAGAGTTGCGGCACTGTCTCATAGGAATTTCAGAGTGGAAACTACTATGACCAGGGGCATTATGTTGTCACCTTCTCTGTCCATCCATCCCATGCTTGTGAACATAATACCGCAGAATCTTTGTCAAAAAATGTCTTCAAAACTGGTATAAAGTGCACTTGGACTAAAGAATAAACTTATTAGATTTAGCGGTAAAAGGTCAAGGTCACATTAAGCTCATGTCCATCCTCTCCTCGCTCATTGCAATGTCTCAGGAACTCCTGGAGAGAATTTCATTACATCTGGCACAAACATCCAGTGTTCATGGATGAACTGATTAGAATATGGATTTTGACAGACATTAATGTGAAGTCAATACGTTCTTGGACAACCAGATATCTATATATAAATATTAGTTGTGTAGACTAAATGCTTATTAGATGATTTGTCAAAAACGTTTCAACATAATAATTAGTTCTAGTCTGACCTGGTAAACAACACCCCATAGAACATAAAACCTCGTGCAGATGGTGGGATCCTAGTTTTCTTTTTCATTCCCACCATGGTAAGAATTTGTATAAGAAAAACGTATATTTAGAAAGTTTTCAACATGCAGGTATTCAAATAGTGTTTGATTTCTGCACGTAGTGGGAATACATCAATCATTTCCCCTCCCTGAGAATATTTTAATCAGTTTTTGGGGCCCAACTAAACCCAGTCATGACCCTTGGATTAATATTTCTAATGGAATGATGGCAAACATATCTCCTGTTGTTTTGAAGGACAGCTACATTTAGTTAAAAACATATTTGACAGTGTGGACCAGTTGCTGGAAATTAATTGGCAAACACAAAGTGGATGTGTAAAGCAATAAGGTGCTCTTCAGATACTCCCAGCTCCAGTTTTAAATGAGCACATGTTTCTTCTGGGTCAGCAGCAAACTGTGGCTCATTAAAGGAAAACAGAGAGACTAGAGAATCCAGGCTGACTGTAATAATGAATAGAGTGGGAAAAGCTGTAGCCATACCCTCAGGGCAGGATTAGAACCCACAGAAATCACAACAAGGAAACGAAGATGTTCACTCTTCCACTGTGGGCAATCTAGTTACATGCATGTTAGTCTGTCAACCTGAGTGTGTACAAGTTATATAGGAAATCACTCAAAAAAAATGGAATATAATCATTAACAAGGTATATGTCAGAGGTCAATCATTTGGCAGTATCCAACTTGTATTTTTTAATATCACGCCTTTACACCTCTTATGGTATAGTGTACGCTCTGGAAGTATTTATTATTAGCCACACTCACAACACAGTAGTACAACTGGCAGCATTTATTACTCAAGTTAATTGTTCTGTGTCTTTGGTTCAAAAAAATCTTAACTTTAACTGTTGCATCCATAACTTTTCCTCTGTTATCTTTGGCTCTGTTTTTCTCTTTTCTTTTGCCTTTTGACCAAATGTCTGCAAAACTATCACCAGACCACGCTTAACTTGGTTGTTCGGCAAGTGTCCAAGGATATTTTGACAAATGGACTCAATTTGTTGTGTTAAAGAGGTGCTTTAAAGCTCTATTGTCATTGTCTTTCATTCTTTCAAATCATTATGTGTTAACAATATATAATAATATAAATTCCTGCTCACATGGATCCAAAGTAACATAGTCCTTCTCCAGTCACTAATATATTTGCTGTGGTAAAGGGGATGACTGTGGTTCAGTTATTAGAGTAGTTATCCACAATCCCCAGGCCTCCTGTCCAAGTGTCCTTGGAAAAGACATTGAAATCCATGTAGTAGTGGCTTCATCTATGTGAAGCTGTTCAAAAATAATTTCCCCAATAAAGGATCAGTTAATGCCATTCATGAATTTTAGAGGTCATGCTGAACAAAACCATGGCACAAAGTGAAAGAGAAATTTAGATAGATTTTAGATTAAGACTCTTATTTTGCTTGACCATAAATGATTAGACATTGCAGAGCCATTTTACAGTGACTCTGCCTCTGTGTTGCTACACCACTTCTGCTGTTCCTTCTGCACACTATTTCTGACATTCAGAATAGGCTTATGTATGTCAGTAGCTTTGTAAAATCTGAATGTGTATTATTGTTGAAACATATGGGTAATACATTAATGAGTAAAGTGTAATGTCTAAATTTAAACATATATATCTGATAGAAATAGGCATGCAAACGTTTGTAAAACCACAAAACACAAACACAAGTACACACACTCATATCTGTTTGCCTCTGTCCAGTGGAGCTAAGGGAGTTACTGCAGAGCTTTGTCGATAAGATCAATGGTGCAGCAATCTTGACTGGGCTTTGTTGTAACTTCCAACTTTTTGTATCTTTGTGTGTCTCCACAGCGGAGTTGAAAGAGCACCTGCAGAGCTTCGTAGAGGAGACCAACACTCAGCACGGCCCGGGATTTATCAAGGTCGTCCGCCATGACAAGCAGGAAGGACTGATCAGGTCTCGAGTCAGCGGCTGGAGGGCTGCCTCCGCTCCTGTGGTGGCTCTGTTTGATGCACATGTGGAGTTCAACACTGGATGGTAGGCAACCAGTTTCATAACTACAGCAGTGTATGCAGTATAAGTACAAGTTAAACCTACAAGAGGCAGCCGAACACATGTTGCTCCCAGATGGCAGTAAAAGGTGTTTGATATCCACAAATGTATGATAGGAAGAGCTGAGGAGTCGACTTCTCTAATCTCTGATGTTAAAGTATGCATATACTTATCTTCCATTGTCATATTTCATATTTTTACAATTACTACTCTACTGGACTACATAACTGATAGCAATATTAAGTGTGTTGCTTACAAGTATAAAATAGCGTGTGCATGCAAAGTTTGACACATCTCATTCCTTTGTGCTATAAACTATTGAAAACACATCAGTCAGCCACACCATTGCACTATTATTACTATGAACCCATATAGATTACATTATTCTGCTACTGAAAAAGGACCATATGGGTTTTAATCTTTAACAGAAATGATTCTTGTTCACCTGTAATATATGCACGTAGCAGTTTTTGAATAATTGTGGACTTTTCTGCAGTGAGTTTGTGTTTAAATTTGTTTTTGTCTAGCCATTGAAGGCTAAGTTCTGTCATATTGTAAAAGAATCATATATTCAATAATACAGACACTCAAACATTTGTATTGCCTCTACTCACATTTAATGTTCATCTGTCTGCAGCCTTGATTGTCTTATTTATCTGTGCTGTAGAGCTGCATTGATAAAAAACATGTAGTCCCCCAAATGCTGGGAGTATTAAGTATATACAATTATCTAAGGTAAGCTTGTCAATAGCTCATGCACATGATCTCAGTTGGAATTACGGTGATTCAGAGCACTTTTGCCCAAAAGGTTTGAATGAAGACACGTGTCACCCAATGTAGCGATGTGTCTTACTGATTTGTGTTCATACAGTGGATTCAGAAAGTTTTCACTTTCTTTAATTTTGTTATGTAGCAGCCTGATACTACAATTTTTCAAATGAATTTATTTCCCATTAATCTACAGTCAATATTGCCAAAATGACAAAGTGAAAACAGAATTTTAGAAATGTTTGCAAATGAATGAAAAATGAAAAAGTGAAATATCACATTGGTCTTAAATAGTAAATCGTCTGGATTTATATAGCGCTTTTCTATCTATTGGTACTTAAAGGGCTTTACACTGCTTCTCATTCACCCATTCGCACTCACATACATCACACACCAATAAGGGAGCTGCTATGCAGCTAGCTTACACTCACCGGGAGCAACTAAGTTGGGGTTCAGTATCTTGCTCAAGTGAAGGGCATCATGCTTTGGGGGCCCTCAGAGGGGGTTGAAGGTTCACCTTCCAACATGACAATAATCCTAAGCTTACAGCCTAGACAACACAGTGAGGGGCTTAAGGAAAATTGTCTGAATGTCCTAGAGTCTCCCAGCCTGAGCCCTGACTTGAACCGTATTGAACATCTCTGGAGAGACCTAAAAATGGCTGTCCACAGATGGTCCCCATCCAACCTGACTATGTTTAAGAGAATTTGCAAAGAAGATGACAGAAAATCCCCAGTCCAGGAGTGTAAAGCTTTGTCGCGTTATACTCAAAAAGACTTGAGCTTGTAATTGCTGCCAAAGGTGCTTAAACAGAGTACTGTGCAAGGGGTCTGAAAACATTTGTACATGTGATATTTTAGTTTTTTTCTTTTTAATAAATTACAGACATTTCCAAAGTTATGTTTTCACTTTGTCATTATAGGGTACAGAGTGTAGATTAATGAATTTAAACAACTGCAACAATTGCTGTATGTAGGAGGTCTGCAGCACAGGCAGTTAAAGTAATCCAGGTTACAGTCAAACACTAAACGTGAATAGAGGCTATTTATTGTTGTTTTTAGTGTTTTTTTCGTTTGTATGGGGATTGTTGAAAATACCATTGTTTAGTAATTCTGTAGTAGTTTAATTCATGTAGCCAACTGTCTGTGGTACTGACGGATTATTTTAAGTTTTTTTGTCCAAGCAGGGCTGGCCCTGATCTTGTTGGTGTCCCAGGTTGTGTTGAAAAGGATTTTGTGTTGACTCTGATCTTAGTCAGACTTCCTTAGTTCTGAACCACTAATCTCAATAGTGTAATAATTTTATTACTTAATCATTACTTACTTAATTATTAATTTTATGTATTTAATCTTCTGGCTCCTTCTGTCTCCCGAAACACCCCTATGACTTGAACAAAGGTCAAATGTGCTTCTTTGGCCACTGGGTCTATGTTGTAATTCAGTCATACAATTTGGGTTTTACTTTGAATACTTGACTTTGAGTTTCAATTTACCAGCTCGAGTGAGGGGAGATGTGATTAAACCAGACACCAAAAAATCACTTTATGACATCTGACATGATATTAATCCCTCCTAGTGATGTAAAGCTGTAACAGACTCTCAAAGAAGCCTGCTGTAAATACTGTGACAATGAAAAGGAGACAAAAATTAAGAAATAATAAATAAGGTGCTGAATTGATTTGTTCAAAAGCTAGTTTGTTTGGCAGGTTTGTGATTATATCAGATTATATCAATAGGTGTCTTGTCACTGTGGGAGCATTTGTTTTTGCTCCAGACATCAGTTTATCAGGAGAACAGCAGTGTACAGTAGATTCTTAAAAATGAAGGGCAAGAAATTATTTATGAGCTGCTTCACAAAAGGACTATTCTATCTATCATACTTTTGAGTACTGTTAAAAAATGCTGTCGCTATACCCCATTTTTCTTAAATTTTATGGTTCAGGCCAGTAGTGCCACAGGCTTCATATTTGAGTACAAGTTAAATCTTGATTAAAATATTATCTTTCTGGTACCACTACAATTGTTTGTGAAATTTGCATGTGGGTTGGGATTGAACTAGGCAAAACCAAAATTTAAGGTGGCAAGCAGCTAGCACAGAGGGTAAACACAGTCTGGATGCATATATCTGAAAACCCATCATTTTGTCTGCAAGGAATCATATAAACTAGCAAGAAAAACTTTGATTTTTTATTGGTTTTATTCAATCAAATGGTTGTAAATGAATCACAAGACACAATGGTCAAATCAAATGTGCATGTGCTTGACGTTCCCAGTAGGCAATGACTAATACCACTACTCAATACCTTCTGAATTGCTAAAACTGCAGTTGTAATTACACTATAAAAACTACAAAATACCAGCTGTTGCTCATTTTCATTTTGGATTTACAATTTCATACACAACATTAGGGATAAAGGGATAAAGATTTAAATGATTTGTTATGATGCATGCATGAACCCCCAGGGATGACCTTCACATTCTTGATCTTTCACTTCAGGCTCATGTCTAGACATTTCTAGAGTAACGATCTAATAATGGTACTTAGCAGTAACCTCTGTGGAGTTGTTTACAGCTAGAGTGTTGGTGAGATAGCATGTCCCCTTTGTCCCCCCTGGCCGCTAGGTCTGTCCCTGGAGTCACATACATGTGGTGTGAGCACTTGTTTGTTAACAGCCTACAGAGGCATGTTAGGACTGCCCTGTAAGTGGCCTATTAGCCATTAAACCACCTCTTCTAGTTAGTGATGGTTGTTCCAGTTCACTCTCTTTTAAATCATCTGTCTTCTCTGGCCTAAATGTGCACATTGCTGTCTTCAAAGGAATGTCACATGAAGAGGTAGAGTCCACCTTTTGTGCCATGCTCAACTCAGTGTCTTATCTTTATAGCATGGACATGTTTCTGCCCCTGGTGTGAAATGTAGAAAGATTCTGTGTTCTCAGAGAATCTCAGAGTGTCTCTGGTATTCCAGTACTTTTTGTGGTTTGGATGAAGCCTTAGTTTAGGATAGCCACAACTTTCGAGGGATTCATTGATGTGTTTATGCTCCTTCTTCTTACACTCTGTCCTTGTGGGCTTACCCAGCCTTGCAGCATAGGGTTCTGATTACTCCCAGTTTGTGGTCCAGAGGACAGTGAGAGTCAAAGACTAAATATTGATCCGTGTGTATGTGGGTTTCCTGTATACCTCAATGTTGAGACTTCTGTTTCCTTTAAAATTAACCACTATCCAGGAAAACTCGACTATTTTCGTTGACACCCTCTTGTGTGAGCCTGAAGCTTCAGTTCAAGCATTGCTATAAAATTTGGTAAAGCTTCCATCTCTTGTGTCACACATTAACCTGCATCTGGGTGTACGTCCTGTGACAGAGCCCAGGGCTTTGCTGTTTGAGTCCTAAAGATTAAAGTGCAGGTTAATATAATGTAATATAGATCCAGGTCTTATCTGTTCCGTAGGTTTCTAGCTACATTGCCCAAGAGCAGACTCTGGTATTAACAGTTGTTAAAAGTGATGGGATAGGTTACATAAATTTTTGATGAATTTCATCAATTTTCTTTTCTGCAGTACTCGAAAGAGTAATTACTCTCCCAATGTACAGTGGCCACTCCAATCTGTTGTAGAGTGCAGAGTTGCAGTAGAGACAGCATAGCCTTACATGCAGCTTAATCAGTCCTGCAGAATGGGCTCACAAACTGAATGGGCAATTTGTTTTCAGAGCTTCAGGGGCTGGATCATGGGAGACTTCCACAACACCTCTCAACATTAACATACGTCTTGGAGCCTATTCCTAAAAGAATTGATTCTAAATGTTACATACTGTATCTTTAAGCCCTATTTAGATGGGATCACAGAGAATGGTATGGAATGAAAGTTTCACTATGCTTGTCTGTATTGTGTGTTATTACCATGGCTATATAGAAGGATAAAGCCAAAGTGTCCAGGGAGTGCAATCGGGTACTTTTCCTGACTTCACAAGTGGACAGGAGGATTGTCCATTCCAGAGCATTGGCTGCATACACTTTCAAGTTTCTCCTTTTTATAAAATTACAAATAAATATGGTTCCTTTACGAAACTATTTAGGTTCACATTGCAATTTAACTAGTGTACTAAATAACTTTTCATGATCCACATCAACATCCTGTCACCATCTCCTATGTGGGCTTTTTTGTTTGTTATCCTCCACTTTGATATACTGCTGTTATACATACTTTTAAGTGACATTGTTTTCTCCTGGTCTTTAAAATCTCTTCTCTTTCATTCTAGAAAAAACACTATACATCCAGTATACGTCCAGCAAGATTTTCTTCCTCAGACCAAATTGAAATGAGATCTCTCAACTACCCCTCTCTCCATGAGCTCCATCTAGTTTATTATTAATTGAGTTAAGGTTCATGTTCTTCCGCTATTGTTTAAGGGGTGTTGATAATTACCTTAACGTTATGTTACTGCTCCAAAGGTCCAAACCGTTCAAAAAAAATTTCTACACTAGAAACAAACTGAACCATGGTTCAATTTCATTTAATTCTACACCACCTCTTTTGGTTGGATTAAATTCTGGTCCTTTTTTATAGACTGTGGACTGAGGCACTTTTCACAACAGCTATTTTGATTTGGACAAAACTGAAAAGCACCCAAACAACAGACAGTGACTGGATGAGAGGTGGCAGGGAATGGTAGAACTAGTAGAAAGCTACAGTGCCCAATGCCATCCCTACAGTGAAGCATTGTGTTGGTAGCATAATGTTGTGGGAGGGTTTTTCAGCAACACGAACTGGGAAAATTAATATGGGAAAAAACTAATTATTAAAAAAAAAAACTGTAGTATCAGGCTGCAGCATGACAAAATGTTAAAAAGTGAAGAGGTAGTTTTCACCACATGTGTAAATGCTCATGAAATCAGATGTATTTCATCATAGTTTGGGGGGGTGAAATAGGCTGAACTACAGCCCAAACGGGTATTTTCAACCAGGATGTAGTGCTCCTTTTAAAGGAGATAAAAGCAGTTAATGTGGTTGGCTATGATTGTTACAATCTCTGACATGAACGCCATCGGATACCGTATGTGATTATGTTTCCGTTTTGATCTCGCCTTGTTTCCAGCCTGGCCATGAAATTACCGGAGTGTGCACATGACCCCCCCCTCTGCTGCAACAAGCACTTGACTCCGCTCCACCACACTCCCATGTTCACCAGAATAAATCCTAAAAATATAGATTTGCTTTAAAAGCTTTCCTCTTGCTCTGGGTTAGAAAGGAAATAGGCATATTTCCAAAATGGCGGAGTTCTTAAATTACATGCCACAGGTCATTTGGTCCTTTCTATAAATCACTTTTTAGACCATATGTTTCCTCTTCACAGCAACTGAAATGATAAGAGTTTTAAGTTTCTTGTTGAATTAATTGCCATTTAATTGAGGACATTTTCATTCAATTGAAGAAGCTTTCACTCTTAACCTTTGAATACAAAATTCATATTAATACCAACCATGTGTTATGTCAAAGCGAGTATGTACTGTATACATGAAGTGAAAATATTTTTTAATGAATCCATTAAGTGCTGGATGTAATTGGAACAGAAGTTAATTACTTACTTCATTAGCATAGCTGCTTATGTTTACTCTCTCACGGTGATGAGGAAGCTTGTCCTTCGCCATGTTAGCCTTTCTAATGAAAATCACATGCTGTTTTCTTTAAAACACAAATGTTATGTCAGTCTGCCACGGACACTCCATCGCCTCAGGGTTCACTCTTTTAAACACTTGAATACAACAACAGTGCAGTGTACCTGTTAATCATTTTGACAGGCTGAACAAAACAACACACACTCGCACTTAAATGGAAACACACACACCCACGTACAATGCAAATTTACAGGTAACAGTGGATGCCTGGTTACTTGCTGTTTTTCTCATCTACACACGCACAGAGACACACACTGGATCCAGAATAATATTTGTTGATGCTGTGTTAAGGATTAGACAAGAGACACTTACAAGGTTCTTAACCCCTCACTCCTCCACCCACTTCAATCCTCCCTCTGCGCACACACGCACACACATACACACACACACACACACTTATACGGACACTGATGCCATAATGCATTCCCTGTAGCCCTTTGCACTGACCTCTACCATCCTAACAGATTCTGATCCATACCCACACAAAATGCTTTCACTATGCTGAGATGTCCTCACAACAGTGGTTTTGAAGTCAAATTTGTCCACACAGCTCTAGAAATGTCTTTCTCGCTTTCTATCCCTCTACTGACACACACACCTACTCAGCAAAAGAACTAACTCATAGCTCCCACATATTACCACAGAGGGGTACTGGTCTATGACTAATGAAATCATTCTTGGAAAAATAAAAGAGCTGTTTTTTATTTTTTTATTTGGTCTACTTTCTTCTTGAACACACTTTTTCAACGCTTGCAATGTTGTTTTAATATTTCTTTTATCGTTGCTTTATTGCAGGAGTAACTTGCTGCTGCTGTTATTAGCACTCTGTAACCTATCGAGGTTCACATAGTAATCAACCAGTTGTAAACATCCCTGTAAATGCCTTCCTTTGTTTCTTCTTGTTTTTACATTTTGTTCCACTCCTTCCTCTGTGCATTTTCCTGTACTTTACAACCCTCCCACCCTCTCACACATTGTAGATATTTTTCACAGAAATTGAGAAATTGCTGTATAATTACCAACAAAGCACTGACGGCTCGATCCACATAATTGTCTCTACAATACATTGCAATTATCTGCGACTTTGGCTATTTTGAGTCAAACACAAGTAATTATAGGCTGTTTTGTGTTTGACATATTGTCTGACTGTAATCATAATAATCTTCAGTCATTGCCGCCCACTGTATTTGTGCTCTAGTCATCGCCACGTATACAGAGAACATCACAAATAATATAATTGCATGATGGTATATGCATGTGAATATGTGAGGAGAAAATGCAGAAAATGGAACGAATTAACAGACTCTAAGAAAACAACTGGCTGGTCCATGTAGCAACATAGCATTTGCAACAATGTTCCAATAGAATCAGCTTCAAAGACAATGTAAATTAATACTTTTTATGAAATAATTGCATTATGTCAATCATTTTGGAAAATCCACGTTATCACCACACTCTGCACTCCTCAGCACTGCAGAGCAGTTTGACAGCTCTGGGTTTTAGTTTTATGGCTTTTACACTAGTTTCATTGATCACTGATAAACCCACTGTACCCTGTCTGTCCAGCAACTGCAGCAGAAAATGAGACTAGCATTTAATAGGTTGGTGGGGCAGAGGTTTTCCCCCAGGAGTCAATGGAGACCAAACCGATTTAAAAGCAGATACTACACTCACACCACTCTAAATTAATGTTAGACATTGTGGTTGTGTAGATAGGCAACAGCTTGCCAAATTTAAAGCTGTGATGTTTAATTTCTTGAAATGGAGAGGTGCTGTCGAAGCATCCTATGATCAAGACTGTTTGAACACAACTGACAGTAATGCAGGGACAGTCACGATCGAGAAAATTTTCATTAGGGTGACCAGATACGACTAGTGAAAATCTCAATGTGGCACACCAAATTCAGTTCAGCATGGCCCCTTGACTCTTATTTTTATTAAAAAGACAATATGCATGCAACACATTTACCTTAATTTTGAGAAACTCACCAACATTTTAGAAAAACACACGTTTCAAGTTATTTTAAATGCAGGTGGATTTATTGTATTCAATGTATGTATTCAATTATTATTTATGATTTATTTATTCAACACTTGGTTAAACAAAACAAACTGAAAAATAACAGGGTGATTTCAGAACCAAGAAGTCCAATTGTTTCAAAGTAAATTCAAAACATTCTTAAATTGTAAATTAACAGCATTCCTATTAAAACGGCTTAATTTGCCTGTTGCTGTGTCTTTGCGTTGCTGTGTGAGGCGACTGGGTTGATGATCAAAGTTTCCAAAACGGTCTTCTTTTAATTAAACTTACAGTTGCACCTCTTTCTTCTTCTGCTTCTTTCTCTAACTTTTCAGCAGAATTTACGCCTTTTGGCTCATCACTGCCCCAACAGGTAAAGGTTGGAATGGCCTTTGTTATTGAGCCAGTGCCTCAGTCAGTTGAAATTGGTGGGCAGTAGGGTGTATATTTATTTTACTCATTATTTGATGACTGTATGATTTGTATGAACTGAATATAATTTATTAAAACTGGGGAGCTACTCTGGGGAGGCCAATGAGTTGCAATGTTTTAAGAAGTAGAAAAAAAGAAAACATTTCTGCTACTTTCAGTTTTGTTTTTCTATTTTGTTTCTTATTTTGCTCAAATCAAACTGGCTCATGAGTAACACAGCACAGTTATTTGAGACAGAGGAAGCAGTGCTGCTGTGATGGACAGAATGTTCATTTAAGACCTGGCAAACATCAGTGCTTGAAAACTGAAGTTCCTGCCAGTGTGTATTTTTTATTTATTTTGTATTTTTTTGGGTACTAAAATTATCCCTTTTCTCTCCATGTTTCTGTCATTTTGACTTTGCCAATTTACTAATGCTGGCATAAAAAAAGTAGATAATGTTGCATTTGACGGTGTCACATCCCACAAGTTTGAGCACTAGTATTCTGCTCAGCAAAAATTTAATGTAAATTTGTGAACTTACATAAATCCATTGAATTTATCAACCAGCTTGAATATGCTGTCATTAGGGTAATCATCTTTCACTGAATAACTGGCTTAACCACTAAGCCACGAGTAAGCCCCGGCTAAGAACTACTTCAATGATATTCCACTTTTCGTAAAATTATATAGTTTGATATTAATGACAGCAATGCATTTACTTTCACCAAGGTGGCCTTCCTCTAATCTAAAATGTTTCCTGTGTGTGTTTAAGAGCAGCTGCACATTTTAGTATTCAGTTGTGAGAAAATAATTTTTTTCTTGTTTGACCTCAAGTGTGTAACCTTTGCCTCACCTATTTTTCACTCCAATAACTAGATTTGTGTGTGTGTGTGTGTGTCTGTGTATGTGAGAAATGGGGAAACAAAGCCAGAGACGCCCAACTAACCATCAGTATAAACGAGTGTTGGCGCATGTTATTATCACACACCTCTGGACTGAAAGAACATTATTGATTGGGAAGCAACATCCTCTGTTTATCCTTTCTCCCTTGTGGGATGACAGCATTTGGCAATTTGGCTCATAATACTTTTAACATAATAATTTTAATATGATTTTGTTTCTCTGTCAGAATTGTGTATTTTCTTAACCCGATGTGAATTTTAGTTTTCCATTTAAGACTAAAAATTGATCATAGTTCATCATAATTATTAGTTATTAGAAGTTATTTAAAAAAGAACATGTTACAGTTCACACAGCATCATTCTTTAACACTGTATCTTGCACGGAACACGATTCAAATACATAAAAACATCTGTGCTTGTGCTTAGCTGTTATTTATGGCTGAATGTCTAATCAACCTACTCACCCTCCTTGTCTGAAATGCTCTTTTCCCCTGTTCAAAGCTCCGTGATTATGGCACAGGTCGCCTACAAATGCTGTGTGAATCTTATGAGTCTGCACATTTGCAAGGCTATAAACACAGCCACAGGCCTGCATTCAACATCCACTGAATTCCATATTATTGGCCCAAGGACTGTGCTTAGTTTGTATTTTCCCCTGTATGAACTCCAGAGTTCCCGAGGTGATCTCTGTTGGACTTCTCAACTCTTCTCTCATGCTGTATCTGACCTTGCCCTCGGCAGCTCTGAATGAGCCCACATCAAGTGTACTCTCCCTCAAATTAAAGTTAAAACCCCGGGAATGGCTTTCAAGGCTGAATTGTCTCCCAGACTTTTCATGCCAGTCAGTGCTTTTCTAGATTTACTGATTTCACTGTGCTAACCCTGAGGATCCTTGGCCAGCATTCCTTCAGGTCTTGATTGAGATCCATCCTCACTACTGACTGTTGAATTGACCTGCCTAATCAGGTCAGGACTGCAGACCCACTGTTCAGCTTCCAGATTGTACTGACAATCCCCAACTGCCTTATTTTACTCCCTCCTCTCTAATACAGTCATTTATTCAGTCGTTAATCAGCCCTCACAGTGAATTGGTAGCAGAATGAAGCAGAGGGACTGGTCCACTTCTGACTATGTTCAGCCTGAGGCCAGTTAACAACAGCTCCCTCTTAAAGTAACAGTTGTAATTAGGCTGGAAATAAATTTAACTACCAATATGCTTTAGTTGTTAAGGAAATGTTCATTATGAGCCTTTGATATAAACCAGTATCGCACAGCTATACCACACCTGCAAGTATTACTGCAAGTATTACTGCAGACATGCATTCTGTTCCATCCAGTCTTCTCCTTTTACAGATGCATCCTTTAGTCAGTTTTCCTGAATCTGTGGTATTCCAGGAGGAGTAAAACACATCTGGTGTATCTTTTTGGCTTTTCTACTGTGAATTGCAATTGTGTGTTCTCTCCATGGTATTGTTGTCATTGCCTCTGGGCTGCTAGTTGGGCTCTGCCTTGTCTCATTCCTTTCTCTCTTCTTAGGTCCCAGTTTTAGAAATATTCCCTCATTTCAGGCCTACTGTTGTTTAGCACTTAGAAAGTTGGGAAAATGTGTAAAATGTAAATAAAAACAAAATGCAATAATTTGCAAATTGCATCAACTAATATTATATTCACAATAGAACATAAACAACATATCAGATGTTAAAACTGAGAAATTTTAACATTTCATAGAAAATATTACCTCATTTTGGATGGCATCAACACGTCTCAAAAAAGAGGAAGAGCACCCTCTTCCAACAATGTTTACCAATGTTGAATAGCATCCCCCCTTCTTTTAACAACTGTCTGTAAACTTCTGAAAAGTGAGGAGACCAATTGCTGCAGTTTTAGGAGAGGAATGTGGCCTTTGTTGCTAGATATTTTTGTGTTATGATGCGCCACATGTTTTCTATTGGTGAAATGTCTGGACTGCAGGCAGGCCAGTTCAGCACCCAGACTCTTCTCCTGTAAAGCCGTGCTGTTGTGATGGATGCAGTATGTGGTTTAGCATTGTCTTGCTAAAATATGCAAAGACTTGTCTGAAAGAGACATTGTCTGGATGGGAGCATATGTTGCTCTATAACCTTTATGTACTTTTCAGCATTGATGCTGCCATTCCAGATGTGTAAGCTGCCCATGCCATAGGCCTTAATGCACCCCCCCCATACCAGAGATTAGAGATGCACAATTTTGAACTGTCTATTCATAACAAGCTGGGTGGTCCTTCTCCATTGCATGATACAGCTTTAACTTACTTATTTGTGGATTGCACAGTGAATTGTGTTCACAGACAGTGATTTCTGGAATTGTTCCTGAGCCCATGCACTGATGTCCGGTAGAGAATCATGCCTGTTTTTAATGCAGTGCTGCCTGAGGCCCCGAAGGTCACGCACATCCAGTTTTGACCTTCGGCCTTGTCCCTTGCACACAGATATTCCTCCTGATTTTCTGAATCTATTGATGATGTTATATACTGTAGATGGTAGAATCTTCAAAGTCTTCACAATTTTAATTTGAGGAACATTTTTCTAAAATTGTTCCACAATTTTTTGGGTCAGTTTGAACCTCTTCCCATCTTTATATTCAAGAGGCTATGCTTCTCTGAAATGCTCGTTTTATACCCAGTGATGTTACTGACCTGTTGCCAATTAACCTAATTAGTTGTTAAATGCTCCTCCATTTATTTTTGATTTGCAGCAATTACTTTTCCAGCTTTTTGTTGCCCCTCCTCCAGCTTATTTGAGATTTGTTACTGCCATCAAATTAAAAATGCGTTAATATTTCCCATGAAATGTTAAAATTTCTCAGTTTCCACATCTGATATGTTGTTCATGTTCTATTGTGAATAAAATATGGGTTGATAAGGTTTGCAAATCATTGCATTTTGTTTTTAATTATGTTTTGACAACTTCCCAGCTTTTTGGAATTGGGGTTGTATTTACTTGGATCTGTCTGTCACACAGCAGCAGGATAGAAATGTGTTTCTAATGTGTGTGTGACAGAGGGACAGTGCACACTTAACTGGCACAACAGTATTAACATCTTAATGATTTTTTTTTTAAAGACCATATCTACATTTGATTTATTAACCTAAATGTTTTTCTTTACAGCAAACAGGTCTGCTCCAGAGAAATTATCTCAGGGTTAATCCAGCACCATTAAAGCTGCCACTACATTTTTATTTCCACCAAAATTCAAAATCACACAATTTTATTCCTTTATAAGAGTTTTGCTGTACTGTATAACTGTGATAATATTTGCAGTAATGGTATAATGTGGCCAATCAGAAATGTATATTGAAAACAATGCACATATTGAGTCTAATACACTGTTGTACATGTTAGGTGTGGTTTAAAGTGAGCTGTAAAATGCAATATTTAGTGAATTACTTTAAAAATATTGAAAATGTGATACAATTCTTAGATATTTATATATCAACTTTTTACCTTAGCTACTTTAGATTAGATTTTTAGACAACTTTCACCAGTAAATTTAACAAAATTATACATTACAAGTACTCTTGTTATTTTTAATCCTATTTACTTCATATTTATTTACTTTTTAACAGTTCAGCACAGTGGTGGAGTGGTTAGCACAGCTTCTTCACAGCTAGAAGGTGCCTGGTTGAAATCCTCAGCCTGTGCTTGTATGGGCTTCCTGCGGGTATTCTAGTTTCCTCCAACAGTCCAAAGACATGCAAGTTTGGTTAATTGGTGACTCTAAATTTCCCATAGGTGTGAATGGTTGTCTGTCTGTGTTGGACCTATAGACTGGGGACCTGTCCAGGGTGTACCCACTACTCTTGCCGAGCGATAGCTAGAGTAGGCTTCTTGGATTGTAGTCATCTTTTAAAGATGTTCTATCTGTGCCCTGTTGTCCCACAGGGCAGAACCCATTCTGCAGCGAATAAAGGAGGACCGGACTCGGGTGGTGTCCCCCTCTTTTGACAACATTAAATATGACACCTTCGAGATCGAAGAATACCCACTGTCTGCTCAGGGCTTTGACTGGGAACTGTGGTGTCGATACCTCAACCCGCCAAAGTCCTGGTGGACACAACGCAACCACACAGCCCCTATCAGGTAAAACTTTTAAGAATTAATAAAAAAACAAATGTCTTTCATGTCATAAAAGAAGTGCAACACAAAGAAAGGGATCAGTAGGTGTGATATTAATTATTAATAACTAATTAATAATAATTAATAAAGGATATTGAAGTGCATTTGATATTATTTAACAAGCTCATTTTTTTTACATTATAGTTTTTTTAACACAATTCCTCATGATTAATTATATAAACATCGGTAAGTTTAGTGTCAATATTCATGGGGCATGGGGTAAAGCTGCAAAGCACATGAAGTGTAACATATCAAAACTAGTCCCATCGGTTATACAGATTTAAGAAGGAAAGCAGGTAAGTTTTGTCACTCACTAAAGATTTGACTCAGCCTCCAATGTCAGGAAGGCATTTCCAATATGACAGTTAAAGACTGCTTAGACATGCTGCAGAAGCTGCTACAGGAAAACAGCCCAGCAACAAGAGCAAAATTGCCTATACCTTCAAGAGGATAATAGGTCCACTGTTGTGGTTCGTAAACAAGCAAATCAATGATGCAGTGTTTATAGATCAGGACAAAGACAAGAGGATGTGTCCTGCTTGATACTGTAATAGAGGATGATAAATAGCCCCAATTATTTATTTTTCTATCTTCTTAGGAACTTTTTCTCAAGTGTACATTTGTAACAGGATTGTCTTACAAGTAGCCTTTCAGTGTAGTGTTTAATACTTAAAGAAAAAACTCAACAACGTAAATGCGGTATAGATATCTGATGTTTCCTAAATGTTTAAAAATAAATTTCCATGCAGTCAGAAAAATATTCACACTTCTTTGTAGTACTTGCACATTTTACTATATTGTGAATTTTATTCAAAGTGAAGATTGTTTTCCCTATCAAAATTTGTAAACTTCCATCAGGTCTCTGATCAATGCAGCATAATGGTGGCAACATTAAGCCGTAGGGGGCTTCTAAGCAGTAGAGACATACTGACATTAGAGAAACCTGCTCCAGAGTGCATGAGACTCGAGCATAAAGCAAAGACAATGCTGGAGTGACTTCAGGCCAAGTCTCTGACTGTCCTTGATTGGTCCAACCAAAGACCACACTTAAAACCCCAGTGAACACCTGTAAAGAAACTTGAAGATCAAAGTTCACAGTCACTTCACATCTTGTTTTATCGCTGCAGACATACACTTAGATAGCACTCAGATACCGCTTCGGTCTGTTGCTGCGATATGCCAACAGTGTTATAAAACAGTGTTTCATATATTAATAATAATATGCATTATTATTATAAGGAAATAGGATCGTGTTGTACCTTATTTTATAATTTTGTCATTTTACCTTTTTTAATATTTATGTTTTAGCTTTCAAACTTAACACTATAATAACACATTAACACAAACTCCTTTTAACGCCAAAGATGTTTTTGACACCATTAACACTGGTTCTCCTATGATGTTGCCTCACCTATGCAGAGCTCGACAGTGCGAGTTAGTAATAGTAAGAATTAGAGTAGGAGTAAGAATGCTGACAGATTCTTAGCATTTTTATTTCCACTTAAAGAGGGATATTAACAGATGTGATGTTATAGTGGTGTTTCTGATGCAGTTTTGTCAGTTCATTGGCTTCACTAAGTCAATACCATCATACCACTAACATGACTGTATTTTCAAGTTTAATATAAGTAAATATTATTAATAATTATATTTTAATTGTATGAGTGTCTCATAATATTATGATATCATAATATATGGTAACTATGATGTGATAATATATAACAATATTATGACTATATAATGTTAGATTGATCATAAAATATTTTCTTAAAAATTATTACCAATATTGAATTGAACCAGCTGAGACAAAAGGACCAAATGGACTAGTCACAGTTGTTGCAGTTCACGTTGCTATGCTGGTGCTGTGGCTAGGTCTGTACACAAACCAGATTGGTCTGCTCAGTCCTTATGCCTCAGTCAGTCACTATTCTATGTAGAATAGAAGGATAACAATATGTTGGCACAGATTTGCCACCACCAATCACAGTTTGGCAGGTTTGCACCCAGGCGGCCTTGGCCTGTCTGTGTGGAGTTTGCATGTTCTCCCCGTGCTTGTGTGGGTTTCCTGCATTTACTCTGGTTTCCTCCCACAGTCCAAAGCTTAGGTTAAATGTTGACTCTAAATTGCCCATAGGTGTGAACGTGAGTGCGAATGGCTGTCTTTCTGTATATCTCTTTGGCCCTGAGATAGACTGGCAACCTGTCCAGGGTGTACCCCATCTCTCGTCCAATGACACTTGAGTTAGGCTCCAGCCTATTGTATTTTATTTAGAATTTTTTTCCCTTCAAAAAGGATTTTTCAAAAAACAGGTATTTCAAAATGGGGGTGTCGTCTTATAAACGGAATAATCTTATGTTTGTGCCAATGCTGTATTTGAGAAATGGTTTCATTGTGCTAAAATCTAGTGCTGGGAGAGCTTCCTTTCTATTAGCAAGTTGGGGGTTTTAGTGTGTTTGGCTCTCTGCCAAAGTGTGTATCCACAGGGAAAACAAATTCACCCAAACAAGCTGTAGCTGCAGCGGTGCCATATTTCATATTGATAAGATGAGATGTTTGGGACTGACAACATGACTGCTAATAGGAGTTATGTTTCATTCCTGTTGATTCAGTTTGATGCTGATGAAAGATCTGTTTGCTTTTTCCCCTGGATTTCCTCAAAATGTCCTGAATTTGTTGTGTGCATCAATTTGACAGCTGGATCATTTGAAAGTATAATGTACTGCGTAGCTTTTATCATGGAAGGCAAAGGCCTGTATTTAAACCTTTCAGTGTGCAGCACACGTAAAAAAAAAAATAGATCTTCAGGGCCTTGTTTCTGTGGGGGCCTAATTGTGGGTTATGTGTTGCATTTTAGCCCCAATTGCTATGTATTGTGCTCAATACAAAACATTTTCTCCCCTTTTTTTTTCTTGATCTCCTCTCGTCACTCCATTTATCTGCTGTTTTTAGAAGCCCTGCTCTGATTGGCTGCTTTGTGGTGGACCGGAAGTACTTTGAGGAGATTGGCCTGCTAGATGAAGGCATGGAAATTTACGGCGGAGAAAACGTGGAGCTGGGCATCAGGGTAAGTCTGTATCATAGTATAATGTGTGCACTGAATAAAGAAAAGGCATCAACCATTTTCAAATAGAAATATCCTGACATGTCCAGTACACAGAAAAAGGGGAGTGACCTTTCTTTTGACAGAATGGGGCTTTTATAAGTCATTCACATTAATTATTCAGTCTGACATGCAAACTGAGCGGATTACTCTAAGAGTTACTAGATAGCACTGCAAGTTAATGTAATGATTTAGTATTTTCAGGAAATTTCAGTTACATTCACTCACATTTAACTAATTAAAATAATTGGAAATTGTATATTTTTTCAGTTTGCTTGCATTTTCCGGCTGTATCTAGGATAAGCCAGAGTTGGCCTACAACATTAACAGTTGCTGCAGGGATTGTATCTGTAATCGGATCTCCAGAGGCAGAGGGCTCTGCAAAATCCTCCGGAGACTGCAAATCCTAAGTCCCAAGAGGATGCGACTGTCAAAACAGCTCCAAGACTAAACCTCCAGAGAGAAAGTGTTGACTCACTGTGGAGTGATTTACAGTGCAGTGTTAGTGAAGCTCAGGTTTGATCATGAGCCCAGGCCTGGCTGATACTGATCTGAGCCACTGGGTTAAGAAAACATTACACTCTGAAAATGTATAATTCTCTCAGGCTTGACCATGTCAAGAGAAGATTTAGTGAACAGCTGTGGACAGTGACGGGATGACGGGAGCACTGAAAGTGGAGTTGGCTGGGTGATTCCTGTGCTGTGCCCTCTATCCTAAAGAAGAAAAACGCACTGCAATGCAGCTGTGCGGTGTCATTAACTTCCACCCCCATTGTGTCCACTTGTGAGGTGCTGATAGTTGTTGCTGCCTCAGCTTCACCCTGTTCATTCCCTTATATCCAATTAAAGAAGGACATTTCCACTTTCATTTTATGTTTTCCCAGATAGAGAAGTTAACTACTAACAACCCCGATTCCAAAAAGGGTGGGAAGAAGTGAAACCCAAACAAAAACAGAATGCAATTATTAGCAAATCTCATCAACCCATGTTTTATTCACAACAGAACATAAACAACATATCAGATGTTGAAACCGAGACATTTTACCATTTCATGAAAAATATTAGCTCATTTTGAATTTGATGGCAGCAACACATCTCCAAAAAGTTGGAAGAGGGTGATGTTTACCATTGTGTATCATGCCCTCTTTTTTTAACAACTTTTTTGTTAATGTCTGAGAAGTGATGAGATCAGTTACTGGCGTTTTAGGAGAGAAATGTTGTCCCATTATTGTCCGATGCAGCATTCTAGCTGCTCAGCATTCCTGGGCCTTTGTTGCTAGATTTTTTGTTTTACAATGCGCCAAATGTTTTCTATTAGTAACAGGTCTGGACTGCAGGCAGGCCAATTCACGCCCAGACTCTTCTCCTGCAAGCCATGCTGTTGGTTGCAGTATGTGGTTTAGCATTGTCTTGCTGAAATATGCAAGGTCTTCTCTGAAAGAGACATAGTCTGGATGGGAGCATAAGTTGTTCTAAAACCTCTTTGTACTTTTCAGCATTGATGGAGCCTTTCCAGATGTGTAAGCTGCCCACACCATAGGCACTAATGTACCCCCATACCATCAGAGATGCAGGCTTTTAAACTGTCCACTGATAACAAGCTGGATGGTCCCTCTCCTCTTTAGTCCACTTGACAATTGGATTGAAACCCTAACCACCCAACCCAAATGTCTAATGTCAACCATCACTGGCCCGTGTTCCATCTTTGGTCAAGAATAACAACATCTGGCTGATACCAACTACTTTGGTCGCTTATATAGCGCTTTTATCCAAACCAGCTACTGCCAGGAGTCCGTCGACTTTGTTTTTAACCACTTTCTCTTGAAAAAATTTGGCTTTACTAAGTGTTTTCATCAACAAGATGTTGGTACCTACAACCACAATTCCCCAAAAGTTGGAAAGACGTGTCACTGCATGGGCTCAGGAACACCTCCAGAAATCCCTGTCTGTGAACACTATGTAAATTGAAGCTGTATTATGCAAAGAAGAAGCCATATGTGAACACAATCTAGAAACGTTGCTGTGTTCTTTGGGCCAAAGCTCATTTAAAATTGTCTGAAGCAAATTAGAAAACTGTTCTGTGGTCAGATGAATCTGATGAAACCATGGAGGCCATGTCCTGTGGACTAAAGAAGAGAGGGACCATCCAGCTTTTTATCAGCAGACAGTTCAAAAGCCTGCATCTCTGATGGTATGGGGGTGCATTAGTGCCTGGCCTTGGCAACTTACACATCTGGAAAGGCACCATCCACACATATGCTCCCATCCACACAACGTCTCTTTCAGGGAATGCCTTACATATTTCAACAATGCTAAACCACATACTGCATTCACCACAACACCCTGGCTTTGCAGGGGAAGAGTTTGGGTGCTGAACTGGCCTGCCTGCTGTCCAGACATTTCACTAATAAAAAACATTTGGCGATTCATAAAACAAAAAAACAGGTAACAAAGGCCCAGGACTGTTGAGCACCTCCTGCATCAGACAAGAATGGGACAACATTCCTCTCCTAAAACTCCAGCAGCTGGTCTCCTCACTTCCCAGACCTTTACAGACAGTTTTTAAAAGAAGAAGGGATGCTACACAATGGTAAACATCACCCTCTTCCAACCCTGTTGAAATGTGTTGCTGCCATCAAATTCAAAATGAGCTAATAATATTCATGGAATGTTACATTTTCTCAGTTTCAACATCTGATGTTGTTTATGTTCTATTGTGAATAAAATATGAGTTTATGAGGTTTGCAAACCATTGCATTTCCTGCATTTCCCAACTTTTATGGAATTGGGGTTGTATATAAATTCATTGTGAACATGTAGACATTCTGACTGTTATGTTTCTTGTTCTGATTTTTTGTTCTTTTTTCTAGTTCTTTTCCTGTTTAGATCCCAACTCCCAACATTATCCAATCAGCTTGTGTGACGCAAATCTCCACACCACGTATTGTTGAGATTTGGGAAGTGTGCATGTCAGGGCCTCTGTGACCTACAATTACCCATAATTCCCTTTTCCCTCTGCATAGGCCTGCGTCAAAGTTTATGTATATAGACGGAGAAGTACAATTTGGCCTTTAGTCGACTTTATGCACCTTCAATATCTCATGTTTTGGTTGGTCAGAGTAGCTTTTTCATT
Organism: Channa maculata; assembly: GCA_020496755.1. Taxonomy (NCBI): domain Eukaryota; kingdom Metazoa; phylum Chordata; class Actinopteri; order Anabantiformes; family Channidae; genus Channa; species Channa maculata. The sequence continues at coordinate 17,948,204 of CM035601.1, forward strand.
TCAATGCAGGACTTCCTGAATATGCAGGAAAGTCAAATAAAAGGAACCTTTGTTCCTAAATATATTCATTAAAAGCAATTTATTATCATAATTAAGAATCTAATTATATCTATTGTTATTTCAACTATGTATCATGTTCTGACAGGAAACAGTAATATAACAAAATCAAAAAGAGTGTTTAATGTGTCCTAACTGTATGTCCTCATTCAATCTCCGTAATGGATATTAGCCACTACAACTGCTAGCGTGACTCCGTGCAGACTGACAGTACAGTGAACAATTAATAAACAGTGTTCATTTTGTGTTTATTGTGATGCAGTGAGCTGGCTGTATTCAGCTTATCCAAGCTAAGAAGATTCATAATATGAATGATAGCACACTGAATATGACTTTAACCTGATAAAAAATTATATTATGTCATGTCATGAATATAAATGACCAAATCAGCTAAAGTCTTAAAATGTCCTGTTCTTTCCACATACTTTGGGTGATTGGCAGTAACATGTCTTTCTTGGGCTCATAAAAAGCTTTTGTGCAGGGCTCAGCCTTGACTTTCACCATATGGGGCTTTGAATGTCAAAACTCTACAGTCAAGTCTGATAATGGCTTTTTCCTGAGTTCCTCATAGTGCAGTGACCATAAGTGCTTCTGTAAAGTTCACAGAGTAAATTCTCTATATAATTCTGTATAAGCTCCTTCTGTGGAGACAAATTGCCTGAGCACCTGCTGGCATTAGACTTAGATGAGTCTATCAGTGTAGCACAAACAGGAAGGCCGTGAACAGCCGGTGTCTCTGCTGGGGGCCACTGCTGCGACCCCAGTAGTCCATGTTTTTCTGACCTGCATCAGATGCTCCCAGCTGCTCTTTGCCTACATTACACTTTAGCCTATGCACTGTGCTGCAAATCAGTCGCCCTCTGCAGCAATGACAACAAATACTAAACTGAAGCAAACCCATTTCAGCAGAGAGCTGCTGGTTGGTTGAGGAGGGCTGGAAGTAGACATGCTCACCCGTCCCTATCTGTATGTGATGTTTAGAAGTAAATGGAAGATATTGACACTCAAGAAAGTGACAAGCTGACATCAAATAAACGTAACTGAAACGCATCACTTGTCAACAAAAATGAGAAGATGTCAACATCAACTTTTTTCAAAACATAACATTGCATTGCAAAAGCCCCCCTATCTTAGATGAATGATTATTTAAATGATCAGTGAAATTTTGACAGAATCGGTTCTGTGTACATGTCTCAAGGGCACTGCTCCTGCATTAACTAATTCATCACATGTTGAGTTCATCCTAAGGTTTAAGTCAGGGATCAGCTAGTTTGTTCTATTTCTATCTCCTTCAAACCAAACAGAGGCACCTTTTTGTTATCAACAATGTGATTTTTTTCTTCTCCCCAGTTTCTGCTGAAGTGCTCGATATCTCTGGCCTGCACACTCCTATTGTGATAAAGATTGCTTTTATGAAGCTTCATCTGTGCCGTGGTATAATATTGTGCATATTTAATGCTCATTGTCTCATGCTGTCTTTTTTATCACGATGGGTGGTCTTTCCTGGCATGATTTTATAATTCACAACTTCATTTTGTTGTTGCCTTTTGCCTCTCATTTTCTCATTAAGACTTTTAAAACACACAAGTCCATGAGCAAGATTTGTTCCATGTTAAACTGTTGAAGACTAGGAAAAAATCAGGGCTGTAAATGTACTAGGTCTTGTCAAATCAGCCCGACATTTCAGTTCCTTTATCATCTCTTTATGCTTCCTACTTTATCTCGCTTCTTTTTTTATCCCTTTACCTTCCCTTCCTTTTATGCTTTACACCCTTTCTGAACCTCTCCTGTTTCTCTTTCTTTTCAACGTCTGCATTTTTCCTTGTCTCGGCCTCTATCTTGCTCTGCACACCCACATGGTCAGGCACAGCTTGTTATGCTCGAAGAATAGTTCCTTATACTCTAACTCTGTGTTGTAAATCCTTTAAAGAGAGCATAAAGGTATTTCTGAGAGAAGCGTGTATTATCTCAGAATTTGGCTCTAGTTTGTGCTCCTGCCTGGGCACTGGGCCAGTGCTATACTTCCACAGCTGTTTTGCAGTAGTTCTTTGCTTTGAAAGGATAGAGGGAAGGAGACTTGCCGGCAGGGGGGATTACAGCACAAGGACATAAACAAAGTGCACAAGTGGAACAAAGAAAACTGGCATTTCTGTTGAAAATCTGCATTCTCCAGTGCTTGTTCAGTCGGGACACTGACTCCTACCGCCAGCTACAGAATTTCAAGCAGGAGTATCATGGATATTTGTTTACTTTATAAAGGTCAGAAATGTGTGTTGCCATGGAAAAAGCACATACTGATCTAAAACTGCAGCAATTAAAAATGTGAGCAGTTCAAACAACTGACATAGTAACAACACTGAAAGCTTATGAATCGTCTAACATTTAAGCCCATGTGGGTTGCTTGTCCCTACCCTTCTATACAACCAACAATATTATTACTTGAAACAGTACTCCCACATAGGAAGGTATGACCATTTTGGCTCCAGGCACCAAAATGGCATATGATGCAACATGATTATTTTGCCCTTAAGAGTCACAAATGCTGGATTACATCTATACAAACATAGAAGTTTGGTTGGACTGGTAGGCAAAAAGACATATGGGTTTAGTTTAGCCACAAAATAAACATTGTTCGGGTTAGAGAAAAACCTGCTGTGATCGTTGTCCACAACCGTTTCAGGGGACACAAAAAAGTAACTGAAATTGAGATTTGTACATGTATTTTTTGTTGCTTCCGGAGCCACTTCGGTTGTGTTGTGGCTTTTGCAGTGCATTTCTTAATACTGCCCCTGTGTTGTAAAATTCTTGTCTCAATTTGCAGTGCTGTGAGCTCACAGGGCCACCGTAGGAAAACCCTGTCTGCAATAAGTTTTGTTCTAATGCAACATACTTGTTGAAAGAAGCTGAACATATATTTACATCACATTTAGATTTAGTCATCTGACAGATGCTTTTATTTAGAGTGACAAAAGTTATGTACAAATTAAGCAAAAAATGTAAGTCAAAGAGAAAACAGAATGGTTCTATCCTTTTTATTACATTTTTTTTAGTTTGAGTGCATAGGAAGAGTTTTGTGTTGAACAGCTTTCTAAACATTGCTAAGCATGCAGAGTAATGTAGCTATCTTTACCATTGTTGGGCCACTGAACTGGAGAGCTTTGGCTAGGGTTTTTTGCTGTGTGCAGTAGAGACCATCAGATGCCATTCTTTGGCAGAGCAGAGTGGGTAGTAGAGATTGTAGACCTGAATGAGGAAGTTTGGGTAGTACATTTACATGAACTTCCCTCTAACTTCCCTACATTTGTCAGCATTTGTATACAGATGGACTCAAGTGAATAGAGGGTGAGAGGGAGTAAATTAATTAACAGGTTTATTGATGGAAAAACTCTAAAACTAACTTAAATTCACTCCTGGTAGGAGGAAATAAAAACACACGGCAGGCAACAAAATATCGAACAAGATTAAAGGAGGATGAAACCCACTATTTTGAGGACTGAGGTTTTAACTGACCTGCACCTGCCTGGTATTTAAAATGTCTGTACTTTTATTTTGGAAGTCCCTGCAGTCACTAATGCATTTGTGTGTTTTTGTGTATGTGTGTTTTCACAAAGGTGTGGCAATGTGGTGGCAGTGTGGAGGTCCTCCCCTGCTCCAGGATTGCCCACATTGAGCGTGCCCATAAACCTTACACAGAGAACCTGACAGCCCATGTGCGTCGTAATGCTCTGAGGGTGGCTGATGTCTGGATGGACCAGTACAAGAGTCACGTCTACATGGCCTGGAATGTTCCACTGCAGGTAAACAGAAAACAAAAAGGTGTTTGTGTGTGTGTGTGTGTGTGTGTGTGTGTGTGGTAGAGCATGTGTGGACGTAATTGTGTTCCTAATCTGTGTCAAAAATCTCCTAGCAACAACAGCTATTCCTACCATGGAGGTTCAGTGGGGAACATGTCAAAAAAGCGTTTGAATAAATGTACCTGAGGAGGCTTGTTGGAATGTCATGGGTACAAGTTCTTCATCATTATGTTTAGTCAGAGAGAATACTGAAGGTAGTGTTAACATGAGGCACTAGACTGGTCTGTTTGCCCTGTTTCAAGCTGGGTTGACAGGTCAAGCCAGAGATAGCTCCAGGATCTTAAAACTTGAAAAAACTGGGCTGAAATTAGTTTGATCTGTTTATCAGATTGATCAAGGATGGAAAGGTGAAAAAGAAAAAACAAGATTCACAACAGACAAATGGAATATTTGTGATGACTGACTGAGTTGATTATGAACTACAGTGACTGTGGTCCAGTTCCTCCTAACTACATGTCCAAGTGTCCTTGACCAGGACACTAAGACTGTATGTAGAACATGCAGTACTGTGCAAACAAGGCCCTAGTAGATTTGTTGTTGTAGCAATGCTATGATTACTATATTTATGTATGTATTAGTATGTATTAGAATACACCTAGAAAACATAGGAAATATTTTTTTAGAGACTGGAAGACCTCCAGCAAGGACCTGGCTGAGCATCAGGTAGCTTCATCTGCACTGAAATTGTATCTGGAAAAGATAAACACAGTCAGAGAGACAGTCATGGACTGGCCTCCACAGAGACCTGACTAACACATAAGTAATATGGGATCATCTGACAGAGATAGGCATAAAAGAAAGCATTAGTCTAAAGTCAAACTGTGGGAAGTGCTAAAGGAAGCTTGGTACAATAGACCAGAAGATTACTTAAGAAAACTTCAAGAAAGGCCCCTTAAAGAATTCAAGTTGTGCTTCAGTAAGTGCAAAGAGAGGTCGCAAATACTGACTTTTGTCTGTAGAAGGTGAAAATGTGTTTTAATACAACCTACTTAATTCCAGTATTTTCTTAATAAGGAGAGCTAGGAATAAATCTGGATTGTCATGCAAGCCTTGATAAAACTGCAAAGCTGATGGTTGCCTAGGACTGTACTGTTTAATAAAAGTGGAATCACATTCTAACAGATTTCCAATTGTCCACCTACCCAACCATTTTTAAATTATTAACTGTGTTTGCTATGTATAAATGAATGTTAAAATGTAAAGACTGTTTCTCAGAATAGAAACAGACTGCAATAGGAGTGAGTCCTAAAATGCAGAAGTCAGTGAGCATTTTTGCTGAGGTTGAGGTTTCCTTGTTCTGAAGTCCATGAGTTTTTAGTTAAATACACTTCTTGTGTTTAATATGTTGGTTGCTGTGTTTGTTCCACTGCTGCACAGTTATCAGTGAAATATCCACTATGTAAATTCAATATTTGTGTGTTTATTCCACTCTCTAGAACTCAGGAATAAACATTGGGGACATTTCTGAGAGAAAGGCCCTGCGGTCTAGACTCCAGTGTCGATCCTTCAGCTGGTTCCTCTCCAACATCTATCCCGAGCTCCGATCTTACAGCGATACAGTCGCTTATGGAGTGGTAAGTTCACTTTAATCCTTTCTTCTCAGTTTTAATGAAGGTTTTGAGTTATAACTATCTTGATATAGGTGCTCCACTGATTTAAAAAACAAAACAAAACATGAGAACAGTCCATAAAATCCAAATCTCAGCCCACACTCAGTCCCCACTGGTTGTTACACATAGCCTACAGACACTCCTCAAAGCAGAACATAAAGGATTCAGTAGAGTTTGCATTCATTATAAAATGAGAACAAGATGCTCCTTTGGCTTTATCAAAAATGTATATGTCTTTGTTGTGGCAGCTTACCAAATGTGTGAACATGTTTTTTTTTTCTTGTCACATTTCAATGTTTATATAGCCTCTTAATGGTATTCTCCCACAATTAAGGTGTTTCAATTTAAATAAAGAACAGAAGCGATGTTTTTCTATTCTTACTGTCACTCAACATACCATGATTTTCTTTTCTTCGGCTTAATAGAGTTTTATACACTGGCCATGGCAGGAGGCATTTTTTGGGGGGTCATTTGTTCTATTTTCCTCAAAGCGATGTCTCAGGACCACATTGGACGAATTTCCTCAAATTTGGCTGAACCTCCCCTTGGATGAACTAGTCCAATGTTGAAGGTCAAGGTCATCGTCATCTCATGTTTATCCCATCCTTGGCAACACTGTATCATTGGAGTTTATTATTTATTAGAATGTGTAGGTCAAAGGTTAGAAAGATCACTGTGACCTAACAAATAACCTCTCAAAAATTCATTGATTTATTGATCATGACCTCATTTTACACTAATTTCTAATAAATTAATGATGACATTTTAAGGTCAACCTCTTGTCAAATTATTCTGAGGGTAAAAACAGCATGTTTCTTACCAAACATTATACACTACAGTCATAAATCAATATATCAGTAGCTTCCATCCCAGTAAAAGGCAGGCTGCACCTGGATAGATGCCAGTTAATGAATGAGCTGACAGACAACCATTCACACCTTTAGAGTCACCGGTTAATAACTCTTTTTTTACACAGTAATCCCACCATAGCGGTGCCTCTGTCCTTTCACACAAGTCCTTGCAACCTGGGATCAGCAGCGTGACATTTAGTGTGACATAAAAAGCGTGTCAGGTTAACATTGTTTGGAAAATATAATAATAGTCAAACTGTGAGGTGCTTTTGCTAGTTTTGTACAGCTTGATTTGGACTCAAGTGTGCTTGTTCTGCGTCGGGTGCAACCTGCCCATGAATGGTTGTGGTCATGGATGCAGTTTCCTGCAGCAAAGTGTGTGTGTGTGTGTGTGTGTGTGTGGAAAAAAAAGCTGGAGGGCAAACAGGGAGAATCTCTGAGACCATTACAACATGCTGCTATAAGAGTAAGCAGAGGTGACGGCACCTGTACATGGTACCTGTACCACTGGCCGCGGTGGGGGCATAATCCACCATAATCTTCCTAAACCACTACCTTTGAATGTTTGGCAATTAAATGTAAACATCCACTCTCTATAGTAATACTTCTTATTTATCTGACACTAAAGCAACACCCGGGTTTCATCACAGAAATGTATTAACTTCTTTCAACTTTCCGTACGTCATCCAGACACACATTCTAAACACTCTGCTGCTGAGTTCTTAGAACTGCTGGACTGCTTAAACCTGAAGCAGAAAGTTGAGTTTCCCACCCATAGTAAGGGCCACATCCTCGACTTAGTCATTACTTACTCTATCCCTATTTCTAAGCTCCAAGTATACGACCTGGGTGTCTCGGACCACAAAATAATTTCAATGGACTTCCCTTCATATACACTGTTTTCCAACCCACAGCGTCGTATCTGGTTCAGGAATCTGAGAAACATAAATCTCTCTTACTTAAACGCTGACATCAAGAATCTCTCCATTGTCCCACAACTCACCTCAGTCTCTGAACTAGTGGACTCCTATAACAACGGCCTCCAGAATATCCTTCAGGCCCATGCTCCTGTTAGATCACGTGTGGTCACTTTCTCCAAATCTGCACCGTGGTTTATAAGGGAGCTCCGACAGATGAAAACAGCTGGGTGGACCCTTGAGCGTCGCTTTGTCTCAACCAACTTAACTGTCCATAAAATTGCCTACCGGGAACATCAAAACAACTATTCCAAAGCACTTGCCACTGCCAGATCACAATATTACTCAAATATAATCAATAACAGCCACAGGAAGTCAAAACAACTCTGAAGTTGAAGTTATCATACAGAGGATGAAACCCTCAACATGCATCCTGGACCCTATCCCCACTCCCTTGGTAAAAGCTAATGTCTCAAACATAAGCCAACCATCACTAGCATCATTAATTACTCCCTACAGAGTGACACAGTCCCAACATCACTGAAAACCGCAATAATTACACCACATTTAAAAAAACCCTCCCTGAATCCTGAAGTCATGGCAGACTATGGTCCGATCTCCAATCTTCCATTCCTATCAAAGGTCTTGGAAAAAGCTGTTTTAGCCCAGAACCAAAACAGTAAACCGCAGGCCCCAAAACCAAAACTGTGAGCTAAAAGACACCAAAACTCTACACAGATCTGCAGAGGGCGTCATGATCTTAACTCTGCATTTTTTCATTTTTGCCTTATGGCCTCCGCTCTTTAAGTGGTTTCACTTACTGATCATTATCTATCACTCCCTTACACTGCCTCTCTCCCTATTGTCTCCTAACCTTCCCCTCGATCACCCTCACCTGTCATCACTCTGTCAATCAGCTCCCTTCTGTAGATCATTCCTGCTTACCGTTCATTCTTCGCTGGTATGTCTCACGTCATGGTCAGATAAACTGCTCAGCTGTTTCCTCAGATTCTCCATTCGTCTCTTTCCTAGACTTTTCTGATCCCAAGATTTTCTGTTCTTGTATCCCGCTGGGTCTCTCCTGTTAGTTTGACAACTCTGCTGTGTTACTGTAGCTCTGGCTTTGTACAGAAAGTCTAGGATTCTACATGTAAGCTGAGTTACTTAAACATCTCCCTGTCACATATAATCATAGACATTCCTTGTTTGTCTTGCTTTGTATAGTAGTAGTGTGTTTCCCCTGCATTATTCCTCTATCTGCTTTGTATAAATTTACCTGTCTGCCACCAAGTAAGTTCCCCTATCATCTCCCTGTTACCTGCTCATAGTAATCACTGTCTGGTTTCCTAGTAACCAATAGTAATATTGTGACAGAAGCACTGCAATTTTCACCATATTCCAACAATATATGTACTTACTTGTACCTGTCCACCACCTGTATAGTTAGTTTTCCCATTCACCTGTGTACTTGTTAGTTGATTATCTGTTACTGTTTTTTATTAGTTCATTACTCTTTGAGTACCTAACACAGTGATGTGTCTAAAAGGTTTACGTCTAACTTATTTTACCTCTAATTCTAGTCCATCTTAGCTATGCCCAGACTCCTGTCTTAATTCTTTGGTCTAATCATTATTTCTGACAGAGGGCAAAGGTCCAGTGATGCATGTTCTCTCAGGCTGCACCCAAGTTTAGTAAAACTGCATAGCCCAGAGCTATATCCAGCTTTGTCTAAAACTCAACTTAATAGTAACCATTGAAAATTGTTCACTTAAAGTTACTTCACAAGCACTGAAATAGCCCTAAAATGTGCATAGAAACCTACTCATGACTGGACACTTTCATGAAACCTTTCCAAGTATATTTCAAGCTGTAAAACTTTTCCATTAATGCTAAGTCTAATTGCACAGACAACATTTGATACATGCATCTCTGTTGTAAGTGCTCACTTCAGTTCACAGCAGCAGGGTATTGAAAGGGTGAACCTTTTTAGGCCACTTAATTTCTGCACAGCCACAGCTAACTGCTGTGGGAGGATTCTGCGTAATTGAAAAATGACAGTAATATGTTAAAAGCTGAGCAGAATTATCCACCACTCTGAATGTTCCGGCTGATAGAGGATGAAAAATGAATGCTTCTCAGCTGAAGACATTCAGTAATAATTTTAGTTATGATTGCGATTTTTGATTATGGTCTCATTTTAACCTTTTTAACTTCTAACTCATGTTCAGATATAGTTTAAGGCATCCCGTTCGACTGCAGTCTTAAAATACTCATCACACACAAACTATTTCTTTTATATTGTAAAGGAAAACCCTTTCAGCATGCCTGACTCTCTGCAAGACTTCAAGTCTGTTCTGAATTGATGGAGGAAAAAAGGCTCTTATGGTTCTTTTCAAACATTAGCAGCAACAACTGAGTCTCCGGCTCAGAAAACCGCCTCCGTGCCACCTCTTGTGTTTGTTGTTCAATAAACACTTCAGTCACAGCGCGAGCTGGATGGAGTTTGTTGACACTACTGAGCATGTGCAGTCGCTCGGCTTTGAGGGTGCGAGATGAAAGTGTTGCCACAGCGACATCTGAGAGATGTAGATATGAAGTTTACATATTTGACAGAAACAAACTCTCACAGGAGATGGCAGTTGGAGAGAGTACAAGTGTTGATGCCATTTGTGGATGCGGTTTATACATTCATCTCTAATTTAACACGATACAAGTGCTGGAGAACTGCACTGCTCACACATGGTAAATATTGAACAAAAAAGGGGATATTTACGTGATGCATTTAAACTGTTTTGAATTTATTGATGTTATTCATATTAAACACATCAAGACTGGTTGAGTAGCTCTGCGGGCTATGGGCCTGTGTCCCCCCAGTTTCCCTCAAGGGAAGGTGTTACAATTATTTTAGATTTGTTATATTTCATTAAATCATTTAACTTGCAAAAAAATACTCAAACACACACACAATAAACAGTGTTCTAATTATCATATTTGCACAGGTGATCAACATGCTACAAGTCTCTTTAAAAGCATCATCATTTCCCCCAATCTCACCTTTTCTTTGCATCTTAGTCTCTCAGATAAAGATGCAGGGTTGAATGCAAGGAAAGGACAGAAGTGTTTTTATTAGATATGAGGCATCCTTTCTTCTTAACTATCACATCTGTCTTTGAGGATGGAGGCTCAGCTGGATAAGCTGTCGGTCGGATTTTAGAGTTAATGTTAAGATGTTAAGCTTATGTTCATATACATGGGTAATTTTGCAAATATTTTCGCATCAAACTGAACAGTGTTTCTACCAAACACTCTGGGATATTCAGCTTCACATAACTAAATGATTGACATGCTGAACAACATCACACAGATCTTGAAGACAAATCTTTCTAATGAATATAGAAAGTTGTTGATTTTAATGTCAGTTAGATCAACAAGTAACAACAGATCCACAACTTTTACCTGGATAGACGCCTGTTATTAGTGTAATTTAACTGATTTCTAACAAAAGAGTGTGCCGGTCCTCTAAAGATTTGAGCGAAGGATGATCTCTTTTTTTTTTTTTTCTTATCTCTCCTCGAGCAATATCAGAGTCTTTGGAAAGTCCTTCAACATAGTGTTCAGTTCAATTCAATTCAATTCAACTGTATTTATATAGCACCAATTCACAACAAAGTAATCTCAAGGCACGTTACATATTAAAGTCTATAAAGGTATATAGAGAAACCCCAACAAATCCCCCTTGAGCAAGCCCTAGGCAGTGGAGTGGAAAAACTCCCTTTAACAAAAGAAACCTACAGCAGAACCAGACTCAGGGTGGGGAGCCATCTGCCTTGACCGGTTGGGGAGAGTGGAAAGTGAAGAGAGAAAAGAAAAGAGCAACAAAAGCAAAAACGAAACATAGGGCAGGTTGGTAGGACCAGTAGCTGCACAGTGGAAAACACACAGCTCCATACCCGGGGACACCTGCAGAAAGGGACAGAAAGAGGGAGACAGAGAAAGAAAGACAACTACAGGATAAAGAAGAAAAAAGTTAATGTTATACAGTGGTGACAAATAAATGTGGGTTGAGAGGAAAGGATAGAGGGAATAGAGGAGGAAAGGAGCTCAGTGGGGGGTGGGGGGGGTGCCCCAGCAGTCTAAGCCTATAGCAGTAAACTATACCTAACTATAAGCTTTGTCAACAAGGAAGGTTTTAAGCCTAGACTTAAAAGTAGAGAGGGTGTCTGCTTCCGAATCTGAACTGGTAGCTGGTTCCACAGGAGAGGACCTTGATAGCTAAAGGCTCTGCCTCCCATTCTACTTTTGGAAATTCCGGGAACCACAAGTAGGCCTGCATTCTGAGATTGACATGGTCTACTGAGATGATATGGTGCTATGAGGTCTTCTATATATAATGGAGCCTGACTGTTTAGAGCTTTATATGTAAGAAGCAGGGTTTCAAATTCTATTCTAGATTTAATGGGAAGCCAATGGAGGGAAGCTGGTATGGAACAACTTCCAGGGTTAGTGATGATTAAGGAATGAGGAACGATCTTATAAAAGACTTGAGATGTTCTTAAGGTTGTAATAGGAGCCACGGGTTCAAGCCTTTTTCTGACACGCATACACCTTGCTGTTGAGCAATACACTGAGAGGGGCTGCTGCTTTGTACTGTAGCTGAACATAGTCCTTGACCTCTCTGAAATGGGGCAACAGAAAAGAGATTTTTCTCCTGTGGATCAATAAAGTATCAGATTATTGAACTACTACAATAAACTAAATGTGACAGCAACATGAGATATTGGGGTGCAATAAATGAAATGAGGGAGGTATGTAGTCATTGAACTACTAAATGGCAATAGAAAGACTGGTGAAAAAAATCTGTATGTAAAAAAGATCCTGTTCACTTATAAATATCAACTGTGCCCCTACACCTTTATTTAATGAGTCTGAACCTCATAGAGATGCTGTCAATAAGGCCTTTAATTCATCGTTTGTATTTCACTAAAGATTTATGAGGAATGGTAGAGCAAACCCAATCTCAGACCACAGAGCTTGAGAAGATAAACAGAAAATTATTTTTAAAGGTCACTCGATTGGCAGATTTAAGATGGCTGCCAAAGAATGTTTACCCGGCTTTTGGTGGTGCTAAAAGTGCACAACGTGAATCAGACAGCTGAACGTTTACCATAGTAGGTTCTGAATATTTCGAAAGGCCGCTATACTGTATGTGTCTGTGCATTCAGTTTATCACTGAAAGGAAACCTGTCTGCAGCAAACCAGCTACTGTCAAAGCTGCAATAGAAAATGCTTTACCTCAAGACTGAGAGAAATGCGGAGTTGTAATGTGACATATACAAATCCACAGAGAATCATCAGGAAACTTGAAAGCTTTATTTTCTTTTTATACCTCCACACCAAGAACAGCCATGGGCAGAGAAATGGTGCAATATCACACCTTAGGAGACGTTCTGCAAATTTGACTCATGGGAGCACTGATTAGAAGCTAGACAGGCATGTATGTAGAATAAAAGCTGACTGGTTGGTGGGGGCATACAACCACAAGCCAATAATTCATGTTTAGATTCAGTCATTTCATTGTTTACAGCTTAACAGCATATTTACTGAAATAATGTAGTGTAGTAACTAGTGAACATTTTATTATATATAAATATTAACAGTATTATCCAGGCCAAAACTATTTAAGGAGTGGAGACAAAAACCGAACTAAAACAGAAGCAGTTTCTATTTGGTTCACAGGGGAAGTAAACACGTTTAATTCTGACATAATATCCATCCATCCATATCCATTGGTGGAAGCAGAAACAAGCTGTTATATTGATACAAATATTTGCATTTTTACATATATCCATGCAACCTTATAAGAAACACACACTTGAGCTTGTAAGTTCAAATCAAACCATTGAAATAAATGTTAATGAACAGGGTCAAGTAATAGCTCATAAAACATATTAATGTCATTCACACAGTGTGAGGACCACCAGGCCTCAACTGCCTTGTTCTGGTCATAAATATCTGTAAAAGCGTTTTGCAGGGCCACAATTTCTTGGGAGAACCCGTACATCATCTTTTTAAATTTTATTTATTTATTTTTTTGATAGCACAGCTTCTTCCCATTCAGCTCAAGCAGCACTGGTGACATCTGACCTTCTCCTCAAATTGCCTGACACAGCCTGCAAACAGCAGAGACGCTGATGGAAAAGAGTCTGCCATCGGCCAGACAGATACAAGATTGTTTTGTGCTATAACACTCTCTAAATCAAATTGTTATAGAAATATATAATCAGAAAATGGAACCAAGGTCTAGTTTCTCAAAGGTACCTTCATGCTTCTTTTAAATGTTTGAAGGACAGACGGAAGAATATTGATCATGCTTTGGACATTTACATAGCCTGTAATGTGCGATTAGTCTATAATTTGCTGTGGAATAGGGCCAAATTAGAGAAGAAACCTGTGATCCAAAAAGTGTAAATGCTTTTACTTTTGAAGATATTACACTGAAGCTCCTAAAAAAAGGTGAAGGTTACTCTAAAGTGTTTGCATGACTTTCTGCTGGGAAGCAGTAATTAGCCTGGAGTGATCCCATTTGTCTTAACTTTAGCCACTCAGCTAGAACTGTGTTGTGCACCACTTTGTCATAATGGTCTAATTAATAATATAAAGGCAGAGAGAGAAAGACAGGGAGGGGAGAAAGAGAGAAACTGGAGGGAGGGAGAAAATGGGTGCATTATTAAAAAAGTTGTACTATGAAATATTTGTTTTATCCTTTTAAACCTTTTGTCTTTTGTCATTTCACAAAACAGTCTTCAGTCAAACAGAAATGAGTGTACAGTAGCTTTAAAAGGAATCCAAAATTTATTTAAAGGGCGACTTCACCAATTTTAAACTTGCTTTCTATGGCTTTAGTTTAGAGTGTAAATGAATTAATGCTTTTAAACTTCCTTCTGACTGCCTTATATAAAATATCTCTCTACTAGCTGAAATTCTCCTCCAGATGACATAACTTAAAGGGGTTTTTCATCATTGTTCGAGGTAGAGAGATATTTGAAGTGAAATGGAAGTTTATTGGCATTTAATTACATATACTATGCAAACTAGAACCACTGTTCAGTCAGTGGGAAGCTGAAAAAACGCTCTCAGATCAAGGTGGATTGGGGGACGACAAAGTGAGTTTGTATCTCTCAGCTTCTGATTCACTGAACACACCTTATCCAGGTGATTAGCAGCTGATGGTTCAGAGCTGGAAAACAAGCAGAGCAGCGGACCAGGACTAGGACTGAAACCCACTGCTCTGTGACAGCTACGTACAAGATCTTAACTCTAAGTATAAAAAAGGAGTACCACATCTAAGCAAAATATATATTTGGAATTTGGCTTAAAAGGGTCAATTTACATTTGGAACACTGATGTTGGAATTCTATCATTTGCATTTGTATTAATACAGAATAAAATCTTTATGAGAAACAGAACTTTATATTCAGCAAGAAAATCTTCATCACAACCACTAAACTTCCTCATCACAAGCACTTACCTCTTCTACAGGAGCCTTTCTTCTTATGGGAACCCAATAGTAAGCTAGTGAAAGTGAGCATAAACACAGTGAAGCTGTAAATGAATCAATAGCAAGGCAGGAATGGCTTCCCATAGCATCAGTCCCTTCTTCAGTGGCCTTTTCTGACATATTAGCAGCCAGTATGCAGTAATTTTACTGAAATTCTGCATAATAACAAAATCTGCATTTACAGTGCACACAGCTAAAGTGAAAACCCCCAGAATATTTTATGTTTAGACAAAAAAACCCACTGAATTCATGGATAAATGTAGCCTTAATTGGGGATCAATGATTGCAGTGTCAAATTTTCCCTCTGCCATGTCAAAGTCAGTCAAAAAATATAGCGACCATTTATTCAAATATTTTCTAAACTTGAAATTCGCTTTGCCTACCTCTCCTCTTTTTGAGTTCCACTTGGCGCACTGCTTATTACGTTTGCATAAGGATCACAGCGCCTTTGAGGAGTGACATTGTGTTTATAGATTGTCTGGAGTGGACTCTACATTACAGAGTTTTAATTCGTGCATGTGACAGAACACAGACAAATGTACAATTTGTCAGCTCCTATGCAGCTTGCATAGTGATCGATCTCAGTCTCATAACAAAAGCTAATCAGTGAATTCCCACTATTCCTTCAATGTAAATAAAGCAAACACTTAATTAATAAAAAACTGTACATCATTGCAAAGGTCTTCTTGTCCTCCACAAAGAAAAAGTGTTTTACCATCAGTAGTAAAACCTGTTAAAAATCTCATAAATAAATCATACATTTCTTTAGAGTTGTGACTAAATCATTTACTCCCTCTCTCACTTCCACTCAATTTCTTCTTTTTTTTTTCCAGTTAAAGAACAGTCTAAGAGATGACCTGTGTTTGGACCAGGGACCTGACACTGACAACATTCCCATCATGTATCTCTGTCATGGTATGACTCCACAGGTCAGTGGTCTCTCGCTGTGTTCTCTTCTATTCTTAACCTTTCTCCTTGAGCACATGGAAAATTAAAACAGGCTGTCAGCAGCAGAAATCTGGACTTTACCATTGTCTTTGTTTATTTAAATGGAAGGTTTAGAGACAGAAAGCACTGCATGAAGTTGCATTGTGGTAGCATGAATTGACAGAGGGACATGTCTTTATTCCCTAAACAACAAAAAGCTTTATAACACTCAAGTGCTACTTTTTATAACCCAACCTCACAATTATGCTGATATTATAAACACCAATAAAGCCATATATAATAAAGCCACCATAAAGTTAATTTTTGTTCCTTTTTTATTTTCTTATTTGCTGCTTCCATGGCCACTAGGTAGCACAACAGTATCCATTCTGCTTAAGCTCGGTTTTGGTCTCTATTATCTCCTGAAGGAAACGTCTGGTTCTTTAACTGCTTCATTGTGTTCACCGGATATATTATCAATTTAAATTTAATTAAAATGCTGAAACAGTGTCGGTAATGAAATTCTGGTCAGAGTAACATCTTATACTATTTGGGGTGGTTTACTTTGACTACGCATGCAAACTTCACATAGAAAGGCCCACCACAGCCCACATGTGGATTCAAACTGGGGACACCACTGTGCTTCAAGCAACTAATGAAAAATACCAACATGGCTCTTTGAGATTTCTAGAGACTCATTTCAATGTAAAAATGAGTCTTAAACCTGGAAATCAGTTGGCACTTTTGCACTTAAACTTCTCTCGTCACAAAGTCGATGTTAGGTGTTTAGTTAAATGCTTGAAATAAGGTCTGTAGATAACACAAGGTCAACAAGGCTTTGCAATTTATTCTCTGACATAAAAGTCACCAGTAAATGGCCTGCTGTTTAAGTGCTATTTCTGAGCTTTTATGTTTCTTACAAAATTAGTTGCTAATAAGTGGTTAAATGACACTACAGAGGTTGTTGAAAACGTTAAATTTCATCATATCAAACACAGAGATGCATTTACTCACTAGTCCACCTTTACAGCCTCGTAACTTGTCATTGAATTCATCATGTCGATGTAAGAGGAAAGGCCTTTCTGGAATAGGTAACGGTGATAAATCAAATGACACATAAGAAGGTTAGTAGTAGTGATGGTGAAACAACGAGACAGTGGTAAAGTCTGTTTGTAGCTTTGTACGTTTTGCAGTTTTGTTTGACCTAAAATCATAAAGTGTTGTTAATATGATAAAATTATCATTGGAAATCATTGGTCTGTGCAAATGACTGTCAGACGTTGTGCTCTGTCAAATTAAAACACATTTACTATCTCTGGCCCTGTTGCAATATGTGATATTACTGCAGATTATTTAGATGAATAAGAATAAAGAGGTTAAGGGTGCTGTTCCAGCGCTGACTTATGCCCTGGCCCTTGCTCACACACATTGGAGACACACATATCCATCTTGCTGCTTTGTGTCTGCCACAGAAATATATTAAATCAAATTAGCTACCATCTTTTTGTCTGGAAGCCGTGATCTTTAAAACAAAAGAGTGATCACGCCAATTTTGTGAAGCTGAAGCAGACAGAGGTGCACTCCAGCGCTGATGTGACCAACTCTGTCAAACAATTCCAATGCTGAACGGTATTATATTTCAAAAGCTTTTTAAATTACCCTTTGAAATGTTAAAGCCGGATAATTCAGCACAATGTGTCACCATCAGCAATGTTAAACTCTTTTCTGCAGTGCATATGTTAGCAAATTATACCAGACAGGAAAACTAAGGAAATGCTTCGCCATTAGCTACTAATATATGACCTATTATGTCTTGTGCTGTGTCGCAGGTAAAATTTGTTAGAGTAGTTTTGAGTTCACTGACAACTCATCCCACTGCAGATTTCAGGCTCTTTACTTCTATGGGGTAGTACAGTTTGTACTTTTTGCCCCTTTATTAAAGCCTGTTTCCACTTTTCACCCTTTTGACCTGCTCTGTAGCTTGACAAAATTAAAAATTAAAAACTAACTATGCGCATTAGCTGCCACAAATCGCAGCTGGAGTCTACTTAATACGGAGCTCTGCATCTAGTAGAGCTTACCGAGGACACTCCAAGCCTCGCCTCTATTGACAGCAAAGTTAATAGCTTTGACCGGCGCCTGAATGTCGGAAACATCCAACTTTCTTTCTGGGTCATACTCAGCAATACAGTGTCAGCTGCTGAAACAGCTGTGTGGGCAATTCTCTGTGACTCTGCTGTCTTTTTGCTTTCACACTGTCTCTCTCCTGGAGATGGCATAATCAGCAGGTGCTGATAAAGAAAGTGAGTTGTATTAGTCCATTTTAATCTCCTGCATAGTTTTCATTTTTTTATTTATTAAAAATAGAGATTGCGATGGGCAGGGCTGCTGTGAATGGTCTTATTGCCCCTCAAAATAAAAAGCTTAATTCCGTGCTAGTTCTACTAGACTCTTTGTGTCCACTACCATAGCATGTATTTAGCTCAGTCAGAGTGAAAGCAGGGGAGGAAGGTGGCCCGTAAATATAATCAGCCTCTGGCAGAGTCAGTCACTGCAGGCGCTCCCCAAAGTAAGGCCTGTGGGCTAATTCCCCAGAATGATGCACTGCTACTCATTTGGCCTCTATGATTATTTATTAAAATCTGAGGCGTTGTGTCACAACACAAGTAAGTCCAAAGCTGAGCTGCACTTTCATATTTTGCTGCAATAGTGAAATGTGGGGGTGTTAAAGGCAGAGCCAAAGATACAATAATTTGCTTGCTCATATTTATGGAGTTTACCAGAAAGAAAAATGACTTCTAGCAAACCATAATTTAACCACTGCACTGTTACACATCTCCAGATAACAGGGGTATTTTGGGGGTTTACTAGAATGTTAAGATAGCAGCAGAATATCATTACACAGTGCCGAATGAGCAAGGAGGAACTAATCACTTTAAAGTGGAAGGAAGGAGGTTATTATCTATCCTCAATCTGCTGCTGTAATCATAGGAGGTATTAGAGAATGTTAGTATATAATGGATAAATCCATGATCTTTGCTGTTAATGGATATTCTCACACACATTTATACATACACAGCTGCTTCGCACATCAGCCTAATGAAATTTCAGGCCTCAGTGGCTGAACCTACTCGAGGTAACACATAGTAAAACAATAGCACGCCTACGTATATTGATGACAGGCTTATTAAGGAATGTAAAATATGTTATGTTTAAGAAATGTCAGCAATAAGAGCAACGAGAATGCAGAGCAAAACGCAGGATATTCCTCTGGTGTTCAATCACACTTTTATCACATTTCATTCTGTATTTATTCTTGCGGAGTATGTCTTCTAATGTTATTACCTCCGATCCTTCTTCTTCTTCATTCATTCCTCTGAAAAGAATCACCCCATTTTTCTGTGTGCATGTGTCCGAATAGAATATAGAAGAATATGGCCTTGAATACCTGATGAACTGCTTAATGTCAACGATGCGTAACGTTCCTCAATTTCCTTTGCAGCCCCATGACAAGGATGATGGGAGGGGAAGCCTGGGAGGATAAGGAGAGGACAAGAGAGAGAGCAAGATAGACAGATAGAGAGAAAAAGAGACTGTTTTACAGTCTGTGCCTGATATCAGGGTGAGGAATTCATTGGCAAGTGTTCAGTTAAGCACTTCTCTGCATATGCCAGTAAATGACCGCAGCTATCGACCTCGTGTCACATTCACGTTGTGTCAGCTTTACTATAAGAACCACCTGCCAGCAGACTCAATGTTCTACCAGGTGATCCACCAGGTTCCACTTACAATAGTTTTTTCAGGGGGGGGTTGTAAATTTGGAGCACGGGTAACAAATTGGTGAGGAATGACTGTATGAAGGGAACTTGAAATCTAAAGGGGAAGCAGGTGGGGAAGGGTGTGGTCCTGAGACACACAGGAAGTGCTGCATCTAAAAAGTTGACAACTCAGTGAGTTAACAGGAAGTGCAAAAACATACAAAAGCATGATCATAATAATCATTACAGATGCTGATTAGTGACACTGTGCACTCTAACGCCCATTTTACATCAAGTTCATGATAAATAAAACCTATTCAAACTCCCTTATACAGTATGTCATATCCAGACAGTGCAATTGTTGTGGCTTTACTTGACAGAAGAGGACATACATACACACACACACTCAGACCTTCCTGTTATGTCAAATAAGGCTTCTTTCATGAACTGCAAATTAAAGGCATCAGAGATCATTTTTTAATTACACTAAGGTCCTTATGAGTGTAGCCCTGTGGCCCAGAGTTCTGCAGAAACATCAATACTGCTGTGTTGTGTGTAGACTGGGCTGCTACTTGTAGAACGTTGGATATTTTCTGTGTAGCTGATTAAACACTTACATTTATCACACAGCAGCAGAACTTATAGGTGTGTTTCATCTACAGTCTCTGATTTGACTGGGTAGCTTGGGCAAAGCAGAATGAGGTAGAGCACATGCCACATCAAGTCATTCGCAAAGTTTAACGGAAAAAACGGGCTGAGTTTTTCCCGTTGTGGGACGACTGCGGTGAGGGAAGGTAGAGCGGTTATCAACCAATCTCACAGTTGTTGTTAAATCCCCGACTCCTCCAGTCTCATGTCAAAGTGTCCTTAAGCAAGACACTGAGCCCCAAGTTAGTTGCTCCCGGTGAGCATTGGCCAGCTGCATAGCAGCTCCCCCATTGGTGTATTGGTGAATAAGAAGCAGATTATTGATTGATTCACTTTAAAGAATCACAAGCCAGAAAGGTTGGGATCCACTACTTTAAAATACTATAGGGTAGTTTTATCTTACAGTGCATTGTCAAAGCAGATTTTTCTCAATGTCATAATGGACAAAAACAAGATGGTTGGGATCCTGTCTTATTTACTACGGCTACAAGATGTCACCTAATTATCACAAGCCCTATTATACTCTCCTCTACTTACAAAAGCACTGGTAGATACTAAGTGACCTGCTGGACCATAACTGTGGGCATGATTACGACTGATAGCTCACCATTCAGCAGCATGGTGACACTTTGGTGACACAATTGGCAGACAGAATTGTACTTCTATTCCACTCTACTCTAGAAACGTAATTCCATTGTTTTACAGCTCATTTTCTATTTCAGGCAGCAGGAGGAGGTGTGAATGGCAACCTTTATTCTACCAACTAGTGAAAAATTGCAGCAGAAATTAGGCAGATAATAGAAATCTGATGTGTGCTTCAGTATTGGTGAAGTCTTGCTATGGAGACTGGTTTTGGCTCTCGATCAATAAAGTCTGAAAATTAGACCTTTGAGGCTGTTTACAGAGATAAACAGAGAGCTGTGTTTGTGTGAGTGTGTGTGTGGGGGGGTCTTATTTCTATCTTTGTAAGGTCCTCTTTGACTTAAGTCTTCATTAAGCTATTTTAGCATATTGAGGTTGTCACGCTAAAAGTGCTGTTAGAGATTGGAGTTAACTGTAGTGAGTAAGAGTTCTCACAGTAATACACTGTAAATGTGTGTTTGTATCGGTGTGCCTGTGTGTGGAGGTGGATGTGTGGGTGTCTACACAACTCTATTGAACTGGTAAGTACAGGCAAAAATGTTGCAGCAAATCACGTAGCATAACTTGAGAGTTAGAGGCTGGAATAAAACCTTGATAAAGAGAAAGAACCCAAGTAGCAGAACGAGTTTAATCAAAGATTAAACTTTAGAACACAGCCTTACCACTTGGGAAAGAGAAAAGACTTTCCTCCAACAGTGACTTTTCTTACTTGAAAGAGACTTGATTCATCATTTTGGGGGAAGCTGGTAGTTTATTAATGATTTAAAACAGACTCACATGTCACCCGAGAGTCAGCTGGATACAAAGAAAGCTCAAACCAATTACCAGCCTTTGAAAAGTTCTAACAAATAGTGTGTGTGTGTGTGTGTGTGTGTGTCTGTGTGTGTTGATGGGGGGTAGCTTCGGTGCTAGAGAAACCCAATTACTGGACTTTATAAAATTTAACCTTAGACAAATTTGATCTGTAAGAACATGTTTGTCAATGTCTATTCATCAGTAGGGTAGAAAAACATGCACAACGCTCAAACACCATCTTCGTTTTCTACAGAGTTGTATTCTGTATGTGTATGTGAATTTCCAGCCACCCTTGTAAAACCATTTTCTCACAAGCAGGAGAAAATCGAGAAGCCCTGCTGGCTAATTTGTCAGGTCATTAAAAGCTGTGGTTATAAACTGGAGAAATTTGTTGGCGTTGCACTAAAGTCATCTATTTTCAAAATGAATCTGTATGTAAGGCTGTTTCAACAGGAAACAATTTGATCAGTGTACACTGGGGTAAAGCATACACATGTCTTTTTCTTTGTGTGTGTCAGCTGCATAGTAGCAGGAAAGTTTTTTCACTGAGCTTGTTATCTTTATCTATAAATAACAGTTTTTCTGGAGTAACCTGGTTGTCTCCTCTCCTTCTCTACCTCTGTCTGCTCCACTCCTCTGGGAGAAGCTCTTCATTATGTACTCAGACAATTTTGCACCTTGTACACGCTGTGTGTGTGTGTGTGTGTGTGTGTGTGTGTGTGTGTGTGTGTGTGTGTTAGTGTTGTGTTCTTGCCACCAGAACAGATGGCTGATGGAAACACCAGTGATTAGCTTGTCTAACTACATCCCTTGCTGTCACTAATCGGCTCACCAGGAACACCAGTTCGTTCTATTCACATTAAGAAAATCACATCTGGTTAGTAGCTCAGTGCCATTAGGGGTCAACTGTCTCCATAGCTGAACTCATTTTGCACCTGAAAGAGCAGTTTCCTTTTTGTTTGGACTTTATATTTGACCAAAGCACAAGTCAGCACCGCCCACCAAATACCAGATACCAATTTGCTTTTTCTTTGCCCACTTAACCCTGACCTAAAAGATTATCTTCCAGCTCCTGATTTACCCAGGTAATCAGCAGTGGGAAGGGCAGGGATGACAAAAAGGGCAGGGGCAGATGGTAGCTGGAGAGTCATGTTAGCTCTGAGCAAAAAGGCAAAATTACTTAAAATCACAAACAGCACACTCTGAGAAAACAGAGACTTTTAACGGCTTATCGGTGGAGCTGTAACCCTCTAGGAGACCACATTTGTGCCTTTCACACTGGGTACTATTATTACTACAAGGGCATTTGTACCCTTGTGCTAATAGCTTTACTCCGTATTCAGCACCTTGCCTCTTGAGTGCATACATGTCACTGCTTAGTCAATGATAATTGCATTACTGACTTGATCATTGTAATATCAAAGTTTCATATCCACAAATCTACTTAATAAAAAAATACCTTAACTGAATAAATGGTACATATATGTCTCCTAAAAAGAAAACCACTGACGTAAGGGATAGAGGAAGATTGTGGATGTGTGTGAAAGCAATAAATGTGTAAAATGGTTGTTACATTTTTCCTGTATTTCACCAGCCGTCGATCTTCCTCTGACCCTAATCAGCTCCTGTACCTGCCTAATCACAAATATAAAATGCTTTAATAACGCAGTAGTCACACAAACTACACATTGTACTGCAAGATCACATATTATCTCAGAAAACAAAACCAGATATTTTATTGCAAGATCAGATATTTTGGTCAACAAAATAAACGTTGTCTGGTAACATTTCATTGATTTGTTCGGTGTCAACGTATTTCCAACTCACCATTTACGCTACATGTCAACATATTCTCATTATGTTCACTGAAAATGTAATGTGGTTGAAATTACATCCTCTGCAAAATGTAATGACAGTTTAGTTGTAGACAGATGTAATGTTTTAAAAGGCTGGGTAGATATATGTGCCTTAATAATTAGCCTTATGGGGTACATTAGTGTACATTGTACCTTGGGGGACAGAAAGACTCCTACATATTTCTGAGTGTATGTTAGTGTAGTTTCAGCTTAATGTGGTGAGCTGCTGTTTGACAGTAAACTTCTTGTAAACACAAGGTACCTGTGTTTTCCTGTCACATTACATTGTGTTGGTGCTGACGATAAAGAGAATTACATTAGTCATGAATATCATTCATTTTAGTTCTGCAAAACATACACTCTGCTGCACTGTTGAGTTGTGAGAGGATGCAGCTTGTGAAATTAAAGCTTTTATAGGTCTTTCTCACAGTACATCACAACAGAACTCCTGTGCCAGTTTTACAGTATGTTACCAGCGTGTACAATCCCTCCACAGCATCTGTGGGTACACTGATGATGAGAGTACATTCAATTCAATTCAACTTTATTTATATAGAGCCAATTCACAACAAAGTCATCTCAGGGCACTTTACAGAATAAAGTCAAGATTATAAAAATATACTGTCTGCCTGCTTCCCCTGGAGCAAGCCACAGGCAACAGTGGAGGAAAAATGTCTTCGGAAGAAACCTCCAGCAGAACCAGGCTCAGGTGGACGGCCATCTGCCTCGACCGGTTGGGGTGAGTAAGGGGAGAAAGAAATGACAGAGCAACAAAAGCAACAACAAAA
The DNA here is from genome assembly GCA_020496755.1 of Channa maculata. Taxonomy (NCBI): domain Eukaryota; kingdom Metazoa; phylum Chordata; class Actinopteri; order Anabantiformes; family Channidae; genus Channa; species Channa maculata. The sequence continues at coordinate 17,972,465 of CM035601.1, forward strand.
CATCGGGCAGATTGGTAGGACCAGTAGCTGCACGCTGGAAGACACACAGCTTCAAAGCCGGGGACACCTGCAGAAAGGGACAGAGAGGGGACAGAGGAGGACAAAGACAACTACGGGAGAGAACACACAGAGTTAATGACATACAGTGGTGACAATTGCGGGGTGAGAGGAGAGATGGTCAAGAGGAGGAAAGGAGCTCAGTATACTAAAGTAATAAAATTAAGATATTAAAACAATTACACACACATATTAAGGCTGACTCACCATTGGCAGCAGAAGGCAGTTATCAGGTAAGCGTCATGCTCTAGTCAAGTGATGGCATGAAGACACATGAATCAGAAGCTTTAGAAATGTCCCAGTGTGTCCATAAATGGACAAACACAAGGGATGAGCACAGACACAAACTGTGAAAATTATACCACTTCATTAGACCAAAATACAGAGCATTATCTTTTTTATGCTTTTCAAATAAAGTGCTTGTAGTAATGGTAACCAGTCACCATAAACAATACAGGACATTTCTCTTTTTTGCAGTCAAACATTGTTGCAACACTGACTGTATTTGGAAAGTATTCACACATAATAAGAACCTCTGGCAGACACTATAATACATCAAAATGGCAATAATCGTCTGAGGCCTGAAAACCTAGAGTTATTCAGTGAAAAGGTCCAAGTTACTCTGGAAGATGAACACTTCCTACTTTGTAGAATGGGTAACTCCAACATCAGCTATTTGAACATGGTACATGATGGAGACTAATCAATTACTATTCAATTCTGTACAGCTTTGTGATGATAAGCATGATGGGTGTGTAAAGAATATAGTCAGCATCTGAATTCTTCAGAGATAATTACCAATGTTTCACATAGTCTGTTGTTACATATCAAAGCTACTTTCTAACACACTTTGCCAAAGCTCTGTACCTCCTCCCAACATATGCTTTCTACTTCACTTGGCTCTGTTGGCCATTTCTCACACACGAGACTGTGAGGACAAATATAAAACAGCATATGTGTTTAGTAACAGCCTGGAGCTTATATGCAAAATATAAATACAACTTCACATTGTGTGACAGAGATGTAAATAGCAGTAGGAAAACGGCTGAGAAATCTCTCTTCTTTGTCATCAGTGTTCTCTATTTCTTCCCAGTTTAGACTCAGACTCCTGCTCGAACATGTGGTACATGACAAAATTAAGTGTCTGAGCCTGAAAAGGAGAAAAGCATGGCATCTTTGAAAGAGGACGCTGGTCATTTTCTATATTTGTGTTACTGTCAACATGTCATGTGATAAAAAGCCTAAAACTATGTGCAGAGGCAAAGCTGAATCGCATCAGCTCACTGAAGCATTTGTAATTGCAGGAGCTGTCGCACACCGACCCAATGTCAGGCCATTGCTGCACGTCTATCACCCTGTACATTGGAGTATGTCCCACATTATTTGCACTCTGGGGCTTTAAGCCTTAATTACTGGATCAATGAGCTTATTTGACCTTAGCATCATGATAGGCTCATGAGGTTTAGGGTCACGAAACAGTTGTGGTGGTGGTGGTTAAAGGACGCTTTCACTAATTTTAAACTTGCTTCTTTTGGTTCTAGTTTGGGTAGAACATGTAACTAAATGCTGCTTTTCTGCTGACAGTTCCGCTATGTCCCTTAACATGAGGAATTATTCACACTGTACTCATGAAAAATGGTATCATCACTAAACATCAACTTTCCAATTCAAAACTTAATTCGCTCAAGGTAGATGTTAATTGCCAGAAAATAAGCCTGGCTTACAGGCTTTCTACTGTACACACTTGATAAAAATGTGTACATCTGTCAGGAAAGGTTGCTATCTGTCTTACACAGGAACAACAGAACAACTGCTGTGTTAGTGGTTTTAAGAAGCAGTGATGGGGAGGAGATGGCATTAAGCCCTCTGTTAGGAGCGGAAATTCAATCTATTGACAGATGCAAGTTTAAGCACTCTTAACAAAGAAACAAACTGTCATCCTGTAGCACTGGCACATACTCAACATAATCAAACATTTCTGCTCGTTTGCACTTTCTGTGTGTGTGCGAGTGTGTGTGTTTAAACAGCAGCTCAAAAGCTCTGTGGCTGGTTCACAGTGTGGTAATGGCTCCTATCTACAAATTTTCTCTTCTTGAAAGGCCTGCCATCATTCTCATCAATTACTTCCTCACAGCTTCCACACTCTCCTGTAGATATACACACAGTCACAGAACTGCAGCACGTTGACAGCACGTTCATGTTGACATTGATCCTTCTAATTTGCTTTACTTTACATCAAGTTGTCTGTAGGTCTTTTGTCTTATCTATGTCTTTTCCCTTTGAGTAGAGGAATGTACATGTCTTGCATCATGGTTTGAATATTCAAATTACTAAAGGTGTGTTTTGATTTTTCTCATCAAACATGTTTACAGGCTTCAAAATTGGGCCAGTATTTGCATAAATTAGCATCTTCTTGTGTTTTGTTTTTTTAGGTATGCTAACTTTCTTCTTGTAATATTTAGCTAGGATCCCCATTTCTATCTCTGTTCTAACCTCAGTTCTCACCACAAAAAAAATGGCATTCTTCTTACTTCTTGTTTTTCTTGTTAATTAGGTGGGTTACAGGTGGCCTGTTTACTCCTTATAACATTAAAATAAGAATGTTGTTTAGAAACCTGGAACATTTAGTAGGTAAGATGAAAGAAAATACATTTAAAATTCACTCGAAGTTATTCCTTGCTAATGACAAAACTCACTATCACTGTGTGCAAATGTGCATTATTATAAAATACTGGCTTTCCTTGTTTTTGTTGTGTAGAGAGGAGAACTGTCATCATCATGAAAAACATAAATATCCAAGATAGTTGATATACAATTAAGGGCAAAGATATTTCAAAATAACGGAAAGCAAAAAGAGTAAAACAAATATTTGTTTCTCATCAATGTAACATTTTAGTTTATATTTTATATATATATATATATATATATATATATATATATATATATATATATATATATATATATATATATATATATATAACTAAAGGAACCCAGTGGCTTGCTGGGCCATTTCTGTGTGAAGTTTGTTGGTTTCCTACAGGTACTCTGATTTCTTACCACAGTTGCAACACATACATAGTTAGGCATGAGTACCTATTTATTCTGAATAAAGTAAACTGACATATGTATGAAGTTTGAGGTACATAGGACTGAAAGTTCTAGTAAGACACAAATAATTTACATCTTGGGTTTGTGAATTAAAGACGATAATTATTGTTATTGCTCTATCATGATAATAGTCCACTGCTAACGAGAATATGTGGTTATTCAAATCAAATGAAGGCTGTGAAAGTCCTTTATTACACCTGTATGAAAAAAGGCATCTCTCTTGACTCTCTGTGTTCCTTCCCCAGCAGAATGTGTACTACACCAGCTCCCAGCAGCTTCACCTAGGAGTGCTGAGTCCGACCATTGACGACGACGATAATAAGTGTCTGGTGGACGTGAATAGCAGACCCAGGCTTCTGGAGTGCAGCTACGCAGCCACTAAGCACATGAAGCTCACTTGGACATTCACTCAGGTAAAACACAAACAAAGGAACACAGGGACTCTCAGGCCACAAGAAAGAGATGGACACATAAACCTGAGCTGTCAGGCCCTCTGTTTAAATATGAAGCTTTTGATCTCATTGATTTACTAATTGGTATTCTATATGTAGCTGTAGCTCCCTGCTGTTTTTAGTCTGCTGGACCAAAGCTTTAAAAATTTAGTGGTTTTATATATATATATATATATATATATATATATATATATATATATATATATATATATATATATATATTTGAGTGGTATTCGTTCATCTTCTGGTTTTCTTAGAGCATGGATCATACTTCCACTATTTTATACGATAGGCATTTGAAAAGCACATCATCTTCAACGGGATAATGAGCTTTCACGCATCCACAGTTTCTGACTTTTAACAACCTTCTGTCTTATTTTTAATCTTCACACTTTTAATGTTGTCTTAAAATGTGACAGATAAGTAGAGGGAGCTGGATAATTAGTTTAGAGAAGACACTGTTGTATTCATGCCCCAGGCGTCTCTGGTCTGTGTGTGTGCTCATTTGTACTCCTCGTCGTGTCTGTGCTGTTTTTTGTCCTCCACATCAGATTGAAAAATAGACTTATTTAAACTCTGATCATTTAAACCCTTGCGCTTCTACTGAAAACAATACCTCGACATCCCTCAGCGTTTCAGGTTCCTCAATATCTAGACCTATGAGGCACAATTGCAGGGGAATCTGGCTTTAATTAGCTTCGGCCAGAATCAGAAATTGAACTTCTAACTTATGTCAAAAGTCAAAGAGATACAACCCATTAGGCATATCCAAGTGCGGTTTTGAAAAGAGAACTCCCATTTTCTTTAAAAAAGTTTGGTGGTGAAGTCAAATAAGGCCTGAGATTACACTACTGGCTTTTTCAACAGAGCAGATGAAATGTTAGTATCAAAAATTCAAAAGTTAAATAAAATGCAATCATTTTAACATCTGATTACATTTTTCAGGTCAAACTTGTTCCCCATTGTAGAAAAAGAAGAAACAGATGAAGATAAAAGTGAATTGATAGATTGTACACCTGTCCATCATGACCAGCTTTACATTTCTCCTATGCTGACCCCTGACCCTACCACCACAATAGAAACCCGTAGAAAGTATTACTGTTGTTATTACGGCTGATCAGTTACAGCTTCATGATATCTTCAACTAATAGATTTTAAGGTATAAAGCAAATAACTAACTTGGGTTTGGGTTTTGGAATCCGTACTCCAAAGAAAGTGGGATGTTGGATCCGTTGTTGCTGCTCTTAAGAGTGCAGCACCTTATAAAAGCCAAAGTAATGATGCAGAGATATTTATTAAAAGGTGCAATAAATTAAATTGACATTGATATATGATCACAACATTGCAACAGCCATTGCATCAGTTGTGCATTAATACATCCAGCAGATTCAAAACAACATTAGCATATTTTTTTTGTGTGTCAAATAGTCACATTCCTTTTAGCTATTTAGCTGCCAAGTGCTAGATTATTTAAATAATTAGCTGCTAATGAACTTGCGAACTACTTTGTGATTGGTGCTGACAGCTATTTTACTATTAATAGATGCCATTGACAGTTGTATAGCACCTAGTGAAAAACAAAACCTCTGAGCTAAAAAAAATTGGTTCAAGCGGGGGTTGATGGAGTTTGCTGATAAATTTGCATTATGTCTTGGTATAATGACACCTGAGTATTTATTTTTGGCATACAGTCAAACAAGTGGATAATAATAATAATAATAATAATAATAATAATATGTTTAAGTTATAGTACACTTTTCATGTAAGAACAAATCACAGTGCTACTGGAAAAAGGAGAATAAAAACAAAGGAGCAGTTATTTAAAAGCTTTCTTGAAGAGGTAAGTCTTCAGGCCCTTTTTAAAAGTAGCCACAGACTGTGGGGCCTTCAAATGTTCAGGAAGGGAGATTCACAGGCGGTGGGGCAGCTGAGCAGAAAGCTCGATCTCCCACAGTTCGTACCTTAGTTCTGGGGATATAGAGGAGGTTGCAGCTTATAGAACGGAGACCGCGGGATGAAATTTGCTTTGTAATAAGTTCCTTGACGCTGATGTGTAAAGCAATTTTATATTGAATTCTGAGAGGAGACTGGGAGCCAGTGAAGAGACTGGGGAGTAGGAGTCATGTTTTGTATATGCTGGAGGTTTTGAAGACTCTTGCCGAGCATCCCGATGAGCAGTGTGTTGTAATAGTGAAAGGCACCCCATGACAGCAGGCAAGGCAGGCAAATGCTTGGGGCCCCAGGGCAAAGTTACACTATGTACGGCACTGCCTGTGTGCAAAGTCTGCAATGACAGTACCAGTCACAGACCTCACTAAGAGGACCCTGACTCTCACTCTGCTGCAAGTAGCACGTGATTCAGTGTAAACAAACAGGTCTAATGAAATACCAGGTAATGGAAATCTGAGTTGTCCTTCTGGGAGCGACAAAGAAAGAAGAAAAAAGATGGAGAGTTAGTTTGGGGGTGGGAGTGGCTCAGTTGGTAGAGTGGTCGCCTACTGACTATAGGGTCAGCACATCTTCGTCAAAGGCTGTGGTTAGGTAAGGAGAATAAGTGGAAAGGGACAGCCAGCATCCACCGCTATCAAAAGGTCATTTGTGACCCTGACAACAGCTGTTTCCATGCTGTGGGGAAAGCGGAAGCCTGACTGGAATTTTTGAAACAGATTGTGTAGGTGTAGATGGTCCTGAAGCTTTTTCCAGCACTTTAGAAAGAAACGGGAGGTTGGAGATACAGTAGGTCTATAGTTGGCAGGGACATCTGGGTTTTTTGAGAAGTTGTTTTAATGACAGCAGTTTTAAGTGCAGATGGAACAAGGCCAGACTGAAGGGACTGGATTATTATTTTTCTTATAAGGAGGATGAAGGCAGAAAGGTTTGATTTAATCTGGGTTGTGGGGAAAGGCATGGTGGCATCAACTTCACACTGTAAAACCTCAATGAAGCAATGAAGAGTGTGAAAGCCCAGGTCACGGGCTGGCAGGTAGGGCAGGTGGAGCAAGAGAGCCTCAGAGAAGGGAGTAGATGGTGTCAATCTTGCCTTTCTGAAAGTTAAGAAAATTGCTGTGGTCTTCCTCTGTGTTTTCTGTATACATTTTAGACTGGGGTTTAAGGAGAGGAGTTTATTATGGAAAACAACTTCTTAGAGTTTCCAGGACTGTTGTTGATGATTTTGGAATAGTACTGTGACCGTGCATTCTTGAGTGGTAAGCAAGCCCGTGCACAAAGAGCCCAGATGTTTTAAAATGCCACTCAAGGGCACAGAGAGCTGCTTTCATTTGCCACAGTTCACAAGACACTGAGCGAGAGAATGTCACTGTTCTACTTTTTCTGGGAGTGTGACAATCTAGAAGGCTGCAGAGAGATTTGTTATAATAGTCCACTGATTTGCTGAATGATGAGAGGTTGAGAGGCTAAAGATCTGAAGTCAAGTTGTCTGTGTATATATTTTTGACATTCTGAAACTAAATTTGGCGTTTTAGCTTAGAATGTGGTGACAAAAATGGCAGTTCCAGGGAAATTACCTTATGATTGGAAACAGCCAGGTCATATACCAGCAGGCTGCTGATGGGGGCAGAGTCAGTGATGACAAAATCTAGAGTGTGCCCCTCTGATGTGTTAGGGGAGATGAACAGGCTGTGTGAGCTTTAGACAGTTCAGTAATTACAAGAATTCAGCTGCTAAGTGACAAGAGGGGTTGTAAACATGGATCTTCAAGTCTTCAAGTATTATAATGTTAGCAGATGTAGAACAAAGTGTTAAGAAGAGATCATGCATCTCTGAAATGAAGACTGAGTTTGGTTTGGGTGGGCGATAGATGAGTAATATTGTCATTGGAAATAGGGGTTTACAATTGAAACCCAGGCAATTCAACTGAGGAGATCTCAGGTAGAGCCAGATTATTTCATTATGGTGTATTACCACCAGACCACCACCACAGCCAGAGCAGCATGCTTTCTGCACTATAACCAGGAGGTGCATGCTGTATAGGACAAGTTGTTGTATTTTAGCAGTTGCAAAGCGGAATATGTTAACACAATGCATTCTCATCCCACAGATATTGATGCTTCCTAAGGCCTCAAATTGTGCCGCTTTGTATGACCTTTGGCATAACATATTGGCACCACAGGTACCAATATTATTATTGGATGTTCCAGTAGCACCACTATATGACGCCCTGGGAACAGCTGGGTCTGGTATGGATGCACCTTTTGACACGACAGGAACAAAACTTCAGGGTTAGGAACAAAAACTTCAGGGTAAGGTAAAGTTTGAAGACAAATTTCATGAAAACAAAATGCTACAAAAAGTGACAACAGCACACGGGCTTCCTTAATATAGTAACCACTTTCGCCACATTGTGAAACAATCATCAATAAAGCGAACAACATCTCGCACTAGTGTTGAACCCCCATCTCCTGTGGAGAAGTCCTGTGTCTTGCTGTACCATTCATCACCCACGTCCCCCTCCCTGTGACGCTTTTTCTCTTCTTATTTTACGTCATCGATTTTGGCATCAAATATTGAAGCGCCAGGGTTTGTAATTAACTACACTTAAAGCTCTGAGCTTCAATCACCAAGGCAAATGGGCACCTTCAGCATTAGCGTGTAACACAGAAGGTCGTGTCAGACTTACTGATGGCCAAGAGGCGGTGACCAGGCTGACCGCCAGAACCATGCAAAAGGGACAGGCTTTATCAGAGGGAGAGGTGGCAACCAAGTCCTCTCCTTTTCCTTTGATCATTAATCAGTCGTGTTAATAATTACACTTTAATTTCTTAACAAGATGGGTACTAGTTAGGCTAATACATTGAATTATGCATCTCATTTCTGCTAATCAGGATTGCAGCAGCCCAAGTTCACATTAGCTGCATAACACACATTAAAACTGTAGAGGGAAGTAAAGGTTACCCTAAACCTAATATAATAACAATGTACATTCAGCTAGTACATATTTTCTTTCATCGTCAGGAGTAAGAAAAATGGTCTAGGAGTGTAAACGTTTGCAGTTCCTATGGATAAATTAATTCAAAATGAACTTCAATTAATTTCTGATGAAGAAACATTTGATTCAGTGTGTTAAATATTATGTAATGAAAAATGTCTTTGTCTTTGTTCTAAACTAGATATGGAAACACTGGCACGTTGTCTGAGCCCAAGCTCATTTAATATGGACTGAGATGAAGTAAAAAACTGTCCTGTGTTTTGACAAATTAAATGAAGAAATTTTCTTGGAAATTCTGGACGCTGGGTCCTCCAGGCTACAGAGAAGAGGGGCTATCTGACTCTTTATTTGTGCACAGTTCATAAAACATGGTGTTATTGTGTGGGAGTGCATTAATGCAGACAGCAAGTTCCCCTTTGTGATGGCTCCATTAATATTAGATGACGTATAGAATTTGTGATTTGCAAATCAGTTAACACAACTTTTCAGGAAATGGTTTCGTACTTAAAAACACTATTTTTTTATATTTTGTCTTTATGCATTGACGATGTTATTGTACAGCAGGAAGAACATGTAGACTGTAGGCTAAAGAGTTGACATGCAGCTTTATGGTGTTTTTAGATAGGGGTCCTCCCTACCTGGAAATATACTAATGGAGATGGGATAACAGAGTAAGGCAGGAAGTAAGAAAGAAAAGCTGCAGAGAAACACGTAAAAGAAGAGTATCAGGACAGCAAGACAGTAGGGTGAGAGAATGAGAGCAAAAATAAAGAGCAAATAACGAAAGGAAGAGTTTTTAGAAAGAGGCAGTGTTGAGAACGGTTGAAAGCGAGCAAAGACAGAGGGAGGCAGTGCTTCATGTGAAGCAGGCAGTCAGTATTTGTGAATTATTAATAAGTAGATCTTTACAATACTGAACTGAGCTTGACCTGGAGGGAACAGCTATCGATATAAAGAATGAGTGGGAGGGAAGAAAAGAGAGAAAAGAAGAAATTGGTTAACAAAAATCAGTTTTTTGCATAGCAAAAGGTGGATTTTTTTTTTTATTGGTCTGTTTTTATTTGTCCCTCTTTGAATACCCCTTACTTAAAGCTTTCCAATTCAGAATAAAGAAGATGAGCTAGAATGCGTCACCTGCAGCAGCTCTACTCTACTCTACTCATAAAACTGACTGAGTGAGGATGGTTCTTCGTATTGATCACAGTGTACATTCATTTAGGATGTATGTACACATACACCGAGCAGGCATAACATTATGACCACCTGCTCAATTTAATGCAATCCAATACAGCAGCTCTGCCATGACTTTTACTTTTACAATGTTATAAAGTCTCAGATTTTGGGTTTAAACTGGCAATTTTAAATAGGGTGGTCAAAACATTAAAATCACCTCTTCTTATAATGCACTTCAGTACCCATTGTGACCTGAGAAAATCTAACCATCTATGCCTGCTTGGTGTATGTTTACATACATCCTAAATCAAAGTACATTGTGATCAATATGAAGAACCATCCTTACTTCGGCAGTTTTATGAGTAGAAATGCTGCTGGTGATGCATTCTAGATTTTCTTTTGTATTCTGAATTGGAAAGCTTTAAGTACAGAATTCATGGCAGAGCCACTGTATTGGATTGCATTAAATAGCAAATTAAATTGCACAGGAGGTCATAAGGTTATGCCTCATTGGTGTATATCCAAACTGAGTACGTCTACATCAGCACTCAGAACAACGACTGATGACAAAAACTTGGATATTTGATGTAGCTGTGCTTACTGCACTGTTCGGTTCTGTGTTTGATTCTTTTCCCCATGTATCATTCAGGCATTCATGCAGGAAACAACAGTATTTATGAAATTACTTCACTGATGTTGGATCACATTCAGTTCTTCTGTCATTTATAATTGCTTCTACTTGAGCAGCTACTTTCTAAGACACTGTGAACACTACAAAAAACAGTTCACATTTTCTTTTGTTTTTTCTATATTCCACAAATACAGCTGAGTGTAAGTCAATAACGTTTTAGAAACTTTTAATTGGAAGCCTGCATCTGACTTTATTATCAAATTGCTGTTATTGACATAACTTCAAACCACAAATATTACTTTCTGTGAGTGCAGTGTAATATCAAAGAAGTATTTAGATGTAAATAACATAAAAAGTTATATAAGTCTTTGGCCAGCTGGTGTGTCAATCGTGTATGGTGTACCTGCAGTCCCCGTAGAATAAATCAATTTTTTCAAACCTCATGATTTTATAAAGTTTGCCACTTACCTTTTGCAGTTGGTGTTTTTCCACCAAGAGCTGCTGAACACAGAGTACATTATTTATACATGTCATCTTTAAACTCAATAAAAACTGGAATATTTACAGTAGCCTGGAGGGGAGCTATGATTACATGTAGTCCCTGGGGCCCGGTATATATGCAGTGGGATATTCAGTAGCTTATGCGTGCAGGCTGTAGAAGGGAGAGAAAAAAAAGAGGAGGTGATTTAAAATAAGACATTGAAAGATCACCAGAATCTGGGGGTTAGCGGACATTACTGAAAAATCCTCATAATTGATTCAGTTATCACCTTTATGAAAATATAATATGTGTTAAAAAAAAAATTGAATAATGTGATTTAAAAAAAACTAGTTTGAACCAAACTATGGACATGTCCAAAACTGCTGGACCAGGGGTAACAAAGGGGTACCAGTGCAAGTAATGATAAGAATTGTTCTCAGCATTTGAGGTACCGAATTACGTTGAAGGTTTAATAATGCCTTAGCCACTTTAACGGCAGTGAAACAAGCTGGAAACAGCCCTGTCCTTTTAGAGGTCTTCAAAGATCCTCTTGAGTCTGCAGAACCTAGGCCCAATTCAGTGAATTAATTCAGTGAGGGTTGGTGCTTGGCCAGAACATGCAGGAGGCACAATATGATAGAAAAAGTATGCTGTGGGAAACAAGTGTTTTGTTTGCAGCTCCCCTGGGTAAAGTCTGGAGGAGTTCAGAGAATCCCTACCACTTAATTCCAACTTTCCATTCACATGAAAAAGTGGGGATGTTCCGATTCACTTTTCACATAAAACAGTACAAAAATTTGTCAACTAGTATTTGTCCACCCCATGTCATTTAGACAGCGGGGTAACTAATGTCCAGTGTTAACTAATGTTATAACTGTTTGGTCATATCACATTTAATCTTTTTGTCATAACTTTTCAACTCTAAAATCAGAGGCTGTCTACTGCTGTTAACATTAGGGTAATGTGTTGTGATTGCAATCAGTAACACTGGCATGTGTGTATTGGAAATGTGAACAGAGTTACAGAGGAATCACAATGTTTTTACAGTCTAACGTTTTCCTGGGACTCCTCAGAAAACAAGACTGTTCATTCATTGGGGGATATTTCAACTACTACTTCTTATGACTCTGAACCAAGGAGAAACTCAAAAACAAGGGGTAAAAATTACAAATTGGGATCAACCCTTTTACTTAAATCCACAATGAGCAACTTAGGTTTGCGTTATTCTGAGACTCAGAACCCATCCCCTCTGCTCTGCACAGCCCCTCAGGTAGTCATTGTTACTAAACCACCATACATTGCATAAGAATCCTAAAACACTTGCTAATCAACTACAAAATCATTAGACTTTGATTGGTTATAAGCGTGAGCCTCACTTGAAAACTTTCAAAGCAAATACTGTATCTCTGCACTGCTGGCACTGTTGTTCAATGAGTTTGGGTCCACATCAAGATAAGTTATGGGGCAAATTTTTATATAAATAATGTTTTACTTGAGTCATATTTACAGCAAAGTCTCCCTTTAGCATTTAGGTAAATATAAATATCAGATCTACTCAGTATGAGTAGATGCTCAACACAAAAAAGTGTTGATTGGGACTTCCTTATAAATGTACTGTGGTGTCACATTAACAGACATGGCAGTAATAGTACATTAGGATTCATTAGTAATCATGTTTTTGACACCTGATGAACATCAATGAGTGTTTGAGATTAATGCTTTACTTGGTTTTGCTGGTTGGTCAATTTAACGGTTCAGCAGTGGATGTGGATGTAATGTGTTTTTTGTCACAAATCACTATTTTCCTCTGATGTCCACAAATGAGAGAATATTGTACAGGACTAATGTCCTACAGAATAGTCAAATCATAAAAACAACACAGAGGACAAAGTCCTCCCCAATGAAATCAGTTTTATACCATAGGATAGCAACAGGGTGGTTGATGTGTTCTGTGTTTGTTATAATGTGTATGTGAAGGGATGGAGTTGTTAGTCACTCAGAATTAAACCATGGCAAATACAGGGAATCTCTGATGTCTCAGTTTGCAGACAGTGGATGTGGTTTTCTCTCTCTCTCTGTTCTATTTGTGTAATGATAAAATGGGTGTATCTCAGCATGAAATGCTCATTTAGTTTAGCTTTTACATCAATTGCATTTGCACCAGCACTTACATGCTTGGTGAGCTATTGTTGTGTGCTCTTTATGTCCTTGATAGTGCTTTTACTCTGCATCCTTTGGGGTGAATGAGGTGCTGATTGAGTGGCTAACTGACAGATTGCCTGGCTGGCCAGCCAACCAGCTGAATGGCTCTCTGATGGTTTTCTGGCCGACTGGCTGTTTGACCGACTGATTAATTGTTGTTCTCGGCTTAATAGCAGGGACTCAATAGTGCAGCCCAACTCTGCAGAATGGCAGGCGAGCTCATTGCTGAATTTAGGACAAGGTGCTGCACAGTGCCAGAAACAGTATTTGTGTGTGCGTGTGTGCATGTGTGTGTCTGTGTATGTCTGTGCATGCGTGTGTGCATGTGTACGTGTGCAAACGTGTGTTTGCATCTAAAGGCTATTGTGTTTGTGGGTTGTTATGTACTTTAACTCAGCTCACTACATTTACTCTGAGCTCTCCTCCTGAGGGAAGCCAAGACTTTTAAGTACAGTTGTTGTAAGTCACAGAGGAAGATCCCCCTCACTAAGAGGAATCCAATTGACTGGTTTTCAGTGGAGGAGGCAAGAAAAGATCATTGTGATTACTTTAATGGCTCTGACTCTACTGTACAGTCAGAGCCATCAGCAAAGTCCACTCTGATGACTTAACTGTCACTATAATGTGCCATTACTAGCCTGCTGCAGAAGACAGTGGAAGAGTGGAAAATGTCAAATACAGCACTGCAGAACACATGCTGATCTGACAGCACGCTTTTCCCACATGTCCCGTGCAGTAAAATACGACTAAATATGTTTTGAATGTTTTGACTTAAAAATGTCTTATCATGTACTGTGGAGGAGTTTTTCCAGCTACAAGCTCAAACACGTTTTAACGTTTGGAAGGCAGAGAGAGATGTCCAACATCTTAAAAGTGCTTAATTACTAATAGCAAGGGCCAAACGTTTTTCCTCAAAAATAACTAAATATGACAACAATTGTGTGTACAGCAGTTGATCCGTTTGCTGTGGAGAAAATTAACTGGAAAAATAACACTACAGTTAAGTGCACAATGCTACAATGCTATAAATAATTTATGTGGACAGCAATGAGTTACTGCTGCTGTGCCATATGTATAAACATGCCTTGCTCCTTGCAATTTGGAGACATGCATTGACCCCGCTACTGTTTTACACCCATACTCCTTTTTTTAAAAAAAAGCCCCAAAAAAGGATCTACATTGTACATTTGTCTGGTCAGAGTGAAAATGTGTCTGTAAGCTGCAAAGTGTGAGAGCTGCCTACACTGTGATGCTGGAGGAGACAGAGCTGGGCTACCAGAAAACAGGAGGCAACACAGCTCTGGTGGGCTTCTGCCCAATTTAACTGCTGCCGGCACGAGTCTTCAGAGGTTGGCACCTAGTGACTGTCACTGGTTGATGTAAACCCCATGTATACTTTTATACTCTCTGCCTCAAATGTCTGTATTTAATTGATTTACATTTATTTATATATAAAGTGTAAGGCGAGGTTGGTATGACAACCAGGTGGGACTATATATTTGAAAATGAAGAAAAGTGATAGATTTGAGTGAGTAGATTTGTGCTGAGCTGAGCCAATACCATGGAAAAGCAACCTAAAATAGTGAAGGTAATTGGTAGTAGTTCACATTAAGATTGAGACTATGAAAAAGATCACCGGCTTTCGGCTTGTCACTTCAGGGGTCGCCAAGCGGAATGTGTTCTGCACATTGATTTGGCATGAGTTTTTACGCCGGATGCCCTTCCTGCCGCAGCCCTTCCTGCCGCAAACCTCCCATTTTATCCAGGCTCAGGACCAGCACCAGGGTGGCCGTTGGTGGCTGGGCGGGGCCACACCTGGTGGAGTGGGATTTGAACCCACCGCCTTCTGCATCCCCACCCAATGCTGTACCATTGAGCCACCAGGCCCCTAAGGTTGTGACTTTGAACTACACCTTTAATATCATTCATCCATTGTAAAAAAAAAAGTTATTGATTAGAGCTGCTTGAATTTCTGGCAGCAAGTGACAAATGGTTATACTATTGTGTAGTAATAGTAGTACTTGGGAGGGAATATCAATAATACTACTACTGCAGTATTGTGTGGAGGCAAGACCTATTGCATGTATGTTCAGGACTTGACACAATCTGTTTTATATTAATCTAAAACCTCCTCTTGCCACAAATGAATGAAGTTTTGAATTACCTTCAGTGTAAAACAAAAAGCTGTCAGCCTGTTTTAGAAACCACGTGAGCTAATGTGGGGGCTGACATAGTATTTTGTAAATATTAAAAAGGCAAATGCTAAAACAGCAATTATTAACAAATATGCAGCAGACCACAACACAATTATAGCCTTATTTAAGGATAATAAAAAGGCAATTTTAGCTGTGGAAACCCTCATTAGTTCAAGCCTTTTTCATCCTTCTCTGAAAAGATCATTTACTTGCTTATTGGACCGATAGAGGCATCATTCAAAAACAAAGAAAGAAAAAGACTTCAACTAACCAATCTTTGTGATAGAAAACACTTTTCCTAACACAGAGATCTTGTATTTCACTGATTAGCCTGAATCAGGATTGGACTGAAATGAGAAATTTTAAATAGGTAGGGTTTTAAGTGCAGGACCTTTACTTGTAATAATTACTCTGTTTTCTGTTCTTCTACTGATTCATACCTGCCATTCTCTAATGCCGAAAAGTGTATGGATTTTAGCTGATGGTAATTCCCAAATACATTAAATGACATACAGTAGAAGATGTTACATTTCATATCAGATCACCCAACTTCACTGACACATAGTTGACAGGTGTTTTCTATCACCCAGGTGTGTCCTGTTAGACTTTCAAAGAATAAATTGGCCTAAATACCTGCTCTTGATTTTCACCATGGGTGAAGAAATAGATTAACAAGAAACCCAGAGAGTTGTCTATGGGAGGAAGTCTAAAAGTTCATTTTGACCCTGAGAAAAGAGGAAATGCAATCAAACATGTTGCACAAACACTGATAATAGCCAATACAAGAATTTTAAATGTCTTGGAAGAGAAAGAAACCACTGGAGTAACATAGGCTACAGTCATATTACAGGCTGAAATGGACTAAATCCAGTCTTTCCTGGTCTCAGTGACATAGATAAAATTTGTCAGACACGTGGAAAAACCAAACGTTGTTATTATTTTTATTTTATTTATTTTGTTTAGTTTACTTTATTTTTATCAGAACTGGGGGACTTTAATATGTAATCCTAGATTGGATTCAACTTCAAGCCCCTTTTGAACACGCATATAGTGCGTTTGTAGTGGAGTGATAGAACCTTTTTTTATCAGGTGCACAACTCCTAAGTGCTGTAAGCAAAACACTGTTTCCAACATCTTAAGTTTTCTGCCATGTGGTGCCTCCTGTGCATGCTAATCACGCATGGAAATCGAGCAGATTTTCACGTGAGGATGCTTTCTACTTGGGCGATCTTCTGCTGTGTATTGCATGTCTGAAAGGCCACACCCGACAATGTCTGAGGCTGAATTCTCCTAACATTTTCCGGAGTTCACATGTGAAACGGGCTTCACATCGGTATTCATGTGGGTTTTTTAAGCCACTCATCTGTGTGTGTTTTTCCTGTCATGATCAGTCAGCATCTTACAGCCCAGCAAAAATGACAACAGAAGATCAACAACAGAGACAGCTATAAATAGAGACATGTGGACAGTTTAGATTTGTTGGATATTTATGGAAAAGATTAGGCTCAATCCAAACTGGATGAATGGCATCACATGGTTTGACTCACACGTACACTGTATGCGTTAGCATTACTGTTTAAGACTCATCACCAGTAGGAATCAGAATTCAGGTCAGGTTGGAAGTTTAAAAAAGTACAAAAATGAGCTGTAAAAATTCTGGAACAAAGTTTATAGCCTGATGGGATGACCATTAACCTCACAGCCAACTCAACCATAGACTTAATCAAAGGGATGTAAGGTTTTATACCAGACTTTAACCCATTAGAACCGGCATTTTAGCTGCTGAGGAAGCTAGAGGAAGAACGCATACAAAACAACATACTGGGGGAAGCTGAAGTAAAAACCAATGAATGAAGAAACAACAGTTAAATGATGTCACTTAGACCCAGGTTTGATGCAGTTACTACAAACTAGGGAATTAAAACCACATATAAAGTTTAATTTGCTTTAGTTCACATTAAAACAGTCTGTTTTAATATTTTTGAAAGAAATAAAATGTGGGTGATATTTATTTGGTATTTGGCATAGCTAGGTGTAACTACCATCCAATAAAACCTGAAATTCCAAACTTTCATCCCATGGCCACCTGTTAAACCCAAATCTCTTCAGTGTACAGATGCTTATATTTTTACTGTTATCACTTAAGCTCCTTCTCTCTTCTGCTGTCTCTATGTCTACACAGGATGGTTGTATCACTCTGCCTGTGCTGTTCACAACCTGAAGACCTGTTGCAGATTAGACTGTGATGGCGCTAATGCATAACTAATGCCATTGTAACAAACATCTTAACTTATTTCGCACATTTTGTAATCTCCCAACTGTAAGAACATTTTTTCTGCACTTCTTGTGCCTTTTTTTAGTACCTTTCTTTACTACCACTCTGCTTTTAACTGCATCTGCAATCACTTCATCCCCATCTGTGGGCCAAAGTACAATGTGTTTTGGGCCAAAATCAGTTGTGATACAAACCACTGGACCGATCATGTGAATACCCAAAAAACTGGCCCGCAGACTTGCTGGCCCACTGGGAAACTACCCCGTATGCCAGATGGCCAGTCCATGCCTGCTTGGAATCAATAGAAATGAAACATAACAAGCTAAATCTTAGACACATTCTCTGCCCCTCTTTTTTTTCTCTCTCTCTCTTTGTGAGTGTGATAATGTAGTATGTGTATGTGCCGGATGTGTTTGACACACCTACACATGGCAGCAAGCCAACATGTGGACAAACTGCTCTGTGTAGAGGCAGCTGTGCATGCAGACGAGCAAGCAGAGAGAATCAATATCTTTTCAGCTGAAAAGCCTCAAGGAGGGCATGACTATGTTCCTGTTCGACAGGTCCACTTAGGTTTTTTATAGGTAGTGTGGTCAGCCTTTGGCATACAGAACACTCAGCGGCAAGATTCAGTTCAGTGTCTAGCAACACTTAAACAGGGGTACAATCTGTCCTCCTCTCAGGCTCCTGCTGATGGTCATTTCTCTGTGTGTGTTGCTATGGGAGATGTAAAGCATATTGATTTTAAAGAGAAGCAGCCTCCTAAAGCACACACTGAGTTTGATGCAAATAGCTTCAGTTGCTTATCTTCTAGGACTCTTTGGCTTCCAGGCTCATTAAAACATTACTGATACTGCCATATAACTAAGAACGTAGTTGGGTGCCAGACTATTGTTTGAGAATCTACACACATTGTTTGAGTGCACACACATTCAGAGAGAGAGAGAAAGAGAGAGCAGAAGCAGGAGATATCAAATCAAAGTAAGGCAAGGCTCTTATTCAAAGTGATGTTTAATACACATACAGTGTTCACATATACATTAAATGCACCTATAAGCCATAACATTACCACATGTTTTAGTAATGTCATGGAGGACCAGGGTCAGCATGGCCACTCTGAACAGTCTGCACCTGAGCCTGAATCTGTCAAAGTTCTTCTGTACTCTCACAGTCATTATTGTCATTATGTCATTATTTGACTATATTAAATGCTTTGACATGATTTTAGTTGTGATTTATAGTCTTCAAAAAGAATTACAATAAGTTATTTAGCAGAGGCTTCTGCCAAAGGGTGTTACAAGTAAATAGCACACACTAAGACCAACTTGAAAACTAACATGTAGCCAGGAGGTACTACAAGTCAAACCACTTTGTTACAATTAAAATGAATTAAACTGAATATACACTAGTGCTTAACAGTGTATATTATCAACCCATGTTAGCTTAATTGGTGACTCTAAATTGCCTGTAGGTGTGAATGTGAGTGTGAATGGTTGTCTGTCTTTACAGTATATGTCTCTCTGTGTTGGCCCTGTGATAGACTGGAGACCTGTCCAGGGTGTACCCCGCACAATGTCAGCTGGGATAGTCTCTAGCCTCCCCGTGACCCAAATAAGATAAGCAGTTACAGATAATGTATGGATGGATATTATGTAACACAACTCAAATCAGTAAATTCATGTTAACAATGATACATTATGTAGATGTGCAAAGAATCAAACAATTTTTAAGTGGTTAAACAAAAAGCTGCATGACAGTCCAGGTCTGAATAAATCCCACTTTTTATCCACACATTCCATGAATTTCTTGGTGTTCTTTATGAGTGATGCACTTATTCCCAAGCTGGATTCTAACTTGTGTTTACAGGGTGTGAAGTTTAAGACACAAGGTCAAATATAAACTGGCCCTGCCTCACTGATGATATGCCCATGCATCTTTGCTGTAAAGTGGCTCATAATGTTTACAGCCCACATCCAGCAACTGGCAGGAAACACACTGCAAAAGATAAAGTCAGATGTGAGTTAATAGGGTTATATGCAGAAAACAGTTGTCTGGCAGGTGTCTGTTAAAATTATTTACTGTAACTGGGAAATATAATTGCTTTGCCTTTGTGGCTATATTTACAGCATAAAATAACTTTCCGTGTATGGTTTGATAAACATTACAAGAAGCAAGGAAGGAACATTTGCCTATGCTCTTTAACAAAAACATTTAATCTGTAAAATCTTAAAATCTTAAAATAGATACACAACAGTTATTGACCATAGCATTATTTTCTTTGCAGGAAAGGTACTTTACAGGAAAAGTACTTCAGTATCTGAAATGTTGGTTTATTGCTTGTGAACCCTAGAATTCTCACTCTTTCTTGCTTCTTCTCTCGCTTTCTCTGCCTTCAGGGTGGCGCCATCCAGAACACAGAGTCTCAGCAATGTCTAGAGTTGGTGGAGAGCAGACAGGCAGAGTTTGGTTTCCAGCTGGCCATTCAGGACTGCACCAATCAGAAATGGACCATCACTAACATACTGACTGTCCTGCCTCAGTGAACATTATGATACCTTCACTTGTAATGCCTTTGTTGTGATGGACCTATCTAGGAAGTTCAAGCTAGGAACCTTCACCGCTTCAGACCAACAAACCGTACTGGCGTAGATCGGAGATCAACCTGGCACACGTCCAATGTCTTACAGCCCAGTTAGAAAAGGACTCACATGCTGATCCAAGCAGCAAGATACTGTAAGTGTCC